>CM061117.1:8255485-8918400 GCA_030770115.1 Daphnia galeata
TTTGTCTGCTGCTGTGCGAAAATAAAAGTAGAAACTCGGTTTGAAAAACAAAATCACTCAAAATATATTGCGAGCCGTGCTGTTTGTTTTCCTTCTTCTATATATTCCACCCTATTTCTTTTTTTTTTCGGTTTTTCCTGTTTTTTATTTTTTTCCCTCTTCTCTTTTTCATCCATCTTTTCCTCTGTCTCTCTCTCTCTCTCTCTCTTCGCTCCGCGTGTGTTGGCCGTTCTATCTCTGGCTCGTCGTCGCGGATTGAGCTGCTGCTGCCCTTCTTTTTCGTTCGTGATGGTATTGATCGGTTCCATGCTGTGCTGTGCTGGATGCTGTCGCTACTAGCGCAAGTCTTTTGCTCTCTCCGTCACTTTTTCAACATTATATTCGACTCCCAATTTTTTTATTCAATCGTCTGACTGTGTTTTTGTTTTGTTTTTGTTTTGTTTTCGTCAATTCGATTGAGTTTGTTTGTTTCACGACATGCAAATGATGAGTGTCCAAATAGTTGATTGCGATCATCTCTCAGTGTTGTGATGTCCTCCATCCAGGCAAAATAGCTGAGCAGGAGAAGCGCAGTTGCCTCTGATCTCTTTGACATTTGGTGGCGGCGACGGCGGCGGCCCTCCCCGTGAGTTTTCAAAATCAATAAGTCGTCGACAACGAATAATCAACCGTATACGTAGTATACACATTACACACGAAGACGGATATAGCGCATTCTGTTGTTGTACTACATGTTGTTTTTTTTTTGACACATCGTGGGATTTTGGAATATTTTTTATATAAAAAAGAAAAACAAAAAGAAAAATTCAAATTTTCGTCTGGAATTATTATTTGACGATCGACTGAACCAGCTGTTCAACTCATCCGTGGTGCTAAACCACCTCTATGCTGCTCACGTAATTATTATTATAATTTTTTTCCTTATTTTCAAATGTTTGATTACGTAACGCAACGAGTTTCTTGGAAATGACAGATTTTTTAATAAAATATTTTATAAACAGGGAATCATCTCTGCAGCCAATTGGGCTCGACTACAAGACGAAGCTCATCATCATGGGTTGCGTCTCGAGCAAAGCCGAACACGACGCGGTTGCGGGTTTCGCCACCAACGCCAACCTTTTCCAGGTGATGTTCTCTCTTATAAAATTCTATTCATATGTAAATTACCCGTCGTAATTAAGAAAAGGATTTGATGCTGGTCGTAGAGATCATTTAACTATTTAAGGATAGTTTTACACCTGTACTCTTCGTACAGCGTTTCATCCATTTCAGACGCCCACACATCAATAGAATACAAAAAACACTATTTAGAAAGAAAAGGCTTCCCTTTTTCTGCTCTTGTACACATTTATTTTATTTTTTTTTTAATTCTCGGGAAGAGAGAATTCCATTGTCCTCAACTTGTCAAAGGTCTTCCTTATCTTTTTTTCTTTTGGCTCTTCCTGACGTCCTGTATAGGATCTCGATGTTAGAAATGAAAATTCCTCTTTATTCGTCGCTGCAAACGGAATGTCTCTACTATACACTCCTGAATACCTGATTGTATATTTGACAAAACCCACGCCCCATAACTTTTTTCTTTTTTTTTTTCCTTTTTGTCTTTCGTCGCCCATTCCAAAGATAGTGACATCCCTTTGGATTTGTGTATATTTATTTGTACTAGGTAATCTAAATATATATGTATAGAAATCTGAGTATTATATTGACTGACACGGTTATGTGACGTCAAGTACTATGAGTCTAGTCGACTAGATATAAAAATGGCTTGACGACGGCTGCCAGAAAACTATTTCCAAGTTGGATGAGACTGTGCGTGAATAACGTGAAATCGGTCTTCTTCCTGTCTACTGTCAGCATGTGTCACAGATTAAAATGGCCGTCTTGGGGGGGGGGTTTCACGCGATATTCGAATACTTTTTAATCATCGATCGATCACACCTGTTTGAAAAATCAATTAAACTGTTGATTTATACGTAAAATTAAAAAAAATTTTGAACGTTTTCTCATTATCAACACAGGTGATGAACGTGGACGATACGGGACGGCGTTTGTGTCCTGGTCAACTTGAAGTTGGCGAATCGGACCTGATATTATATCAACGGGGTAAAACACCTGTCCGCTGGCCGTTGAGATCACTCCGTCGCTACGGTTTCGATGCTCAATTGTTTAGCTTTGAATGCGGTCGACGTTGTCCAACGGGACCGGGCATTTACGCCTTTCATTGCCGAAACTGCAGAGATACTTTTCAATCACGTCCAGGCTCGAGTGGCAGCACGTCACGAGGAACAGGAACAGCTGGCCGGAGTAGTTGGGAGCCAATAGCAATCATTCACGATCACGAATTCGGCATTCGATGCCACCACGAAGCGCCTCATCTTTACTTTTCCCAAATAGCAACGCGGCCGCCAACAGTAACGGACTGGTTGTCGATCGCGATCCTGATGCCGGAGCCGATGTTGAAGAGAATTCCTATCTGGAACCAATCCGACTTGCTGGACAGCAACAAACAATGCCGGCTGTCTGGTCACCCAATTCCAGACCACTTAGTTCTTCCTCGCTCATTTCTAGTAGCTCATCGCCCATCAGTCCGTCGGCGGCCGGCAACCTCTACGCCAACAACGAAGCTCTTTTGGCTGCTGCTGCTGCAGCCGCCGCTAATAATGACACGGGATTACTTCATCATCATCTCGATCCTTCAATGATGATGATGACCGGTTCTGTGACTATGGAGACCGTCCTCGTACCTCCTCCCGTAGCCTACGCTAATCTGCATCACGAGATGAATAATAGCGGCAACGCTGTCAAAGATCCACGACTTATGATGGTGGTGGATCAAGACGATCTGTCGGCCGACGAAGCCGATAATCAACAGCATCTCTACATCAACGTCGGTCCAGATGCCATCGAGGTAATTTTTCAAAAATAGAAACATATCTAAATAATATAAAAATACGTATAATTTAAATTTTTAAATGTTTAGGCCAAGCCGAGATCATCCGATTCCAATCACATGGCACTGCCGTCATTAAAACAAGTCAACTACGTGCTCCTGGATCTGGATAAAGGCTCTGATTCGACGACAACTGCTTCAGTGACAACAACAACGGGTGGAGGATTACAAGCCAACTCACCCGAAGGATCTTTAGCCTCTTTCCCGGAATCACCTCATCGAACTATGAATAGCATCGCCTGTGTGTCCGCCGCTAATCCAACTCAAATGGCCACAAATTCAGCCATTGCCGATATTTCATCGATGAGTTCAGCTGCTCAAGCTGTTATAAGCGCCGAAGGCTATGCCACCATTGATTTCGATCGGACGGCTGCCTTGTCCAATGCAGCTGGCCTTGGCGTGGCATTCTCCAATCTGGCTGGCTGCGAAGAGGAAGAGCAAGGATTGCGAAAGACTCGTCACAATTCCACTATGGTGGGTGGCAGCAGTAGTAGTGGCAGTAGTCACGCAGTTCGTTTACTGGGTCTCAATCGCCAGACATCATCAGTTAGTGAGTGATGAATGGTGTCTACCCATCAGCATTCGATTTAAGACTAAAATTCATTTTTACGCTCAATTCTGTGCGCGCGCGGATGATCCTTTTTTTGTGAAAAAAAAACAAGACGAAAGGATCAAGTGCTGCTAATGCGAGAGTCGATGATGCACGAGGCTCAATATAGGACGGAAAGTAATGAAAGTTGGAGAATGAAAATCTTTGTTTTTAAAAATATTGTTTCTGTATACGCCCAAAAACAAAATGTCAGTTGTTGATTTTTTTAAAAGCATGATCAACTTCCATTTCTATACATACAACATATATAGTACTGATGGCTGTGCGCATAGGCTAACATATATATATATACACATTGCCGGCAGTATTTCTATATATCTTCTCGTCTTGTGTATTTATAACACTGTATATACACATACCACACACGCCAATGATCTTATTATATATTATATACCTACATGGCATGATTCATTTTGATTGGTTATTCTACACACAGTATATTCCGACAAAAAATAACATTTGCCAAAACGAAATATCGATTTTAGAATAAATACACTTGTTACCAATTTCAATTTGAATGAAAAATCTTTTTAAAGAAGTAAAACTGAGTTTTTTATTATAAATTTTTTTTAACAAAATACATTTTTAGAAAATAAGTTATTCGAATGAATTTGATGAAAATATGTTATAATAGGCTACTATTGATAAATATACTTTAAAAAAATTTAATTATTCCGTATTATTTCACTCATTTGAATGCTAACGGCAGTTATTGTGGTAATTTCAGTTCCAAAACGTAAACGAGTGTTAAACTGTTAACCCCAAACAAATTGTGAATAGTTTTATTTTTCAAATGAATTTTGTTTATTATAAGTAAATTTTTGTTTTCACATCAATCTATTTTTATAAACAAAACATAAACAGTAAAATAGCCAAAAATAATTAAGAACAAAAGTCCCTTTTCTATTAGTTTTAATTAACAATCGAATCTCATTAGCCTAATTATACGCATTACAATTTTCAACAGGACTGCGCTGGGTCTCTTTGACTGTTGTCGACGTTGGGTGTGGCTGTGTGCTGAGAAGAAAATTAGAATACAATAATATAAAGCAAGCAACCTAGAGCTAATTTTTTCGACTTGTATTTTCTTTGTATCCGTCAAGTTGGTGTAATTTATGTACATCACTATTGACTAGAAATGGCTGTGTACATTCGTCCGGATAATAACCATTTCAGTTTCTCCATTAGTTTTATTTTTCGTCGGCTGGAATAAAATCAAATTTCAATCCGCTACTTTCTAGATGCTGACTAATGAAATCGTCGAAGCGTCGATTAGTGTTTCCATCAAAGTAGCTTCGCCAGTCTCCTACACGACCATTTCTCATAAAGGGCGCTTCGTTCTTGTTCCTCAGACCCAAATCATCCCAATGAGAGTAGTTAACTGATGGATTTCGGGCCATGAAATCGAATCGGGTGTGAGCAGCAATAAGGCGAACCTTGATCGAAATAATGCATGTTAGAAACCTTGCGTGACCGAAGCTGAAGTACAGCTAACAATTACCTGATCATCTGTCAGAGGGCGATCAAGGAAATGGGCAACACGGCGGATCGAACCTTCAGGATCTCTGTGCATCTCCTCATAAGTGATCCATAGGAGATTACTTCCGTAATTTGGGTTACTCTGATGTTGCTTCCAATATCCAAGAACATGCTCAAAATATGGACCATATGGAACTGGAAACATGAAATATCTTTTTAGTAAAACATTCAAAGCCACCGTGCCAGTTTCAACGTATTATACCTTCGCCTTTAATAAACTTGTTGATAAAATCGTTTAATCCACCACGATAACCTACAAATGTTGCCATATACGAAGAAAATAATAGTAACTCACTGCCACATCCTTGGGATTTCTGACAATGTAAATCACCTAAAAAATATAATGAAATAAATATTTATTTTAGTGGGAGATTAAGTGAATTATACCTTGGTCCCATTTTCCAATGCAGATTTTGGAAGCAAAGATAAGGGTAAATGAGTTTTAATGAGTCGTGGGCCCTCAGTTTTCTTGATTGCTGACAAACCAGGATATGGGTGTTCTAGGTAAGGAAATCGTGATTCAAGAACTTGCTTCTGAGCTCCTTCAAAATCCAAGCCAGTTTGGATCAAGTAGACAATTTCTTGCATCCATGTTGTTCCTTTCATTTAGCATAAAAAGTATTGATTTAAACTGAATCAAAAGTATGTTACATGTGAACCCTACCAGATTTAGGAAAGCTGGCTACTATGACATCATTTCGCTTTAGTTCAAGAGATTCCAATTTTTTCAGTGTTCCAGATTTGATTATGTCACCAGGAAAGATGCAAGATTTGCAGCGATAGAACTCGGAGCCCATAGAAGATGTATAATCAGGATCTGGTGGCAGCCTTTCACAATCCTCCAAGCAATCTCTAAGTCTTTGAGCTTTACTTCTTTTGCTGTAAATAGCTAATCCGAGAGTTTGCACTGAAGAGCATGCCAGCTCCTACTCGCTTCATAAGTCTCATTTTTCGAATTTCATCATCCGACCATTCGCCATTACTGGAAACATTTCTTCGAGTTGTCTTGAAAATATCATAAGACGGTTTCACTAGTTTTTCAGAGAGATATTTCCTAGAACAATATCGTATTAAAGGATCTAGTAATAGTCTATTATGCTGCTGGAATAAACCCATTTTTGAATAACAGACGAACAAAAACCAAAACAAACAGTTGACTTTTGCAACAAGTCTTCAAGTAGTTCTTTAAATTGAAGTTACTAACAAATATATTTGACCAATTTTCTGTTAAACCTTATTATGAAATTGCTACTTTGAAATTGCTTTCATCTAAATAATTTAATTTTTTTAATAAAAAGAAATGAGTACAATTTGCTCTCTGTGTTTAGGGATGCTAACCAGGTGTATGTTCTAAACAGTTACTATTTTATCCGATAGTCGAAGTAGTTTCTTTGATCGCCGCAAGTCAGGCATTGAAGGCTCTTTTCCAAGCCAAGTCTTTCTAATCAACGAGTGCTCCCATATTGAACATGGCTGTTGGAAAGAATAAGGGACTTTCAAAGGGGGGTAAAAAGGGTCTGAAGAAGAAGATGTAAGTAAAATTATCGTGTTTTTTCTGTTTAGGTGTACAATATTGTTCAGTTTGATGGATATTCCTGTGAACCCGACGACGGATGTCATTGATTATTTGGGATGTAAACCCGGCGACGTGTGTAGCTCGACGTATTAGCATGAAGGAAACTAATTCAAGTTTTTTATTTTTACTTTTTCAAGTATCGACCCTTTCACTCGCAAAGACTGGTATGACATTAAGGCACCGTCTATGTTCGCCGTCCGTCAGGTTGGCAAAACATTAGTCAACAGGACCCAGGGAACACGTAAGTCGTATATTTTCTGTGCCTTAGTTCTGAGTTCTCAACATCCCTTTTTTCCTGTATAGGTATCGCTTCCGAGGGTTTTGAAGGGCCGTGTGTTCGAAGTTTCGCTTACCGACCTTCAGAATGAATCCGACTCTGAGAGGGCATTCCGCAAGTTCAAGCTCATCTCTGAAGATGTTCAGGTAAGGCTTGAGAAATTCCATCAAAAATCAGTGCACAGTTTCTTTTCTGAATTAAGACTTTTCACATTTTAAATTATGTTTACAATTTCTATTGTTGTAGGGTCGTAACTTGTTGACCAATTTCCATGGTATGGATATGACTACTGACAAGCTCCGCTCCATGGTCAAGAAATGGCAATCTCTGATTGAAGCCAGTGTTGAAGTCAAGACCTCTGACGGTTATCTTCTCCGTGTTTTCTGCATTGGTTTCACCAAGAAGGAAGCAGAGTCCACCAGAAAGACTTGCTATGCCCAACATGCTCAGATCAAGTCTATTTCGCAAGAAGATGGTTGATATCATCACCCGTGAAGTTGGATCAGTTGATTTGAAAGGTAACTTTAATCATATTCTAATTGTTTTTAGGTTCAATATTAATTTGACATTATTTTTGCAGAGGTTGTCAGCAAGTTGATCCCTGACTCCATCAGCAAGGACATTGAAAAGTCCTGCCAGGGCATCTACCCACTTCATGATGTCAACATCAGAAAAGTCAAAGTCCTCAAGAAGCCCAAATTCGACATCGGTAAACTCCTTGAATTGCACGGAGATGGTGGCAAATCTGGTGTTGGCGGTGAAGGTGGAGTTTCTGGCTCAGTCGACCGACCAGAAGGCTACGAACCCCCTGTCCAAGAGTCCGTTTAGTTGAAGAAATGTTTTGCCATCTTCTTGAACTGACATTTGAGACAGCGTGAAGGCGGTGGCCCCAATAAAAAAAAACTTCAAAAAAATTTCGATTTCCTTTCATTTGATATTTAAACTAGTTTTATTGAACGGGTGTTTCGACTGTTTTTTAAGTAAGGTTTTTTTGGACCATATCGTTGATATCTTTCCAAGTATTTCGAAAAACAATTGCTTGCCTCTGTTCGAGGTTTCTAGGAATTTCTTTTCGATATTCATTAATATTCGATAGTCATTTCCGGAATTAGAGGTGTAACCAAAGTTAGTACTTGTTGGTCTGGGTAGAGGGTTCTGTTTTGTTCGCAATAGGTCAAATATTACCGTATAGCAACAACCCTGAGGCGGCGAATCTTAAAAGAAATTCTGTCAACATGTAGTCTAATCCAGTTTTATTAACATTTTAAACTGGATGCCTGAGGAGCTGTGACGTGCGCTTGAGATATTGGTCGAGTGGTAATGGCAAAAAGATTTTGCTGTGTCATGCTGTGTCATGCTTGTGAGATAATCCGAGATAGCCTCACTAGAATGGTTAGTCGGCATCCAGCTGTATCGCTGGAACATCATACTGGCTCTGGTCTCTCACATTTCCTTGCTAGTTTATAGTTACATAGTTTAGTATTTTTGTTCAGTGAAACTCATCAACAATCGGTTCACGCAAGCTGTAAATTTTGAGATTAAATTTGTTCTTTGGAATCAATATTTAATATCATCTACAAATATTTAGATCTCAAGAACAGAAAGTGACTGGACAAAGTGACTGCATTTTATTACAAATTTTAAAATGATTCAACCAGGGATAACTTTACTGCTGATTTTGGCCATATTCAGTAAGTATTTATCTTGTTTTCTTATCAATTTTGCCTTCCTCTTGGTGGGAGCCATCAAGTGTCAGACAGGGTTAAGGGTGAAGGTCAAATAACAGGTTCCCCTTAACTAAACTCTCTTATCAATTTCTGATATTGGACATTGTGCCATTCTGTTTTGATGGCAACTTCCATGTCTTGGCTCATCAAATTTAAAACCATAGCTTATGTTGAAATATTGAATTACAGAATGGTAATCATTTGTTTAAAATTTTTACAGGTTCCATCTGTCAACAAGCTCCTGGTAAAGTAGAAGGCTAAGGAAGTTCTTTTAGATACACAGTTTTTATTTTTGAATTTGTATGTATTTAGCAAGCAGCACTAGACAATATGAATTGGGGACCACATATAACTATCACTACACAGCTGCAGTATTACTGAATGAGGCACCACCACTATTCTCTCAAAATTCAACTAAAACTAAAGGAACTGATGTTGGATATCAAGTAAAAACTACAAATAGTTTATTAACTGAAAAAATGTTTATTTTAAAAACTATTCTATGTAGGTTGCAGCAACTGTTGAGTTGACTCCTGTGTGGCAAAATCCATCAGATACTGCTCACATGTTGTTTGAGCTCTTGGTAAAACGTATAACTAACTCCATCTGGTCGTCGTTTACAAAAGTTCCTTTTTAGATGTCTAACCCGAAACTTTCGATTCGGTCCCGCAAAGCCCAACAACCCGACGGATTTATTGATCACTCATCGCCCCTGGATGATATGCAATCTACCGCCATGTATATCGACTGGAATGATGGGAAAATTTCAAACATTTACGCCTTCGAGTCGGAATCTATTTCATTGGCCAACTTAAAAAAGGGCATTGCCAGCCTTTTCCAACTCCAAACTGCAGCCGTTGAAATGAATGAACTTGATACTTCAGGAAGTTGCACCGCTACCTATAAAAATCTCGATGACCGCACTTTTCTTAAAACCAAAAACAATTGCCAATTTCAAAGGCCTACCACTTCGTTTACTCAGTCTCAAAAAGTACCACATACAAATTTTATGAATTTATGGTTTCAAGCTCAAATTAATTGATTTACTTATCATTTTTAGATACTGGGTCTATCATCCGTTACTAGCCATCAAACCAAATACAGTTTTAAAAGGGATTCAGATGTGGTAGAAACATTGACGTCAACCGAAGTTCACAGCATAAGGGTAAATCTACGCTCTCAAGCCGGAGCTTCCGTGATATCTCGTCAATATATTCGATTGAACAGTAAAAATCCTTTGCAAATCAGTTTATTAGGGCGAAAGTATTCAAAAAATTATTATGTTTCATTACAGGCGAGTCCAAGTCGAATAAGAAATTTTCCGCTGCTTCATTGACTAAAGCTATTCAATCTCTTACGATGGATACTAATGTTAACCTTGTCGCGGATAATCTCCAACTAGTTGAAGAGTCATCAGACTCATGTGAAACATCATCTTGCAAAAATGTATGTCATTCTTTCTAAATCTTGTTTCTTCGTCTTTTAGATTTTATATCGAGAAATTTGACTATTCCTTTTTAGCTTAAAAAGACTGTCAATGAAGTAAGGAAAAACCTTCAGACCTCGAATGTAGCCACTAGTTTAGGTGCTAGTGCATTCGTCACGCTTTTACCCGTTGTCCGGCAATCGTCTAAAGATGATATTTTGCCTCTGTTAAAAGACCCCAAGAACAAAAAAATTTTGTGAGTTGCTATTAACCTTTTTAGATTATTCCATAAATAAGCAAATTTTGTTTTTAAAGACCACAACTGATAGATGTTGTCGCAGCCGCCCAAACCGCTGAAAGCTATGCTGCTGCTATAGAGGCGATCAACTTTCAGTCTGAAGACATTGACCTGGCTGAGCGTTTTCTACAAGTAGTTTCACTATCGACTCGACCTTCTGAATATCTACTTGCCGGTATTTTATCACTTTCATCTCTACATATTTAAAGTAGTATAAATTGAAAGACATGTAATACTGGGTTTCAGGTTTGTTGAAGTTATCCCAAAAAATCAAAACAGAAAAAACTAAGCGAATCAGCATTGCTGAGCTTAGCTGCGATAACAAAGACTTTTGTTATAAATCAGCAGGAGAAAGCAAGTGACACGGTATGCACATAATAAAATTCATGAGCTGTCGCTTTGTAATATTTAAAACAATTTTATTTTTTAATTAAACAGCTAGTAGCAGAAATTCACACATATTTTACGGACAACTTGAAAACTTGTGCCAACGAAGAATGTTACCAACTCTACATGCGAGTCTTTAAAAACTTAGGCTCGCTCGAAACACTACCTATTATATTGACCCACATTGACAGCAAGGATAAGAAAACTTCAGTGTGGGCAGTTAAAGCTTTAAAAGCTCTTCCCGCTTCCGTCTTCCTCGACGATCGTGTTAGACAAAAACTGGAAAAAATTTATTTTGAAGTTGATCGCCCTTACGACTCGAGCGCTCGCACACTGGCATTGGATATGTTGCTCGACCATCAGCCTGACAGCACATTTCTTATCAACGTCTTGATTTCTCTTTCAATGGGAGGCAGCGGAAATTTGGAGTTGAACACCTACTCACTGCAGCGCTTGCAAGAACATGCAGGAAATGACCCAGTTATCCGTGCTCAGTTGAAGCAAATCTTATCCGACCGACCATCTCTTAACAACTATCACGTATTTGCCCAGAATGGCATGTCAACGACCTTCTCTCGCGATCTGTATCACAACATTGATGGCAACGGAAGTTTTAGGTGAGCTACTAATTCAATATTTAATCAAAGTACTTGTTTAAAGATAATTTTGTTATTGTAGTTCTTCCACTGAAGCGGCGAACAAAATGATGAAACGCGCCGCTTTTGATGTTTATTTGCGAAACCCCGAAGACGCCTTTCAGCTACTCTCGGTATAATTTTATGAATTTGTATACACCCAGTACAAGAAACTATCCGTTTAAAACATTACTTATGACCCTTTTTTTTATAAATAGGTTGGACTTTTTACCGGTGGCATGGGTTCTTTGATGGGTTTTTCTACCGAAGGTGATGAAGAAGAACCTACAGCAGGCATGGAAGTCACACTTGCTGGTGTCCAATTGAGACCTATTATTTTCTTCTCGGGTCAAGGCGATTTGATGGGTCATGTATGGTCTGGCACAGCATCTGAAAGAACCACTGCTCTACAGGTAAATTACATTTTATCTTTCAGATTTTTAATTAACAGTTTTTTTTTACATATCAACATTGGATTACCATTCATAAATAGGCAACCGTACTGCTTCAGGATTATCGTAAAGTTGTACCGCTCCAAAGTGGATTTATCGCCGTACTTGACGTGCGTGGGTCTGTCTCTTTTGATTTTGGTGGTGAAATCCAAATCAGTATTTGGAGCAGAAACTCTCATTCGGTTGTCGAAGACATGTAATTTCATTTACGTTAATTTAGTATTATAATCGTAAGACTAATATTTTGTTTTGTTTTTAGCGCTGCATGGGAGCTAGAGGGTTCATTAAATTTAGACACACCTTTTGTTAAATCATCTATTGATTTCACACTGGGTGCCGAATCTCGGGTCGATTTTGTCAATGACGTTAGCTTTGCTAACGGTATTCTTTTATGCTTGCGTATGGGTCAAGCAGAATTTAACATAGAGTAAGTGTTAAATGTCAATCTCTATTTAAACATATTGGACCTTTTCAAACCTAACATCAACCCGTGTTTTATTTAGTTATACTGTGCAGAAGCGCGAAAGCATTCCTGGAACTAAGCATTGGATTCACAAGAAGAAGAAGCGCCAAGATTTTGTCCCTGGTCGCACGTTCAAACTGAATGACCAAAATTCTGGCTTCTGCAATGAAATGTTCCCTGCAGTTGATAGTGCTGGATCTTCATCATTTTTTTAAAAGCAGTGTGTTTTTGTTTCAAAGTAAATTTGTTTTTTATGACATAATTGGGGTCCAAAGATGCTCAAATGAAGCAAGTGGTTTAAGTAGTTTACAACTAACATGGTTCTAAACACATGTAGATGAATGGCAGTGACAATATGCCAAGGAAATTGTTGCTGAATAAATCTAATCAAAAATGTATTCCATCAAAATAAACTGCATTTTAATCCATATTGTATTGATAAAAAGGTTATTCCAAACTTTTTACTAAGCATTGATTAACAACTTCCAATAGATTACTGTTTTCCAAAGCTGCTGAGACTCTTTCCTTATCAGCTAGCTGTTTATTAACAGCTGCCTCTGAAGCATGGGAACCTGGTGAAATGTTTACTTCAATCTTGAATCTTGGTGGTAGTGACCTGAGAAGGCACACTTTGATAGACAGTCCTATTAATGTTGCCATGCTGCAGTGAGGAATCGTTGGAGTGTAGAAGACTTTAACACTATTATTTTTGTCATCAACCTATTCAGTCACACGAAAGGGAGTCGATAGTTGTCAGGGTTATGATTTTGTGCAAATACATCAATAAAATATATTATTACTTCTATATTTGTGATTTGCACAACATTCAGTTCCTCAAGAGACATAGGGTGCTCAGGATCATTGATATCCCTTAGCAAATCTATAATATGGTATGGAACAAGCGGATTAGTTAAAAAAAAAATACTACGCAAATGCGCTTGATGCTGACTTCCACTTTACCAAATATTTCTCTCTCATCTATGGGATCCTCTACTGATTCGTCTTCTTCTTCACTTGTTATTTCTCTTTTGGTCTTCTTCGTAAATCTTTGTGGATTCACATTTTCAATCCCTTTGGAAGTCATTTCAATGCGCAAAAAAACCACACATCCGTCCGAGAAACGAATAACTAAAAAGTAAACAAAATCGCAACGACATCTATTGTCTATATAACGATAAACAAGTTTTGATCGATTTAATTGTAAATGCATATTATGAAATTTGATTTGATCAATTTCCTTGATAATCAATGAAATTTGAAAAATAAGAAAACTGTATAAATGTTACTTCATGTATTTTTGAGTTTATTACCTTTATCTAAAAATTTCAGTGGCGCTGAAAGCCGCTGATGGTAGTGTGGTCGTAAATCGAGATTTGTCTGCTAGCCGTCTTGTCAAAAGTCAAATTAAAAAAACATTGCTGTGTAGTGTGTAAAAATAGTTGACTTCATTATTGTGTGAATTAATATTTTGGTACAACTAGTAGCCTTTACGCCTGCACTATTATCTGTTAACCCTTGTTAGCAACTTCTGCAAAGCGATTATCTATTTTCAATTATGGTTTGTTGCTGATTTGTAAATAAAGCCACCCGGCTTTATGCGTTTTCAATCTTCAAAGGTTAATAATGGATTTTTAACTATTTTGAAAAGGCGCTTCTAATGAATGATATAGTGCTACCTAAGGAGGCTGATATTCCAAATCTATTGCTTCCAAAGCATTCAAATTTCTTGGCAGCCTATGGGACTAATAAGGATGATTATGAATTCTGTATGACAGAGTACTTGAGAATGAATGGAATCTATTGGAGTTTAACTGCTATGGATTTGATGGGCAAGCTTGGTGAGATGGACCGAGATGGTATAATCTTATTTATAAAACAATGCCAAAATGAAAATGGAGGTGTAGGGGCTAGTGTTGATCATGATCCTCATCTTCTTTATACCTTGAGTGCTGTTCAGGTTAGTAACAGTTTAATCATTTCTTGTACATATGAATACTGAAATTGTTTTTATTTTCAGATTCTATGTCTGTATGATGCACTTGATTCTATTGATTGTGAAAAAGTGGTCAGCTATGTTACAAAGTTACAAAATGAAGATGGAAGTTTCTGTGGTGATCAATGGGGTGAGGTTGACACAAGATTCTCTATGTGTGCAGTGGCATGTTTAGCTCTTTTGGTATGTCGATTTACTGATTACAACTTTCACATTATTATAAATAGATTTTTGGACATATTATTCATTCTTAGGGAAAGCTTGATGCTATTAATATTGATAATGCAGTTAACTTTGTTATCTCATGCATGAATTTTGATGGAGGCTTTGGATGTAGACCGGGTTCCGAAAGTCATGCTGGGTGAGATATAATAATTGTTCAGAAAAATAAAACTGGAAGTTTGATTAATTTTTTGCATTCATATTCAGCCAAGTGTATTGCTGCATCGGTATGTTATCGATTACAGGTCATTTGCACCTGATAAAAGCTGATAGCCTTGGCTGGTGGTTATGCGAACGACAGTTGCCCAGTGGTGGTAATACATGTGTTTTTTTTCTTATTTGAACCCTTCAAATAGTAGAAGTTTCCCATGTAATTTACAACTTGTTATCAGGTTTGAACGGTCGACCAGAAAAACTGCCGGATGTTTGCTACTCTTGGTGGGTTGTTGCGTCTTTAAGAATTATTGGGCGGCTGGATTGGCTTGATAAGAACCAGTTGAGAAAATTTATTATGGCTTGTCAGGACGTCGAAACAGGAGGATTTAGCGACCGTCCAAATGACATGCCTGATCCATTTCACACCCTTTTTGGTTTAGCGGGTCTATCTCTTCTTGGCGAATCTAGTCTTAAAACTATTAATCCTGTATTCTGTATGCCACAGCAAGTTATTTCCCGCCTAAAAATTCAACCGCAAATGTTGTCGTTATAGCAACTTTATGGCTTTAAATTTTCCTCAGAATACAAAAAGATTTTGCATTAATATGGCATAATTTAACGGACTCTGAGCCTTGATCCATTACCATTTAGGCTTAAAATAAAATACTGCTACATTATTTATCTAATACATTTTTTTAGTTTCCATATTTGGCAAGCGACAAGTTGTAACGACCATTATCTTTGTAAATATATAGGTGGAATTCTCACCGGAAGAAACTGTTTGTTTTCTTTAAATATGGTTACAAAAACTTTGGTACGGCATTCCAGTTAAAATCCGTGCTAAACTGCAAATTGCATTTGGAAAACATTATGCAAAGACATGAAAGATCATTAATTATATACTGTATTCCTTATTTATTGCAATATAAAATTTGTCCAACAGATTTTCTAGCAAGGTCAATTGTCTATTAAACTCAATAACCGATTTGTACCAACCACCTGAAACTTGTGTCCTCGTCCATATGCCTCATCACTTGCACAACATATAGGTATATGCCTGCAATTTTGGTTTATTTTCCTGCTCTAAAATCACACTGAATGATCTTCTCCTTGATATGCTGAATTGTCCTCTCCTCGGTCCTCTCCTTTTTGTTGATATTTGATTGCCTCAATATTCGAAGATGGGGGATTACTAATCTCATTTGCAGGAGCTTCGTCCGAAGAAGTTTTATACGATTGTGAACGCCAGAACTTTGCAGATCCCGAAGATATTTTTGATGATGAAGTGACACGTGAAGCCGATTCTTTGATTTTAGCAAAACGTTCCTAATCATTTTATAAACTTCGCTTTTGCAAACGAAAAAGTAAAACATTGCCGGTCCGATCATCAGGTACAAAGAAACACTGAAGATGAGCAACTCTGGAGAGGCATTGTCGGAATCGACTATTTCGTGAACGATTCTAGGAATCGTGTAAAACTGCATCAGTAAGAAGAAACGGAATATTGTCGTAATTCTGCGTTAAAAAAAAAGGTGATCAATCTTTTATCATCATGTAACTATAAATATCTAATAGTAGCAAACCTTTGTTTTTCCAATTTATTGAGAGCCACGGGTGAAACGGACGTTTTGAGGAATCGTAGACTTCCGTAAACTTTCAATGCGCTTGGAATGAAGAAAATCAAATTGGCTGTCACCAGAATGACGTTCGGTGTGCTCAATAAATGTTTAACTGTAAAGTAATTGATATGTCTTCATTTGAACCTTGCAGGAATAAAAATAACATGAAATTTACTTATGGGATTTCCAAACCAACAAAGGCGGACGGGTGGTCCTAAACTATCGCGATAAATAACCACAGCCATTTGTAGCGCTAGTGGTAACCCCCAAGCGTAGATGGAAAACCATGTAAAAACGAATGAACAAGTCTCGTCTGTTTAATGGTCTGGGACCTCGGCTAAAACAAAAAGTTACATTTTTATATTTAAATATTTTTTACCAACATGAGAGAATCTTTTAAAGCGAATTACTTTAACTGGTTCCAGATGTTGAATCCCATCACGGTAATCCAGGTTGAGGACGCATACCGGAAATAATTACTAGCAATTGCTTGAAGACAGAATTTTTTTTTTAAATTAGGATGTATCAAATTATTGGAAAATATGTTGATTTATTTTACTTTTGGAGAAACACCAGGTGTGCGGTTCTTTTGGAAGCGAAAGCAGAACTCCGTATTCGAGCTGTACGACAATCATGCAAATCAAAAAGCACATCATCGAGTATCCTTGGATGTTGTCACGAAGTGGAGGAAAGATGGCATAGACGATCAACGTCAAAATAAGGAAGAAAGCTGAGATAAAATGAAGGTACGAATAAACACCCCACAGGATGAATCGCAACAAGTTCATTTTCCACGGCAGACATATCATGGCAATATCCTAAAGGGATCACAAAAAAAAAATTTGCATCTTTGTGATTTAATTTTTTTTTAAATTGAGATGCAATTACCTCCTCTTTTCCCTCGTCATCGACAGCCGTATCAACGCAATAATTGTTGGAATGACGCAACACTTTGTACATGGCCCTTTTCACAACAAAATGACCGGATGCGTTGACCTCAAATCTGTTATCGACGAACATTTTTGGCACGTAAATATTGTAGTCATATTCGCAAATCAACGAAGAATTGTCGACGACTTGGAATGGCCAACCGGATGGAGTTACAATTTTGGAAGCATTGAAAACTCGATCGTTTGGAATACACTCTCCAATCGAATGACGTTTGACCGATTGACCAAATGGACAGCATTTTTGAACTTGAAGCAATGGAGCGCGACAAAAGGCTATCACCGTCTCGTTACGCACATCATCAGCATTAATTACAACAGAATGAACACAATATTGATTGATTTGTAAAATTTGATTGAAGCGAGGCTCTACGATGGCACCGTCGTCGGTTTGGTTTTCTGTTTTCAAAAATTCCCATCCATTAGAACACTGGAAAATTGGCTCGTTGACTTGAGATTCTTCCTGGTAGGTCTTGAAAACCGCGGGAATATCGACACACTTGTGTAGCTCGGCGTCCAACACTTGATTTCCAGGGCAGCATTTCTTAGGGATTACTTTGTCCCCAATGGATAATTCCAGTAACACGGTTATCACAACAATAGTGGCACACGAAAGTAATCCCATTTTTTTTTTTCAAATTTTCTTTGGTGAAATTCCAAGTGTTACAAGCTTTCTTCAAATTGGGGTGCACTGAAAATGTTAAGGGTAATGTTTTGTCCTGTAGAAACCGGTTTGAATCATGATCTTAATCAATAGACCGCAAAAAATGGCCGAGTTGAAACGAACAATATCGGCCGCCAAACAAGAGCCCCAGCCAAACACATTCGCCTACATGGAAGTTAACTCAACGACTAAGTATCTTTCTTCATACATACACTACTATAGAGTTTCTTCATTACAGCTTGGACTTCCAGCACTTTCGCCTCTAGCACCACCACCTTCGTATGTATATATATATACTACCTTGAGCGTGCCCGCAGCTACAGTCGTCAAAAGAACTCACGCTATATCCTCAGCAAGGTATAGTTGCCGTTCGTTTCAACCGAGCATGGTCAAGGTTAAAATCTTCTCTCAACATTATCTCCATTTACTAGACAAAGGGCATAAAACATGCGAATACCTATTTTTTGACGTCACATTTCCTGGATATCTCACGATTTCACGTCCTCAACAATATTTTATTGTTTTCATGTATTAACCATTTCCGTTTGGCCTGTTAAGTATACTAGATGTGTCCATACATTGAAAACATATTCAAACCCTTTTATCAACTCGTCTGATTGTCAAAGAATTAATCGCCTAGAACCTCAAGTTTTAACTATAAATTCCGCTTCCAGCAAACGGACCGTGACTGCTGGAACTCTAGGCGCAAGCTTTGATGTAGTATATGGGCGCGACTTTCTTGTATAAAATAGCCTGCAAACTCTCATTCGCTACATCTTTTTTAAACAAAATATAAAAAAAAATTTCTATGTGTTTGCGGTTTGTCTGGATGTCGATGACGTTTTAAGATTTGGTCAGCCATGCGAATCGATAAAGCAAATAGCAATAGTCCAGCATGAAAACCAGAAACAGGTATTTATATTATTCTTACCTGTACTATCAAGGTCGCACTTTTTTGGAGTTGAAGGAAGGGATGGAGCAGCAGCAGCAGTTCACGCGAGACATAAGGTTCGAACGTGTGGTATCGACCTTGGCGACATCAAGACAGCAAGTTTATTTATCGTCGTCGCGTTCCTAAATTGTTTTTTTCACTGGAATTACCAAAGTATCAATGCGCTATAAAATTTCGAACAGAATTTAGTTGGCCATTTTTGGAATTATTAAGTGAATAACTGGTTTGTAAAAAAACTAAATAAAGAATGCTCTTTTCAATTCGTTGAGACTTGACCAAAATTTTGAGACAAAGTAACGAAATTATTTTTCGTATAGCAGCTGCTGAAATTTCGAAATTCGTCTTCACGTCCTTGAAACTATATGCTGATGCACGCAGATGATGCAGCGTGTTTTTATTCGAACGTCAAAGGGATTGGCGTCTGTTCAATCCTGCTTGCGGAACGATGCAGAATGTCCTTTTTCGGAAGATCTTTATCATTTACTATAGGCGATAGACACACTTATATAAGAGTTAATTCGTGCATGATGCAGCTGTTACTATTGTGTCGTGAAATTTCATGCGTGTTTCTTTGAAGGATGTTTTACTTTCCCCAAATATGCAATAACGAAGACAAATTTTCCCGAACATTTCAATAGGGATATCCTTTTGGGTTAATACTGATAAAAGTTATTAATCCTGGTGTATGTTCAACAAAATCCTGTTCAAAAATGTTTTCGACGATTAAAGAAGGCTGGGCAGCAGTTGTAAGTGATTTCAGGAGTAAGAATATAGGAAAAAAGGGAAATTTTATAAAATAATTTTTTTATAAGTTTCATTTGTAAAAGTGAAATAAGTAACGCGTTCAAAATGTACAATTTTTCGTTTGTAAAATACTTACATAAAACAAATTTTTAAAAAATTATGAACATGAAATTGTAAGGAAAAGTTATACAACCCATCTTGAACGTAGGTGTACTTGTAACACAGTCAAATCTTAATAATCGATTTTTTTTACGATTAAGGCAGTTGTATACAAAAAATGGGCAATGGAAGATCCATGCAAATGAAAATCTGTTCCAGAATGAGGGCGTTCGACGACGGAAGTTATTTATTTTTTTTTTGTTTTCATAATATGTATATTATGTTTAAAGAGAAATAAAGAAATGCTTAGTTCTATTTATTTCTAACTTTGTTTTGTTTAAAAAAATCGATGTTTAACGATGTATATTGCGATTAATCGAAACCAAAGTTGATCGAAAAATACAACTAAACTTACGTACATTTCATACCCGTTCAAACTATTTTACAAAAATTATTGCGTGCGCAGTTAACGTTGACATCCTAGTGGGACATCAAAATAATTTACAAAAATGTGTTGCGGTCTTTTTTTTTTTTACAATATTCCATTCTTATAATAAAAAATTTGACATTCGAGCTTGTCGAGATTTGCCGTAGGAGAAACTATAATTTAAATGAACCTACGTTCACCTACTGCCCAGCCTTAAAGAAAGTTGGCAGTATTGATGACGTCATCATAATATTATTTGCCTTTCTCCTAATGATCACAAATTATTTTATCAGTTTGACGTCATCGGCGTTCGTTGTTTGACGTCACGCCTTGTGTGAGCCAATACGAGGCGAGACGAAAACAATTTGATATGGTAATTAAACTCTTTCGACGTTATTTCGCAAGTGATGCATCGTCATCCTGTTTCACTTGTATTTACCCTGAACGTTTTGACGCCCGCGTTGCCCTATTTTCGAGTTGACATTTTACATTGTTTGCGGCTTTCTTTGACAAAAATTTGTTCTCGGTAAATTTGACTTGCTGAAGCGAAATTTTCAACTTTCACTTTAAAACAAAAGGTGTTGTTTGTAAAAAGGGCAGTAAGTCGACTATAACGTGTAAACTTTGTTAATAAATTGTTCACACAATAGAGATAGCATAGATGTCATAGACTTCTCAGCACTTCAGTAGATGCGCTACTCGGATATAAATAAATTGATATACCGGTACTAAATAATGGCCTATTATTTTTAATGACCACGCTCCGCCATATTATACTGCCATTATATTTGCGATGTTGCAGTGATAATCTCATCTCGGTAGACTTCATCTCACGCCTTTTTTATGGTGACCAGTTGACCATAACATCGAATATCTGGACTATAGAAAACAGAACTGGAAACTCCAAGCCTCATCGTAAATTAGAAAATCATGAGAGTTTACTGGTTAACAAATTTAATACATTTTTGAAATGTTCATCAATCAATTTGTAGCCTACCAGGGCGTATATGTAGGCTATAAGATAAAATCAGAATCTGTTAAAAAAAATATATCACTAAGAATTGAACGACCATTACTTCTGTAAGTTCTTTGTGATGGTCTGTTGGCAAAATGAATCAGCGGAAGACACGAACTTCAGAGTTCACATCCAAGGACAAAAATCTTGAAAAGAGGTTGGACTTGGTTTTGCATTTGCTGGACAGCGACCAAATATGTAAATGTCACGAGTACAAAGAAAGACTCGATGAAAATCAAGAATAGAAATGCGGCATTTTCTGAATAGCCATGCACTCTTCTACCAAAAAGTAATCAAATCGACCATCATGCAGTTTCAGACTGATAATTCATGATTAGGAACTTCAATATTTCCAAGAATATTTCATTGAAGATTTTGTCAATTTGATTTTTTCTTCAATCGACGCAACTACCCGAGTTTGAATGAAAGGTAAAAAAATGCGCGAACTCTGGCTCTTTTGGAGTTATTTGAAATTTTTTTATATTGGTAAATAATTAATATCTGAATCGACGAAATATTTTTTTTTTTATTTCTTAATTTTTTGCGGACAAAACTTTTTATTTATTAGGTCGATGACTTTAGACAAATCGAGCAGTGCCAAATAACTTTGCATAAAAATGAAAATCTCTTTTCAATCCGGAACTTGTTGGAGGCATCTCATTTGCATTGTAAATATTTTGCGCAGCTGCACTCTTCGAAAACAAGTAAAAACAAATTTTGACTTTTCGTTTCTTTCGTGCAGTTCCAAGGTGACCGCTATTAAGATATGCAAATTTTTTATTAAAAGATACAAAAATTAAAAAATGAACCAGTTTAGTTTGATTAACAATATTTTATTTTCACAAAAAAACATAAATAATGTACTGGCATTCGTTCACTTTTTGATTGATTATAATGAAGTTACTAATAACCTTTTTTTTCATATTACATTTCAATTCTTCCATGGCTTTTCAAGGTAACTACAACGAGGCCAACTAATTTCTCGTTTATCAACAATTTAACACGCACCGTTGCGAGCAATAGTTACTGTGGACTTGACGGTCCCACATTTAGTAATTTCGTTTTTCATGCATTCGGCGTTAGGGTAAGTTTTTCCATCAGTCCCGCAAACTGGAGCCAAGTTGTCTGGGCACCCACATTGGGTTTCTGGTACTTTGATGGGTGTTTTGCATTCACCGTCGTGAGCCTTTCTGATTGGTGAATCAATAACAGTTCCACATTGGGTGACCTCAACTTCCATACAGTTCTCATTGTCATAGGTTTTCCCGTTTGTTCCGCAAACAGGTGCGAACTTGAATTGACATCCGCATTCAGCAGCAGCTCTCTTTCCTTTTTTTGTTGCTCTTATACATTCGCCATGGTAAGCTACTTTAAGTCTACGATCAGGATATTCTTGTTTGCTACATTCCAGGACACATGCGTTGCCGTAAGTATTCCCGTCTGTGCCGCAAACTGGATCAAATTTATGCAAGCAGAAACAGTCCTCTCTTTTACCGATCTCCGCTATTCCCAAAATAATTTGAGTACAGTTAAATTAGGATATATTCAACATAAAATGTAAGTAGATATTAATTATGCGCTACGAAATAATACACACCTCCGTAAGCGCTAGGCTGGTAACTTATCAGAGAGATGAATACGATGAGAAACAGAGAAGAGCAGGTGAATTTCTAATAAACAAAAATGGAAATTGTTTCAATACTCTGATAAATGTAAGAAATGTAATAACTAATAAGCTACCTGATATGAGAGCGGACGCAGCATTTCAAGATCGTGACGATGAAGAACGAACTCAGTTTCCTATCTGAAAAATATTATCTGATGGCGGATACCTTTATTCATACAGCAGCAATTTATATTTTTTCCATCTTGTGCTACGATTTACCAGACTAGTGGGTTGCAAACGCCCAACGCCAAAGGGGATTTATTTATTTATTTCTCAACATGTCTATGTATGGAAAATCCAAGTGGAAATCTACGTTTTACAACGTAAACAACCCAAACAATAGCCAGTTTTTTTTAATACCCCTAATATAACCCCCGTTCATCTTCAGTTCCTTGTTGAAGAAGAATATTCTTCATAAGAGTCTAATCTTTATGTCTATTGGACTATAAATAACAATGACGTTGTAAACTATGCACCTGCTGCATTCGGTCGGTAACTGTTTTCAAAATCTTTTTTTTTCGCGCGCCATGTTAAGTATTATCGTACGTACTACGCATTGACCGTTCTGTATAGCTCGGATTCCATATAAATGATGGTTGAATCTTTGGTTGCAAATCTGTAGGTGAACACTACAGGTTATTACGTCTGTCAATAATTGATTCCTATACACTCGGCTCTTTACACTTATGTGAATCCTGCATAATTTTATGATTCCGTTTCGTATTGGGTTGCGCTTGCGCTTCATTCTGATAACTGAATGTCGCGAATACAAATGCGCATTTCAAGAAACGAC
Source organism: Daphnia galeata (assembly GCA_030770115.1). Classification (NCBI taxonomy): domain Eukaryota; kingdom Metazoa; phylum Arthropoda; class Branchiopoda; order Diplostraca; family Daphniidae; genus Daphnia; species Daphnia galeata. The sequence goes on from CM061117.1 coordinate 8,279,123, forward strand.
ACCAAGAAAGTAAAAATGAAATTTACAACTTCCTGACAGCAGCGAATAAGGGGGTATCCTCATTGTTTATTTTCTGTTTTTCTCCTTCAACGTCGAGGTCATCGGATCTATGAAAATATTATTAGCCCTAATGCCTTTCATTCTATACTGTACACGAAGAATTTTTAAGGTGTCCCTAAAGTTTCCATGCTCCTTTTCAGGTCTTAATACTCTTCATCCTAAGTTGACAGTAGAGGTCATTTGATTCGTTCGTTTCTTGTGGGCAAGTCTATTGGAATTACGAAACGTGGAGCGTGCAATTTCGCCAAGATGCAAATTCGAATACAAGCTAGGCCATGCAACCAATAAATATGAATACTGTAACATCTTGTTTTGTTTTAAAACAAGCTTTGACGATTGAATGAGCATGCGACTAAATTTATCGTGTAATTTTGATACTTGATAGATAAAAAACATAAAGATGTCTAATTTAGTCAGGGTATGCTGACTTGTTTAGTTGTAAATTTTGAAAAAAAGACCTAGGGCATTCATCTTTTTACATATTTGTTTAGCTTGCAGTTCTCATCCTTGCTGTTTTATTAGTTGGCCATAGATTACGACGATTTAATGTATTATGACAACAAAATTAAAAAAATAGAGTGACGCCGTACTTATCGGATATTTATTATTCATGCATTTAGGTAGCTGCTGAAAGGGATTACAAAGCAAATAGAGCATATAGGCCTAATAATAATCATATAAAATGTAGGTTACATAAGGAAATGTCGGATGAAAACATTTCCGTATTTTGAAATCTATTTTGATTGGAAGCGTAACGTTACACGAAGATTTTGCCGTTTTAAGAAATGCAATTTTTTTGCAATCTTATCGATTTATTCGCTTGCTTCTTTGCATGCGCCGTCATAAGCCTTTGTTACAGACGATTTAGTGTTGCCACATATACCTTTAGTTGCGACACCCAATACGCACTCGTTAGAATAGGTTTTCCCGTCAGTTCCACAGACTGGTGCGTAATCTTTCTTGCAGTTACAGTTAGAATCCCCTTGCGGAACTAAGTGAGTATAAGTGATAACATGAAAATAGTCAGCTATAAAAGCTTAAAATAAATGTAACATATTTGTATATGTATACTTCCTTGAACGCCTGGATGATCGCTAATAAAAACAAAAGCGACTAGTACGACGAGAAGCAGAGCTGCGGTGAATCGGTTCATCTATATTTTTCATACACAAAATACACAGCACAATTAATACAATTTCTTTTGTGAGAAACTTTACACATTTCGTGATTAAAACAATACCATTTTAATTAATTGTTATTTCGCGTAATTTAAGTTTTCTCCGTGCACAACAGAGTGAGATGTGATTATGTTACTATCCAAGCGAGTTCAAGCGAATTTCTTACTAACATTGACCAGTGTCATAGGAGAACTGAAACGCCCAGCGCTAGCGGCTCTATATGAAAAACCAGTTTCTTATTATTTGGACAAGTGTTTGGAATTGAGGTTGATATCCTGCATTGTCACACAAGGAAAAGTTTTACATCGAAAAACCTGAACGACCCTGCATACCCGTAATGGATCGTACACTTGTGTTGGCCAATGCGTTTCTGCAACATTTAAGTTACCAACTTAGAGAAGCATTATTCTCAAAACAAAATCAAGGAAATTAACAGGCATCCACAAAGAATTTTTCGATTGTAAAAATAAATTTTGTTGCGTGAAATTCGAATTTCATAATTTATTACAATAACCTGTTAAACTGGTTTTGTACGTTTTTAAAATCTTTGTATTCGAATTCGAGTCCTGTGTAGTTCCACCCGAAAAAAAGTATTTATTAATCTTATTATTGAATACTGCGAATTTATGTTATATAAAGTTAAAATTAAAATTCACAATTAAAAGATCACAAAATTTATATTAAAATAAAAATTGTATTAACTTCACTAATAAATTCGCAGAAATGGAACACACGAAAATATAGGCACTCAGTCGTTCACCAGCAATCACTGCTGTATTTGATTGTTGACATTCACCTTCATAAGCCTCACTAATCAATGATGGCTGACTTCCGCATTTCGTAGTTTGAACTCTCAAACATCCCTCGTTTTCATAGGTCTTCCCATCTGTTCCGCAAACTGGAGCCCAAAGTCTACTGCAGACACACTGGAGCATTTCAGTTTGTTGCGGGACCTCTTGTGGAACTAAGGGGGGAATAAACATTAGAAAATTTACAATTTTTCTAGAAATTGTTATTTAGTTACAAAAAAAAACAAATTACCTACCTCCTTGCACACCTGTTCGGCTAGTAACCAACATAGTTAGGTAATAAAGTGCAACGAAAAGCAGAACAGAGTTGAAACATTTCTAGTAAATAATAAAGAAAAACAGAGAACAACTACACGCGATATCTAACGATAAGAAGTAACTGCAGTACAAACAAATTACCATCGATTCCGCTGTTGGATGTCGCATTTTTATGGCCATTAAGGCATCAACAATAGCAATAATTATTAGCTATAATGAAGAGAAGAATTGAATGAAACTAACTTTAACGAACTGTTTAAAGCTAACTGGGCCTGGCTTCTATTAATCCATTACGCTTTGCTTTAGTTTTACTAAAACAAGTTTAGTCACATCATATCAATCCGTTGTCGCCAGGCTGAAACGCCCATAGCGCTAGCGGGCTCTGTCAAACTCGTTTCTAGCGTGTCGTTGTCAGCGCAGAGTCGCAGATCGCGCAGATCAACAAAGTTGATATAGTAAAACTGCAAATATGCATAGTAATGCCAATAAAGTTGCAGTGGCTGCATTCACTAAGCCTTATTTTCCATTGTTCATTTTTTTAAATCAACTAATTAAAAAACGGATAGTTTACAGTGGTTTACAGTTTGTTGTTTTTCCAAAAAAGAGTGGTTTTCATACTTCCTATCAGTGTTCGGAACGTCAGGGAAATTTTAGTGACTTAAGAAAAATTTGCACGTCATACGTCAATTTTAAAGCTAACGTCAAAAGTCACAAAAAAAAAGTCAACGTAAATGCTAAAAATTAATAAGTCAACGTCACGACTTAAGTCACAAAATAAGTCATCTATTTTTTGACATTAAAAAAATTTTTTAAAGTTTCAAGGATTTTATAGAAATATTTAAGTTTCCAAAATCGAATCAGATGATCGATTTCTTTTTATTGTAAAAATGCGAATACGAATAATGTTTAGTCCAAGAAAGTCGTCATTAACGGCTTTGTATGGCATTCCGTGGGGACAATTTACAATTCTTTATTTATACACTGACATTTTTAAGTATATCCTTAATTCCGCTTAAATAACTAATGTTTTGGATAAAAAAGTAAACAAATCTAGATTCTTATTTAAATGTTTATTTAAATGTAAATTTTTAAAGTAGAAGTTTTATTTCTAATTGTGATTCTTAAGTAAACGTTAGTTTTAAATTATTGTAGAATTGGTTCTAAAGTAAAAGGTTTTTCAAATTTTGATCGCTAAAGTTGAAGCATGAATTCGGTGGCTACTGGCGTCACCTATTAGAGGTGATACATACTCCACCAATCAATAGGTTTGTAAGGATACTATTGTGCGGATGTCCAGAACGAGGGCAAAGAAGAAAAATAAATTTTTACATTACGCTACGTGCGCATTTAATTTACGTAAAGAGAAAAATATATTGGTGCTCTGTATTTCGACACCTTTGAATGTATTGTCCTTAAAAGTAAAATAAATGCACTATGCAAAGTCTATAAATTAAAATATGTAGTCTAATTTAGCATAACAGTTTTTCACAAGTTCGCTTTCAGAAGTCTCGAATTAAAAAAAATAGAGTCCAGGTGATTTTTATTCTTCGTATTCGTAGTGAACAAAAGGTTATTGGTGGATAATTACAAAATGCAACAAAGTCATCCGACCGCAATGAAAAAATGCAAGCTATTGAAACAGTTTGACAACTTACAGTTTCGAGTTATGTCTCTCTTTTTCTGTTCATGCCCACCCGGAAATTTTTGTTTTATTTATTTTACCTGAACTAACTCTTATTATTATGCATAAGACCTACTCGATTGGGATGGGTCATGTCATCACACACACACATACACCCGCAAACCACCTGGTTGTCATTTGGTCGATAACATAAACGCTAATAATAAAAACCAAATGAAAAACTAACATGAAATTGAAATGTGTTTACCCGGATTAGAATCAGCAGCTTTTTGATTAAGATTCCGTTATCTACGTCGTCATTGTAACCAGGATTCGTTTTCCCTTCAAGACGGAACTTGGACCTGGAATTAGAATCCTTCCGGTTGGGACTCTCTTTCGACTTATCGCTGGTCTCGCGATCGACCACGTAGGCCTAACGAGAACACCTTAAATGACCCACGCTCTAAAAGGAATGAGATTGACATCAATTCACATCAATTTCCTTGTTTTGTTTCGTTTCATTCTCATCTTGCAGCCGTAAAGTTTACAGGCAACATGTTGATGGCACATCTCATCAGGATCGACGAAATTATCTCCACTGGCCGATAGTTTAAATTTATGTGTGTTTGAATTGAGGACTGTGCCCTCTCTAAGAATAGAGAAATAAACATTTGTGTTTGACTGTTAGTGTCATTGAATTTTAAAATTAAGCATCGAGTCAAGAAAACGAAATAATTTCAATACTTGAATTGCAGCGACAACTCTCCCGCTACCATGTTACTGCTGCACGAAGGATTGGAGTAAGCCAATGAATATGAACGAGGTCTTGTCAAGTTTGTTGGATTGCGACGGCAAAAGTGCCTCGAAAATAAATGTCAATGCCCAATATGTCTCCGTGATTTTAGATTCACGGTGTTTCTTACCGCGAATCAGACAAGGCCGGATATAGAGAAATCCCACTGTTTAAATCTGATCGTGTTGCAACCATTAATTAATTACGTTGCACAACTTGAGCTACTTGACTATCAAATATAGTAAAAGACTACAAACTAACTTGTTGCGAATTTTCATGCTGTTGCATTGGCGTAACACATCCAAGATTCCCGCCATCGTGTACAAGCGTCTGTAATAATGTAATAAAATCAATAAACCGTTAATTTATTTTTAATTTTACAATCAGTCAAATTAAACGAGTTACCCTTTCAATGGAGACGTTCGTTCATTGTTTTCTCCTGGTGTTCCTCTTGTTTGACTTTGAGGAATTTCAATAGCGGACGGATGGTGATGCCCTTTAATAAATGAGATTCAAATCAGTTAAGCGATCGAGAAATCCTAATTAGCTTTGTCATTTACTCACCTGGAAGACGGGCGGGATCGATTAGGAGGACCAGAGCGAAGGCGATGGCTCCACGTAATCCGCTGTAAGACATGACCAACTTTTCTACAAAATTCAGTTTTTGAAGGCGGAAGTAGTTGGCGATTTTCGACAATTTGATGATACCTGAAACAACAATTTTTAATAACTGTAATCAAAATGAGGGGCATAACTAAATAGCGATAAGGTGAGTTCATACCAATTGCTCTGTACAAAGAGCAGAAAAAGATGGTGAGAAGAATGAAGGCCGTGTTCCATTCGTGGTGATCATTGACCGTCGTAAAGCCGAGAAAGAGGAAAATGATCGACTCAGAGCAATTGCTGATCGTCCCTTGTTGATCGTCGTCAGTGATGCATTTTGACACATTTTCCGCCACGTAATTCTTCATGGTGATCCAACAAAACATGACCCTGATTTATTGATAATATAATGACGTACGAGAAAATGCCGGATAATTGAAAGGCTTCAGCGTTGATCAATGCCCCGTAATAGCTCATAATAAACAGAACAATGGGCTCGATGACTGGAACACGGTGAGTAAATTTGGAAGTGAAACCGGCCAGGAAATCCCAAACGATCCCGATGGTCGTTCCACCAAGGACCAGAACAATAAACGCGGCGAATCCGGTAAAAACGTCCACCGTTTATTTGATCAGCTCCAAGAGTGACGTAAGGGTCACAGCACATGTTATACAAAACCTGTGATGAAATTTTAGACCCAAATTTAGCAAAATAAAAGATCTATTGATGTTAGATTTAAAAGAAATATTCACCACAGAGACAGCATCGTTCATCAGCGATTCGCCGAAGACGATTATGTAAAGGACTTTGTCAACGTTTACTTCTTCAATAACGGCCAGCACTGTCACTGGATCCACGGCGGAGATAAGCGAGGCGAAAATGATGTTTCCAATAAAGAAATTTCGAACCCGTAAACACCAGTCCATCCGCAAGCCCAAAGGCTAATACCTTTATATGAAAATAACCCAGAGAATGATGTTTTATCTGACTTACTGGGGTGAAAATGTTGAATACCTATGCAAATGGCGTTGAATATCGTCCCCGCCACGGCAAAGAGGAGAATTGCGGAGAATTGTTCAAAAATGGTCGACAAAAAGCCGATTGGGCATGAACTAACCGGCATCCAATCTGTTGGGTGGCAACATACATAAGAAGTAGATGGTTGACGAGGGAGGAGACAACACGGCGGTGTTTGTCTCATATACAAAATGCCCCCGATGGCGAATCCGACGATGACTACAACACGTTTCAGGGAACCAAGCAAATAATTTCGGCCAACCGTTCACCACTGCGGAAGAGCAAAAAAAAAGAGAAAAAATACAACGGACGAATACATAACAATTTAGAACTTTGCTTGTTTTATACGTACCTATTTTTACTATGAACACGGCGAGAACCCACATTCCAATCGCAAACGGAACAGCCACTCCGCGGAAATTCGGTTCAGCATAATAAGGATGTGATGGCGTATGGTTGATGCCGTCGGATCAAACGAATCAGATGAATAAGTAGAGATTCACTAACATGTTGGTCATTTTGATTTTTCTCTGCGGAAGATTAAGAAAAAATGTTTAAAATAAACTGAAACGTTTTAAATCGAAGTATATTACCTGTTTGTGAAGTAATCAAATGCTGATGATCAATCGTTGTAGTCGCCGACAATTGATCATTTGATTCCTTCGTCTCTGATACCGGATGATCTTTAAAAATGACGTCAGAAGGCTAAGTCGATGGGAGTAAAATTTGTGGAAGGGAATAGCAAGCAACCGACCACACAAAATAAAAATATGTGGTGCAACTTCATTTTCTATATTGCTTCTTAGTTCTTACAAGAGTCGAATATTGAAAATAAGAAATCTAATAATGAGACACAAGAAAAAAAGAAATTCTTGTCATTTTCTAATAAAGAGAAGTAAACAGCTATCCAAGCTTTCGTTGTTGAGCGAGTATTTTTAACTTTTCACTCTCTATTCTCTACGGTCAAAAGAAGGAAACTGGTTTAATCCATTCCGATCTGTTTGAAGTGGCCGACATCCTATAGCTGCTGACGAAAGTATCAGAATAAACTAGTCAACAGAAGAACGAAAACCAAGTTGATCAGAAGTGGCAATTTAAAAATTCAATGCATATGCTGGTATCCAATTACAAATAACGGACGCAACGCATTATGTAGTCACGCAACAGATTTCACCGTGATTTCAAGTCGTTCACTGTTGTCGAGCTGTCAGATCAAATAGAAATGGTTAAGAGAGCGAGCGGAAGGCCATGGTGCATTGCACGCACAATAATAAGAGACAAATTAAAACTGAAGATTGCTGGCGATGGTATGGTTGAAACGTTTAGAAAATATCAACGTTAAACGAGGTCAGCAACCCCTAAAAATTCTGTTTGTTTTATTTTATTTGCCATACTTTCTTGTCAACGTGAATCAATGCTGGGAGGAGGCAAGAAAAATAGAAAAAAAGGTTAGACTGTAACATTAGAGGCGTTGTCAGGTCTTGAGGGAAGAATCAAAATGATGTAATTTCTGCAAAACAAAATCCGAGATCCAATGTGGAACAATTTCCCATGTAGCTTCTGCTTCATAATCACTAGTAAAAATATCACAATTCTTTTAACTTCGGAATCATTTCGTCTTTATTAATTTCAATAATATCACGACGCTTCTTCTATCGCCGACTAAACTGGAAGGACACTTGGTAGAATAATAATCACGCCGATGGTTACAACTCAATTGTATAGCAATCCTCGGCAATCCTTTCAATTCGTGCAGGCCAACCTAACGACGGTTCGGTTTGTGTGACGTTTCTCAAATTATTCATCGGAGTATTAGCGGTGTTCGGTTATGTTAGTCGTCGTAAACGCACCTCGTGATAAACCGTGAGAAATGTGAACTCGGCGGGATCTTGGGCAGACTCTAAGGAGGTGAAGGATATTTTTAAACTTTGCCCCCGTTCCGCGACATCCGCATAAAAGTATTGATTGATGGAGTATGTATCACCTCTGATAGGGGGCGTTAGTAGCCACCGAATTCATACTTCAACTTAAACGCTTTACATTTGATTAACCTTTTACTTTAGAACCGATTCTACAATAATATAAAAACTAACGTTTAATAATTAGAACTAAGACTTCTACTTTAGAAATAAACATTTGAATAAGAATTTAGATTCGTGTAGTTTTTTAGCCAAAACATCAGTTATTTAAGCGGGATTAAGGATATACTTAAGAATTTCAGTGTATAAATAAAGAATTGCAAATTGTCCCCACGGAATGCCATAGGCTTTGTTCGGCTACATTCAGTTGACGTTTTTATTTTGACTTTTTTTAAGACGCAAAAATTTTTGGTACGTCAAACGTCAACGTAAAAGTCACCTTAAAAATTGCGTTCAGTCAAAGTCAACGTATACGTCAATTTTTGACTTAAGTCACGACTTAAGTCAAAATTTGACTTAAGTCAGTCGGTGACGTTCCTAACACTGCTTCCTATCAGGTGCATGTCAGGTGGTTCGAATTTTCCCTCTAGCGGTCGAAATATTATTTCCGAATGACATTACACTACAATAGATGACGCTTCTGCGAGAACGTTTGATGTTTGATGTTTTGGTAGATTCTTTTTTCGGTTTTTCCTCGCGCACCGGTAGAAAACACTTTTCTCCCCGAGAATATCTCGTTTTTCTAAAATTGAACTTTTGCATTTATAAGACATACATATTTTCAACGAATATAGCGTGACTTTCTAGTCAGCTTTAAAATGTCTTTGGACAATAATAAAGTGCAAGTACGACTTAAGTCAAAATTTGACTTAAGTCAGTCGGTGACGTTCCTAACACTGCTTCCTATCAGGTGCATGTCAGGTGGTTCGAATTTTCCCTCTAGCGGTCGAAATATTATTTCCGAATGACATTACACTACAATAGATGACGCTTCTGCGAGAACGTTTGATGTTTGATGTTTTGGTAGATTCTTTTTTCGGTTTTTCCTCGCGCACCGGTAGAAAACACTTTTCTCCCCGAGAATATCTCGTTTTTCTAAAATTGAACTTTTGCATTTATAAGACATACATATTTTCAACGAATATAGCGTGACTTTCTAGTCAGCTTTAAAATGTCTTTGGACAATAATAAAGTGCAAGCCTTGGTTTCGGATGCATTGGTATTAAATACTTTTAAACTCAAATAAAACATTATTAAGCTTGATTGTAATTACAGAAAGTTGATGCCATTGAAGAAGCTTTTAATGATTTCCTGATCCAACGTAAGGATGAGGGAGTTAAATATAGCACATTGGAAAAGGAATTGATAGCGATGATGAATGACACTCAGGCTGAATCCCAAGATGCAATTCTGCCACAGTTTGTTGCTGTAATTTCTGGTGTGAGTAGTGACTCACACTCAAAATTGTTATTCAAACTTCTTGAAAGTGTTGTCAACACTAATATTGCAACTTCCCGGTAAGAGATTCAACCATTTCATTCATTTTTATGCTCTTCTGTCATCCTTTGATATTTTTGTTATTAGGAAAGTATGTGACTCACTCTTGGCTAATGAGAAGCTTACTCCTGCAAATCCCCTTTTATGGCAAGGAAGCTTCTCACTTATCAGGAAAATTGTGTGTCATGTGGATTACAAAGGAGTAAGAGAAATCATGAAAACATGTCTGGAGAAAGCCCAACTCTTGCCTAGCCGATTTTCAACATCAGAATACCCTAATGTTACAGCATTGGAGCATACTTTAAAACACATTTTAGACCGCCAAGTCTGTCTATTGCCAGCCTATTTTATTGTAAATGAAATAAGAAAAATGTATCCAGAAAACAAAGACTGGCCCCATTGGAAATTGGCTGGTCTATTGTCAGAAGTTGTGGATAGTTTTCGTCCTTTGGTGCAGATGCTCTCTCCTATTGGCAGACCTTTGATGTTCCCTGTGGTTGATCCCTCTGCCCATGGTGTTCACCACAGTTGGAAACTGGAACAAGGCACACTCAAACTTGCCTTGAAAGGGAATTTACCCTATGAAAAGGAATATACTGAACCACAAACTCGCTTGATCCGCTACGTTCTTGAGCAGCCTTACTCCCGTGAAGTTCTTTGCGGAATGTTAGGCTTACAAAAGCAACACAAACAGAGACATGCTGTGTTAGAAGAACAACTTGTGGAATTACTGGTGCAGGCTATGGAACGTGCGGAAACAGCCCCCGAACAGGATTCAGAAGCTGCCGACGAGTTGGGTGTTTCTCATTGGCTTTGGCACCATTTGTCTAGCCAAATAATTTACTTCGTTCTTTTCCAGTTTGCCTCATTTTCCCACCTAGTCACGTTATTGCACGAAAAATTGGCTGAAAGAAAACTTCGCAAAGGTCGCGATCAATTAATGTGGGTTCTTCTACAGTACATATCTGGAAGCATTCAGAAAAATCCCCTGGCTGAATTCTTGCCACTATTGCGACTGTACGATCTACTCTATCCGGAGCGTGAACCGTTGCCTGTTCCTGACTACACTCGACCTATTTGCGTACATCAAATGGCTGTTGCATGTATATGGATACACATTGTCAAGAAAGCCCAGACAGAACAGCAGAACGCCCAGAAAGAAATCGCTGCAGCTGCTGCTGCCGCTTCGACTGCTGGAGCCACCGGGACCAATCCTTCTCCTGCGGCCTCAACTGGAGGGAAAACAGATTCTCGAGCTTTTACGACACTGCTTCAGAGACACTTTCCCCAAGCACTTAAAAATCATCAAGAATTTCTACAGCATAATGCGCTCAATCCTCCTAGCAGCGCTCCTTCAGGAGACTACAGGGTAGCATTACTCTGCAATGCATTCTCCACGACATTAGATTGTTTGGCTCGCCCTATGGGTTCGCTTATGGAATCTTTGCACGGAAACCTAAGCCAAAAAGGTTCTGGAAACGCAGGAGGCAGCACTGGCGGTATGCCAAATACAGGACCCATATCACCTATTCCACTGGCCTTTTTGGACGCATTAACTGTACATGCTAAAATGTCGCTTATTCATAGGTAAATATTCTGCATTTGTATCTGAAGTTTTCTGTTTTTTTATTTTATTAATTTGGTTTTATAAAAAAATTTTATTCAGCATTGTGACTCACGTTATCAAATGCGCTCAAACAAAAATGAATGTTCCTTTAGCCCCGGCTCTCGTTGAGACATACAGCCGATTATTGGTATACACTGAGATAGAGTCGTTAGGTATCAAAGGCTTCATTACGCAAGTGATGACAAGTGTGTCGAAATCGCAAGCTTGGGGTATCTTCCATACCCTAGTGGAAATGTTCACCTTTCGCGTTCACCATATGCAGCCGCAATATCGCATACAGCTGTTAACTCTTTTGCATTCATGCGCCGTACCACAACAGCATCAGACACAGTTGACCCTATGTGTTGAAAACGCCGCATTGAGGCTTATTGGACTACTCGGTGCAGCAGAAATGCAACCTTGGTAATAAGTTTAATACCTTTACAAACAACAATTTAATTTCTTATGTAAATATCTATTGTTTTAACAGTTATTCCCGTTCAGCCGCTGATATTAAACCCCTATTTTCAAGCGATTCCGAAGAACTCAACCGAGCTCTCATTCTTACACTTGCTCGAGTAATCAGTGTCGCTGGATGTGAGACTCAACATAGCAGCTGGTACAAGGATCTGTTAACGTTAATTCAGCAACAGACGCCTCACAGTTGGTCCAGCAACACACGAGACTGCTTTCCTCCGCCCCTTGCAGAGTTCTTTGGACAGGCAGCGAATCAACCGGTCAAGGAATCGAAGCAACAGTTGAAGCAAAATATTGAGGAAGAACATCGCAAAGTATTGGCCATGAATCCGGACGATTGGCCTGCTCACTTTGCTCCACAATCAAATAATCCGCCATTTTTCCTTTGTTTGCTGTGGAAGCAACTTCTTGAAACGGAACGTATCAATCCTGTAGCCTACAAGTGCATCGAACGAATTGGTGCAAGAGGTTTGGGCAGTCATCTTCGCACATTCTGCGACTTCTTGGTCTATGAATTTGCCAATTCTGGTAAAGGTCAGCATGTCAACAAGTGTATAGACGTGCTTAACGAAATGGTGTGGCAATATAACGTCGTCACCATTGAGCGTCTCGTTCTCTGTCTGGCTTTGTGAGTATTTTATGCATATTTAAATCGATATATTTCTTTAAATTAATAAGCTGTTTAATCCTAGACGTCCCCTGGAAGGCAACGAAGCTCAAGTTTGCTGTTTCATCATTCAATTGCTACTTCTAAAGACACCGCAATTCCGATCACGCGTTCAAGATTTCGTCAAAGATAACTCGTCTGAGCACTGGCGTCAAAACAATTGGCACGAAAAGCATTTAGCGTTCCAGCGAAAGTTTCCTGAACGTTTCGGGCCACCAGAATCGGTGCTGGAAAGTATTGGGCAGGGTGGCTCTTACCAATCACTCCCTACTTACTTTGGTAACGTGTGTCTCCGTTTCCTTCCCGTTTTCGACATCACTATTCATCGTTTCACCGAGATTCCACCTGTAACGAAATCGCTCGAAACCATCCTGGAACACCTAGGTTGCTTGTACAAATTTCACGATCGACCCGTAACATATCTTTACACAACGTTGCATTACTATGAGCGTAAACTACGTGACAGGCCGCTACTAAAACGCAAATTGGTTTCTTCCATTATGGGCTCCCTTAAAGACGTCAGACCTCCTGGGTGGGCTTTATCCGAGTCTTACTTAAACTATAGCACTCGTCAAGCTGACGATTTGAATTGGTTGCCAGAATTGGATTACTACGTCAAATTAGTTGGACGCCTAGTTGACACTACTGCTGGCCGGTCTCCGTTCCCTTTTCCAGCTATGGATTGGCGTTTTAATGAATTCCCGAATGCAAGCTGCCATGCCCTTTATGTTACAGCCGTTGAACTTTTGGCACTTCCTGCTTCTCCTGCAATCGTAGCCAATGCATTGATGGATGTCGTCTTGCAAGGATATAATCTTTTGCCAGTTTCGGAAGCGACACCGCTAGAATCTTGGGTTAATGCTGTCGGTCTTCTTCTGACATACTTACCGGAATCGTATTGGTCCGTCTTGTATGACCGAATCGTTGAATTGCTAAGTGGTCCACAGCTTTCGTCATACACGTACCCTTGTTCACCGCTGCATCTTTTCCACTTCCCGACAGTCGTTGGCCAAGGACTTGATGCCCCTTTTGTTCTTTTGCTCGCCGTTTCCCATGCATTTTTCACCCACGCAAATATAGGTCAAATGGGTGGCCTTCCACAATTTGTCAAAGATCGCTTGCATCCATTAATTCGTACAGAGGAACAGTATCTTTGGCTTTGCCATTTGATCGGCCCAACTTTACAGCGGTTCAGCGTCGACAAACCCAAATGCGTTTTTGATTTGACGGTTGAACTCTATGAGCTTCTTGAACAAGTAGACAAGAACGTTGCCGAGATCAGGATGATTGATCCCATTTGTGATCTTCTCTACCATATAAAGTACATGTTCACTGGCGATCAAGTTAAGACCGAAGTTGAACAAGTTATTAGAAACTTGAAGCCGCCATTACGACTCCGACTTAGGTTTATCAGCCATTTGAGTCCGCAGTGATTTCTAATAAGCCCATTCCTTAAAACGACCGAAATTGTTGGAAAATGTCGAAATTACCATATTTTTTTTTAAATTTTGTATTATTTCAATATATGTGTACAAATTGAAGTTACGTTGTCTTTGATAATAAAACAATTTGGGGTCAAATTGTGTTTGTATCATTGGTGGGATTTATTGTGCAGAGGGGTGTGATTTATTGGAGGGATTTTTTGTTTCCAACTTCCAGCGTTTTTTTTTTTTTGTGTAGCCGAATGATGCAATGATGCATTCCTGAATTGGACAGGGTAAATATTTTTTTCGATTTCCTAACACTGGTTAGAACTATTCAAGTGCCCTGGAAGGAAGGAAGAAAAATAGGTACCCTGTTATGTAAGTTTATATTTGGATTTCGAGTACGTACTGACTAGTATACCGTAAATAAACTCAGTTCTTCATCTTCGCTCAGCGCGCAAACTTAAAAGAAATGAGGGTGAGATATAAATATCATAAGCTCTTTTTTATATCTGTTTGTATATTTTTTAAGTTTCAGGATTTCTTATCTTGTACTCTCCTACCTACATTGTATCATATAACAACAAAACAAAACAAGTAGCCTGATGAGTGATGACCGATTAGAGAACGTCGACGAAATCAACAATAACATTGAACACCAGCAGCTACGCTAGAGATAATAAAACAATGAAAGAAAATTTTCAGTGGGAGGAAACAATCGTTGTTGTTCTAGCATGAAAAGAGCAACGGTTATATCTCGAATGTTTTCGTTTTGTTTTGTTTGTTTGGATGCATCTTGTTTCATTGTTTGTCGTGCCGAAAGCTGGTTGTGTGTGTTTTAAAGAGCATCGTAGTTCGTTGCCAGCCCGCTAAGAGAAATTTGGCAGGTCGGTTCTATCGCGCCAGTCAATTGTCAAGTGCAGAAGTTCTTGAAGCTGGGCTTGGTGTGGAAGTTTATATTGTGTGTCCCATCCCGATGACAGTTTTTAATCCATTCAAGCTGCCACTCAAAAGAAATAACATACCATTCTTTAGTTTATAGACATCCAACAACATTTCAGTTGCTTTGTGAGTAACAACAATCTGCAGCTTTCACTCTTCCAATTATGGCCACGTAGTTAAAATCTGTTGCGCATAGATTTCATGCGAGTACGTGGTACGTCAGCTACATTTGTTGTAACCTAATTATAATTTCTTTCCAGAAGGTATAAGAATGAATGGGGTATCAGGCTTGAGGCAAAGGACAACAGCCCCTGTCTCAAAAAATGACAACAAGGATTGCACCTCTCATCCCACCACACCGCCAGTGAACCCATTTGTGCATAACATTGACCTGGGCCCATATGACAAGATCAAAGTTTATATCTTGACTGTTGTACTGCTTCCTCTTCGGCTTGTTGCTGTTTTTGCCTGCCTTTTGATTGCATACTTGCTGGCCTGTATTGGTACTATAGGTTTATCTCAAGAAGATTTAATTCAGAAACCTATGACAGGATGGAGAAGGTAATTTTTTTTTATCTCTGTCTTAATTTAGAATGTTTTATTATTTAAAAATCAGCCTTGTTACTGGGTTAGCTGGAGACTCAGCATTTGGGAAATGGGAAGAAACTGTAAAAGTGCAGCTTTTAGATATGGTTTCCCTCCCTGGATTTGGAGAAAACCAAATAATTCTTTGATTCTTTTGAGCTTCCTTAGGAGATCATAAACTTCAGAAATGCTAATTATTTTATTTCATATTTTACAGAGCATATTGCATGTTTTTTTCATTATCAAAGTTCTCTTAATATTGAAATAATGCATTAGATGACATTTCAAATTTGGGAACTACTTATAGTTTCATTATGTTTATCATATTTTAATTCATCGCCTTGTAATTCCATACATTGGTTCATCATTGCTTAATCGAGGGGAGGGAATCGCATGCTACACATCATTCGATAGCGTCGTATGACTTAATTTCATTCCGTGATAAACGGTTATATTAGGGAGCTTCGCACGGTGATCTGCTGGTGGATGTGCAAGATGTTTTTCAACATGGGGTTCTACCGAGTAACAATTAAGGGAATCAGGGCCACCGAGAGAGAAGCGCCAATCTTAGCGTTGGCACCGCATTCGAGTTTTTCGGATGCGTTTCCTGTTGTTCTTCTCACGGCGCCCAGCCTCGTTGTCAAGCAAGAAGTTCAGGAGGTGCCATTTTTTGCCAGTGAGTGATCAATTTCTTTTAGAAAACCAATCGTTTCTTTCATACTCACTTTCCCATTTTTACTTTTTATCGATTTAATTATTTTTATTATTTATTTACTTTTTGTTTTGGTCCATGGTTTTTATCTATCGTTAGCTTGGTTACTGCTTGGCTCCGTTATCATCTCTCAGCCCGAGTATTATTTCATTTCATCATTTTCATTCTGTTATTGTTGACTATAGTTAGCACACCGAATACCTAAGAGAAAGTTCTACTTTCTCTTGGAAGAAATTCAGATCACGTAGTTGTTGATAGAAGGCTCTTGTAAACTACTTCTTTGAGTCATTAGTATTCGATGTGCATGTTTCTTTTCGTTTTAGCGTATACGTGGCTTAGGGATTGACGGAAGCAAATTTAAGCGCTCGTTTGTATCTATCGACATATAATTTATGCCAACAAGCAGCTGGAGGTCATTAAACGCGTTCGCTATTTATAACAATAGACCCTCGCGTTGAAATCAGTTAGATTGACCGCACCAGCATACTCTTAAAGAACCAAAAAAGAAGAGGAAAGGTCTAGACTATCTGCCACGCCCCACCTTGGCACGCTCCGCTTTTCTGTGCGTTCAGATGACAAAAAAGTTCTTATTATTGATTTATCGGCTGGAAGCACTCACTGCTTTGTATTAAACAAATTGTCTTCGTAATCTATGTTACTTCATTGATTCTTCTCGGAGGGGTTTTCGGGCTGAAACAGAGATCTGCACTTTTGCCACTTGAAATTGTCATTCGATAATTTATGTTGACTTATTTTGAGACGGATCCAAGCAAAAACCAACTCTGATTGGACCTTTGTGACTGAATCTTTTATGTATATCTTGAGGGACATCCACGAGGCTGGCGCGTCGTGAATGAATCATGCACATCCCGTAAATAGCTTGTGACTAAAATATCTATTGCTGTTCACACACACGCAAAGACAAACACTTACACGCAATATTGATTGCTTGGTGATGCTCTGATGACGTTTGTGTGTTGAATTGCTTGACTGGACATATTAATTTGAGTGGGTATTGTTCTTGTCTAAACGGGAGGGATAGGACCATTGTAACTGAAATCCTTTTGTTTTAGTCATTTTACTGATGGCTCAAGTGTTATTGTGTACTACTATGAATTGATGCCGCATGCAGATCTCTGTCGAAGCTGATTACTGCAACTTCGCGCTTTTGCTTCCGATCATGTGGCTACCGTGTGCGCGTGATTGGTCAACAGGCCACTGCCAAAGAGGCGCCTATTTTGATCTTCTCCCCGCACAGTAGCTTTCTTGATGCCTTTGTAGCCCACTGGACCGGCCTACCCTGCCTGATCGTTCGAAGTCAAGACAGACAGAGACCAATTTTCGGACGTAAGTAGTCGCACACCCCCAAAATACAGCATCGAAGACTCCTCTCTTCTGCTAACATCGCGTCATTCTGTCCTCCCTCCTCCCATTTCGTCGTCTAGAATCTCATCGATGCGGGCAAATCGGTGGCACATAATTCATGCGATCCACACTTTTGATAGTCGTCTTTCGCCTTATATATTTATTACTGCCGAGTAACCAGATAACCTTTTCGTGATACGTTTTCATTTCGAATCGCATTCTGGTTTTGGTCGTCACGCGGATGCTTCAGAGATAATTGTCAGAGGGTTAGAGAGTTAACTTGAGTCTTCTATGCATGCAAGCTTTCTTCTTCTTTTTGCCTTTCCCTTTCATTGGTGTTGGTTTTGGGTTTTCCTTTTATGCTTACTAATAGCACACGCTTATTCAAAATTGGTTCATTTTTTGTATTGTCTTTCTTACGAATCGCTGTTTAACAATTTCATTCTATCTTAGAACTCATTAACTACACCCAACCAGTTTACGTCTGGAGGGAAGATCCAGATTCTCGACAGAATACAATTAAAGAGATCAAAAGACGCACCACATCTTCCGACGGTTGGCAGCAGATCCTAATTTTCCCGGAAGGAACTTGTTCCAACCGAAAAGGATTGATCACTTTCAAACCGGGAGCCTTTTACCCTGGTGTTCCTGTTCAACCTGTTTGTATCAGATACCCCAACCGTTTGGATACTCTTTCGTGGACTTGGCAAGGACCTGGCGCGTATGTTTCTTACTTTATAGATAAATGGTAGCGAATCGTCCATTAAAAAATTTCATTTTCATAAACGTTTCAGTCTGGAGCTTCTCTGGTTAACAATGACTCAATTTTACACATATTGCGAACTGGAGTTCCTGCCCGTATATGTTCCAACAGAAGAAGAAAAATGCAATCCAAAGTTGTTCGCCAGTAATGTTCGAGATGTTATGGCCAAGTTAGTTTTCTTTAATCAATTTATTATATATTCTTATATAATTATATTTGCACATACTTCTTAAAATACATTCAAATTCATTTTAGAGCACTTCAAGTCCCAGTCATAGATTACTCTTATGAGGATTGCCGTCTCATGAGCAAAGCCAAAAAGCTGGGTCTACCTCCTTCTATTGGACTGATTGAAGTCCAGAATGTTCGGGAAGAATTTGGGTAAATTTCGAGTTAATCTTAATTTGGTTCTCTCAACATTTTTTCTTCGTTTTTCTTTCAGTTTGGATGCAAAAGTACTAGAAATTGATTTTTTAGAAAAGTTTGCCAAATTTGCAGAACCTTCAAATGGTCTGGCCAATGCCAAGCAATTTGCTAGATATTTGCATCTCCCAGTGGACCACCTTAAAGCGATGGAAATATTTGGAATTTACGATTCGGTATGTACGGTATTGTATACCATGGAAACCCCGCTCTTCTTTTTCGTGTTCATCTCATTGCAACTTTTGTGTCATCGCCAATGTTATGGCGACCTTCTACACCAATTTCGAATAAGCATTTCAATATCGTATTTTTTAATTTCAGGATCGATCTGGTATGATCAACTTTAAAAAATATGTCCGAGGGCGGTGCACTCTGAGTGGTTCTGTCAAGAATTCTACTCGAACCAATGTCAGTTGGGACGTTGTAAAACAGCGCCTTAAACTTTCACCCCAGGATTTAGAAACGATTGACTCGTTCGTCGCGAATTTGAAATCCGATGCGAATGAAAATGGTAACGCTAATTTCAAATTGTAATTGGTTAATATTTATATAAAAATAATATTGATGTAGATGTTTTGGATCATCTTTACGCCGCAGTACCAGAATGGAGTTGGATTGTTTCTGACTTGTGCAACTCACGATTGCCATAATTTAAGGTCCATCCCTCAATATTTATAAGCTAACCAAGGACCCCAATTTCTTCCCACACGTCATCCACCCATAAAATTTACGTATTAATTAATCCTGTTTACCGAGTACCCCTTTCGAAGGACGTAAAGTTAGACAGCATGACTTCTCCAGAGCGCGAGGGCTAAATCCGCGCCAGCAAAATTTTGAAACGATTGCTGTGTACTAGTCTTACGAAATCTTGGGTGTTTTGTTTTTTGGCTGTCTCTAAGTGTACTTAGCTGATCGATATTCAGTATATACTGCGCGCGTTTCTTTATCGATAAGTATTTCAAACAGAGTGCAACCCACAACTTTCATTCTGTGTTTGGCTTCAGTTGCCGAATATTTTTGTCTCTTGGACAGCAGTTTTCAAAATATAACGATCTTATTCATTAGGATATTTGTTCCACCTTTTCTTCTTACCCTCGAAAATTTTAAATTTTCATTCGTGTCATTTTATGATTGTAATGTGCCCGGACTATTAAGTGGCAAATTTTTAAATTTGACATAACATTGGTTAGATAAAATGATACCTCCACTATAGTTCCATCCCGAGGTTTATTTGACCGTTTTAAGATATGAAGGGTGTAATTTGTGTGATAGGGAATTTTGTATGTATGTGAGTGTGTGAGCGATGATACATGAGCAATCATACGGCCTACAGAACGAACAATACACAAGATCAGATAACACGGTTGTCAAGAATTTATTTTCGTTTAGTTGAGGGTCAATGAGAGTCCATGTACTGAATGTCGGATAAAAGCAATCTGGTTCGAGGTAGTGGTCGAGGCTGAGGTGACAAAACCGTAAGCATTTGCCGTTCCAAATCCACGTTATTCCTATGGTTAATGTAATAATGTAGGAAAACATATTAACCAAGATAAACTTCTTATTCAGGAAGTTATAACTTACACACAAATAAATCCAGTAACGTTTGTCTGAATAATATCATCTTCCCCGGATTCGGCCATACTTATTGAAATCAAATGATGCAGCAATTGTTGGTCTATGAATATAAACAATTTAAAAAACTTTCAAACATTTAAATTACAAAAAAAAATTTATACTCGGCTGAACAGTGACTAATTTTGTAAGTTGATCTTCTGCTTTCATTCCAAGGGGCATTAGCGAATCCGGTAATGCTGGCGCACCGATTTTAAATATTTTAACATCTGAAAATCTCACTTCAAATGAGTGTGGATAAAACTGGCCTGCTGATCCGTAGAAATATTCGCGAATTCTCTGATCTCGAGCTTCTATTCTTGCTTGTCGACTTCGTTCCACGACCTAAGGCAAATTATTCCAGTACGTATTAGAGACTGGTAGCTCTAAAACAAGTATTAAGAACATAAATACATACTCCGCCACTCTTAGGTTGAAATACAACTTTTACGGTTTCAGGTAAATCGCGTACTAGTTCGTTATAAAGTCTTTCTTGGTCAAGGACAATTATTAGATCAACTTCAAAAGCTTTAGCTGCGTGAATAAGCATTTGATAGCCCTGGCCTTTAACCCAACCACAGGTGTTGATGATTACTCCACTAACAGCGTCTAAACAGAAATTTAAAATCTCAATAAAAATGTGAATCATTGATAGATTTTTTTTTCTCATACTCTGACGATTTGCTTCCATTCTCTCTGCAACTGTTTGGGCTAGTTTGGTGACAAGTAAATTGTATAGCATCACATTACTTCCAGGTTCTTTGTAGCCATAGTGGTATATCAGTGGGCATACTTGGGAAAATCCTTCTTCAACATCAGCAGGACGCTCAATCGCCATTGCACCGACAGTGCCTGGAATGGAAAGTTGACCCTGGCCAACATCTAAATCAACATATATAGGCCTATTTTTGTAAAAAAAACCTTATTTTTAGAATAAGCAATTTTTGATGATTTTCTTTCAAGTTAAATGTCTACCTTCTGCCCATTCTCACTGCATAGTTCAAGAGCAACTTGCAAACAGTTGATTTCCCAACATCTGTTGGCCCAACAATCATGGCTATAGGGCCTCTTTTAGACTCATCAGTATCAGCTTTCTTCCGTATCTGAGAAAACATAAAGAAATATATTTACAATAAAATCAGTATATTAGAAAAGTCACTTCAGTGTACGCAAATTTACCTGTTCTAATCCAGCATGTGTATTAAGATAAATAATCATTGGTGTTTCCCTAGCAACATAAGCTGCTTCTGTTTTCCCTCTTAGCTCTAAAAGACAACCTTGCCATGTGAAAACTGCAATCTTGGAACCACCACCAAAACTGTACACTTTTCCTTTGACAACTTCTGTTCCAAATACTTCAGCCAGTCCCGATTTCAGCTGTAAACAATATCAATCGTAGCTAATTAGATTTAATGAAATTCTATCATTTAAAAGATAATAATCATACTTCTAATGTAACTTTTTCTTTGCTTTCTACTTCAAAACGAAGTTCGTTATCTTGTTCAAGTTTAAATTCTTGGACAACTTCAGACTCTTTTTGTCGTTGTTCCTCCGACATTTTTTAAACAATAAGTGCACTTCAATTTGATTACATGTAATGATGATAACTATGTATGATACAACTGAATTGTGCTGAAATTTTAAAAGAATAAACTAAATGTTTAAACTCGACTGTCAACAAGAAGCAAGAAGAAGAGTAGAAGACTTCAGACGCAGAGTTCGGATTCGGAATCATACTGCGGTGCCAAACAAATCTGCTGCTGCTCTAATAATAAAAAAGACATCAATCACATCATTAACAATTCCGCCAGAGTGCTCTGGTAGAGCCGGTAGCCCCGGGTATATCGGTATATCAGCAGAGGCAGAGGATATTAGGCCCTTGGTGTAATTGTTTTTTCAACCCCTTCCTTCCCTTTCGTTAGCAGGAAGAAGAAGGTGACGCACATAGTGGCGTGATAGTGGTAAGATTTTATACTAATGCAAATTCAGATAGCTCGACGAACGTCGGCCACCGGCCTTATAGTTCAACTTCAATACTCCATAATAACTCCATGAGACCGTGATGTTATTTGATTTTCATTTTTGTTCATTCAATCTGAGTGTGTTTCAATTTCATTTCCTATAAACTTTCGCGAAACTGTAGAACAACTTTTCTACTAAAAACCAAGGAATAAAAGTTAAAGGGTCATTAGAGAAGTTCGTTGACACTTGACAAATGTTTTAAGTACAGAATAAACAAATTTTATTTCTGTTACAAATTTGCTGCAGTTCTATTTGCTTTGGATAAGCTTTCAAGAAGATTGCTACCTCCCTCTCTTTTTGGAAATGACAGACCTAACTGAAGAGGAAAAACAAATTCCTGTTGAGAAGTATGAATGTAAGTAAAACTCATTAATGTTAATTCATTTGTATTTAGTTTTGTGAACACTGATATGAATGGAAATGTAATCTTTGTTTTTCCCAGATTTGGATCATACAGCTGATGTCCAGTAAGATTTGTTCTTTCATTTTTTTCTTTTTTCTCTCAGCTGAATGTTTTTTACTTTTATTAGACTTCATGCTTGGGGGGATTCCCTGGAAGAAGCCTTTGAACAATGCACACAGGCCATGGTATGTTTTGCCAGTTTACTGAATATTGAATACCTTTGAGCTATGGATAAAAACTGTTTGTTTTCATCAGCTATTTTATTTTTAGTTTGGCTACATGACAGAAATTGATAAGGTGCAGATTTTGGAGAAGCATGAAATTGAAGCTCAAGGAGAGGATATTCAATCATTGCTGTTTCACCTACTTGATGAGTTCCTGTTTCTTTTCAGTGCTGAGCCTTACTTTATTGCTAGAGTATAACTTAACTTTTACAGAATAAGATTATTATATCTTTATTAAAAATTTTGTGCACAGAAAGTGAAAATCAAAGAATTTGATCGTGTTAACTTCAGAATTGTGGCAACTGGCTATGGAGAAATCTTTGATTTGAAGAAACACCCCCAGGGAACAGAAGTCAAGGCTATCACTTATTCCAATATGCAAGTTCATGATAAACCAAATTTGCACGAAGTTTATGTTATCATTGACATTTGAGTGGAATAAATCTGAAATTCATTTTGTTAGATTAGTTGCCTTATTTCAATTTATTGATTGGTAAGCCTGCAGTTTTACATTATCAGACTTGTTTTGCAATTCATTAGAGATTCTTATAAGTGCAGGAAATATGGTGTTCAGATCTTGAATACTGTTGTCTAGATTCCTTTTATACATTAGCAGATCATATAATTTTTGCAAGCATATATTTGTCTCTGCATTAAAAGAACATTCCCTGTCTGCATTTTAAAAAATGTGTGATAGGAGAATTTGAAAGGTTAGAAAATAGAAATATTGTAAATAGACATGTTTGTATTTACCTTGTAAATCCAAAGCCTGAACTACATCTGAGTTGTTAGTACATTTCATCATGTCTTTTGCTTGTTGTTCTCCTGTTGGAGGAGTCGGCATTTGTGGAAAATTTGATTTCCGTTGAAACATCTTTTTAAAAAACTACAATAGAGAATAGACAACAACTATAACCACTCAGCCTATTCAGAGAAAAACAGATGACAGATGACTGCTCTATAAGCAACACGGTATCTTCTGTTAAACTGTTACTGACAAGCCCCGCCTAGTCACGTGATGGTAAGATGTCTGATTTTTCGGAAAATAGTGCTGCTCTCTTTACAGTACCAAAGAAACTTGAAGATGCAATTTTCATTCATTGAATAATAAAATATATCTTTCTAGTAATAAATAGTATTTGAAAAATATTATTTAACAAATATCAATGAAGAATAATTTCTCAGACATTAATTTAATAAATATCGTCGATAGTAACGTTTTTTTTTAATTTGAAAAATTATTATTACTCCTCAAACAAATATAGTGGAATGAATTTCAAGGCACAATTATATGAATAATTCAATATAAAATATAATGAAATAATTTTTTTTTGTACATGCGTCATTACACATTTTTGAAATTATAAACATCCCCTTTTAGTTGAATCATGCAAGTATTTTTAACCAGTTTTTGCGGAAACTAAACACTTGCCGGCTTGCTGTCCAGAAAACTGAGTTCAGGATCAAGTAGCGATAGAACTCCGCCCACCAGGTGTAATGAACCGGTGACTAATACATCTAACTGCAAATAAACAAATTTGAATTTTATCCGAGGGTGAATCAGTCCTTAAAATGTATGGTTTAAAAAAAGTTAGTATCATATGAGTACTTCATTTGCTCCATTGGCTACTAGATGATTGTTGATATAATCCAGGGCATTGTTAATTGTAGGGAAAGCTAAGACCAGTTGTTTGCACGAGGACGTTTCAATGGGTTGGAAACCACTCTCAACCCAAACATCTCTGTTAATGTTGGTTCGGCGGACTGTAAATATATCAGCAAATAAATTCCAAATGTAAAGGTTAAAATTATCCATATGAAATATGTGGTACCTTGCTGTTCCTTAGTTATCATAAGGTTAAGTAAATCTAGATTGAGAAAAAATGAATCACTTTACAAAGCAAAAATTAATTGAACCCCAAATAAATTCTCGAACCTTTGGAAGTTGATTCATTACTAGCATCAATAATGTTTGAACAGAATAAAGCGACGTCAAAGTGACAGCGTTTTAACGGTGCAAGTAGCAAATTTGCATTTCGATCTCCTGTTGTGTTGAATATCAACACTCTCTTTGGTCTATTTGGAAAATATTTATGTCGAATAATATATTGACGAAATAACAAAATTACGTTACCTTGACTTTGGTGAGGCAGATGCCAGAATAAACCATTCGACGCAAGCCTCAATGCTCTCTGGTGTGTGAGCGCCATCAATGTAAAATGTCGCTTTTGGCCGGTGAAGAACTTGAGAGCGACCTGGCCAGAAGGTTTTTGCTAAACCAAGAGCGTCAGGTGAATGGATTTGAAAAGGCAATGCAGGGACTGTAAGGTAACAAAGCTTTTTTTCAGAGCGCTCAACTTCAATTTTGGGATTTAAAAATGCGCGGCTCAATTGGAGGGCAAGTGAAGCATTTTTCCACTGAACTTTTCCGGATAAACCTAATTTTATTTGATATGGAGCCCAATGATATTCATCAAGTGCAGGAACAGTATAAAGAGGACACTGTAAATTATTTAATTTTGCAATTTATTTAGCTTTTGAACAATGAAATAATATCATACCTTGATTTGAAATGCTTTCTCAGCTAAAACATTAAGGCTTTCCCCAGGTTGATCACTGACTGTATATGTTGGTACTGAAGGTTTCATGATACCTGCTTTATGAACAGCTATCTTTTCAACAGTACTGCCCAGTAAGCTAACATGGTCCAATCCCAGCGAAGTGATGCCAACAACTGTCGGTTTTCTACAAGTTAAAAGTTGGTGATATTATTACGTTCGTAATACCATTTTATATCTTATTACCTAATGACGTTTGTACAGTCGTGTAGCCCACCAATTCCTACTTCAAAAATGGCCACGTCAACTTTTTCTTTCAAAAAGACGTAAAACGCCATAATCGTCATGAATTTAAAGTAGGCTGGCATATCACTTTCATCATCCTTGAAATTCAAGGTCAACACATGCAACTATTTATTATGCTTACTGAAACCATGACAAATATAACATGATACCATGTAATCTTTAAGGGGATGATAAACTCGCCAAAAATATGTAGCAAACTCTTCTTTACTGAGTGGTTTTCCATTTATTCTTATTCTTTCCCTTACTTCAATTAAGTGAGGAGATGAATAAAATCCTGTTTTGAGTCCATGATGACGAAGAATAGATTCACAAAATGCACACGTTGATCCTTTTCCCTATGTGAATAAATAATAACTTGAGCTGGTTCCTAATAATAATATAATAAATAAAGGAATCTATACCTTACCTTAGTACCAGAAACATGAATTATTCTTAGCTGTTGGTCGATTGTGTCAATTGATATTCCGATACGATTAAGATATTTCTCAGTGAACGGAACATTTGAGATGGCTTGTCTATCTTTCTGAAGTCGTGCTTTTTCGAGAACAGACGCATTAGACTGAAGCGAGTTCAAAGTTTCAACGGCAGCCTAATTGATATACGTAAAACGGAAAGATGATTACGTTAAAACCAATCAACAACAGTTTACTAACTTCGTAATTTTTTTCCATGTAGCAAGAATAGGCCCTTGTCCTCGTATAATCCATGACTTGAAGTTGTGTCTTTGGTAATAGATTTAACGCGTGAGAAAAAGAGAATATTAATCTCTTAACTGAATAAGTAAACAAGGCATGCATGGTTTCTGTCGTGTTGCCAGATTTTTTTAAGTGTCACGCTTATTTTTTTATTCGCTTTAGGCGGTTGGCGGACTTACGGACGGTTCGGCCGGTTGCAGGGACTTGGGAACCTATAACGTCTAAACTCTAACAGTCTGTTCCGGTGTTTCGCTCAGACTATACAATCGTGAAAACTATTGCGTAATAGTGGTCATGGGCCCATGGCAATATAGGTCATATGACCACTATAGACTCATAGGAGCTGGGGCACATAGGCTGAAACAGAAAAATCAGCCGAAATCTACTTGGAAAGTAGCCATAGCAGAGTTATGTACATGACTCTGGCCATAGTAGTATAGCACTCAATTCATAGTAGTTCTACTCGTTCTACGTTCTACTGTTCTAGCCATACAGAATCTTATTCAAAACCGTAATTGCTATTGGGGAACCAGCCTGTTGCGTGATTCATTTTAAACTCATTTAAATTGCTTTGATAAGTTAATGCTATTAATTTTTTTTAAAGGTGTGTAATATTTATTTTTATTCCATGTATAGGCTAAAAGTAATTTGTTTGTTTGTTTTTAAATAAATGTTTTACTAAAATATAAGGTGCGGATAAGGTGCATATGAATAATCAACGATGATTCGCGTATGGCCATTGATGTTTTAGCCCATTTCAACTCGAGAGTAAGTCGGAACTCGGAAGGGACTTTTACCAGAGTGACTATTGCGATCGGGATTTATATGTATATTTCCGATCACAAGAATAATAAGAAAGCTAGGATATGCCAAGGATGGCAATCATCCTGGAATTATTTTTCAAACAGAATCGGTGTACCTGTTATAGTAAGACATAGCAAAAAGCTGATAAATGTGTCACATGATGCGTACATGATTCAGTTTGATTCACAATGAAAAGTCATAAAACGAAGATTTCAACGATATCTTTAAAATTTTCCGTTAGATTCTATTGACATACTGTATACACTATACAGTCGAATCACAGGGGGAAGAGGGAGAGATTGAATAAATAAGTTGTGATAAAATAAAAAGATAAATGCCGTGACCAGGATTCGAACCTGGGTTACTACGGTTTCGCAGGACTCCACAACGTAGGGTCCTAACCACTAGACGATCACGGCTTGTCAAACTTTTCTTTATCTTCTTGAAAATGCAGATAGATTAAACTACACAAAATAAGTCAACACCCAATAAAAAGATTTCTTGCGCTGAAAAAGGGAAAAATGAGAATTTAACAACACTTCTTTTTCAAATGCCTTTAAATTGTGTGACCCTAAATCTGTAGATTATGGCGGAGCTATGGCATTAAAAATAGCCTACCTTTCACTTTGTTGAACAAAGAACGATGAAAGAAGAATATTCGATGCTTGTTTGAAGTAATGAAGAAAAAAAAATGTCATGATTCATCTATAGCTACAACTGTACAGAGGCCATCACCATTTCCCCGAACATTTCCCCTCAACTCTAAATTGATCGCCAACGCCAAACGAAACAGGTTTGGGTGGAGTTTCTGTCACCCCTATGGTCTGTCATCATTTCAGCAATTCGGACAGTGAATCATCAGTAATCATACAAATCCTTAGACGAAATCGGTATAAACCGAGACAGGTGAAAAAGAAAGCGGTTCGTCTTCCTTCGAGTATCAAACGGCATTGGAATTTAGAATAGATAAAAAAAAAAGGAAAAAATTATCCTACTTCTTAGACTAGTGCTGGCCTGTCGCAATACCCGTGAGCATTATACCATCACTTGAACGTGTCCCATGTTTCGTGAGAGATTTGTTGAAATGATACAAGAGTAAAAGTTGATCATACAGGTCATCCGGATGGCCTGGTATGGTGATAAGGGAGAAGGTGATGTTTCTTTTAGTCTCCTCCTACGTTTTCTTTCGTCTGTGTATATAAAGACGATGTGAGTCTCAGTTGAATCATCAGACACCGGCACATCGAGTTTCGATCCCAATAAATACACTACTTGTTTGCTCTTAGCAGTTATTTATCGTCGGAAATGAATCCCATCATCGTAAGTTGTTTTTTTAAATTCCTGCAGTTTAATTTTGTTATGTTAAAATGAATTGAAATTTGAATTTAACAATTCATGGGATTAGTTGATCTTGACGTTGATTGTGGCCTGCTCAGTGGCTGCACCCCTGAATTATGTGAGTAATAACAAATCCTTTGCCGGGCCCACCGTCACCATCTTGAAGCAAATCAATCAACTTAACGACGATGGCTCTTACACTTTCGGTTACGAAGCTTCAGACGGATCATTTCGAGTCGAGAGTATGGACGCCAAAGGTTATTTGACTGGTAGATACGGATACGTTGATTCCAATGGCCAACAGCAAGAAACAGGTATACTTTGTTGATGTACGTTATCCCTCTTATGTTTGATATTATTACAATGATACATATAAATAGAATACGTAGCCGGAAAGATGTTTGGCCAGTCTGTGGGATTTCAAGCCAGAGGAACTTTAATCCCAATTGTTAGTGGGAAATCTCAACCATTTCCTTTAATTCGAACAGCAACTAAATCAGTTGAACAGCAGAAAGCTTTGGATTACCAATACACCAGCGTGGATGACAACGAAGATGGCTTTCCCGATTCGTTACCGGTTGACAGCAATGCTGGTGCTGGAGACGTTCGTTTACTTTCTCCGATCAAAGATTCTTATAACAGCGCAACAACAATCACCCGTACTGCTGATCCGAATGCTGCAACAGTTTCTGATGTCCGTGTTTTGCTGACACCTACCAAAACCACAAACAAACTAACTGCTGATGATGCCCGTCTAGTTTCACAGTCTAAAAGCTCTTACGGTCTTACCGATGCTGTAGTACGAGTTGTAGAAAAGACTGGGGATACCCACGGTAAGATTGGAGATACTCGCGTTGCTATCCCAACTCGTGTTTTCTACGAACCTGTGGTCGTTCGTGATGTTAATCTTGAAAAGGCAACAAACGACAACGCTCCCAGCTCTATCATTAAACAAAAAACTGAATCCACTATCACGAACATTAAACAACTCGGCGCTGGCCAGGTGAACATTGTCCGATCTCCTTCTGCCGTGTACGAAAAATCTGCTGTCAAGTCTACTGGACGAATGGAAGAGTTTCTCCAGACTCTCAAGAACAATAACAAAAACGTTGGTAAAAGCTATGACACGAACGATTCCAGTGGCACTATTTCCTTAAATGAGGGCCAATTTCAACAGGATTTTCAATTACTCCAAGAAGCTCAGCCAATTCAAGGCGACTCGATCAGTGTCGATTCTATTGGATTCTCAAGTACCATCTAACAGCTGATGACCTATTCACATATTCTCATACTTTAGATAATTTCAATGGCGATGTTTTTTTCCATAAATAGCACACATAATACGTACTCCTTTGATTTAATATACAATTTTCAAACCTTAAGTTCAATTTGTTTAAGTCGTTTAAAATTTTCTCGTGTGTAAATTGAAATTTCTTTTGCCACCGTGTACTTAAGAAACCAGTTCGTGATGCGAAATTCGATACAACAATGAATTATGAAAAAAACCACCAATCTGGGGGATTACATGACATCTCGATATCTGGGGGTGCGAAATAAAATTTTGACCGACTAACGATAGTTGGCTTCGTCATCATCTCCTCCGCGGTTATTCGGGCAATCCCGCGAGATGTGGCCGACATTTCCGCATCCGTAGCATTTACGATCTCCACCTCCATATCCGCCGCCGCCACCTCGGCCTCCGCTTCCGCCTTCAGGGCAGTCGCGAGAAATGTGTCCAGATTTGCCGCAGCTGTAGCACTAATAAGAATAAATTCAATAATAATTAGAAATTAAAAAAAAAAAAAATATTTATCTCAAATAAACTTACATCACGGTTTCGTCCACCGTAGTTGCCACCGCCGCCACCGCTTCCGCGATTATCAGGGGCATCACACTCACGAGAGATGTGACCGTTCTTTCCGCAATTGTAGCACGTCTTTGATCCTGATTCGGGACAATCGCGAGCAATGTGACCCGGTTTGTTGCAGTTGTAGCATGATGCTGTAATGATGAAGAGAATGCAATTATAATAAATGCGAATCATCAAAATTTGTGACCACCAAATCAATTGATCTCAATCGCATTGAATCGAGGCAATCGAGTATAGTCTTCACGAGATAGAGTGTTATAAGATATAGAAAATAAGATAAATAGACTTCGGGATTGCAAGACATCATCATAACGATTCTGCACCGTGTTCAGCTGTGATACTGTCACACAGGTGTTAAGACTACGACTGAATCTTAATCGATATACACTGTTTTTGTCTTTTTTTTGATTTGACGGATGTTTGTGTCGTATATGGAAACATAATCGCTGATGCTCACTCTTTACTCCTTTCGGCCCACAAAATCAATAACTCAGGTACAAACTCACACTCACCACGGCCGAAGCCGCCTGCATTTTCACTACGGCCAAAGCCGCCTCCACCACTACCACCACGTGGGCCACCACGTCCTCCACGTGACCCACCGAAGCCTCCGAAGCTTCCTCCGCCATATCCTCCACCACCTCCGCCTTGGCTACATTCACGGGCAAAGTGACCCGTCTCGTTACATCTGTAACACACTGTACTGCTCATTTTTCACCTTCTTCCTTCTGCAAACCAACATATCAACAATCATCACTTCCGTTACTCACAATACAATCATCACAGACTCTGCGCAACAAACAACAAACGCGACGTCGACATAAAATATCACACCCCCCTTTTTTTTTAACAATCCGATCAAATGCCGCCCATCTGCACCCAACAGGCCAACACATTAACGTCATTTAAAGTAGTTTAGATTTTACTTGCATACCTGGAAATATACACTTGAGATTTTTGTTTCAGATGCCAAAAAATTCCTCAAGGAATAAGCTATTCTTTTTTTTCAATTTAATTTACCACATGACAGTGTTTCATTAAAATAAATCTTATTCAAGGTTTTTTAACTAAACAATGCTTCATTTCTCAACAAGGGACAACCGGAACCACAATGGCCTTGATCTTTTAGAAATATCTACCTTATTAAAAAGACCACAAAGACAAACGTTTTCCTTAGAGGAAATGTTTTTTAAGCTTTAAAGATAAAAAAAATTATTTTACAGATAGATAAAGAAAAAATTGTAAAAAAAAAATGAAACTTACCGAATATGAAATTGAGAAAACGCGATGCAGCTTGCTCGGAAGGTACGCCAACGAATGAATTCACAAGCCGGCGAGCCTATTCTCTAAAAGAAGCTTTTGCGCCCGGCACTACCAGCCGTGTCGTGTGTTTTCAGATGTATTTCAGCTCGGCACTACCCCACCACGCCGTGCCGTGGCAAAAATGGAAAATATATTCTTATCAATGCAATATACTACGTTTCTAGCTACGAAAATTCCCCACGTGCGCGTGCGCATATTTACTACATACAAATAGTCTAGTTATGTTTATCTTATTACCTTGATTAATAATTGAACATCGTCTAGATATCGCTTTTCAGGAATATTCTCAACTTATTGACCTGAGCTGCCCATTCACTGACATGGGTAATTCTCTTAATTTTCCCAATACCTCGTCCAATTTACTCGACTACTAAAATCTGTTTATAACATACACGCACGTCGCCAGTGATTTTGACACCTCTTATAAAATAAATCTTAATCAACAACTGAACGTTCTTTTACCACCGTGTAATTAAATTCGTGATGCGAAATTCGAAACGACACACAAGGATGAAAAAAACACCAGTCTGCAGATTACATGACATCTCGACACCAAGAGAGAAAATATTTCGCTTGAATTGTTCTTGTTTATCGGTAGTTGGCCTCATCGTCATCTCCACCACCGCCACCACCTCCACGCTGGGAGTTAGGGCAATCCCGAGAAATGTGGCCGACATTTCCGCATCCGTAGCATTTGCGATCTCCACCTCCACCTCCATATCCGCCGCCACCTCGGCCTCCGCTTCCACCATCAGGGCAGTCACGAGAAATGTGTCCAGATTTGCCGCAGCTATAGCACTAGAAAAATGAAACAGATATTAAAATCTGAGAATTAAACAATCAAACATGAAATTATGCTTACGTCACGGCTTTGTCCGCCGTATCCACCACCGCCACCACCACGTCCACCTCCGCCGCTTCCGCGGTTGTCTGGAGCATCACACTCGCGGGAGATGTGTCCACTCTTGCCGCAATTGTAGCAAGACTTTGATCCTGATTCTGGGCAATCGCGAGCGATGTGACCGGATTTGTTGCAATTGTAGCATGATGCTAAATACGAAATAAATAAAAGAACATAAAAACAACTGAAATACAAGTGCGATGACAATTCGATAGTAAGTCCTTTTCATATGTGAAAAACATGACCAAAGAATTGACACTAGCGCCATGGGCAAACGAGACACAAAAAGACATCGGGTCCTGCAAGACAACAGAACCGAAGAACAAATATTCAAAGGCGACCACGTCGACGTACGGCTGCGATCGCATCAATTCCGAACTCATTTCATATCGTCACGAAGAAGAAATTAAAGAAATACGGATTTTGAGGTGGGATACACGCACGTCCAACGGGCGAATATTGTTGGTTATAACTGATGCTCACTCGTATCCTCTCCGCCTGATAATCATCAAAACTCGGAATCAAACTCACACTCACCACGGCCGAAGCCGCCTCCACCACTACCACCACGTGAGCCACCTCGTCCGCCACGTGACCCTCCAAAGCCACCTCCGCCGTAACCTCCACCACCGCCTCCGCCTTGGCTACATTCACGGGCAAAGTGACCCGTCTCGTTACATTTGTAACACACTGAACTGCTCATTTTCCACCTTCTTCCTTCTGCAAACCAAGATACAATCATGACTTCCGTTACTCAGTACACACAGCGGCGCACCGAGGAGCACGCCGCCAAAACAAAATGTCACCCCCCTTCGTTCCCACACATTTCCAGCAAATGGCGCCCACACGTTTTACTAACGTCGTCATTTCTGTGCATTGTGACATACATTCATAGAACATTTGTCAGTAGACGATTCCTTAATCAATTCAAAATTTAACTACATGAAAAGATTTTACGGGGAAAAATTTTAGATGATTTAAACTCAAATTATACAAAATGTTCCAACGAACAGCATCTACCCTTACTTCTACCTTCAACGGACTTCAATTACATTTTCCTCCCTAGTTTTCTACTTTAACATTACGTTCCAATAATTTAACCAATTTACAGGTAAAACAATTTGCATCACGTGAAATAGATATTAAAACTTACCAAATTAGTGTAATTTAGACGTCAAACACGAGACTGCTTGCTCGGAGTAAGAGATAAAGAACGACTGAGACCAGGGGAGAGTTTCCCTCGCCTTAAGAAGACTATTTGCACGTGTGTTGTGAATTTTGTGCCCGGCACTACCCGTGTGCCGTGGACAAAACTCTCCCCCTCTCTCGCAGGGTTGTCACTGCTGGTTATTGTTGGCCTAAATTGTTTTATTTGAATTTGTATTTTCAAAATTTTCCGAAGTATTTTCTGATTTTCTCTTTTGACTCAAATTCATTAGATGCGAGATCTCATTGCTCATTGGTATGAAATAAATAATTCCCATAATACTGCGGACATGAACAGTTGCACAGCATATAAATTCAACAATTTTGTTTCTGTTTTAATATTTTTAAATGAAAGCTGGTTAAGAATTTCTAAAAAACTTCTTACGCACTTGTCAAGTGTTCATATATGTAGAATCAAATTCTTTCTGAGAGTTTTCTTTATAGAGTGCATTATTGTGTTGATGCTGAATGAGCACATTCTTTATAAGCGTGTAGCAGGCGGTGTCAGTTTACTGATTATGAACCAACTGGTATTTTACGACTTTGCATAACGGTTTTTTTTTAAATCATCAGAAAACCCAAATTTAGCAGAACCTTTCATATTTTTTTCACCACCACTAGTATAATACTATAATCCGGTTTCAGGGGAATATTATTTATACACTTAATAGCCAACAGTACCTTTTTCTTATGTCCTGACCAAGGACTCCTTGGAAAGGATTTTTAGTTTTGTACTTTTTTTTAATTTCAAGGGATTAAATGATCGTAAGGTGATTGTTTTTACTAATGAATCGATGATATATTAGCAACCGCATTTTAAGCCTACAAGCAACATTTTCGAAACATTTGGTTAACAGCTACACACTTTCAAAACATAGCAGAAGGCACTTTGGCTCATCTAAAAAGGTGCATTCAAATTTCGACTATGATTGGGAAAAAGTAAGCTATGTAGAGGAA
This sequence comes from Daphnia galeata, assembly GCA_030770115.1. Classification (NCBI taxonomy): domain Eukaryota; kingdom Metazoa; phylum Arthropoda; class Branchiopoda; order Diplostraca; family Daphniidae; genus Daphnia; species Daphnia galeata. The sequence goes on from CM061117.1 coordinate 8,314,061, forward strand.
AGAATTTCACTGTCAGTGCACGACAAGGAGCTGCGCCTTCGTCTTTGTCGGAGATTTTGATGGTCCACAAGATCTTGGTCATCATACACATCGGAAACGTTACTGACTTCATCGTTGTCGTATTCCAAATCACTTCCCGATTCGGATGTTTCTTCATCAGGTATTCGATTGACTGGACCCCGCACTTTGGCTACCATTTCAGCTAGATCCGTAAATGTTTGTGGTCCTAAAATGAAATCGTGTTAAAAGGAAATTGTTTTATTACCAACGTGCGCTTCCGACTCAATTACCTCGTCGACCTTGAGATCGGTGTTGAGTATCATTCGTTCCGTAACGCTGATTATACGGATAACAAGTGTTAGTAGAGGGGTAAGTTGTGGGTGAAGATTTCTTCGACTCCCGGTAATTGACACCAGGTTTAGTGTAAGTTCCGAGAAGTCCAGCTTTCTGTAGACCAATAAAGTAGGTTTTTCCATGGTTGTAACCAACATCCTGGATATTTAACAATTGATAATTAGTTTTAAAACATATAATGGCACGAGTAGATTACTAAACTTGCCTTGATTTCATGGAAGCTACCAAATTGTAACGTTTTGTACTTATCGATTGGTGGTCTTATATACTCGCAATAGTCACTCTTTTTCACCTCCTAGTCAATTAATTATTAATACGTTTGATAAAGCATCTAATGAAAATTAAAAAGGAATATACTTCTAATTGACGAACGCATGAAACGTAAGCAAGTCGAGACTGAATGTCGGGAAGATTAGGCACTTTTACTGGGCTCGCGAAAGGATTCCACTTTTTCCAAAGTAACCACCACCCAGATAGACAATCGCCATAATTTGTCAAATCAGTGTCATCCTGTGAACCTACGTCGATGGCCAGAATGTGTTTGGCCCCTCGACTTCTCATTACGTCAGCTTAAAAAAACATCAAGGATTCATTTATTATGCAATTTGACACATTTCGTTAAGAAAAAAAAAATAAACCATAACAATCAGCAAATCTGTCTTCACGAGAAAAAAGACAATGGAACCTGCTCACCTGAATGCATCTTCCGAACCAGACTAATGCTAGATATTTAAAAGACTATACAAAGTAAAATGAAAATAAGACAAAAATGCACTTATACGTTACCGGGTACATTGTTGACGTAGCATCCTATATTTTGAAAGATGGAAAAAGAATATAAATAGCGAGTCATAATCAAATTAGATGATGTAATTTACCGTCAACTAGCAGATGCCCATCGATCTCGTCGCACATAGGTGGTAGCCTGCCCACAAAACATTTAAAGGTATGTTAAAGTAATTGTCTCCGTGCAATTATTTTGATTTCAAATATTACCATCCGGCAATCGACATGGAGGCCCGAATACTTCGCCATAGTGAGCCTGGTATTAGTGTTTAGGTGTTACAATCATAAGCGACTGTTTATTAATTTTTCCAGATAACAAGAATGGTGCAAGGCTATATGCTGTCCCTCTAGAAATAAGAATAAAAGTTGCATGCTTCCTACCTTGATTAAGAGTTGGGGTGGCTTATATCACGCATCCACCAGGTCTACACTCCGGCCCAATGAACTTAACATTCAAATAAAAAGCAAAGGTTGAACGCGCGAGGTACTACCTGGAAGGTTATTAACATAGCCGCCATCGAGAAGCAAGTGGCCATCTTTAGGATCGCATAACGGCGGCATGTAACCACTCAAAGACATCGATGCCCGAACATATCGCCAAACGGATCCTACAATATGCCCAAAATGAATGCTTTCTTTAATTAATAAAAGAAACATTTACCTCCAATTTTCAAACACGCCCGACACCATTCAAAAAACACATTTATACACCAGTCCCTAGCAAAATGTTGGGATAGGATAGGAAGGATACTAGACTACCGGGATTTTTAACCATCGATGCATGCGTACCTTACTAATTACATAGCAACCCAGCCTTGCACTCACTCAACTATAAAAAATTGTGCAAAAAGTGTCGAAGCAGTAAAATACCATGACTATGAAGCCGCATGCAGCTTGATGTGATGTCTGTAGTGATGGTAAAATAAGGAAGCCACAAATCTTCAATAAGAGAATCTTCTCCAAACGTTTCGCGAATCATTGTGTTAAACCCGGCACCACTAAACATTGATGTTACTGGATACGTTAGATCAACGAGCTGTCGCCAAAGTTGCGTCATTTTCTATTGAATGCAATGAGATTAATTTATGATGCTAACATTTTACTGAACCTTAATAGTCATTTAGTCAAAGTGTTTAAAAAACGTACATGAGACCAGGAACTAGCTTTGCGAGTGACTTCGCGAATATCTTTTTCCATGCACCAAAGCGCACCCATGAACGCTCCGATGCTTACCCCACCAACCATATCAATTGGGATACCGGCCTCCTGTTTTTTCAAAGTTACAAGCAAATAGTAAATTAAAAATCACTCCTTTATTAAAAGTTTCAAACATATGCCAAACCTGAATCGCTTGAATCATGCCAACGTGAGCTGCTCCTCTTGCACCACCTCCACCAAGTACCAGCCCGACGGATTCTCCCGTCAAGAGACGAGCCAAGCGAGAAAAGTCAGAATGGATGTTGCGATCCAAAAGTTGTGCTGGTTTGGTCGCTCCATCAGCCTAGAAAGGCAAATATTCAATATTAGAAAATAAACACATACAAAAACTATACATACCAGTCGCGAAGCATGCTTCCTGGAAAATATCCTTGGTGGACATTGAATGTGATGGTGAGATGAACACCAAGAACGAGCGTTCAGCCAATGAACAGTGTTTCTGGGTTTATCGCCTCCTTCTTTGTGTAGCAGAATTAATTCCTTTTGTGTGCGAACGGCTATCGTTTCAAGCTGTTTTTCAATGGTTCCAACGGAAGGCTCCATCGTGGCAAGGGCTACAATCAGGATGCAATCAGCCTGTCGAATGCAACGTTGAGTCCAAGGTGTAAGAGACTGGTCACACTGGTAGAGGACTATTCTATGTTGATCTTCTTGTTGCCCAAGCCATGCAGAGAGCTTGTATTCATGAGCTGATTCCATGATTGTAGGGCCAAGAGTTCGTCTTATATAATCCGATGTGAGTAAAACTGTGGGGCCTGAAGATTTATCGTTGATAAGTGTGAATAGATTTAAGGTAAATCTCGAACACTTACCAATCCAACTTAATGATGTGTACAATTCATGACTAAATTGAGATAGAGGAACGTCATCGGAAACAGGTAGAATTGCCACGGTTGAAAAATTTGATTGAACGGAACGTTGCTGTAACGCTTGATTAAAGTTAGAACTCTGTGTTTGCCATGTTCCTAACAAAAAATGTCTATAAGATAGTGTTAACACGCAAAAATTTTGATTGTAAATAATACCCAAAATGCGATGACCAAGAAGATTAATCAGACGTGATACGACCATAGGAAACTTGAGCTTAATTGCATCTAAAAGACCTTCAGGGAGCTTGGCTAATTCAGTATCACGGACGGCCATAACTGTAGTGCTGCGAAGATTTTGCGTAAGTGTTTCAACGATGCCTACTAAATCACCACGTCCATATTCTCCCACCAATTCTTTTTTCCCGTCATGATGTGTAATGACGGATCGAAGGCGACCACTCAACACAATATACGTACAGTCGGATTCATCTTCTTGCCTAAGCAAACAAGTTTTAAAATAAGTAAAAGAAAAAAAAAAACATAAGAACAGAAAATACCTGTATAAAGCTCTTCCACTTTCTATGTATACCCAATCCAAAGCAAAATCAATTTGGCGCACAAAAGGTGATAGGCGATAAATGACGGTGCGAGCGATGTGCAACACAACTTTTGGCCGCTTTGACATAATTCTAAACAAAATATTTCGAATTCAGCACAAATCAGACAATTTTATTTATAAACTTACGCATAAAAAGTTGATTTAGATAGCATGGCCACGCATGTTGTGTGACGTGAGCGGACAGTGAAGAAGCTTGGCTCCCCAGTCAGCACAGCCAATCCCCCAACCAATTCACCCGAATGGGCTAAAAACATTTGTACGTCTTCATTTTTACTAGCGGCGCGCTGGGAGACACAAAGAGTTCCAGAAATAACGTAGACTAGTGCTACATCTTTCATAGCGTCTTCTTTCATAATATAAGTTCCGGGAATCAATTCTCGAACCTCGATGTGACCTGCGTAAACATAAATTCAATAATGGCAAAAACCTCTAAAGCACTTGAAAATCGGCATTACCTTCCAACAATGATTGGTCTTCAAGACCCAATAACTTGACGAAGCCATCGACACCAACTTGCAGTAGTTGTTGGTAGTCTTTTTCATCTTTCACTCGTCGTTTACCTTCGGACAAGGGAGTCGTCGGGGGCGTGGCGCAGTCCATAGGATCATTGACATTTATTGGTTTCTGATTGAAGGCATGATGTTCTCGCATACGCAGTTTGATGGGTGATGTACTTCCTCCATGATGTTTTGCGGGGAACGACTTGACCAGCTCGGCGCTGAGGCCAAGATACTGATGAAGTGCCAAAAACGTGACACGTTGTAGGCGAACCATAATGATTTGAATGGCGCGAACTAAAGCGTCTGGATGTTTATCAAAAACGTCTTGAAAGGCAGAAAAGGGCAGTTGAAGAACCGAGGATTCTTCCATAGATTGGGCAGAAACAGTTTTGAAAACACTCGGCTGACCAGTTAAGTAGTCGGTGAAGCTCAGCAAGGAACAAATAGCTTCTCCTCCTTTTACTTCCTTTAGCGTTATAGTTGAGCCATCAGCTTCTGTGCTGTAGACTCTAAGCCTACCACTCTGGACTATGTACATATTTGTATCTTGATCACCTGCACAAGAATTAAATTATTATATTATAGATACATCAGTATGAATGCAATAATTATTATATAGATACATCAGTATGAATGCAATAAATAATAAAAGAACCATTACCAATCATAAAGAGATGTTGGTTGCATCTAAGATCTACAGTTTCTATGTGTTTGATGAGTTCTAGAAACAAAGGTTTCTCGAAACAACCAAACATTCTCATATTTTGTAGCATGTAAACAACTTCTGGAGGCAATCTTTGGTCAATAGATTCCGAGATGTCCTCTTGCAGATATTCCGCAGGCGGCTCGACGTTTTTTAGCTGCTGGGGCATGTGATCGCGACGTGGTAGAAGCCGCCTGGCTAATTTCATGACTAATTTTCTTTTTCGACCAGGTGGGCCTCGAACTTGACCTGAAATCATTTTTACTTTCTGCTTTACAGAAGAGATTTTGCGCAGCATTTTTCGGCCGTAGAACATGACCTTGTCCCGTTTTCGGAAACGGGGTTTATTCATTCCAGATCTGACGAGTTCTTTTACTTCAGCAACTAGATTCAACAACAAAAAACTTGTTTTAACAAACAACACCTTTTAAAGAAGGATAAACAGTAAAAAAAGCTAATAATATTTGTTTGTTTTTCGATTTAATAATTGCAAATGATAGCAATTATTAAGATATTAAACCTGAATTGAAAAAGATAGCCTATAAAGGTATAGCAGTTTAATATGTATACAAAATCATAAATTGAATTAAAGAACTATTTAGGTATGAGAAAGTCTGAACCTTATCTCACTCAAAGACTTCGTTTTGAATTAATTCAAATAAACAACAGAAAATCAGATAGCCATATAGCATTCAGTAAGAAAAGCAAGATTTACAATCTAAATATTTGTAATAAACTATTCTTCCTTAAAATTTCCGCCAAATTTTAGGTCATGTACATTATAAGATTACTTAAATTGATATATATTTGAGATAACAAATATGACCATCCAAATTCAACGGCTAGAAAATTTTGAATGTTTAGAAATACACAGAAACTATAAGATACTATAAAACAAAGTAATTGATATAGTTGGAGCTTAATGGATCAATAAGTTATGTACGCAGAACTGTAAAGCTGTCAATACTATTGCTTATACAAACCTTTAATTTTGATGGGCCTTGCAAGATATACACCAAACATGAGAAGTAAAACTATTGTGATGACTGAACAGGCTGTCAAAAGATACTGAAAGGCATGAAAGAAAAGATTATTGATTAGAAAACGACTATTGATTATAAAAAACGTATGAAAGAAAGTCATATATTCAACGCTAGAGAAAATCTTACTTGACTATAGTAACTGGTTGAAAGCGAGTCCATTTTTCTCGTAAGTATACAGGTCTATCTACGAAGAAATCCTGTCACGAACTTTGACTACGCACATGATTTGTATTTTTATAAATAAATTCTCACTATGGGCCGAAGAGGGATTGGGATGCGAAAATGTGAAATTATCCTCTTCGAGCAGACGACATTGCTTCTACGCGATCTAGCGGCAAGTTTTGAAGCAAGTTGGATGTAAGCTTGTTTACAAAAATAAAACTACTCTGTCTGCTAGTTTACTACGCAATTGTCAACAACAGTCAAAGTTCTCTTTCTCTCCAACAATTGAACCACATTCGGTCTTTGGTTATCGATTGTTGTCTACTTGGCGCTCTGCCTTATCAAAGGCCGAGCACTTAGATTATTACTTAATAGATTGAAAATTGACAGTTCATCCAGACAGAAAACAAGTTTTGATGGGTAATCATCCTTTGCTGGATATTTGATTAGACATGCACTTATCCTGCTACATGGTTGCATCCTGTGCTGCTTCATAAAAAGTTGGTTTCTTCTCTCTGTTAGCATTTGTTGGTTTATTGATATACATATTTGGTGAAGAAAATGAGGAAATTATTGCTGCTTAGCACTTCAGTGTTACAAAATGGAAAATACCTAGACTATGCCTCTGATGTCATCAAAGCCTTTTTTGCTGAGTAATCTCCCTTGTTCTTCTAAAAAAGTTATAGTTTACTAATTCTATGGCATCCCTTTGATCACATTTAGAAATGGTGTGTCCAAGATAGTGTTTATACCATATGCAGCACATGACCATGATGCCTATGAAAAGAAAGTGAAGGAAGCATTTTCAGAATTTGGTATTTTAAATAATTATTATTAAATCTTTCTTTATTTGTAAAATGTGTTGATTTACTGTATTTTTACAGGGCTGGAACTCAACAGCATTCACAAATCAGACAATCTATTGTCAACTGTTAAAGAGGCCCAAGGATTTTTTGTTGGAGGAGGAAATACTTTTTTGCTGCTTAAAACACTCTATGATTTAAATCTTCTAGAAGCCTTAAAAAGCAGAGTTTTGCAAGTAGACATTGTTACATTACATATTTATAACAAACTTTTTACAAATAAACCAATTTTTCCCAAACCAACTAGGATGGAATTCCTTATATGGGCTCAAGTGCTGGAACAAATTTGGCCACAATCAACATTTGTACTACTAATGATATGCCAATAGTGTGCCCACCTACTTTAGATGCTTTGGGTTTTCTTCCTTTCAACATCAATCCACACTATCTTGATCACGACCCAACTTCCAAACATATGGGGGTTAGTAGATTTAACTATAGTTTCACAGCAAATATATTGGTAGGCTATTACTTTATTATTTATTTTTTAAATTCAAATTCACAGGAATCTAGAGAAACGCGTATATCAGAATACCACGGCATTCCGAATGTTAAATCTCCGCCTGTATTGGGTTTGAGGGAGGGAAGCTGGTTACAAGTGAAAGATGATCAAATTTCTCTTAAAGGAAGTATACCTAATCAAACCGCACGATTGTTTCTCCGTGGTCAGCTTACAAAAGAACATGAAGTTAACTCTGACCTCAGTTTTCTATTGCAAATGTAGTCGTATAATAAAGACTTGCGCAATAAAAAATAAATTACACTTACATTAATCGGTAGTCGTCGGTGTTTCTTTCTAAAGAAAACTAGCGAAATGTCTCCCTTTTATACAACATTATCTAGGTACCAATTAAGATCTTTTACCTACCAGCCTTCCTATTACGAGAAGGTCTTTAAAAAACATCGATATGTCAGTCAGCTATGTATACTGATCCTAGCATTTAAAAAATGTGTCCGATTCTAATTAAGCGCGCGGGTTTCCCAGAATTTCGTGAAATACATAATGAGGCAATACGCAGTAAATGAGTAAGGCCTAATGGCATCTAAAGTATTTTAAAAAGCGTACTGTACATATTCTTAGCTGATTGTAGTACCCATTTTTTAGTTTTTATATTATACTCCAGGCTAAAATTTTGCATAAATTATGGAACGGGGTTTCACAATTTCGCGTATCAAATTTTAAAATGGAAACCAGTAACATAAACAGCAAGACACAGGCAAACGAATTGAAGCAAAATCTATATATTTACAAATGAGGTAAACTATGATGAACAAGAACTAAAAATGTCATTAAACAAACTTTCCATCACGATCATGATTGCCGGTATTCTTATAGCAACCCGCTCAAATGCCACATAAAGTACTAACTCTGCAACAAATAACAAATATGTACAGTTTTCTCTGCTGACAGTAAAAAACATGAGCAAACTAAATATGTAAAAGGTACGTTATTTAAACCACCACAAGAGATTAATAATGTTCTGTAGTAGAACAAGTATCTTTAAGTTATGGCACGGATTTTTTTCGACGCAATACATGTGTCGCTTAAGGTCCGTAATCCATGGTCTTAACGAATTCGATAGCCGAGCAGAATTGAGTCCACCAATACTGATCTTCTCCTTCCAACCGGTTGCCGAAAAAACTGTTGACGTACTCTACCGTGGACAGCAGACAAGGAGGATTTGCCTAAATAGAACATGAAGTAAAGATTAACCATATGTTTCGAAATTTCGTTGTTTTTAAAGTACCTTGATTATGACGAAAACAAACACAGGCATAAAATCATCAGCAGCAGGTACTCCACGTTCGGCTGCAGCAGCGGCTAGTGAAAGAAGATTCATAATAGTCGTAGCGCAGCGGATGACACAAGCTACTTTATCACGAGGTGTTTTGTAAGCACTAATAGAGACTAATTCCGCTTGGGCTGATGGCCAGGGGCATTCGTAACGATAGATTTTCGGAATTCTCAAATCCTTGTGGCTCGGAGTAACCACTTGTCCCAGCTTTTCAATGTGTTCATAGAGAACCTGTTAAAATACCAACTGATGTAGTTATCAATTTGACATCCTCAAAGTTGAAATGTCATACCTGATCTCTAGATACGTCGCCATCACCATTTGGATAAAGAGCGTAATTGTAAATCAGAGCCATCAATCTTTGTTCGACAGCAGTCTGGGCTAGTTCAACCTGGTATCGACTAGCAGATTGCCACATGGAATCGCGTTCTAATTCTGCTGATAGACGATGCAGAAATGATTCGAGCCAGTCAGCCTTCTCGTCAGCCGCGTGTAACTGCTGGAATTCAACGACAAAATCGTTGAGTTGCTTTTCTCGCCTCTCAAGAAACAGGCGGACACAAACGGATATGAGGAAACGGTGACAAACAGCTTTGTCTTGTTCCACGCGATTAGCTAATCGTTCCAAATGAGCCAAAACAGAGAGCAATGACTGACGACATTGGATCAAGTAAGAAAGGTATGGTGCTCGACCCTTGTAGTCCTCTTTAAGAGAATGAAAAAGTTTTGAACATCCAATTGCGTCGAAGAGCCGGACGCAACGCAATGTCTCATGTAGCTGTGCGACAAGTGAGCGGTCTTGGAGGTTAATAGCCTCAGCGAGTTGCAGTTTGAGAAATATGATCAATTCGTGCTCTGTGCTATTGCTGGCAGCTGTGGCGTTGTTCATCACGTGGAGCGACTGGACGTCCGCAGTGCTGAGAACGAGTCTCAGCTTCCTCTTCGCGTCGGCAAAGGCATAAGATGATTCAATATTCAATGGATCAATATGCTGACGTTCATCTTCACCCTCGTCCTCATCAACCGAATGTTCTTCAGCCACATTGAAAGCCACCATTGATTGAGTTCCGTTTGACGCGCTTACATCTCCTTGGCCGGTGAGGTTAGATCCCTTAGAACGATACTTGGCTAAAATATCATCCGAACTTTCGGTTGCTATTGCGGTGCGAGCCTCTTCTGATGCTGATCGACGTAAGGAGCGGTTATAACTACTGTAATTTACATTGTCCGTATGATCAATTGCGCTTGAACGGTCTTTGGTTCGACCTCCTCGTTTGAAGGGAAGTTTAAAATTGCGGAAAAATCCACGCTTGTTTTTGTTCTCGTCATCGTAACAATTTTCCTTATCACCACGATCAGCTGTTTTATCAAAACTGATGCTCTTAGGAATGGCGCCTGTTGACGCTTGTTGACCTCCATTTGACATTGAAGTTGCCGTTCCAGGTAAAGAAGATGAAGTCGTGTTCACCAAAGCCGCAACGGCTGCAGTTGAGGTAGCCAATCCTTTAGCGCTACTGGCTATACTACCATGACTACTGCAAGAAGAAGAGGAAGAAGACATTGGGCCGTTGGAAACGTTGGAAGAAGCTTCTTGCTGGGGAGCTGAGCGTGACTGAAGGCTTAAGTTTTGAATCTGTTCTACACTTGCTTCTCGTATTGGACGGAAAAGGCTGCCCGATATTCTTCCCCGAATTCGCTGGATGGCGCCCAAATGAGATGACCCAGCGTTGACAGCGAGCATAGATGTGGAGTCTTGTTCACTGTCAGCTTCAGAACGAGCTACACTACTGGTTTCATCCGTATCCACTTCCGCCATTCGTTCAGTATCTGAAGTGACAACGTCAGTACTCCAGGCTTCTGATGCCGTTTCTGAGACGTCAAATAATCCTGCTTCTGCCTCCACGAGTAGGTGACGGCCTGGAAGGACAATATCTTCAAGTGGTGGTCTTTGAGAGAAAAATAAAGTAAATTACAAGCCCTTGAATGCGTTCTAGATATTGAATAAATCACCTGTCAGACTGTCGATCCCTATCAGCTGTCTCGTTTGCTAGTTCACTATCACTACCCAAAACATCTGTGCTCCAGGAATCACTAACAAGCGATCGAGTCTCATCACCTAGAATCAGATCTTTAACATCGAAACGGCCAAACCGGTCATCAATATCAGATGGTTTGGGTGGAACAGCTTGCATTAACAGCGGTCGTTGTTCATTAATGCCACTTCTCGAAGCACCTTCATCTCCCTCCGTAACCTTAATTAGGAAAAGATACCATTTGATTAAATCTAGAAAAAGACGAGATAAGATCTTTGCTTACCTGAGAAGATGGAGTATCTCTTCCAGACACATTAGGTGATCCTCTTCCCGAAACGTTAGCTGACACCATATCCGAAAGATTGTCAATCGGATCTTGCTCTGCTTCGTCGTTCTCTGACTCGACTGAGGATTCAACACTGTGATTAGATGCAGCTTCTGACACGGCCTCGAGATTGTCACTTGTATTGCCAATAGATCCCTCGTCGTGAGACAATGAGAAACGCGTACGTTTTTCTTGTACAGGATTTTGCTGCATTTCTTCGACACCCTGAACAGAACTGCCATCCAACGATGCTCGAGTAGACTCTTTTTCCTGTTCAAGTGCCAAAACTTGTTGTTCGGACAACATACCAATACATTCTTCATTTTTGCTACTAAATGGGATGACTAGGACGTGCCCAATAACAGCCGCAGAAGAACTAGGAGACTCTTCGCCGTTTGAATGACGAGGCGTGCCCATTTCACCAGAATCGTCAGAACTGGACCAAATGCCAAAAGAATGGTCGCTGTCTCTTTGAAGGAGATTGGCAGCCTTAGAGCGAACACGACTATTGACTTTTTCTAGGAGATTTCGCTTTCCTTTTGGCGACGAACCGGATGATTCCACGGTTACCCCATTTGCGGAAGGAGTCAAATCTCCGTTACTCTGCGACAGAGTAGATTTGACAGGGGAGCATAACAGGGGTATAGGCTGCATCAAACTTTCAAGTGTTCTCTTATCATTTGCTTCTAGTCCATCATTTGCTAGTACAGTCCGAAGGAACTGAACAAAGGTCTGCAATTCGCTTTCGGTCACCAGAGCGACAGAGCGATTCAAACCTAATAAAAGTCTGTGAGTGTCGACTGATGGATCTGCCGATGGAGATGACTGAGCTGATGACGGAGAGAATGGTGCCACATTAGGCGATGGAGTTCCTTCTTCTAGAATTGCATCCAAAATCGACGATACGCAGTCTTTGTCGAAACGAGAGTAGAGGTCATCCAATTTCGGATCAAAAGGCTCCCATTTAGAGTGGACCAACACCTGAAGGATCTGAGCCACTTGAATCAAATTGGAGCGGGCTATAGGAGAGATTGGCGCTTCAACGATACCACAAGGATCTGGGTTGACAATGGCAGGACAGATGAAGAATGCGAAGACTAAATCAACGCAAATAGCATGAACTTGTCGAGCATCAATTCGCATTGAATGGGTTAAGAGTGATCGCATTTGACGAACTAGCCACGCGACACTACGACAAACAAATAAACACGAGATTAATGCTTTTAATTACATTACGAAAAAAAATATGCCATATGACTATACCTCGACGGAAAACAGGCGACACTGGCAGCTAAACCTGACACAAATCTTTGAGTCAGCTGAACTAAGCGATCAATAGCAGTTGTCCGATATTTTTGAATAGCGGCATTAAACTCTGGCGTGCCTTCGCGACCAAACCGTTTCTCTCGTTCATAAGATGGGTAGCGGTTAATGGCCCGGACTGGATCAACGTCTAAATACATCTCATCTTCCATCAACAGGAAAAGGATGGGGTCGTGAAGAGCAGCCGTAAGAAAAACTTTGGCTGAAAATAAACCTTCTGTAAATGCTTTGTACAAGCGGCTAAAGGCGCAGCTCCCATGACGGAGAAGTCTTACAATACAAAGAAAAATATATTTAAATAATTGTGATTCATAATTCCAGAAAATTGTGTACAAAATTACCTCCTTGGGTTATCAGAACTAACAAGTTGCAATTCCATTAAATGCTTCAAGAGTTGTAGGCAGTACTTTTCATCATCACCCAACAGAAAATTGGCATAAAGACTGGAAGTGACAACACTGATGACTGTGGGCATGGTTTCAGGGCTCAGCTTCTCACCATGTGCCAGGCACACAGCTAACAAAGGGGCATTCTCTCTTAATCGTTGCAGAAATTCACTAAAAAGAGCTTCATGGAAACCCAAATGTCTATAGCCTTCTACGAAACAGGCTCCTTCAAGAGCATTAGCCTGTTGACAGGAAAAAGATGGACTGATCTCAAGACGGGAGATTATTAGACCATCTAGATTAATTCTTTGTTGGCTGGCAACCCACGCAAGTTGATGAAGCTTCTCAAGAGCCTCTGACACCTATGATTGAAAAAAAAAAATAAATAATTAAATAAGAAAACATGGATGTAAATTGTAAAAGGAATTAACACGGGAAAATCAAGGCTACACATAAATGTGCTTCTTTTAAAAATAATAGAGATAATTAGTAGAACATTGAGATTAGATACAATCAAGAATGACAATTTACTATTGTTTCCTTAAACATGAGTTACCTTTTTATTGAGAGTCTGGAGATTCTGTCGTTCGGAACCAATGAGTAATCTTTCTTGACGTAAATTGCGCGCTAGGTCAAGTAACATTTCGTTCTGTAACTTAGAACTGACAGGAACCATGATGATAGAACAACTAGAGAAATTTTAGTATTTTACACAGTTTGAAAACCCTTCGAGAATGGGTGATCTGTTCAGCTTCCGGCCAGTTTTAATTAAGTGGAACAATGAAGTATATTTCGAGGGAAAAGGGGCGTTCCGTTTGGAAAACCCTTTACATACTATTGCAATTCCAAAATAAAAGTGACACAACAAATGAACAAATAGGTTTTGGCTTTAGGCTATGGCGAAAGTTGCCGAACGAAAATATGGATTTTTTTCATTTTTAAACCACATGGAATTGAATTATATTAAATTAAGAAATTTAATTAAATTGTTATTTTATTGAAAAGCGATAAAATAAAAACGTTGAGTTTATTCATATCTTTAAAGGCAACCCTGAATTGTCGACTCCTTAGGCAATTTAATTGTCAACAGTAGGTAAAAATAAGTGGAAAAAGGCAAAAAGCCAACGAATGGCTGAACTTGATGAAAATGAGCGCAGGATTATTAATGAGTTTTGCCAACTGCAAGAAAAATCGAAACAACTTTTTAATGGATTAAGGTAAATAATTTGTATTTATGGGAAAATATTCTCTGCTGTACTAAAACTAATGGATGAATCAACCTCTTCTCTAACGGCCGATCGGCTTATGATAATAACAAAAAGTATTGAAGGATAACTATACATTTTGTACTTATTTTCAACATATTTTTAGAGACTTGCCCCAATATGGCCATAAACAATGGCAGGCCTACTTTGGACGCACATTTGATGTGTACACAAAGTTGTGGAAATTTCAGCAACAACACAGGCAAATCCTCGATGTCAAGTATGACCTAAAAAGGTGGCAAATAGGAGAAATTGCATCTAAAATTGGACAACTTTACTATCATTACTAGTGAGGAAAACAACTTGAATCTAAATTTCTAGGGATTGATTCAATATTTAAAAACTTTTTTTAAAGCCTTCGAACAAGTGAAACCAACTATTTAAATGAAGCCTTTTCATTCTACTCTGCAATTAGAGCAAGGTCATATTATTCCAGAATTACCAAAGAAGACCACCATGGAGGCTCTAAGTATTTTCCCATGTTGAAACTACTGTGTGTCTTATGTTCTTTTACTTATCAATTTTGGTTCATGTATTTAATCAGGTCTGATCTGGTTGTAAAAAAGTTGAGGTACTATGCCAGGTTCATAGTTGTGTGTCTTTTGCTGAAGAAGATGAAACTGGTCAGAGAATTGGTTAGGGTAATAATTCAAAACACCTCTAAATTTTATTTAATGATAGTTCTAACTAATCTTGAAACTCATTTAATTTTAAGGAGCTTTCAAAGTATGTTGATGAGTACACCAGTACATATGAGCCAGATGATCAACTTGAGTGGTCTTTGGTTCTAGGTGAAATCAAGTCTTTTTTAGAGGCCGATGCCATTTTAAACATACTAGATGCCGATTCTAATCCTATGGTCATTTCTCATAGGTACATATTGAACAGTTATTGCTATATTGTATAAATATGCCTCATAATAGCCATTGATATATCTCAGACTAAGTCCGCTAACAACACCCCCCGTGGAAAAATGTCCTGCAATGGATTTGACTCTCCAAGAAGTTCTGATTTTTGGAAATAATAATGATCAAGTAAAATTTAGTGAATTGACTCTTGACATGTTTCGTATACTGCAAACTCTTGAAAGAGAGCCCCAAGAAGATGCTTCATATCAAGCTTATTCCCTTCCGTCGCGAGCACCGTCCATGGTAAATAAAACGGTTTGGCAGTTAAAGATTAACCCTTAATTTTTGTTAAATTCACACATGCTACAGGAGGCTAATGATCGTCCCTTAAAACGAGAGAATCCACACAAGTATCTTCTGTACAAACCAACACTTAGTCAACTGTTGGTATTTCTTGCTTCGGGTTTTAAGGAGCTACCTTTAAATGGCGCTCTGTTACTCTATATTTCGGCAGACGGCCTGTTTCCGTCATCAAGTTCTACCGAGGACCGTAAGAAATTAGATTTTAGAGTTTATCATTTACAATTACTGGTTCACGTTTCTTTTCGATTAAAAAATTTTAAGGATACGACATGGGTGGTGTTTGTACCAACAGCAAACGAGAGCCGGATCAAAGTGGTATCAAGCGTGGTTCTCAAGTGAAAGAACTGAACTGTTTATATCCCGGTGATTTAATCCCCTTCATGCGAAAACCCCTCTTTCTCATCGTGGATTCAGACAACAGTTGGGTCTTTCAAAGTGTCCCGCAGCTCTTTGGGCAGCCATTGGTGATACTTATGTCCCCACAGGACGTCCCATCCCAGTACCAAGGTTATTTTAGATGCAAAATTAACATCCATAACGTTTGCGGTTCTTATTAATGATTATGATTCTTTCCTACAGACTTGCATCCTAAAGGAGGCCTCCTTACTCTTTTTTTACACAGTCCACTCACTGCCATCTGCGTGCTTGGGAAAATCAGAGAAATACCCTATCATCTCTGGGAAACGGGTCAAGCATTTGTGGATCGATTCCTGGCAGAAGCTAGTCGATTATTGACCCGTGTTAAAGGCATTGGTAATAATTGGACTACTCCCAATACCGCACTGAATTCTGCCTAAAATAAAACTTATCTATCGAAATATTTGGGTATTGTTACAGAGTCATCTTATCTGCCCTTCCTTGGCGATGACTTCTTACGGCTACTGTTACTGCGTTTCATCTTTTGCTGCGTGGCTCTTCGCCTTCATCGGGCCTTCAAACATTGGCCTGCTCTACTGCCTCGTTCCCAGCCTCCTCTTCCCGAAAGCGAGCTTTTATTGCAATCTTCACTCGAACGGGCGATGTATACGTTGATTGATCATTTGGAACTCAGTTCCATTTTTATAGAACCAAGCAGAGAGATTCTTTGAGCTGCGATCACAATCGATTAGGAAATCTGCTTCTTTTCCAATGGAGATTCCCAATTGTGATCCAGTAATTGTAGGCGCACAGAGCATCATTGTTTTAAAGTTCTCACTATGTTCTTCCGAATAACTTTCCATTCTAGATTGATTTTTCTTTGACGAAACTCAGTCGATCTTGCTCTCTGCCATTCACATTTCTTTTAAATGCGTCTCGTACTGCACATACCAACAAATTTAAGCACGGATGTTTTCTACCATAATTCGAGATCAATCCTTCTTCTCGAAGGATATTCTATCTCTTTGATGTAGACTAGCTATTGTAATTTGCATATCACACCATAGCGTTTTCAGTGTATTGTTTTGCCTTTCTCTGTTCACAATGCACTATGTATTTCACCAACCCTCAATACTGAGCGGGAAATGTTCGGCCAGTCATTTGATCTCGTCTTATGTAATGATACTTCAGTCAGTTTTACCAGTGATCTCAGTCGTTCTAATGAAAAGTCAAAACGAATTCAACCCGTGTTTTTTTTTTTATTTATTTAAATATTCAATGCAAATTTAATGTTTTCAATTCAATTTTCCCATAGGTTAGATTTTGCCTTTCCTTTCTTCCTGTACGGGTTCTCAACTGGATCAAATAGAATCACTTGGAGTTAGAATAAAATGAATGACCTTATCTAGAAGGCTTGTCAATTCTTTTTATAAGTAATGCGGTTATATAGTATTAGAAAACTAAATGTAATATTTTTAGCGGACTCAATATAATTTATATGGACGGTGTGCGTGAACCTGAAACCTGAGTTGAGGGGATTCCTCCCAGGTAATTGAGAACATATAGAAACGTCATAATAGAATTAAACTCTTTTTCATATACTTCCACAAGAATGTTTGTTCCAGAAATAATGTATTACTGTATCACCCACCAGTGGTCCTTTATTGATATAATCATCTTTGTTTTCAAACAAATAAGGATCGAATTTGTTCTTTAAATTTAAGTTCGCGCATTCCATTTTATACAAATAAAAAATCAACAAATATTTTATGGGTTTGAGGGATAAGCTTGATTATCAAAGCCTTTATATATTGAATTATGTTTTCTGACAATTGATCGCATTCATTCATCGGTAGCCAGAGTCGATGCGCTTCCATAATTAGAGGGCAATTGAGAATGGGTTCCTTCATCAGTCTCAGTTTTCTTATCTTGTTGTTGTTTGATGTACTCAATATCACGATGCAGAACAACCAATGAGACGAGAAATAATAAGGCACCCAAAATATATTCCCCGGGGAAAAATAGGTAAAGGGTATCTGCAAATATCAAGCGGAAATAAAATGGTCTTTAACAGAATTGTCAGTTAAATTGAGATTATATAGCTTACTTCGCAATGAATCAACCTCTCCGAAACCAGCGTTCATGAAAGCTTTTTTCACAGGAGGCACTAACAGAGGCATGTTTCCGCCAATATTAGAAATGATGAAAAAGTAGGCTGCTACAGCAGTAGTCCTAACGTCAGCTGGCACAAGTTCAACCAGAACGGCAAGAGCAACACCTACCCACATTTCGCCTAGTAAAATGAAAAGTGAATTTAGTGTCATATCCTAAGGAACTAATAACTTATTTGACAAACCGATGATGTAATTCGGTAGCAAGCTAAAATAACAGTAAGGCGGTTCAAGGAACAAAACTCCTGCAGCGAAGGGAGATGAAATGATCTGACTTAGTGCCAGTACCCATATCCTGCCATGTGGTCCCGTTCGCTTAACAACTCGATCAGAAATAAAACCGCCAAAGACGACGCCTAATACACAAACACACGGTTGTTGCACATCACACTTCCTCATTTTGATGAAGAGAAATTACCGATAGAACCGCCAACAACCGGGATCCAAGACATCCAAGTGCCAATTTGAATCGAAGTTTGTCCGAGCCCTTCAAAGTATACTTGCGTGTTATAGGCCCAAACGTAGCCGGCTAGGTTAAAAGTAATTCATGTAAATAATACAAATCTAATAACAGAAATAAAAAGCATTTGCATACCAGCGTTACGAATTGAGCTTGCAATACACAACAATAAAAGGGAAGGTCGTATCAACTTGATCATTTGTTTAAATTTTTCTTTCGCTGAAGCCGATGAGTTTCCAACAGAAGTCTCTACTTTGACCGTCGAAGGAACATTTTTTTCGCCGCGTTTCGGTTCTCTGACCGTCAATAAAATTATAAAACCAATGACAATTCCTGGAATTCCAGCAATGATGAAAGACCTTGAGATAAATCTAATGTTTTCAAAATCAAATGTACAATTTTATTAAAATGCCATTACCAACGCCATCCTTGATTATTTATATTGGCATCGGTGATAAAATTGCCAAGAGCATAAGACAGGGAGTATCCTGTATAAATACCCCAGTTATAGACACCCATTGCCAGCCCGCGTAATTCTTGACCAAAATAATCAGCAATTAATGACGTCGCAAATGGAGTGCATCCCGCTTCTCTGTAAAATTTAATAAATTTCTTTAATGACAACAGTCAGCATAATAATTTGTATATTATTTACCCTAGTCCTAAGCCGAATCGCAAGAGAGCCAATTGCCAATAGCTGGTAACAAATCCAGACAAGAGCGTACACACCGACCAAAAAATAAGACTGATGCCGAGAAGTACCTGCATATAAGTATGAATCTTGAACATAATACTTGGTTAGCCAGACAAAATGCTGTTGAAGCAGTTAATTCTTCTATGAGTATTAAACAGAGCACCTACTCATCCATCACCATTGCAAAAAGCTTCAGACACCATTAAGCTGTAAAACACTTACTTTTCTGTTATAGAGGTCAGCTGCAATACCAACAGGGATAGCGGCAAATGTGTAAATCAAGATGAAAATGGGTCCAGCAAGAATCTGATAGTCGAAACCTTGTCCTGAGTAGTCCCATTTACAGCCTCCAAAAACTGTATCATTGTACACAAATTGAGCACAGCTTGAAAAAAAAATGTATTAGAATCAAAGTATTTTCTTTAATAAGAAGGTAATAATGCGTACCTGGATTCATTAGTCAGTTTTTGACACTCACGTTGTGGGGTTTGAAGAGTGGCTGAGTTGTTGGTCATGCAAGCAAGATCCCCATAATGAATCTCCTAATAAAGAAATAGCGGGTTAATCAAAAATTCGTAAAAAATAGCAAAGAAAAAAATACTCGCCTGTGCTAAAGGTTTCGTTACTATGGCCAGCATGTAACGATCAAGTTGATTCAACAAGTAAGTTATCAAAAAGAGTAGCAAAACGTAGACGCTATAAATATTCTGCCTTGAGCTGAAAAAAGAAGACAGCTTTTGCGACTTATCAGAGGAATTCATTTCTAAATCCGGAGAGATCAGAGGTTCTGTGACACTATCTTCAGACTCTTCGAACCGTGGAGTTCTCCTGCTACTGAAAGGGAGGGTCAATAATATTAATTAAATAATATTGCATATGATTAGATTTAAAAAATCTATAATTCAGTTATTCTAGTTACTTTAGAGCTGATGGCAACAAAATGTTAATATAGCCCCAACAATGGTTCATTTTCAAATGAAAAATCATTAAACATTTAACAGTTTCATTTACAGAGATAAACTAAATGTAACTAATATAACCTATATAATGCGATAACTTCTACTACCTAAGTAGGCTGCCGAAATTTGTTTAAATTGATACATAATCATATTGTTCACATTGATACATATCATTATAGCCAGTAATTGATACAACAAAACATTTCACTTGATAGAAGTTTAATTAAAAAGAAAGTATTGAACCATCATGCATCATAGAAGAATTCAACATCTTGTAAATGTATGTGATGTAACACAAAGAATGATTTAGATGTTACATAATAGATCTTTGTAATTATAGAAGAAAATACTGAAAATTCAACCTGTTTGATCGAAGAGCCATTTTTGCGAGATGACTAGAATGAACTTATTAATTAAAGTAGAGCTTGAGCGGCTTGATTGCGAATCGCAGATGCTACCAAATAAGCCGAGTTGCGAAATGACGATGAGGGGAGGATTCTATTCGTTTTTCAGAACTGTCAACTATTTTTGTTTATATTTTGGCTTTCTAGTATCGTCGTCTGCTGCTGATTGCAGCATTTACTAGTAGCGTCATCATGCGACCGCGATAGTAAACAACAACAAAGGAGCGCAATCTACGGCAGCAAGTTCCAAAAAGTTATATAATCTCTTGTGTTTCACAATACCAGCAACAAAGATTATTCGACTAACAAATAATGAATCTTTCAAATATTTTTTATCAACCATGAATTTTGTAAATAACGAGGGGAAAAAAGTTTCATACAGTTTAAGTAAAACTAAATCAAAACTTTCTAGGGAATAGGGATCTAGGGATTTCAGAAACGATACCATCAGCATTCTGTATAGTTCTCGTTAAAAGAAGAGAAACTGGTTTCAAATGCCCTTGAAGAACATTTCGTGTAAAAAACGACGCAAGCCTATGTAACTTTTACAACGTTATTCCTCTTGTCTTGGGTATATATGGGAGTTACACAAAAAGGAGTTGTAATAAAAAAATTCTCTAAATATGTTGTAACTGGCACTTTTTGGGATTTTTTTTTTTTTTTTTTAGTAGAGACACTTTCTTTTATTCATTCAACGTTCCCCCTTCGGAACTCGTTTCAATTCGGCGACTGTTTTCTGAATGGGAGGGAAGCCGAGACATAACCGATAGAATATAAAGCAAAAAATAGGATTGCCGCTTGGAAGGCTTTGTAAAGTAGCAATAACCATTTCCAGTAACGGAGAACTCTTAAGCAAATGGGGAAAGTCGCGCGATGTAGTGGCGTTTATTGTACAGCGAGTGAAAGTTCAGTTGGAATCTAAGACAAATCAAGAGTGACTTTACGAAAGTGAAAGGAATCAAAGAAAAAAATACGCTAACGAAGATGTTTTACAGTTTTAATGCTGAATATTGTTTCATGGAAATTTAGCCTTGAGTCTTGAGTGCCGCATTCAACAAAAATTCATCGTCATCATCTCATCACAATCAACGAGTCATGCGTCTTTGATACACTGACACGTAAATAAAATCGGAGATCACGTAGGGAATACGAAATGAAATTTCCCCTCTTTCTTTGTTTAAATGATGTAATATTTTACCATCCAATCGTAAATTACTGCAAGTCTTGCAGTTTGGACAGACATTTTTAGCATTATTGAACTTGTATGCTAATATAGCCAATCCAATGAGGACTGGTATCAATTGATAACAAAATAGTAAGTATAGTCTATCTAATTAATTTAATTATCCATAGTCAGCTAAACACAATTAATAAAAAAAATATAAAATGAACATAGGATTTTAATAAAAGCACTAACCTGTTGATCGACCGAAAGATTGGAGACGAAGAGACTCTATAATCACCAATAGAATAAGTTAAAAACGAATCAAGAATTTCGGCACAGAGGCAAGTACAAGTCTTCCAAGTCCAAGAGCTTGAGTCCAACTGAAAAAAAACGTCTTGGTAAAAGGTAAACAGACAAAAAAAAATACTCCGGAGGAGTATACGGCCTCTTTTTCTTTTCTCGCTCTTATTCATATACAAATGTAAAATATTTATCTTCTTTTTATTTGAGCCGCTTTCTGAGAGGAGATCTAAGGAATTTCGATGAATTTTTTAGAGATGCGTTATCGTATATGCAAAGGTCATTTTTCCGAAAAGAAGCAATATATTAACGAAGAACAGACATATGGACCCTTCCGGCGCGCATTGTAAAATATTAGCTGACCTCTGCGGGTTGTTCGACCCTTCTCAAACAACAATAAGATTAGACCCGAAACAACCTTAGGCGGGAGATTCAAACATTGTTTTTGCAACATGCAATTGTGTTGGCAGTCTGGCAGGGAATAAATAGTGTGTAACGGTAAAATAAAAATCAACGGAGAAAAATTTCAATTTTTATGACTAGCTTGCTGTTGTTAGCTCTACACGTTTTCCCCGGCTGGATCCATCGTCTCATACACGCTTGAGGCAATCTTTGCTGATGCCCAAGCGGGTCGTCAATTATGTATGAGGTACGACGCAAACAGCACCTTCAAGGTGGTAAGAGAAAAAGCAAATTTGAAATCTTAGAAATCACAAAAGTTGTAAAGATAGACGCACGTAATTCTATATAATCAAACAAGCAACATATCCACGCCATCTAGTTTTATTTTGCCAAAGATTTAAGAAATATTTGCATTTATAAAGCTAGTTGAAAAACAACAAGATCGAAATTGTCAATTTGTCTGGCATCCGAAATTTTTCTTGGAAAATGTGAAGGCGTCATTTTACCAAGTTGGCCAGAATAAGAGAGAAAATGGTTTTCAATACTGCCATAGCTTGATCTTTATAAAAAAATATGTATACAGAAGGTTAGAAGATGATAATCAGAGCTTGAAAATATATAGATAATATGTGTGTTCATATATAATAACAGTTGCACCTTTAGAGAAAGATGGGGCGTTGTTACAGAGATCCATGGTGCAGGACCGGTACCAAACAGTTAGATTTCCTCCTTCAAGATCATGTTGACCGTTTCGGTACATGGGCTCATCGGCGCAACTGCGTAGAACCGAATTCGCGCCACCTAAATTTTGAAACATAATTTCCACTCTATAAAAGTGCCATTATTTTCCTATAGTTTTTTACTGATTGTATTCCACTGTGTTTTCTTGTAGGTGCAGTACGCTGTTCTTCCATCGTAGTTACCGGGACATTCAATGGACGGTAATAATGTCTGATTGCCAGTTTCGCAGTCTTCGTTCCAGTTGACATCGCTCGAAGTGCAGACGTAACAGTTCAGTCCTATCTAGCGATTTGTTTTTTTTTTTAAATAGTTTTCACTTTATTATCCTCAATTTTTTATTTTCATTTATCCACTCACCGTCTCCGAGCATGGCAAAACTAAGAGAAATGACGAATACAGCCACAAAGTTCTTCATGGATACTTTGAAAGTTCGGATGAATTATTGTGAGCAGACCTCGTCAACGTGCAATGCCGAATTGAAGAGTTCATTGCAAAACGACACCCAAAAACTAAGGTTTTCCCTTATCGAGACGATTGTGTTATCGTGACATGGTATTAGTATTTTAAAAGCTGATAAACATATAAAGCAATAAGCATTATGAGTCTGGTTTTGTAAGGTGACGGTGTTGTATTTCAACTTTGAATGCCTATAATATACTGGTTGATAAATATTTTGAACATTTTTTGTCATCATTTTGATTCGCTCACGAAGATGGAAAAAGTGACAAGGTAACGATCTTTATTTTCACCGGACAGGACAGAATATCTAGTACGAGAAGCATGATACACATTTACTCTTGTATTAGGCTACTATTAGTTCCGTTTAATATTTATCTTCGTGCGACGTCTGTATCCCGCGGATATGTCGTCTTATTCCATTTAGTTTCAGTTACAGATAAGATGAGCAAGTGACCATGAAATCATACCAGTCAACAAGAACAGGAAGCGTCCGTCTAAAGAACGAGAATCTAAACGAAATAGGCGACAAAAAAAATTGGGATAACGTTTTGTAGCCTACTACTTTCATACATTATTGTTGTTCTTTAATGAATTTTGTATAGCATTTTATAATAAATCAGTTTGGGCTATAAATTTTACTAAAATTTCATTGACACTGTATCTTTGTTCCCTGAATATAAATCTGTTAAAAGCAGAATATGCGCTGTATAGAAAACTATGGTATAAGTTAGAAATAGTTAAAAGAGTTATACGACAAGGGAACTTGGTAGCATATACAACAACGCAAGTCTTGACGTTATTTGGTTGCTAAGAAACTCAGTTGTAAGAAAAATGGAAGGCGCACAGTTCAATAAACCTCGCAATAAACGAAATTTTAAAAATTGACCTCTTATTATTACTTCGTCTTCATCCAGGAAGTTTATCGAAAAAGTTATTTGCGTGCATTACATTGCAAGCGGTCTTGTGAGCTATATATTCTCGAGTATAAATTACAAACCTGACGACGAATTGAAAAGTGAATTATTCCAGGAATCCCCGTTGCAAAGATCTTTATTACACGATCGATACGATATTGTTGCAACGCCCATTTTCTTGTCTTCAAAACCTACGTTCTTTGGCATCCAGGCTGAATCTTCACCAGCACAACCCCGATACACCAAGTCTAATACAACTAATGAAAATTTGTACTTGATATGAGTACTATTAAAATTAGAATGCCAAATTAAATTGTGTTTATATAATCGCCGGTATTTAGTTAGTTACCGATAACAGCATTCAGATGGATTTTGACGTATTCACAGAACTTTGTTGTGGAAGGACATGTTAGCGGCGCCGTGCGTGACACGCCCGTTTCACAATTTTCGTCTTTCGCTGCTGTGTTGGAGTTACATTCGTAGCATTTGATTCCTTAATTTTTTTTTATTAAGCAAAAGAAGTATTATACACAACGATGAACTAAATTTTAATTTTAAAAATAATAATTTTGTTCCAAACTGACCCTGGGCACGCGACGTCAAGCCGAGCAGAACGAGAGCGCCCAAAACGTAGCACACCTTCATCATTTTGTTGCACGAACACATGACCGACTAGCTGCATAGCGAGCAAGTTAAACTTCCTGCCACCAAGGCCTCAGTTGCTGATGTTTCGGTTGCGGTTGAACGTCGATAAGAACTTTTGATTAGACGATTTTATAACCGGAGCGTTTTTTCTTTTTATTTTCACTCAAGCCAATTAAATTTAATTTAAAAAAAAAAGAAAAAACATAACTCGCTATAGGAATAAATTCAGTAACGAACAGCACAACAAAATTAAAATAGTATAATAAATTTCAGAGTCAAAATGGAAACATTTCTCGTTCGTGTTATATCGGTTGAATTGTAAGATGTACTGTTAGAAAAACATGAAAGGGACACGATTTATCTGGGTCGATGTGGGTAAAAGGACTTGAAAATACAATTCTGGACAGGTGGAAGGATTAAGCGACCAAAAATCCAAATAGAATATTTCCACGCAATTAAATTGTTTAATTCCCTATCAAAAACCAATCTGCAATCGGAAATGATGGAAAGAGCCTTGAAACTGAATCAAAGGAAAAGTAAAATAGTACTTAAAACATACACTGATATTTATTGCGTCACGATTTTCATGAAAATATTGGTATAAAAAATCACCAAGGGTTTGATCCTATGAATAGTAACTTATAACTATAGTGCTTCTATTAATGAATATTTTCTGGAATAAAAATTCAATGATGGACGGTAATAAAGTTGATTTTAAAACCGGTGTTATTTCACCTGGCTGCCATCAGGTCACGTTCTACAAATTATTTCCCAGGACGGATGAGACGAGACCAAGGAAGGGAAGCATCAAAGGATTATCTGTAATTGAATTAGATGAAAAATACAGGACCATTAATTAACTGACGAGGTTTGAATTTTCTTACAATTCATCTTCGTGCCTGCGGGTGCGCCGTTTCCCGGCTGACGGTTAAAATCGTTATTGAAACCGCCACCAGCGGATGCGAATCCTCCAAATCCGTTATTGTTGTTATTATTGGTGTTGAACCCGAAATTGGTGTTGAAGCCAGGGAAGTTGATACTCGCTCCTAGACCGTCGCCAGTATTGCACAAATCGGTCGAACACGATTGCGAAGAAGTGGAAACGCCAACTCCGTTACCACCAACTGCCCCAGCAAAAGCTGACTGGCGGCAACCTCTCGAGAACGTTATCGTTCTTCCTGTCATATACCAAATCAATTGGGTTGAATAAGAAAAATGAACAGACTTGCGCTGCGCAACATTATAAAATAAAATGGGCGATATGAATATTAACGGGCGCTATTCAAATCGATGGCAGGACAGTTTCACCAACATCATTTGTGTTTTTGAAGGCTATAAACGATGCACAAAGTAATGTACGCAACTGGCAAAGCCATCAACAACACAATAAAGAGTATAGCGTGTTTACAAAACTGTGTTGTCATGGTTACTAGCAAGTCAATATCGAAAACCGTCAAATCAACGAGGCGAAACATGGCGGGAAAGGAAATGATATTGTTCTTATTTTGTTCGTATTATTTACCAGAAAAATCCGAACGTTCGGTACGCAAAACGTTGCACATTTCGTTGGCGGCACAGAAGATGCGATTGGCTCGAGTTGGGTCTTTGCCGCACAATTCATTTTCTCGACCTTCACAGGAATAACACTGAAGACCTACGTAAATAAAAACAAAATTAGAGATCAAATTACAAAGATACTATCTGTTTCATATGTTACTCAATCCACGTCTGTCTCGATCTGCATGCTCGAGAAAATTATATAAACTAAATATGAAACCTTTATTGCGCAAGTTTTGACCTTGGGCCTTCAACAATGGGATTGTGAAATAAGGACTCGCAAGTGAACGCAATATAAGGCTCGTACATATGTACTGCAAAATATTTGAGAATTTTAGGAAATGAAACTTACCAGAAACTGTACTGATTGTCACCATCAACACTGTTACAATAACTAGTAAGGATGAATTCATTTTAGTATGAGTTACACTCTTACAAATCTTCTAAAAACGTCCGAACGTTATTAAATGACAGCTAGTTTTGTTGTTTGTTGTCTGCTACGTCTGTTAACGTGACTCGAACGCAGTTTACTATTGGACTGATGGCCTCAGGGCTGGATACCTGATGTTTTGTCGTTCCTGTTCTCTGTAGGCTATATGGCCCAATGACGAAAGGAGGAGCTTCAACCAAAGAAAAACACGTAGGTTTTTTCCCTTATACAGACTGCCTTATACGCTAACGTGTACTCTCCTCGTTGTATATCCGCCAGTGACGTGTTTCGTTCAGCATACACTGCTATAGATTACGACGCATACGTATATTTAAGAACAAAGAATGAGTCACAAACAGGAAGTTCTTCCTTCTATATAGGTTCCTATTTCTATTAATTCTACGTCTTACCTCATGATCCCTGCATCCATTTTAAAGGAACGGTTTAAATCAGCGAAACTAATAAAACAAGATCTATGACGCTAAATGGCCCAACGTGTTCAACATGCTGCAAATTGAAAATGGTACAAAACGCAACTCATTTATGCAGAGAAGCATGGATGTTTACTGAATCTTTGTGCGTGCGCCTAAATCCTACTAATACGTTACTATATACTGCTGTTAACCATTTGTTTCGTTGACAAAATTCCTCATTTACTATCCACGGTAAATAAGGACACGGAAATGGAAATTATTTAGTGATCGATGAGAATAAGAATTCCAAAAATAAATTTTTGTATCAAATGACTAATTTTTTTAGAATTTTGTTGCTGGGAATTTAATATTTAGTTCCTTAATATCCATAACAATGATTTTATTTTAAATCGAAAGAATTTGATGACGGTATTCAACGAAACGTGCCATTATCAGACAATCAGTTACTAAATTGACGTCGCCGTGTTTCCGGTCTATAGCATATCCGTTTACGTCAGGGAATATGGAAATGTTCCGTCCTTTAGTGGTCGACTGGACACAGATCCAGATATGCGCATTTCTATTTCGTGCACGAACCACCGTTAAATTTTCCAAAATCCTAAATGTTTAACCGCGGTTAATGAAAACTAAACGGTTATGCGGTTTTTAAATTTTGAGAAACCAATAAACCATAGATAGAAACTTGTAAGGAGCACTAATAACAAACTTGACAATACACTATACAATGACTGAATGCTTATTAACTTCAATAACTTTCGACTTTAGTCTTTGATCTGATCTCTAATTGCTTGTTATAATATTACTTGTAACAAAACAGACGATGAAACGTTGAAAGCGGTCCAAGGTGAAGTTTAAAATTTAAATTGAACAAAAGGAAGAGAGGTTTTTTGCGATATTGGTTTCTAAGGTTTCACCATGATTTCACTATCAAGGGCTTTTGAATTTTTATTTATGTAACATTTCATTGATTTGGAATATACAAGTGGTAATTCTATAAAGCATCGGCGAACGGTAACCAATTTGTGATCACACACACTGTTGAAGAAGACTGTTGGGGAAAGGAATCAAAGGATCTGGCTGCTTTGATCCTTCGTCCTGGTCAGGAGTGTTGTGTACAGTGTACCCAGAGATAAGGAGATGGCCAAGTTAATGGGAGAGCCAGCAGACGACGCAGCCCCCTTTTTTCACCCGACCAGAGCCCACCCGAAAACTCTCTCCCTACCACCCTTCGCGCTACGCTAGCGCCACTACCGACCACTGCCCGTAACATTGTCGGCAACGGCGGCAACCTAAACATGAATACAAAATGCGTCATAATAATAAAGTGATTTTGATTTTTTAACAACTGCAAGTGGATAATCTTGGTTTATTCATTCATGAACAAAGTATACTTATTTAACAAATTTATCTTAGATGTTACAGTTGACAAATTTTGGTTGAATACTTTCGTAAATGATAGGAATCTAAGTTTGAGATATCGAAAAACTATTAGTTTGACTAGCTCCTCAACACACACAGAAGAAAATTTAGCATTTACTGAAGGGAAAATGGTGCTATAATTGATAACAAAAAAAGTGTCAAACTAATAGTTTTCGATATCTCAAACTTAGATTCCTATCATTTACGAAAGTATTCAACCAAAATTTGTCAACTGTAACATCTAAGAGAAATTTGTTAAATAAGTATACTTTGTTCATGAATGAATAAACCAAGATTATCCACTTGCAGTTGTTAAAAAATCAAAATCACTTTATTATTATGACGCATTTTGTATTCATGTTTAGGTTGCCGCCGTTGCCGACAATGTTACGGGCAGTGGTCGGTAGTGGCGCTAGCGTAGCGCGAAGGGTGGTAGGGAGAGAGTTTTCGGGTGGGCTCTGGTTGGGTGAAAAAAGGGGGCTGCGTCGTCTGCTGGCTCTCCCATTAACTTGGCCATCTCCTTATCTCTGAGGTGACCACCATTTAACATGGAGCCAGGAGCCTTATGGGACTACGTCTTTCTTTATTATTTTAAAATATGAAAGAATTTTTTATTTAAATTAAAATAAATAATCAATTCGTCGATTGCGATTGCTTCATTGTTTTCTTCTTTCTTCCGAAATAAATAAAGGAGAAATGGAGGGGAAGGGCACAAATATTTGTTGGTAGTAGTTCAACCACTGCAATCGCTCTGTGGCTGCATTTGTTATTTACCAGGACGCAGTCAAGCAGCCGATCTTATTTCGTGAGTTCGTGTAGAAAGTCTGGAAACAACGTTGATATAAAAGATTTCAAGGTTTATTGACTGTAATAACTAAACAAGATGGTAAGAATAAAGCCACAAATTAAATTTTTTAGAAAAAATTTGAAGGAATTAGTGTAATAGTAATTTTTCTATTGTCTTATCAGTCACCTAGTCTAGCTGTCATAGTCACAGGCTCATTACACCACTGTAGTGTCCTCTATATGAAAATATCAATTTAGTAATTGTTATTTCACTTATTTTAGTTTGGATTTGGATTCCTGGAAATGCCTCGTCCGTTTAATACACAGTATAGGTAAATCTTAAAAATTCATTTTCAAATGTACAGAAAATCATGGTACAATTTTATTTAGATGCTACTCTGTCTCCATGTTACCCGGACAAGCTCGATTGGATGTTGAAAAGGGAGGAAAAAGTATAACAGCATGTGGTTGTTTGTGTTGGGTTATAAATTATTTACATCTTTTAAATTTATAATTTAGTCATCATGCCACCTTCTGCTCTTGACCAGTTGACAAGGCTCAATATTGTCTACCCAATGTTGTTTAAATTGACAAATCCTAGAGCAGGCCAAATCACTCATTGTGGAGTATTAGAATTTGTTGCTGATGAGGGTAAAATATATCTGCCTTACTGGGTGAGTTATGGAATTTTTGCTGTAAATATTTGCTTTAATTCCAATGTATATGTATAGTGTTTTGTTCTCTAGATGATGCAAAATCTTCTGTTAGATGAAGGTGATTTGCTGAACATAGAAAGTGCATCATTGCCTGTTGCAACCTATTCCAAATTCCAAGCTCAATCAAAGGACTTTTTAGACATCAGCAATCAAAAAGCTGTTCTTGAAAATGCATTGAGGAATTTTGCATGCCTTACCAGTGGGTACTGATTGCTGATCTATGAAAGACATAAGCATGGTCATTATGTGTTTTATTCTGTATTGTTTATTAGGGATGTAGTTGCCATAACTTACAATGAAAAGGTCTATGAGCTTCGAGTCTTAGAAACAAAGCCTGGAAATGCAGTTTCTATCATTGAGTGTGATATGAATGTTGAATTTGCTACCCCTATTGGATATTCCGAACCGACTACAACTGTGAAAAAAGCACAGGAAGAAAACATGGATACGCTTGATCCCGCTAGTTTCATGCCAGAAGTTCAAGGATTTATAGCGTTTGCTGGTCAAGGCGTTCGGTAATCAAACCCGCATTCATTTTTAGAAATAAAATTGTTTTCACTGTTCTAAAACGCAACTATTTGAATGTACCAATTTTCAGGTTAGATGGAAAAATAAGGAAAGTAATTAACGACGAACCCCAGATGGTTAAAGCAGTTTACCAACGAGGAGTTCCTGATTTAGACTATCAGATTGGTAACCTCAGATTCATTCGAGCTCCAAAAAAAGACGATGAGAAAGATAAAGAAATTCTGGAATCTACATTCGAAGCTTTCTCCGGTGCTGGGCAGTCTTTGCGCCAAAAAAAGAATATTAATTAAATTTTCTCATGCGGATGATAAAACTTTTCTTTTAAATTACTTTATACATGATGTGAAGTTACACAATTTATCTGGAATTAAAAAATTGTGGAAATTTCTTGAACAGAATAAAAACGTGATCGCGATTAATTAGCTTTTATCTGTTTACAATTAATGTTATATCGTTTCGCATATTGTGTGGAATTATCTAAGCAAAGATTAATATTAGATAGGTCAATAATAGTTTAAATCCGGATGACAAGCCTGGCTTCACTGGTGCAAGTTTTCAAAATAGGCAAACTGTCCTTGATTGGGGTAAATTCAAGCGGGAAGATATGCCTTTTCTTTGGAAAATGACGTCCGTATTTTTCCGGATATCAAACGCGACTTGTGTGTTTAGGTCGAAAATTTAGCATCGAATCGCCAGCTAACGGTATAGGATACAAAATACAGCCGGACAAGATAATACTAGATTCTCTCATCCGCTGGTGGGCACAGCAATAATTATGACCTTTGAAAATAAGAAAAAGTATGTGTTATATCCAAATAAAGAAATCAATAAATCATTAAGCATTAGTCATTAGCCAAATTTCCCCTTTTATTTTTTTCTTTCCTGCAAAGGGTAAACAGTACACATTAGATCACAGTTAAAGGAATGAAAAAGAGACCAATTTGGTACACATTTCTTTATTGAAGTCAGCAAAATGACCTCAAAACAGTTTACACAAAACAAATTTACATCAGACACCAATGTAGAGTAAGTGAAGGTCTTAATCCTATACGATGTTTGACAGTCAGCGCCTCTGTAAAGTTAACAAAGAGTTGCCAACTATCGGGCTGATCGTATCCATTCTCGATCATATCGATTGGAGTTGATAGACAAAATGTGCGAAGGTTTGTTTTTGATGCCAGCAACTCAACGATTGAGACCAATGAATTAAGTGACAATTCATGCCAAGATAGATCAAGCAAAGAGAGCGCTGAAAGTGGACCGAGCGTCGTTCGACTTAAGACAATTAACTGTGATTCCACAAAATCATTTGAACTCAAATCGAGAATTCGAAGGCTACTTCTGTTTCCTAGTTTATTCATCAAAGGTAGAACTCGTTCCCATTGCAAGCCCAGCTCATTGGCAGCTAAACTGAGGGATCGAATTGTCGTTCGATGAGCTGATTCTCCGAGATAGTCAAGGTCTTCGTCGTTGAGGCAGCACGAAGACAAATCGAGCAGCTCAAGTCCACGTTGTAATGGAGTAAGAAGGTCAGCCAAGCGTCCAGACAATCGATTGTGCGCAAAACTCAGTCGTTCTAACTGAGGTAACTGGCTCAAGGCAGATGCCATTAATTCAACAGCTTGGGAATGATCAGCAAGATCGAAGGCGCAGCTACCCAAATCTAAACAACGAACTGAAGTAAAACGATCCATGTGTGATGCCAAAGTCAGTGCACTTCGACGCTCACAAATCTCGATAAACTTGAGACCAATAAAGTGTTCCGGTAGTTGATCCATCAACGCCTCGAGTTTCCGCTCTTCATGTAAGTTAACTTCCAAAAAGCGAACTGTGACGGAAACTGGACTAGGTGAAGGAGCAAATTCGTCCTGCATAGCAAAAAAAAAATGAATTAGTTCTAGCCAGTGCAGTACATTTTTTAAATAAATAATAAAACATTACGTAGCGTTGGTGAATCCAACTTAAAATGTCATTTGATTTCTCAGAAATCGATGCATCTATAGTGATGTTAAAAAATGGCATGTCTATCAGATGGCTGAAATCCAATTCATTTCCATTCCATACACCAATTTCCGGCGGATTCTTTTCTCCTTGACAATATACATCATCGCACTTGTTGCTGACTGAACTCACTGGCGGTTGAGTGGCTGACATAACGGGTGACTCCTCGCTCCACGTTGAAATCTCGAACGTGGATTCACAAGTACCTGTTGCCCCATCAACAGCAGCAGCTGCTTCGGAATTATTTGCCGTTTCCGGTTGCCAATAATCGATGACATCATTCGTTTCCCAAGTGTCGGGTCGTTTTGCTGCTGATGCCACCGAATTTTTTTGTTTCATGGCCAATTTCTTGCAATTTCGCATTTTTTTATGTAGCCCAGCTAAGATGCAGACATCAAGGATTTTTGTTATTCTTCTTCCAAGTCGACGAAATTCATCCTCCCACATGAAGCTTCGAATCTCTTGTGAAGTACCCAGTGTCAGATCCAGCACTCTTAAAGGGCTTACTTGACCTTCATTTTCTAAGGTTCTTTTGACAACCACAAAAAATCCATCCAAGACATGCTTGAAAACCTTTCGAAACAATTGCCTTTCGGTATCTCCACCTTCTTTCTCTGGATCCTCCATATCATCTGATTCAAGAAAGGTAAGCCAGCATTGGGAGCAGGTGACATGGATTATTTTGGAAAGCTGAAAAGATTCAAATGGCCAAAAGGCAACCAATGAACGAAGGGCACTCCACTGTTTTGATGCAAACAGTAGACAGGCTACATCAATATACAGCACATGAGGGATAAAGTTATCTTGCAGTATCTTTGGAATTTCATGATATTTGTTCATCTCCTTCAGGTACTTGAAAAGAGACTGGATAGCCAGCTCCTTCAACGGTGAAATACTAGTTGTGCATTTACTGCATTTTTTCCCTTTTCCTTTAACTTGGACTGCCCATTCTGACCAAAGGGGCAGTTTGAAAGGAGTATTGCTAGTTGCTTCCATTTTTATCTAAATAAATCAATGAATTATTTTATTAGATCTACACAATATGATAATAATGAGACTTGTTCAAATAAAAAGATTACTTTCTAAACACCGTCACTAATATCTTCCATCATTCAACTTGATCTTCAAATTTATTTCATTTGCCTACTTCACTAAGTGGAAGGTAAATCCAGAGCAAAATATAGAAAGAAAATTAAAAAATTAAAAGAAATTCACGATGTGTGCCTTATTTGTGTTTACCTTTCACAAAAACAAAAATCCGCCTGCTTGAAGCTGGGCTTTCTTCTTCCATCGATGTCAGGCTACACAGAAAAATAAATCTTTTTACAAAATAAATAAATAAATAAGTACGGAACTTCCGTTATTTATTTTTTTTATTGGTGCAACATAAATTCTTTAACAAAAAAGTAGAGTTATTTCGTTTAGGAAATGGGAACCCTAAAAGCTAGGAGCCCGCGCTAATTCAACTTCTTCGTTGTGCCTATCGTATCAAAACGTGACTGTGAGCCTGTGACGGATGATTCTGGCAGTGGGGAAAACGTCCATTTCTACCATTTTTACTCAAGACTGCTACACTCCTTATGAATTACTAGAAGAAAAAAGGTTTTGAACATAATTTTGTTCTTACATAAATAGCGCGTTATTAAGGATAATAAGAAATGAAAATGTGTTTGTTAGGAACATTGGATTTCTATTTTTCCTATATGTACTTGAATTTGGGATTCTAGATGCCATTGCAATAAAAAAAGCTACGCATTTTTATTCCTGATTAATAACAACCCTTTTCCCGACTATTGCTTCTACACTTTGAAGAGAATATCGGTGATGAAATGCAGAAATACGCACCATATTCGACCATTCGACCATTAGACTTTTGGCTATAATTGTAGTTAGCCCATAGTCGAAGCGGGCAAATCTGTGATTCCGATCACAGTTTATAGACAGATCCCAGCAAAGATCAGTGATTATAGTTAACCATTACATTTTATTAAAAAAATTTGCCCTGACTTATCCGCATGCTAGTGACATAAAATTATCCTTTCTTCCACAGATGTCGTTGTTGAAGAAAATTGGAAGTACAAATTTTCCGAACAAAAGAGACAACAAGATAAAAGACGAATTATAATGCGATCCTTCTCCCTATATACGAGGAAATCTTTAAAACTTAATTATCTACATGCCTGCATTTTTGTTATTCCATTGGATAATCATAAATTAGAAGTGATAGCAGAGCCTATGTTGATTTTGAGTGGTGGTCCGTGAAGATCGATAATAAGTCAAATCCATTTTAGCACTGAGCTTTCCAAAAATCCCGATCAGGAATCTCATTCGGCGCTCTCTGCTCAAATGAGAATTCCTTTCTAGACACTTACTAATGTTCTTCCATCATTTCATTTTCTCTATACACATGGGGTACAATATATATATACGATTACACGTATACACACATGACTCCCGCCATGAAGTCCCGATCGATCGATCGGGAAGCTCATGAAGTCATGTGACACAGCGTGATTTCTTCTATTCGTCTTTTGTTTCGTTCACCTGTTGACTTAACTGTGAATGATGAGGCTGTTTCCAATTGGAAGCTTCTTGATCGCTTCAGATTTATTCACTGATGAGAATTTCATCCAAATAATAGAAAACTTCCCAATTGATACGCTGTTGTTGTCGTTGGAGCAGATTCAATTTCCGTCTTTTCATAATAGAACGGAACGAAGACCTTTCGATGCCAAGACGAAAGCTTCTTTTAAATGAGGCGAACAAGCTTTAGTCTTTATTTCTCTTTCTTTCTTGCCTGACGCCGAAGATGTCTGCCATTTTGAATAAGTCCATTTTTATTTTTCACAAAAAGTATTTGTATATAAAGCGTCTCTTTTTAAGATATCTATTTACTTTCCACAATCGATCCTATTTATACACTGACTGTAAATCATCTTGCAAAAAAAAAAAAATACTCGCAAATTTTGTATTTTATTTCATGGTCGGATCTTTCCTGTGACTCTTTATTTTTATGTGAAATCTTACAAATATAGGCAGTCGCTTCAAAAAGATTTGATTTCTGCTTGGCGGGTGGATCATATATGCAATCATCCTCCGCTTCCCACACCGACTCGTCGTGTGGTGTGTATATATATGTATCGATCGGGCGTGATGTGTGTGTAACGTAACATCGACCCGGTTTCGGCTGCGGGATGTTGGTGGCGGTCAAATGCGTCTATGATTCCATCAACCATCATCACACGGATCGGCTGTCTCCTGAAAGACTAGAACCATCTGATATGTTGAACATTTGAGGATCAAGTGGCATATTCAATTGTGGAGAAACAGAGAAAGAGCACAGAAAAATTGAGACGCAAATATTTGTAAAAATTTAGATTCGTAGATTTGTTTTGAAAAGTTCGAAATAAAAGCAAAGCCCATAATATTTTGTAAACAAAATGTGAAAGCATATCACAGGCGGTATGTATAGCCAACGAGGCTGCTATTTTAAATTTAACTTGCGTTGTGATCGATTTTTTCCCACGGGTATATGTGTGTGTGTGTGTACAGTATATGTATACCTACCCTGAGCCCTTACGAGTGTGCATTTCCCTTTATACACGCACGGCACCCTCATTGGAAACGGTTCGTCAAACAAATCAACGCAACGTATAACACACACAGCCATCGGATTTCTAGTTTGATGGTCACACTCGAATTAAATAAGAAGAAATCGAAAGGCAATTCAATACTCCTGCTGAACTCGAATCGCGTATCAATTGTGCCCTTGAAAATTCATGGGTAAGTTGTATCACATTCATTTGTTGTTGGATTGCTTAGTACACAAGTTGGACGGTTTAAATGTCTTTCTTGGAAGCAAACGAATATGTTTTATTTTTGTTTTTCTCTTCTTTTTCATAATGTAAGCTAGTAGTAGCGAGCATAACGGCGAGGGATACTCTGCGCCGTAATCGATTCGAAGCAGCTGTCAAATTGTGTTCGACGCGATAGGTGGCAGCACACGAGAAAAATTGGTGAGGGAAGAAGAACAACTCGCTGTCGTTTTAGAGAACTGCTGTACAGTAGAGTTGCAGCTCGCGGCTCGCCCCCAATGGCGAGTAGTAGATTGACCGTCATTGCCGCGCTTGATGGCGCCAGCCAGTACACGAACGATTTAGTCCGTCGGGGCGGGACGACGTGACAGTGGGAAACAGTGCCATGTCGTGAAACATTAACTTGTGGGTTTTCGTAGAAAACGACGGAACAGACTACTACTACTACTACACGAGACACACATCATGGCTGTGGTGGTTCCCAGTTGAGAGGGACATCATCATCGTGAAGACGACGACAACAACGAGACCGTGGAACAAGCCAAAAACCCAGACTCCATTACCTCCCCCTCTCTCTCTACTATAACATCCTTCATCGTTCGCACAACAACAAATGTGTGTGTCTATCGAATATTTTTTAAAAATGTGAACTTGCTGGGAAATTTCTCTATTCAAAACGAACAAATTCATATCTTGTCATCGCTAGTCCGTCTCTCTCTGTGTTGTTTGTGCGTGTGTGTTGACTTTTGTGTGCGAGTCTTTTAAAATTGCAAGAAATTCGGTTATCCGTCGCTCGTTGAGAGCTGCCGGATAGAAAGTGAAATTAAGATGGGCAATATGTGCTCAAACAACGGCGATCAAGACGGCAACGGCTCCAATTCAGAGAGGTATTCTTCTATTTAATCGTGAAATGTTGAGATGAGATTTTCCCCCCTTTTTTTGCCGTGAACCAACACAAAAACAGCTGGACGAACTCGAATACGAGAGAGCCTACAGTTCTCCTTTTTTTTCTCCCCAACTGAATGTTTATCGGAATTCAAATGTCTAATAATAAACGGGTGCGTGACGTAGTCGTTGGCCCGGGTTCCTCTTTGCAACGAGTGTGCAAAAGGAAAAAATAAAAGACAGAAAAAGATTATTCATGCTATTTTTTCAAATGTGTTTTTTTTTTTCTTTCAAAAAAATATTATCATGCAGTTCGCCATGTTGCCGTGGTCGACAACGCAAAAGTCGAAAGTCGTCAAAAGCTCACAGCGGCGACGACGAGATCAAACAGGAGCCACCTATCATCGGTAACGGCAGTAACAAATCAGAATCAGCTGCTAACGTCTCTCAACAACAACGACAGCGTCCACAATTCGATTCACGAGAGGAATCGTCGATGGCATCCGGTAAATGTGATTAATTCCAGATTGTGTTCTGCTTTTTTAACGATCTGCACAAATCTTTTAATGGTTTTGATAACAACTTTTTAAGAAAAAAGAGTTTTTGTTGACTTATCGATCGCTTTGATGGTTCTCTCTTATACGACCGAAATCCGTTGCCAAACTCTTCAACGATTAATCATTCCAATAATGACAGTGAACTAGTAACTTGATGATTGACTAATTGAATGTTGTGTTATTTTAAAATCTCAAAGTGGATTCCGAAGGGATGGCTTCAGCTACAACCCACCACAAACAGTTAACCGTTTCCACTAGTAACACATCAGCCGTCCAGCAACAGAAACCGTCGCCGTCTTCGTCGAAGGTTGCCGGAAGCCATCCGAATCAGCAAGCATTAGCAGCATTAGCGGGTTCACCTACTTCGACAACTAACGGTGCTAACTGCGATCCGGACGTGGTGCGCCAGTTGCCGGAAGTCATTCGCCATGTGCTGCATGGTTGTGTTGGCACTGGAAGCGGGTACGGCACAACCGAACGAGGAGCTCACCTGACTGTTTACGTCACGTCAGCCGACCCTACCGGTATTACAGAACCGAATTTACCTCGGCTTCTCCTTTGATTAGATAACTCTACATTAAATAATGATGTGACTTGGTATGACATGTTTATTTCTGCAGCCTCTAGCACTACGGCTCTGTTAGATGCCATTAACAGCAGCGGAGTCCATGCCGAAATCAAAGCATTAGCCACTTCACGTGGAGCATCTTTACAAATCTTGTGCGATCCTTGGGGCCCATCGTCACCAGCAGCCGCTATGACAACAACGTTAATGTCTTCATCAAGTGATGACCGGATCGGTCGCATCTCCTTGTCCAATCTGAACCGTAAGAGAAATAGAACCTTTTTGATCCTTTGGTTCATAGTATATACTACGTATATATACTTTGGGCTTTATTCTTCTTTGATTGATTGTACAATAGTAAATAGAGCATGCTAAAGAAATGGGATGCCACTTAAGCGATCCATATAGTATAGCTCCTCCCCTCTCTCTCGCACTAGTCGGTTACTATGGTTACCATTGACGCACGCACTCTCTCCTCTCTTTTTCTTTTCCACCCTTCATATTCACCATCCCGGTGTGTGTGTCCATGCCTAACTGTATATTCCTTGTACACGGGAGAGCAGAGTACTGTTTCACTTTTTTCTTTCTTTTCTGTACGCTACTACGCTCAATTATTCGGAACATATTGATCTATCATGACGATGACGCTAGGTCTGATGGAGACGTCCAACGTCATACCCGTCCTGGTGTTTGGCGACACGCTGGGCCGCACCTGCCTTCCATTGAGCATCGAAGCGCAAGACTTCCAGACGGCACTCCATCAAGCGCCAGATGCGGAGGATCGGAATCTTGTCGAACAATGGTATCATTCGGATCAACTGGCACAGCCACCTTGTTATCGGTTACAATCTTCACCGACTATGGTAGTAGTACACAGCCCTCCCCACTTTGCAATAAGATGCCAGTTGTAATAAATTATCTTGAACTCGTTCAAACTCTCGGTCGAATAGTCGGAGGATGTACAACAAAGATTACTCGAATTCTTCATTACCGTCTTCAGTCAGGAACTTAGCGACGCCTACCTGAATACTTTGTTTGAACAGGTAAATTCCCTTACTGCAATAATTCATTTCATTGGATTGATTTTTTTTTTTTTTTTTTTGCGTGGGACTCATCTAAAATGATTTTCTTCTCTCAAACAAACAGGAAGTGCACAATTCTGTTTGCATGAGTCAAGAGTTGGCGCGACGTTGTATCTGGATCCAAGAAACGACCATTAGCAGCCCAAACACGTCCGGTTCCGTTCACTCCGAATCGTCCATTACGGAGAGGGAGAATCGGCGACGGGTCAACGCTGTTCAGAAAATCCTTAAGGTCTGTTGAATGAATCTGTTACTAAATAGTGTGCTTTTTATCACTACGTCTACTGAATCCCTAATCGTTTATTCATTGATTGTGTAGACATTACTCCAAGAAAAACATGTCATCAAAAGTCAGGCGGAACCATTTTCAGCTGTCACTGGTCAACTCTCTGCAACGCTGCACTCGATAGTCGAAGAGGTACTCGACGAAGCTGAAGCCAAAGATGTCCTGTCACGCTCGTCACTATCCAAATCCTTTCTCGAGGAGATCAACCAACATCTCGCCTTTTGTCAGAGAGCAGCTTCTTGCAGTGTTAACAGAGAATCGGCTCTTATGGTCGTCAAAAGGTATAGAAAATGAAAAGAAATTCTCGAATGAAATCAATCAATCGTCGTGTTCTATATTTAGGTATTTGACTGGGAATGAACAACATCCGCTAATCATTTATGGTGCTGAGGGTAGTGGCAAGACATGCCTACTAGCTAGAGCCGCCCAACAGTGTCACAGCTGGCAACAACTCGATCCCGAATGCACTTTAGAAATGGGTGTCGTACTCCGCTTTCTCCGTCTAACACCCGAATCGAGTTCGGTACTCACCATTCTTCATAGCATCACCAAGCAGGTGTCGCTTCTCACCACTGGTCGCCTTCCTCGAAATCCTCATGTAAGAAAAGAAGTCCATTTTTATTGCACCGACAAATAAGGATTGATTAATGACATTGCGATTTATATAGACGCTGTCGGATTACCAATCAACGCTCCATAGACTGTTGGGTGATGAGAGGTCTTTGAGGAAGCGCATTACTTTCATTATAGACGGAGTTGATCATTTGGAAGATTTCGACACTGTCTTCGATTTACTCAGTTCCTGGTTATCGGTTCAGTTGCCTCTTACCATCAAAGTATTGCTGACTATGAGGAATGGTCAACAACTCGAAAAATTGCGTACCCAACTACCCGAGAGTGCTTTCTATCAGGTAAAATAATTGAATGAAAGATTACACACCAGATCTGCTCAAATTATTTTTTTATGTCTTTTAGCTCGAGGAGCTTTCTTCTAGTGAAGCCCACAACTTGTTTGACGCCTGTCTCTTACAACACACTCATCGCTCCCACAGCGATCATTTGACCGCTATGGCTGCCCAAATTAATCAATCTCATCGACCTTTAACTGTCAAAGTATTCATAATTTTCATTAGAAGTTGATTATAGACTTGACTGTATGGAATCATTTGATAGATTTTGTCATGGCAAGCGGGATTGGCTGAAGAGTTTCGTGGGAATATCTGTGGTGAAATATTGCCATGTTCGACCAACGTTATACCTAATCTAACTGCCGCTGTTCTCGAACTAACTGGCCGGAATCAAGTGGCAATGATGATTGCTCTGTTGACTTCATCCCGTTACGGCATATGTGACTACGAAATGGAACAGCTGTGCCGTCTTCATCTGTGTGAAAGTGATAACAGCAGCTGGCCAACTCTGGCTCATTTACTGGTCCCTTTCCTTCAACGAGTTGTTGTCGGCGGGCTCGGATTGTTGTCGTGGAGGGATGCAACTCTTCGGGAGCAAATGACTAACACATTTCTAGTCGACCGAAATGAAGCAGTCGTCGTTCATCGAAAAATGCTCGACTACTTCTGGGCCATTTGGCAAGAGTCGAGAGCTTTACTAGAAAGCCGCAATTGGGCTGATTTAGCATCTCCACCATCGGCCATTACTAACCTACGGTACATTATTGATTTTCTATTTTCTATGATTGATTCTTTCATAATTGAAATTAAAATTTCTTTAGTTTGACGAGACGAGCTCTGGACGAGATTCCGTATCATTTGTCCCGGTTGGATTTTTCAGAGACACAAGTCCGATGGATTCAAATCTGGTCGGATCCTGGGTGGTTGTTGACCAAACTAGCCACATCTGGCGTCACACAAGTGATGGAGGACTTTGCTTTAACACCGGAATCTTGCCGACCGGAACATTTCAAACAATGGATGACACTCCTTGCTCCAGCAATAGACTACGACTACCGGCAAGTGGCCAGTCAATTGATTGGTCGAGGAGCTCCGCAAACGGGAATTTTTGAAAAATTGTGTCGCAATCCTCTAGTAGCTTGT
The DNA here is from genome assembly GCA_030770115.1 of Daphnia galeata. Lineage (NCBI taxonomy): Eukaryota > Metazoa > Arthropoda > Branchiopoda > Diplostraca > Daphniidae > Daphnia > Daphnia galeata. The sequence continues at coordinate 8,356,240 of CM061117.1, forward strand.
CTTCTTCCCAGCCACGATTTAGCTCCGTCAGATTGTTCGGAAAAAGACATTTGCATCAGTGCTATTTATCGATTGAACAGCGGTGAAAAACATCATGCTGCTGCTCTGTCGGCTGTCCGGGACGAACTGAGTCTTTGGAATTTTAAGACCGGTCAATGCGATAAAGGTAAGAATAATTACTTTGAATCAAATTGAAAAACAAATATTTATATTTAAAGAGATCTTTTTTTATTTGTACCTATAGTGCTTGGAAACCTGCAGAACCAGCCTTTGAAAGTCGCCCCGCTGGCCAACGACCGTTGCGTCGTATTGTGCGGGCGTGAACTGTGTGTTTACGACATGAATACTGGCGAAGAAGTGCTCAAGCTCAAAGGTTTCTTCGTTTTAAATCGATTTCTTTTCTCTGTATTACATTTTAATTGGAATTTATGTTAGGAATGATGAACCAAAAACTGCCATTGTTTGGCCTTCACGGTGATTCGCACGTGGTATGCAAGTTATCTGATCATTTTAAATTGGATTGTACTAAATTGTTTAACAACTTAGGTTTCACTCTCACGTAATCGAATGTATGTAAACCTAATCAGCCTGGAGAACGGTGACTGTGTCACAACGTTTAAAGTGGGCGAGGATCGATTCCTCAATTCGCTCCTTGTTTCAGACAATGGCCGACTCTTGGTCTGTGGTGACGAATCCAAAAGGCCCTGTTCACTACTTGTCTGGGACTTGCAGGCCAAGAAACTCATCTATGATTTGAAAATGAATCACCACGAATTCATCACCCGATTGAGTGCAATCACCGGAGACGGAACCTACGTGGCCTGCGTTTGCAAAGTATTTTCAAAGCATAAAATAAGAAATGGGAGTCAATTTCTTTATTTTGTTTTATTTTTACAGGAACTAGAGACGAGCGATCCGAATTTCATCGTGGTTTACGACTTGCAAAGTGGCACGCTTTTTAAAAAATGGAAAGCAGGGGCGAATACAGTAGCAGTCAGCATTGCTTGCCAAAACAGTTGTGTTGTGACAAGTTTGCAAGACGCTCGAATTCTTGTTTGGGATCTCGTGACAGGTTTGTTTGTTTTTTTCTTTCCCTTTTTTGTGTGTCTTTTTTTATTATTTACTTTGATTTAACAGGCAATTGCCGTTGGAGTTTATTGGGCCATTCGGCTTCAGTAGACACACTTAACCTTGACGCCGAGGGTTCGTATTTGCTCAGTTGGGACTCTGAGGACAATGACCGGTCTCTAAGGCTTTGGAATCTCTCCAATGGTAATTGAGATATTTTAATTCAATGACTTAAATGGAATATTACAATTATTATTAAAATTAATTATTAGGGCAAGATGTAGCCACGTTCACACCTGATCAGCGTACAACGGCTGCCCATGTCTCTGCGGATGGGCAAATTGTGCTGGTAGCTCTAGCCGGGCGCTCTGATCTTGTCCAGTTGAAATTGTCTCATACTCCTCTCTCGTAGAAAACCATGCCGATTTAAATAGGCCAACAAATATGAAGTGAACTCCTCGTACCACCTTCTGGAAAACCCCCCCAAAAAAGTCCACCGTATCGTATGTCAGTGTGTCAATTCTATGTATCGAAAATTCCGATCTTTATGAGTTGTTCTCATTGATTGGATGTGTTAAGTCATCCCCTCCACCCATCCTTGTTCGTATCGGGAACCAACCTTAGTATTATCTACACTTTTCTTTTTCACTTCGCTTGTGCATTTTTCGAGCTCGTAGAAATATTTTCAGCGCTGCTATGCAATACATCATCATCCACTCGACTCGGGAGTGCTCCAACGGAGTGAAAAATATTTTCACTCTTCCGCCTCTTCTTCTATATTCTTCTCCATTGTATCTCCTCTGGCCCACGTCGTCGTGTATGTGCAATTGTGCAGCGAGTGTGTTCTCCCCTATACTACTATACTATTACCTCCTTGGTTTTCCCAATGACAAGTCGTTCCAGATTGATCATCCAACGAGTCAACCATGTCTAAATTTTCCCCCCTTTATCTCATCTTTCATTTTAAAAAAAACATTACGCACAAAATCAGCGAATGTTTCATCTATTTTATTTTCCCTTATAGAATTCTTGACCCAAATTCTCGTCGAATTTGTTGTTTGGTATATACATAACTCACGGTCTCTAACGATTCTAATGTTCTGTTTGTCAATGCCGCTAAAATGGCCGTGTATGTAAATATTCTTGAATTGATCGTATTTATCTGTAATAAACCGATAACGTTTTAACGAACACACAGATATTAATTATCTACTTAAATAACGTCCGCGCGTTCAGGTTGGACTGAAGAGAAAACATGATTAGATTAGATGCTGTTGTGAATATATTGAAATGTTTTAAATCGTCCTACTAGGCCTACAGCTCTTTCTGAATGATTGATTGTGGTACGTGACGCTCATCATCCTTATTTGGAAGAGAAGGAATAGATATTGATGGTTTGAATATCAAACAGCTTGGTATAGCTGATTCAAGATCCATCGATGTCTGCAATAGAAAATTGATATCTGGTTGAAATATTTGCCAAAAAAGGATAAAATTCTGGATAACCTATTCCTGTGATTTATTTGTGAAAATCAATAAATCCATCAAAGAGAATCTCAAAAATCAAACGGTTATTATTTTCACTCGACGTAGGAGGTTTGAAACAGAGCCTTGAAATGCCGTACACCAAAAATTAAAAGTTACAGTAAAAATGTTGCGTTACCAAAATCGTTATTTTGAAGAAATGTTTTTTTTCTATTTTGCAAATTTGAATATGTAAAAAGATGTAACCTTATATCCCCGAATGGCAGATCGGATAGCGTACTATTTTATTATTCGGTGGTTCAGGGTGAAGTTGGATCGCGGGTTCAAACGTCGTGCCTAGCTAGTAGCTAAGATCCCGTGCTCCTAATGACGTTAAAATCTTAATAGGTAGAGTGAGTCAAGCTTGGGTAGGCTCAAGTGCGAGAATAGCATTCCCGTAACTTGTGTTATCACTGCCCAAATGGATGACCATAATAGTACGAAATGGGTTGCACATTTTTGCAGTTTACTAATATGTTTTATTTCGTCTTTATTATTTTTAAATGCGTTTCAAAATGTTTTTTTTGCTCCCGGAATCCACATCGTGAAATTTATTACATTTGTTCGCTGATTATGTGAAATAAGGTATTCTTTGAAAAGTGAGTGTCGTATTCTCAATTTCTCACAGTTCGAGTTGCAATTTTCGCACTAGGTGCTTCGTATTTTATTTTCCATTATAGAATTCTTGACCCAAATTCTCGTTGTTCGAATTTGTTGTTTGGTATTATATACTTAACTCAGTGAGTCTAAAGATTCTAATGTTCTGTTGGTCAATGTCGCTAAAATGGCCGTGTATGTAAATATTCTTGAATTGACCGTATTTATTTATTAAACCGATAACGTTTTAACGAACACGACAGGAATTTCCCAACGATTTCGCTTTTTCCCGCTCATTTTGAAAATAGACCACCTGGTGAGATGACGCGTAACCACCGCCGACCTGCCCTGGCGTTAGTCTTTTGTTTTTAAGATATTCAGATATTGAATCTTGATGCTAGGTCTGCTGTCGTCTTAACTCTTAAAGTAAAGCAGTGAAAACAGATTTAGTTTTTATTCAGTTTCGTAAACTTTACGTAAAGAATTTTAATTGAAATGTCTGATAAAGAAAGTACTGATGAAAAGGTACTGTTTTTGAATGAAAAATTTCATGTTTATTCTCTACTTCCCGATTTTATATGAAATGATGCTTTTCCCGCCATTTTTTTTGCTGAGCATGGTAGTTTTCTCAATCATTGTTTATTGTTTAATAGGAAGTGGCAACTGAAGATGTTGTTAATGAAGAAAGTAAAATTAAAGGTCAAAAAAGAAAGAGACCTGTCCCCAAGGCAACACCATCCAAGAAAAAAGTAAAGTCTGAAGAACCACCTGTATCTGATAAAAAGGATACAACTGAAACAGAAGAAGGTAATCCAAACACTACCTTATATTTTAAGTTGATTTTTATGTTGGCTGATAAATTTTTAGATGAAGAAATGCCAGAAATGCCAGTGGGACTTCTTGATCGTTCACTTGAGGTGACTGGTACCAGAGTTCGCAAACAGGTTGACAGACTCAACATCAACAGTCCTACTGTATTGGAAAGTCCTGTTCGTAGGAAAAATGAACTTCTCCCAGGAAAAGGAGTAAAGCTGGGTACATCCCCTAAAATTTTAGCTCAACTCCAGGTATTAGGAAGCATTGTACTTGTTGAACATCAGCATGCTTGTCATTATTCTCAATCATAGCCATAACTGACCCTTTCACATATCTCTTTTAGAATGTTAAGCAGTCTGATATGACTCTTCTTCACAGACTCCTATTCAAGAGACCTGGAACTGCACATGAGATTAAGAAAAATATTAGAGAGTTCTCAGGGTTTCCTTTTGACAAGACAGATAAAGAATTTGAGAGCAGGAAACACATGCTGGAAAAGTATACATGTTTTCCTAAATATTGTACTGTTCTTTACAAATGTTTTATTCTAGGAATACTGTAACTGACCTGAAGTTCATCTGTCAAATTCTCTGCTTGGAAAAAGTTGGCACTAAAGAGGGTGTCATTGAGCGGATACTAGAATTTTGCCTATGCCCGAAACCGAGCATTCAACCGATCGCTAAGAAAACAAAAAAGAAGACTAAAGAAAGCAAAAAAAAGAGCAATGCCAAAAGCGACGACGAAAAAGCTGCAAGAAGTAGTCCTAAGAAGAACATTACTTCCAATGAAACTGTCGAAGACGACTCAAGCAGTTCGAGCGATGAAGCGGAAAATGAATCATCCGAAAACGAAAATTCACCTGAGGCGACTCCAGTAAAGAAAGCCACTAAGAAGCCTGTGACACCCAAACCTGCTAAAGAAGCCGCAACACCGAAGGCGAATAAAAAAGCCCCTGCTGCAAAAGCCAATAAAGAAGCTTCAGAAACTAAATCCAAAAAGAAAACACCTAAAAAGTCTCCTAAGAAAGCCGAAATTAAAGTTAAGTTACCGCCATTGAATAAGGCCAAAAAGAAGTTGGCACCGATTGAAAACACTGAATCGGAAGGAGAAGAAGATAAAAATTCTGCAGACACGTCAGCGGAAAAGAGCATCGATGATGAAAACTCAGCAGAAGAATCATCTCTACCTCCCAAGAAATCACCGGCCAATACTGAAAAACCGGCCAAAGTAGCACAATCCCCGGCAAAAAGTCCGAAGTCTACGACCTCTAAATCGGAACCAACAGTAAAATATTTACTACCTATTTTCTAGTTCATTAAATTTGAAATTGTCTTTTTCTTTCTAGAATGACGAACTGACTGACATTATCAAGGAAATCATCAACGATGCTAACTTAGAAGATATGACCATGAAAAACTTGTGTCGGCAGGTGTACCAGAAGTTCCCAGAATATGAACTGGAGAAAACGAGGAAAGAGTTTATCCGGTCGAAAACTAAGGAGGTATTAATGTCATTTTGAAGGAATTGTTTCGATTATAGCTTTACATCTTAACCCGTTATCGTGTACCCAGATTCTTGGCAGTGAGTAACGGTGCTTCAAAATTACGTCGTCATTTATAAAGGAACGTCATTTTATACGAGTATCTTTAATCTTTTCGAAGTGAGTGAATTTCTTGATGTTTTTAATTTGTTTTCCTCCTCACTATTCGATGTACGATTACATACTTTGATAATACAAAGGATAGAACGAAGCGTACTGAAAATTGTAAAAAAATCGTTAATTTTTACGTTGTATTTGTGCCGATGAATCGTTTAGATCGAGACTCATCGATTAGTCATTTTACTAGTTACCATTGAAAGGCCGGTAAGTGTTGAAAAGGCACACAAGTTTTCTTTTCCTTAACTATAAATCTAGGAGGGGTGGACGGGAGTTAAATGCACGCATTGACCGGGGGGTTTGCGAACATTCAGGCAAAGAGAAGACAATTTTTTATACACTTTCATTTGTTTTAAAAATAAAGACTCAAAAGGGAACGTTTTCATTTCATAAATGGAATATTTGTGATCTTAATCATAATTTTATAAGTGAAGGATGCCATCATCTTTCGCGTGGCTGGTCCTATCGCTGCCGCTGCTAGCACTGGTCTGCATAGTAAGATCTTTTATCTCGTCTAAGTCGTCGGTTTCGTCTTCTTCATGGTCCTCGTCAGAGTGAGAATGAACCATTGAAGCAATCGTCGAATACGACGTCATCGTGTCATTGTGTGAGGTTCTTGACAGCGTCAAAACACCTCGCTGATTGGCTGGTTTGACGGTGATGATCAAATTGGCGCTATTAGCCACCATCATGTCGGTTACTTGATCAAGTGATTTTCCAGCAACTTCAATTCCGTTCACTTCCAACACTTCGTCATTTACTGCCAATAGACCAGTAGATTCGGCCAATCCACCAGGAACCAATCTAAAAAAAAATCCTCTCAATAAAAGGTTGGAGAGATATGTCAATGTTAACAGACCTTGATATAAAAATTCCGGGGACTTTTTCTAGACCATTAGGTGTGACACGTACCGACGTGCCGTCTCGAATATAAAATCCAAGGGGCCTTTCAGATCCGTGCTTGAGCAGCCTAACTCGACGGCAGGAATCGGGCACTACATCTACATCAATAATAGCTGAAACCTGTTTCAACAGTAAATAATTCAGTTTAATGCTCAACAAAGCATGAAGCATAATGTAACAACAAGAAAGTTGGACTAGGAGAGCAAATGGTGGCAGAATACAAACAAGTAAGATTAAGGGGTTAAAGCAAAGAGACAAGAAGTTTAAGGTAATTACAAATTAACTGAGTTAATGGAAATAAACTGATGGAATAATTAAACCAACTTGTCGAAATTCCTTTGGATACTGATATGCTAATGTGTGGCCTAGTTTTGGGTGTTCCTAATATTGATGATATTATATTCTTTTTAGATGCAAAGTGTTGGTGTAGTTCATCATCCTGTGACTCTCCTCTTCTTTGTATGTGAATCCTTAACAATGGACGGGCTGCCTGCAAAGCTCTAGCAAAGTTGTCATCATTGTTAATAGGCAATAAATCCCCATCATTAGGATCTGTAAAATGAATAAAAAAATTTAAACCATTAATCAAATAAATCTCTAACGATAAGATAACTAACCTGTGTAACTTATGTAGAATGGTTCAATTTGTAATCCATGCAGTTTTTCAAGCAACTTTCTAAAATCTTCATAATTTGGTAACCCTTTTTTGTTTAGACTGAATCTTCTAAATTCAGCCACGAACTAGAAAGAAAATAGATCTGTAAATAGAATCTAAGAGTTTAAAAGATAATGGGACTTTACTTTGCTTTTCACTTCCACAAAATTTGAGTTTGTTCTCGGTGGAGACATCTGAAGTTTCACTAGCTTTGACATCTGTGTTGGGGCCAAATTTTACAGTGAATATGTATTCTACATAGAAAACAAACAAAACGTTGTAATAAATCCTTAGTTCTTTATGAATATCCACGCCCCAGTAAGCATCCGGTTACACCTCCAGCACCGAGGATTGCGTGCAATTGTAATCGTTCACATTCCATATTCCACTACAGAATGGAAAGGCACCTTGAAAATTCAGATTACCTGGTTCGTCACTGATGAAATGAAGAAGAACGATTTAACTCATTTGAATTTGTTTTTTTTAAGTGGATGAGCGATTTTCACGTTTCCTTAGTAGGCACCATACAATGAAAATTGACAGACATGACAGTTATTGAGGACGGTTACGAATCGGTGTAGCCCCCTGGAGGACAGAAGAGAAAAAGTTTCATCTGGTTTCATTTACTTACTGTTTTTTTTAAATTATCGTTAGGAATAAAGAAAATTATTTTTTTAAATTAAATATTTTGAATAATACAAATTAATGGTTAATAAGCATAATATTGAAATTTTAAATAATTTATTCCATTTTTTATTTCATTTTTGGATTTGGCAAATTTGTAAAATTCCGCGACTAAGCGGGAAATCGTCTGCTATTGTTTCTTGTTCAAGTTTTTCAGCGTGCAGTTTTACTCGGCCAAATAGTTTCAAATTCAGTAATTCGGGAGTTGTTACTGTTCTTTTAGTTACTTCCATTTTCCACATCGTAGCTAACCAGCTTAAAATACTAAAAATAGAACATTTCACAACTTCACCATGATAGTTCCATGAAAATTTGTGATCTAAAGTATAAACGTATTAAATCTTGAAAACTACGTAAATTCCAGGTGCCAAACGAAGTGATAAAAATTCACTAGCTGGCTGTACCTGTGTTAGACTTAAAGTGAAAGACAACTATTTCTGGCCAGATGGAAAAATTCCTTCTTCCTCGTACCAACAAACTGAAACTTAATTCAAGGTTAGATTGTTTCAGATACAATCATGAATGTAATTTATTGATAATTATTAAATAGTGTCAACAGTACCTCTAAACCTCAAAGTTTATCCAAAACAAGCAAGAAATCTTCTGATGTGTATGACATTGGATCAGATGATGATTTTGCTGATACAAATTCCACTCCCATTGGTATCTGAATATTTTTACACAATTCCTTTCTTTCAATTATATTTACTATTTTTATTTAGAGTCTAAACCCAATCCACCCAAGGAAGAAAATCATATGCCATTAAAAAAAGAGCCCAACCGAGATAAGGGAAAAAGTTTAATAACTAAAAAGGGAGATTTTAGTGTAGGAAACCTTGATGGAATATTCTGGGGAGACTTTAGTTCTAAAGATGAAGATAATAATTCATGTGGTAGGACAGTATTCAATTTTTCTCATACTTACAAACCATAACAACTAAATTCTTTTTTTAAGAAACAAAAGATCTTGCTTATGATAGTGTACTTAGTGCTTCGCCTGTAGTTAAGCCTAAAACATCAAGCACTTCATCAGCCAAAGATAATTTCATTAAGACAACATCAGGTAAAGTAGAAGACAAGGATCAAGACGTGTTTGATGACGATGATTTCGATTTTGATGACGCTGTCGATCTAAGTCATCTTGAAGATGATTACAACGATAATTATAACAAAAACTTGGATCGTGAGGTTTGAATTAGCTTTCACGTGAGTTCGTGTTATTTATATACAAAATTCTGTTCAATAGACTGCTGATCTTGATCAATCGACAGCTAATGAAGTTGTTGAAAGCCAACTACGAATTGTGTTGGATACAGAAGCTTGGTTTGAAGCTGCTAAAAAACAGGTATCCTCAATTTAGCAAAGAACAATAAGAAATTTATATTAAAATTCTTCTATCTTTCATTTGTTACAGGATGTATCCAACGTTTCTGACGCTTTAAGACAAGAAGTTGATAAGAAAATTATCAATATCTTGGATTCTTTGTATCCGCTTTCTGAAAATACTTTATCAAATGACATGGCCGTTACTCTCTTAAATCAACTCATGGAATTTAGACGAAGTTTTCTAAATGCTCCAGTTCCTTCGTCCTTTTCCAAACCGTCTACATCCAACTCCCATTCAGCATTGCATCCTCTCAGGAAGAACATTTTGAAGACTCAACCCAGTGCCATACCTCGTAATGCATCAAGATCTTCATTTGATCTTAATGGTTTAGACGAAGACGTTGAATCATCGACTGAATCCACCGCAAGAGCAAGAACACCAGTCGATCCTGCACCAGCGGCTTTCTCCTACCGTACCCCTACCGCAAGAATACTGTCAAACCAATCTGCGATGAATGATAAACCATCTAATACGTCGAATAGTATAGACAACTCTAGAAGTGCAACTATGAGTTCAGGGTCCTCCACGGCTACCACTTGGAATAGTTCAAACAGTTACAAGCCAGCCCTGAACATCACGCCCAGTACAAGTGCAAAGAGTAACTCTGCTCCAGTAATCATGAAATCAAATGGGCCTCTTCAGCAAGTTCCAGAATACGACGACCCTCCCTTCGATGAAGAATTGATCAGTCAGATGTATGATGAGGACGAAAGAAATTTGCAAGAGACAGAGGGATATCGAGCAGAAAACTCGTCTTCAATACCGTTTAATGCAAATCATAAAACTCCCATGAATAGTCGATCATCCAATGTAACAGCTGGTAAATCCTTTGCGTCGTATACGCCGACCATAACTATTCCCGATACACCACAGAAAGATTTCTCGTCTACTCCATCAAATAGTTCTACTCGTTTTCCTCCGAAAGATTTCTCATCTACACCGTCCAATAGTTCTGCTCGCTTTCATGGAAATGTCCAGAATGATGGTACATCTGGCGTGTTTGATGGTTTTGGGTTTGGACATAGCGTTAACTTACGGAAGACTTTTCGTGAGCGCTTTGGTCTACAAGAATTTAGACCGAACCAACTTCAGGCTATCAATGCTGGCCTTTTAGGCAACGATTGTTTTATTTTGATGCCTACCGGTGGGGGTAAATCGCTGTGTTATCAGCTGCCAGCGCTAACAAGCCCAGGGGTTACAGTTGTCATTTCACCACTTAAGTCATTAATTTTTGATCAAGTTAATAAGCTTAAGTCACTGGATGTAAGTGTATTTATTTTTCTTAATAATTTTCTCAATTTTAATGTCTTGCTGTTATTTTAACATTTACGTATGTAGATTCCGTCTGAGCATTTATCCGGAGAGATGTCAAATGCCGCACAAGACTCTATTTATGCAAGGTTGTCTATGAGAAATCCAGGTAATAGTGCCCATCTATTTGAACTGGATTGATACACTGAAACATTTTCTTCTGAATTTCGGCTAGATATTAAATTACTGTATATAACCCCGGAAAAATTGAGTGCAAGTACGAAGCTTCTGAATGCTTTATTCGCTTTGAGTGGAAGGCAACTTCTAGCAAGGTTTGTCGTCGACGAAGCACATTGCGTCTCCCAGTGGGGCCATGATTTTAGGCAAGTAAAATTAACACGTTTCTCCTAAACACTGTTGTTTATAATACATTTATTTTAGACCCGACTACAAGAAACTAAGTGTTTTAAAAGAAAAATTTCCAAATGTTCCGACTATGGCCTTAACGGCAACGGCCACGCCACGCGTCCGTTTCGACATTCTCCGTCAGTTGAATATGAAGGATCCAAAATGGTATTTATTTTTATATAAATCATTTACTTAGACTGCAATCTAATCATAAATTTATGTCATTGGGCAGGTTTCTTTCTTCTTTTAACAGACCCAACTTAAAATATTGTGTCCTCCCGAAGAAAATGAAGGCAGGCGTGCTAACAGAAATAGCCGAACTCATAAGAAAGCGGTTTGATCGAAAGAGCGGTATAGTTTATTGCTTATCAAGAAGAGAATGTGATGAAGGCAAGTTTTTCTTTGAATCAAGAGAGCTGTACGTTAAACCAAACTAATCACGATTGCATAAACAGTTGCCCAGTCTCTTCAGAGTAATCGTATCAAAGCCATTTCGTATCATGCTGGTTTGTCGGATGAGGCGCGGTCAGAATCTCAACTGAAATGGATCAACGGAAATGTGCAGGTACCAAAATAAATAAATAAAATAAGTGCTTAATCAAAATTTTTTTTTATCTTATATTTAAATTTGCTAACTATTTTTAGGTGGTTTGTGCCACGATTGCCTTCGGTATGGGTATCGATAAACCAGGTTATTCATTTTCTGAATGTGAAATTTACTCAAGTTTTTTATTAATATTTCTCATCATCTCCAGATGTCCGATTCGTAATTCATTTCTCTTTGCCTAAGTCTATTGAGGGCTATTATCAAGAGTCGGGTAGAGCTGGTAGAGACGGAGAGTTATCTGAATGCTACTTATACTATTCTTACAAAGATGTTCTTCGTATGCGTCGTATGATTGAAAGTAATATTAAATTTTTTTCTAAGAACTTTCTTTCATTACTGCATTCTAAAAAATCAATATATTTTTTTTTAAATAGTGGACCGCGAAAATTTCGCCGCTAGACAGACTCATATTGATAATTTATGGCGAATGGTTGCTTTCTGTGAGAATAAAACTGATTGTCGACGAAGCCTGCAATTAGGATATTTCGGTGAACATTTTGATAGTCAAACGTGCAAATCTAACACAAAATCTGTTTGTGATAATTGTGATAGTGAGGTAATTAATCTTTTTTAAGGCTGCCTAATATAAGAGATTTTAACGGTTTCTTATTTCAAAAGGTCGAATATATTCAAATAGATGTAACCGAAGACTGTAAAGCCATCGTTGCAGCCGTTGATTCATTATGTGGCAAGGCCGGCAAGTGGTCAAACAACTACACCCTAAATCATTTTGTGGACATTTTCAAAGGAAGCGAATTGAAAAAAATTATGGATTTGGGTATTTTTCTTTCTATTTACATTGGTTCTTTTGTTACAAGATGATTTTCATTGTCAGGTCACAACAAACACAGTCTTCATGGTCGCGGAAAGTCATGGCAGAGGAACGATATTGAACGACTAATGCGTACAATGGTCTTGAATCATTATTTGGATGAAGAATTGGTTATCAGCAGAGAAGAGGTTGCCATCGCTTACCTCCGTGTTGGCTCCAAAGTTCCAGATAAGGTAATTTTTGGTTCTACTTTATTAGTTCTTACTTGAAAAGAATTTTATTTCTTTTTGATCCGAAGGTAAAATTTTCCATTACAAAGAAGACTGGTGGTAAAGGGAAAGATCAACAGGCTACCACAAGTTCTGTGGTTGTGCAAAGTGATCCGGAAATTGAAAACTTGGAGCAGCAATGCTATTCCGAACTGCTCGAGTACTGTAAGAAAAAGGCCGCAGAAGTTGGCGTCAACTACACTACAATCATGAACCTGCAGGTCAGTTGTTTTCTTAATTACCATTTGATTAAATGATTTTCACACATGATTTATGTACTATGAAAATAAAGGCACTCAAAGAAATGTCAACGCGTCTTCCTGAATCCGAAGGCGAGATGATGTCTATACCGCATGTTACAAGAGCAAACTATGTTAAATATGGAGAGGACCTTAAAAAAATCACTACCGGTTACCGCGCTGTCAAAGCTTGTAAGAATATCTTTGGATTATTTGTAGTTTTATTTTTTTTTTTTTTTTCCCCCTTTTTTAATTAACATTTTCAATTGTATAGTGGTTTTAGATGAAAGAAATGGTAATGAAACTGATGATGATTTCACTGATCTCAATAAAATCATGCCGTCGGATGAAATGGGACCTGGATGTTCCGGAGCTTCAGCGCAGAATTCATCTCCTTACTTTGGCGGTCGAAAGAGCAGTAGTGGGTATAAACGGAAACGCGGCAGTGCAAAGGCTGGAGGAGGAACTAAGTTGACAAAGAAGGGAAAATGGTTGACGAAGTCTGATGGCAGTAAGAGAGGCTCATATTCGGGCAACAGATCTTCAGGGTCGACTTATAAGAAAACCAGCACAGCACCACAAAGAAACACGAACACAGCAAGCAAGGGACAAAATAATCTTTTGGAACCTCCGCGTCCTCGGACGGCGAACAAATGATAATTCATATCAAATGTTTATTTGCTCAATTTTCTGTTTTTTATTTATTATTTTTTTTTTTAATAATTTGTGAAATATTTTTTTCCCCTTATGCGATTCAATTTCAATTTATCATATTTTTTGTTGTTGTAATCCCTCCACAATGGTTAGTTCTCCCTCCACTAGATGGTAATACACATGTATACAATAAATCCTTTTTCGTTGACGTCTACTACTTGTTCAAGAATGCATGGGAATCTGTGATAATAAGGGAAATAAATAACAACAGTTTTTTTTAAACTCAGGAACACCTCAAATATGCCAGTGTCTTATGATGCAGCTTTGTGACCACTTAACCAGGAGGTCATTCGATCGTCCTGGAAAATTTTTAGTTGCTATCACCTTAATATGCAGTTTGACGGTGTTTGTGATTACATTAAGAAACCGCTATGCAGAATCATCGCGACAAGAAAGATATCGAACCTATTTACACGAAGTAATTATCTTATTTACTATTATAAAAGTCTTAAAAAACATTTCTAAACTCTGCATTCCATTTCCATTAGGATAAGAAATAAATGTTTATTTTGCATTCCTGCTGTATGATCTAAATACTAGTAAAACAATCTGAGAAACATTCTTGCTCAGTTAACCTTGATTGTAAACAGAGATTGATATGGACTGTGTCTTGTCACTTGTATTGTCATTCAGATGGATGCCTTACATCCTCGCATGGATCATGTAGAAGAACACTTGTACAGGGATCTTGATGAAATGGGCAAACTACATAGTTTAATGGGAGCTAAAGATCCTCATTCACAAATAACATCTGCCTCAGAAGATAACACAGCAGTGGATATGCAAGGTGAATAGGCATTTAAAATTTTTCCAACACTGGTTTCTGGGCTGTTTGCCTAAGAAATTTCATTGTGCGTTTTCCTACTGGTTTTCTGTACTGGCCTAATTCCAAAAGAGTTACTTTATCCTGATGTTCAACTGCACCATACTTCAGTTGGAATGTGCACAGTGCTTTTAATGGATGAACTAAATTATCAACAATGCTTTTATCTCCTTCCATTATAGACATGGCTAAAGCTGCAGACTCTACTGTTGATAGGCAACATTCTGACGGTTGAGTCCTTATAACATACAAACTGGGACCCAGCTCTGGCAAGGAAACCTGTAAAGTGTTAATAGAGAAATAAGTTTATACAAATGAACAGAAATATTTAGTTGTGTGCAATACTAATATGTTTCTATATGAAAGTGTGCTTAATCACAGTTAAAAAATGTTTTATGCTGCACTGTGATGACTTCCCTGTTGTATAAAAATACAACTGTCAAGCCTATTATGAATTATTTGATTATTACTTGAATCCAATTTTAAGCTAATTTGCGGTTTAACCGTATCAAACCTGTAACTACACCCTTAATAATAACGGATCTAGGACATTCAGGCCAGTTTTCGGCCACAGGCCGGAAAGGAAGACCTTCAGGCCAGTAAATAAAATTTATGTACACTAGATACCAGTCAGTCGGCCTCGCAGTTGCTACCAAGAAAGAGGAATGATTAGTGTTGTTGGGATCTCGCAAAGCAGTTGCTTGATGCCTAGACGTGTGAAAAAGAGGAGGCGACCCTGAAAAACGAGGAAACACCTCGTTTTTATATTCTCTTAGAGCGATGCTGGTTGGGAAGTACTTTAACAACATTTTCTAAAATTAGCAATTTTGTCCGTGATAGATCTAGTAAAAGTAAGAAAAGAAATTATGCCTCATTCCCGTAAAAATAGCTCTTGAACCAATTCAGCCTATTCTGAAATGATGGACAAATTTCAAAATGAAGCAGAGCCAGATGAATAGAACAAGAAAGTTGGCGATACAATGAATAATAGTATAGATAAATTTGACATTAGATTTTCTTCTCAATTTAAAATCTTATTTTTAAATATTTTTAAATATAATTAGAGAGTATGATGTTCCATATCATATCCGCGTTTCAATTGACATGAACATCTGTGTTTAAATTAAAAGGCTTCGAAACCATTTCAATCATTCGCCTAGTATCGCCCCTGGCCTGAATGTCCAAGTCTTTCAGGCCAGTACCGAAAATTTTCAGTCCGCTGGCCTGAATGTCCGGCACCTTTAAAACTTACCCCTGTAACTACCATAACCCTTAATTCCAACGTCAGTGACATCTATAAGAAAATACTATAACCCTGTACCTGAGGTAATGAATGCAGGAAAGGACTATGAAAATACATAGACTTTGCTTGCTGCCATGTTCCATCAATCAATACAAGATTATAAGGTTCGCCTTTTGGATGACTATGTGATACGGTAGTGATGCTCTTCGATTGGGGTCCAGGATAAAGGACGTAAGTGTGAGGTTCCATCAGCATTTCTTTAAGTCCTTGATGTTTTGGAGAAGGAAATTTCTTTCCATAGAAAATAAGGCATTGTCCACTTGTCATTCCATGAAAGAGCATAGGCCCTGTTTTAAGATTTCTCTTCTCTTCATCTGGGTGCTGCAAGATGATGATTTTACCATTGATTGTAATTGGAGTCTCTGGCAAGTAGGAGCACCAACATACCCGTTGAGGACGTCTTTTAGAAACAGCCTTTTTAATAGTCTTATAATATTGTAATTAGAGTAATGATAATACCTGCATTTTTCACAGCTTGTTCGTTGGACATTGTCCCCTAAGACAATATCATCCGAGAACCTTATGAAGTCTTCATCCATCTTAGTTTCCACAAAAGGTTTCAATGTTTCCAGCTAATAAAACTATCGTTCGTCTAATGTTTTGAAACAATCTTTTTTTTTAAATTTCATTAGGAGTTTGTTACAACAAGCTTAACTAAGACCTGTCCTTTTTCAGTTTTCAGATCTTGAAGCGCTGGTACATGATTTGTTTTTTGTTTGACAACTTGTCGAATAACAAATTGAGGTTTTTTGTAACTTTGATGTAACTATTACTTTTTTATCAAATTTCACAATTTATTACAAAACAAATAACACTTTTACCAGAGAAGAACCTAGTCCTGAGTCAAAGCAGACGACATAATACCATGGCTGATGGCTCGGATATATTTGAAATTTTTGGCAACGTCTAAATATATGGCAATTATGTCACGCGCAAATTTTTCACGCAAAATAAATCGTGTTGGCTTTTAGTTTTCGGGAATAACACTAATTTAATAAGAATTTGTTTTTTACTATTTTTAAATATTAGTACAACGGAGGGACACATTTTGGCTGCGAGCAGTGTAGAGTGTACCCAACGAGCCCGCGTAGTTCAAAATCTTCAAATATATCCCATTTATTTTTTAACCCCCCAATCCCTAATAAAATTTTACTTGCAATAACAATACTTTTATGAATCAAAGGAAAGCACTACTTTGTACCAGAACTTGAACCTCTAGGCGCTGTTCTTTTAAGCCATCATTGAATATTTAACAGAGGAGCAGGAACGAAAGATCTTGTACCAATTCACGGTTAATAAGTTTCAACGCATCTGCTTACAGCTGAGTTTTACTAACGTATCTCTCTGTTGAAGTATTTACTTCAGGTTAGATGGTATTGGTTAGATTTTGGAGATTGTTATATTATAAATAAAAATTATTACACGTTGATTGTGTTACTGTATTTCTTACATGATTGTATTTGTTCAGAAGTGAGACAAATATTTAAAAAAAAATGGTGTAAAGTGCTCAGTAACTATTACCATACAGCACTGTTTCTGTACACACGCTAGAAGAGGGAAAGTGTTACTGTTAATTTAGTTTACTAATAATGATGATTATATAATTTGATTTTTATCATCGCAGAGTTCGGCTTTCAAGTTGTAACACAGTTACATAGCAATACATGTGAGAAAAATGATTGTACTTTTTTATGATTTAACGTCAGACAAACACGGTAGCGTGAACAAATGGACGAAAGTCAAAAGTTAAAACCGTTCTATAAACGAGCCTGAATGGTTTGATCGAGTAACTGTGAAATGAAACTTGACTAGATATACAACCACTTCCGACTTCTATTGAATTATTATGTATCTGAAGAGGAAGGAAATAAAAAAAAAGGTAGTGGTCATGTATCTGCGAATACGGCGACGATAAATAATAAACATAGTAGAATTGGCACTCGCATGTTTTAGAGCAATATAATAGTGAACAGGGGTGTAGTGTGTGTAGTGTTTATGAAACTGTTAAGCGTTCGTGCCCAATTCTAGACCATATACAAGATTACACACAGCCGAAACAACTTACTGCAATATGGATTTTTTCTCTCTTGAAAGCTATATGTACACAGGCAGGAAGGTATACAGCGAATAATATATGTGTGGATTTGGTCTCAGCTGAGTTTGCGCAACTTGGCGTTGCGTCCGCGGAGGGAGAAAGCCGCTTTTCCCGACACAGGCTCGGCTTGTTGTCTGACTTGACGCTGCCTTTTATTATTATTATTATTATTATTATTATTAATATTATTCTTGCTCCCATTGGAAGACTGGTCACAGGGTGTTGGTGTCTGATGCTCTTCAGTCTGCTGCTGCTCGTTTGATTCGCTGCGTTTCAACCCACGGCTACTCAGGGTGATGCGACCTTCGTACATGAACTCCAAGTAGCGTTTGCCTTTGCACGATCTAGGAGCAGGTTTCTTACTGCTATTCGTTGATGTTACAGTCTCCACCGACGAGGACTCGATCGACTTAGTTGCCGTGCTGCTATCGCAAGATTCTCCGCGTTGCTGGTCATAGCTCTGCTGATGAAGGCTGGAAGGATCACGTTTCTTTAGCGGCAAGTCTCGTCTCCTAACGTCCTTGGCGGCGACCATGACCGAGTCTTTCAAATCGATCGAGCTGCTGACTTCACTGGACGAGTTCTGGACAGAAACAGCCTCTGTACTCATAGGAGAAGGAGGCTCTAATAGCGATAGTTTCTTTTGAACCAAAGAGGAGAACTTGCCGGATACAGGCCGGGCACACAATTTCTCCACTAAATGATCGATTAACTCTTGTTGGTTAGTACGAATTGTCTCTTCGCCGCTTAAATCTAGTGGCTCCTCATTTTCTTCTTCTTCCTCTCGATCGTCAAGTTCCTGCTCCGACTGCAAAAGCGAACGATTGGTCCAACCCCAGAACGGAGTTGCAGCTTTAGGGCTGGCTTCACTTTGAACGGTGCTGCTCATACTGATTGAGTACATGGTCGACTCGACCGGCTGTTCCCCTGCTACAACACTGCGATGGTCAATGCAATTCCATGCTCCTGCTACAGGCGACCACGATCTAGATATTTCAAGCATTTGACAATATTAAACAAAATTTGAATAATCAATAACGAAAGGTCCCATTGTATGTTAAATGGGATTATTACCCGGACGGACGACTCGTACTGCTTGCCTGATAGTATACACACATTTCAGCCAATTGCATCAGAGCAGAATTATCTTCACCGTTAGCCCTACTTTTCTCTTGTTTTTGCTCTTGTTCCAGTCTCTGCTGTTCTTCCAATTGATGAGCGGCCGCAGCTTCCAGAAATCGTTTCTTGGGCGGCTTGGGTGCACTGCTAATATTTATAGTGGGTATCACTGCCCTAGCACGTAAAATGCTTATTTCAGCATCTTCATTCAATTTGTCCGGCATCATAATCAAGGAATTGTCAATTTCTTTGTATGCTCCAATGCTAGGGGTACGATTTGTCCAACAATGAGGGTCTCCAGACCTCGGTCGACTCGTCAAGTTCCACATTTTTTTACGTCCATCTGTAACATGACACAAAACATAGAAAATCAATAACAGGAGCTGTGATATATACAGTAGTTTTTACTACGACATGTTCATGGTTTTTTCATGTAGAACTCCCTGAATTTCCTTATAAATATTTACAAATTCACATGTATATATATATCAATGGTGTTTGACGTACAGTATAGCTCTAGGAAATTACAGATCAAAGCGCGTTTATTATGCGACATAATTGATTGAATCTCGTAAGAGCTGCATGAGACGAGAGGAAGTTAGAAAGTGAGAGTGGGAGGTTGGTTTATAGAAGACGAACTGGAGCTCCTTGGTGGTTAATAGGAGAGAATACAAGGAAATTAATTGTATATAGAGAGAGTGCAGCAGCAGCTAAATTTGAACTGATGAATACGTCAAGTAAATTGTTGTTGAAACACACAGCGCTCCCGAAGAGGAGTAGGCAAAAGTCTTTTGATGCAAGCTGACTTGATTGACCTTCTTTGGAAATGGGCCGGATTGTGAATGAAGCAACAGCCAAAGAGAGTTGGAGTGTGTAAAAGGGAGATGACGAAGTAAAGGCTGGCCCAGCAGTGAAAACGATAGTAATATCCAGCAGTATAGAAGAAAAAAAAAAGAAATGAGAGAGAGAGAGAAACGAAAGAGAGAGAGAGAGAGAGAGAGGGAGAGAGTTGCGACAAAACGCATACACGGTGGTATAGACACGACAGGAGAAAACGAAGCTCAGCACTCGGCAGTGCGCTCACTGAGAAATAGGAAAGTTATCTAGGTTAACAAAGTAGGTCACAGCCTCAACGTTACCCAATTCTGGCGACCCAGTGGTTTTCCAGTGTCTAGGCCGCGCGGCTCGACGAGAAAAAAAAAATCCTTGATCTCTCAATGCCAACCGAACGATCGTCGTCAACGTTCACGTAACGCGGGGGACACACGCACTCGGATATATGCACAAGCGCTCACGCACCTGAGGCAATAATCATCTAACGGTTTTTTCTTGATAGAAAATCGTAAAAAGCGAAATACAATTCAGGCAAGAAAAGAATTTGACCTCCAGACTTGGGCGCTTCACTCAATGGTCAAGGTATATAAGATCGAGCGGTATTTTACATATACGTTTCTAGCGTGGCAAATAAATTGCAAAAGACGGGGAAAGACGGCGACGACGATGGTACTTGTTTCTTTCCAAATCAATACACAACGGAAGCGAGAAGATTGTGCAAAATGTCAAACACGGAATTCAGATCACCCGACACTGGATTTAAAAGGCGTTGGCAGCAGATTCAATTGCAAAAAAGAGCTGATTCGCACGTCATCCGAGGGACACATTTGAAGCCTAAAGGGTTTTTTAAGGGAAGGAGAGATTTTCACGCTCTAGTCGCACGGACACGAGAGAGAAGACTGGTGCAACAACGGTTACTATCTGTGTATAACGGGGCTCTCTGCGCAAGTAGGTCAACAGTATACTCGTGAAAGACTAGTCAGCTGCCGGCTGGGGAAAAGAAGAAAAGAAATAAAATAAAAAAGAACTGCGTGCGGTGTGCACCAGCACACTACAGATCAGCGACTGCACAAGTCAGGGACACACCTCGAACCTGTCGACTACACTCGGTTCAATCTATTTTCTAACGATCGGATTATTATGCGCAGTGCAATAAGGCGGGCAGCCCAGCTAACGCTAATAACGACGGTGGCCTTCCTTACCAAATCTTTTACTGTTGCTGCATATACACACACAGCACATTTCTCATTCTCTCTCCACTTGAGCACTTGCTGAAAGGCGCGGTCGAAACCATTGCTTATTCAACACATTTCGAATTCAACTGTCCAGCTGCTGCTGTTACGGACAAAACAACAAAAGGAATTGAGAACGAAGAAGAATCCAACAATTCAATTAGCTAATACGTCCACTAACTGAATTGTTTGTCTGTTTGACGTCTGTATAACTCGTTCATGAAGGGGATCACATGAATAACGCTGTCCGCTAGCTTATTATCTTATAAAAGCTCATCATGTTTTGCTGTCAGAACCAGAATGTGTGTGTGTGGGCTTCATGGGTATTCAAAAAACGGTGATGAAATGTCGCCACACAGTTATCCCCTTCATCATCCAATTCCGGATCCGCCCATTTTCCCTGCTCCCTCTCACTCGTGATTATTTGGCTAGCTTTCAAGTTTCAAGAGAGAGCCACTCAGCTCTCACAGTCCGACTCAAACCCGATGAATTTACAACTAACTGGACAACTTTGATCGATCCATCGAGGCGCAAAAAGAAAATTGAAAAAGGCAGAAAAAATAAAGGAGAGAAGAGAAACACGAATATAGATGAAAAAATAGGGAATGCAAACCTTAAGCGTGAAAGAATTCATAATTTGTCGTGAAAAACGTAGGAAGACACAATAAAATGAAAACAAAAACGCGAAAATATTTGAGTTAGACATGTCATTAACTTATTAATGGGACATGGTTCGATTGGTCCGCACACACAAATGTACACGTCAAATGGCACGTCTTATTTCTAACTCGCATTTCATCTCCGCTCAATTCCATCCGGTTCTTCTCTCTCTCTCTCTCTCTCTCTCATGTCTGCTGTTCTTTATTTCTGCCACATTATAAAAAAGGGCAAAGGGAATGCACGTCATGATCAATACTACCAGAAAAGCTCTTCTCCAGTGACCCATTCATCGTTGAGAAAATGAAGCATCATACATTTGACTCGTGCCTTGGGAGATGAAGAATGTATCTATTTTCAGCTGTAGTTTAAGAAGATTTAGCAGTTTTGGCTATTGATCGATAAAACTGCTAGGCAAAGAGCCGGAAATATACTCAAATGTTGTCACAGGAGTCTCCCTCAGATAGCATGGATCGTTAGTTTATTTTTTTTGTCAGATGTTGGAGCAGTATGTATCAGTGTGACAATCGCACGAAATCGTAAAATGTAACGAAAAAAAAAAGTACAAAACTTTTTCTAGTCTGATGGTCTATAGCAAGATAAGAAAGGCTACATACGGCTATTTCTAAGCAAAGTTAGTTGCTACTTGGTGGCTTCACTCGAGTGCCGTGCTGATGTATCGATTCCGCCTCAAGTCTGGGTTACGTTTATATGGTCTTGCTGATGATGTCTGTTTCTGGGTGCTCAAATACCTCTCTGTATAATAATGCGCACGGTCAATCCATGCGCATAACTGTTGTCATTCGGTTGTTATGCCACCCAACCCGCATTCAAAAAAAAATGGCGGCAAATACAATTTCAACGCGTAGGAATTGAACTTTATCAATATTGATGAAGGTGACATCGTCGCTTGAAATATCTTGCGATGATTTAGAAGATGCAAGATAGAATAAAAACTACGCTGATTCCAACACTTTAGTTTTTTCAAAGCGATTGATTGATGATGACTGATTTATCAGAAGAGAGAGAGGATGTATTTTTTGCAAGTGACAAAAGACCGTGGTGAGGGAGGGTCATGTTCCTTTTTGGAAAAAAAAGAAGGGAAAAACCAATTTAATGTTTGTGAGTGTGAAATTCAGATAGGGACTACACAGCAAAACTCGTCAAAATAAAACTCAGCCGAAACTTCCATCATCAGCCTTCCCTTATACATCTCCCCCGAAAAAAAAATAAATGAATAAATAAAAAGTAAAAGTTACATGGTACTGCATTAGAAAAGGAACTTCAACACCTTAACTAGCGTATGGTGGACTGTTGCTCCCAACAATCTGTCTTGACCCTTCCAAAAAAAGGAACACCAAAGCAGGGTGGTAAAATAATACACAATTCGTGTTCATTAATCATCCAAAGGGGAGAAAAAACGGGCAAAAGAAATCGGGGATGCGGGGTTGTGTTTTTTTATCCTTTCTTTTCGCTCTCTCCTCCACCCAATTCCGCTTCGTACTGTTTGCGGAAACAGTCTCCGACGGGGAAGAAGTCCCAACAACGTTGTTGGTACATGTTCCATACATAGGTCTCTTGACCAGTGTATTCCGTGTCCGGTTTGTTAATCAAATGCATCAAGAAGAACCTGCGTGTGATCATCGGATACAGCATCAATTAGTAAATAAACATTTAGGATATATGGACTCGACAAAGGTGAAGCGAATAAAAACTCACAGATAATTAGCCAGATTGTGCTCCTTTTGTACGTGCGTATCGAACCCGTGTGGAACAGAATCAAAGTAATCCTTTCCTATACCGCAAATGAAGCACTCGGACTCGAGATTTTCAGAAACGCTGGCCAACTGGTCACGCAATTCTCCGAAAGCATCAATAATCAAACCTGTTGCAAGATGAAAATCGTGAGACACGAAAGGCTTGGATTATGTACATGTTTCGAATAACAAATGTTTACCCTGGATGATGGCCAGCAAAATAACGATAATGAAGAAGAAGAAGGTGATATCGAACATAATACGATACACTTCATATTCATCGCCGTCTGGCGACTCGATTTCATCACCGATACCACCACCAGCTCGGACACCCTTAAGTAAAACGACAGTTTCGTTAATTTTGTCACGGAATAGGTTTTCCAAAAACAATATAGACAACATACTTTGTAAATGTGGAAGACGAAACACGTCAGCATGTCGTGACATTTCTTATCCACATTATCGTCTTCTTCCTGTACGTAAAACTTGCGGAAGAAGTTGAAGGCGATGACCGTATACAAGTAGACGATAATGGTTAACAGCATAACGGTCAACAACAGTTGCTTGCCATTGTGAGTGACGGACTGCAAGATGGTTCTCAATGAGGCAATGGCGACGGCCACATCCAGTAAATGAGCGGCAAAGAAGAAATAATTATAGTTGCCCAAGATTGAGAAGCTAAAGTACCACAGCGAGTACAAGAAGGAGTTGTCGGTAATGGTCACTCCAGCTTTCCACACCTAGTGGTCAAGTAAACCGACATGTTGAGTATAAAGACACAAATGTTTGGCCAATTTCTAACTGAATAATCGACTCCCACCTGGTAGCGCCAGTCCACCGCCAAGAGTGAGTTTACAAATCCGGAGGGCACTTCCTCCTCCTGAGATAGAGAACTTTTCTCCATGCCCAGAAGGTTGCTGATGGCATCAAAATCGTAGGTTTCACTGTACTTTTGGCGGACTTTCTTCTTTACAAACTTGTCCCAGTAATTAACCGGGAAAGATTTTGCCGAAATCACTAATTTGTCCCAATAAGCCTTTGGCGATTCAAATTAATAAAAGAGAAATCATCAAATCAATAATAAAAAAATGGGTCTATCACAAACAATCAATCAATTTACCCGCATATCGTTTTCTTCTGGTTGTTCAGCAATGTACAATCCGTCAAATTCCAAGCGACGTGCGATCTCTTTTTCACGTTTAAAGATGGCCAGCGGAACTGCGAAATTCAATGACCCGCTTATATAATATTTGTATAATTAATTATACAAACAAAAAGAAAATTATATACCTTTCAGGTGATAGTAGGCGATGAGCATGAAGAGCGAAATCAGTGAGTGAAGCACAGCCATTCCTCGAAGGACGTTTGCGAGATACGAGAATCGTTCATCGACATGAATGTATTCCTCCGCATCTTCTTCATCGCCATCGCCATCGCCATCGCCGTCACCGTCACCATCGCCGCCTTCTTCGCCGCCCTCCAATATTGTTTCCACAATATTCTACACTCACATTGATTTAAACAAGACATTTAGAAAAGCTTCTTTTCATGAAATAAATATGTAAATACAATTTACCTGAGTAGCATTAAAGATTTCTGTCGTTGCATTTTCAACAGCATCAGCTATGCTTTCCGCCAAGTCAGCTAATCCTCCGCTTGTTTCGGCTTCGGCCGCTCCGCCAGCTTCTCCACCAGCTTCGTCTTCAGCATTTCCATCAATAATGTTCGAAGCCTACCGAAAAATTAATCTGCATTTCATCCACAATTCACATGTATGTAGTACAACAGAGCGCATTAAAGTTTGTGTGATTGACAGTTACCTTGTAGAAGAGCAAGACGAAATTGATGCAGAAAGCCAAAACCAAGGCCACGTACTTGAGCGTGTAAAAGTTACGAGCAAGGAAACAGATGGCCTTTCTGACATATTCACCAAGATTCACCTGTGGTTTGAGAACAAAAAAAAATAAATAAAAGTGAAATCGGTTCACATTACAAAAATTCGCGCATTAAATCTCAGACCTGGGCAACTGGAGACGCGGCGGTGTGAGACACTGAGCTGGCCTTAGCCTCATCAAGAGCCGCCATGGTTGCCTCCTGTTGAGCTTGCACTTCAGCAGCAGCAGCCGCTTTAGCAGCTTCTTCTGCTGGATCCGTGAGAGTGCCAACGAAAAGACTCGAAGGTGCAGCAGTGGAAGCTTGCTCCGCACCAGTAGGCTGTGCTCCAGTAGCACCCGGTTGGGAAGGATCGGTTGATCCAGTAGGAGGAACTGTGGCAGATCCGTCAGCGGCTGGAGTCGCCGGGTCAGTAGGTGAACCAACCAATGCTACTGTAGTAACAGGTTCAGCATTCGCATCGGTTGGCAATATAGCTGGTGCAGGAGGAGGTGGAGGTCGAAGAATGAGCATTGTTGTCTCTTCAGTGACCGGTTTCTCTGGCACTTTCTCCGGCTGGGGACCGCGCATCAAAGAAAGCAGAATGCGGAAGAAATGCCTTTACGATTGAAACAAAAAAAATCAATCCATGTTAAAACATGTGTTTCCTGATAAATTTTATGTTACGCGTCTGACTGAACTTGATCAAGGTAGACGCCAAAGTAGCCGGTGTAGTAGAACATGTAAAAGAAAAGCTTGAAGAAACCGACAAAGAGTTCGGGATAGGTTTTTTGCTTGAGTTCTCGAATCTGTTTTTTAACGTTGGCTGGCGATAACATGGATAGCCCAAAAACAAGCGTTCTCTTTGAATCCCTTGAGCTTTTGGCGCATAATGTCCATTGGCCCCCTGTATAATATCAAGCGATTTCTTTTTTCAGTGAAAGAATCCGTGTTTGAATAAATTTGGTGATTTCAAGTTTCGTACTGTTCTTCTTCGTCGGTTGGCAGTTTGTATGCAGCCTGTCGGGCTTGCGATATTCCTCCTTCTTCGTCGGAGGCCATCAAGCCGCTGGCATGTTGCATTTCAAAAATGGCGTCCTCGCAAAAGTTGACAAAAGCTTCCAACTTTTCTTTATCTCCCTCCGTAACAATTGAATAGAAGAAGGCGCGCTTCGACTCCTAAAAAATTATTTTCATCGAATTTTAGAACACACATGTTTGTTGATTGCGCCGGAATTTACAAGACGGACCTTAATTTGCGGTTTTTCCCATTGCTCAATGTTCGACTCGTTGATTTCGAAATAAACTCGTTCCATCGTTTTGCTACTGCCCATAATTTCTATGCGTCCTAAGAACGATTCGAAATAATTGAGAACGCTACCCGCCGTTTCCAGGAAACGTTGTAGTCTGTAAAACATACAAATAGCAAACAATAACGTCAAGTAACCGTTACAGAATGGCATCTGTTTCTCCCTTTCATAAAAGGATGGACGCCTACCGTGGATCACTTGGCATATGTTCTGATAGATTAGTCAAGAGAACAGCCAAGTTAAAGCCGATTTCTTTAGCAGGATTGTGGAATCTTTCCGTGAATTCAATGTAGTCGATTTTGCCATCATGATTAGTATCACAACAAGACAGCATGAAATCCATCTCTTCACTAAAAAATAATCAAAATATATTTGGAATTACTTAATATTATAGCTTGAGCTATTCGTTTTTGCGGATATTTACACCGAATAACTCTTAAAAGCTTCCATTTTTTCTCTGAATTCTTTTGGAGTGATCCATCCGTCTTTAGTGGTTTCCGATTCCTACGAATTCAATTTTTTTTAAAACTTCGATGCAACCCAAGTCAATTACAAAAAAAACTGTTTAGAGTCTTACCTGGAAAGCTGCTGAGCCCGTTAAGTCTTTAAGCTTAAGGAACATGTCGAAATATTTCAGGATAAGCTGTTCAATAGCGCG
The DNA here is from genome assembly GCA_030770115.1 of Daphnia galeata. Classification (NCBI taxonomy): domain Eukaryota; kingdom Metazoa; phylum Arthropoda; class Branchiopoda; order Diplostraca; family Daphniidae; genus Daphnia; species Daphnia galeata. Next base: position 8,383,451 of record CM061117.1, read on the forward strand.
ATAAAGTCCACGTCAGGAAGCCAAAAGACAACAACAACATTTTAGAAACACGTAAAAATGCCATATAAATAGAGAAAGGTATAGCTATCTCCAATTCTCCATACCTCAACGTTCGAAGCAGATTCTACAAGTGTGTCAACCATTTGCTTTCCGATCGTTCCGTTTACGACATTTCCTTTAGTGACAGAAAATATATACAACTCGTAACTTTAGACCAAAAAAAGTCAAAAAATATGATTTTACCTTCAAGCATAGAGAGCATCATAATAACCATGTCTTTTTGAAGATTGAGCAACTCTTTAAGCAGGTCAAGCTGACTAGAGTGCTTCGACAATTTGTCCTGCATATTAGCAAACAGGAAGAGGAAACCACCAACAGCATCCCACAATCTGACAGACGTATCATAACGGTTATTACATATTTCTTGATAATCTTTTATAAGTAAATGTTGTTTTTTTAACATTTCACCTCGAATGAGCTAATGCCTGTTGATTAAGCGTACACGGACCCTGGATAACTTCACTCAACGTGTTAAACACCTGACTGGCCACACCAATTGCTTTCAAGAAATTGGCTTTTCCCGCAGGATCAATAATTTCCTTGCTGGAGTAATGCCAATAGAAATCCATAATAGATTCCTATTTAATAAATTGAAGTTAAAAATGATTATCGAAAATTTCTTTTAGTTGCTCAATCATAGCAATTCCCATTTATATATATACCTGCAAGCGCAACAGATAATCGACGGTGCAAATGACTACATTCACGGTGGTCGTATTACCAGCTTGAGTTCTCAAATAGTTTTGCCATTCTGAAAAGAACCATTAACTCGTCTTTATTCCTCTCGTAATGCACCAAAAGGGAAACTAAATTGTACCGAGATTGTGGCCTTCGCAAGTCAGCTGAATAAATCGGAATAGGACACAGGTAAATTCAGCATCGTGCATGTTTTTCTCTCCGGCCGCACCTTCAGCGCCGACACCAAGTCCTTCCGCTTTTGTATTGCGCTCAAAGGCGTCCAAATCCAAGACGCTGTAGAATCAAACGTTCATTAGTTCAAGAATAAGATATGTTGATTTTCACATCATTATAAGATTTCACCTGCAGGAATTCATTAATCCAGCAATTGAAGTGAAAAATCCAGCATCTTTTTTCTCTTTCAGGTAATTCAACATTTGCTACAAATAAATACAAAAAATTCACGGTAAACCCCAAGGGTTGAAAACAATCTAACGGGACAATTTTCTTTTTACCATTTGAATGTCGACATTACCACCACGAAGAATGGAAATACCCAATTCAAGCGTGTTCATCACCATGTCCGACTGAGCGCCTTTGGCGGCCGAAATAAATTGTAGAACCATTTCGTAGACACCGCGAGAAGCGAGCCGAGATTGGTGGAACAGCAACTTCTGCTTTTCCATTTCTTGTTCCTGTTTTATTACATCATCGTTATATAAATCTCATAAAGATTAATTTGAAAGTTTGTTTCGTACATGAATTGAGGCGCCCCCTTCTTCATCTCCTCCTTCTTCGTCTTCCTCTTCTTCTTCGCCACAAGACCTGACATAGTTATAAAAAAAAGGTTAATGGTGTTGATCAAATAAATTTACGACAGTCAATTTCCTTACTTAGACATAATCACAGCATAAGCCATATACAATACGTCTTCGAAAGTTGTTCCCGCTCGTTCGGTAGTGGCGCCTCGATTAAAAGTGGTCACAAGTTGCAGAAGAGGATCAGGTTTACCTTCTTCTTCTTCGACTTCTTTCTTTTTCAGTTCAGCATCCTCGAACGATTGCTGGAAAATTAAACATTCGTGGATTCAAGAAACAAACAAAAAGAACTATCAAGGAAATAACAAGTCAAATTACGGTCAAGTCTTCGATGATGACTTCTTGACCAACGTTTTCATCAGACAGCCAAAGCTCTTGATAGGTTCGCAAGAATATGTTGATGGCTTTATGTCTAAAATAAGAAAGAGTTAAAATGCGCAAATTTTTTGGACAAATTCTTCGGACACTTGCAAGATTCATTCAGGAGCACACAAACCAAGGAGATTCATTTCATTGTTAATAGGAAGACGATTATGTTTAAAGGAAATGGGAATTCAGAAGTATCTTTTATACTTGTTCGCCAAATGTTGTAAATAAAAGGATCTCTAACATTTTCACTATACCTTGGCATTTGGAACAAGTGAGGATATCTCAAACAGGAGGTAATGGCGCGTTTCCGAGTAATGGAAATTAGTTTCTTCCAACCCGTCATTGGAGCAGGTAACGGATTAATAGTAGCCTAGATACAGATTGTTGGCATGCGCAATTTGTCGATATTGCACTTTAATTGCTTTTCACGGACCTTATCTTATTTTAATAGATGTTAATAGGACTATGAACGGTAAGTATTATTGTACGTACTTTGCGGTTCAAAGCGTACCTAGAAAGCAGCGGTGGTCCGTGCAAATGCGTACAATTAAAAAGGGAAAGTTTCATGCCAGAGCGGTTGTTGTGGGGCGAACGGAAACTAAAACAGAAAGTGAATTACAACGAAATAAGAACCTAGGTAAAGAGTGAAGTGATTTTTGTTGAAAACAGGCAATGACGGCGCGCTTTCTTTGAGAAGAAACCACAGAGCGCCAGGCGTCCTTTTGTTGCTGCTGTGGGTGATCGATCTGTGAAATCCCATGCATATTTTTCGGTAAAAAGTTGTGTTGTCAAAAATAAGTAATAAAATCATATTTAAAAAAAAAATTCAAATCTAATTTGAAATATCGTAGGAAATAGCTAGAAGAACATAATATACCATAACAAGTTTTATAAAAGTAAAAATATAAAAATGAGAGAAATAAAATATTAAAAACAGCATTATACCATGTGTAAGCCAAACAAAACTTTGGCCATGGCTACAATTCTTTCAACCAATTCGTCTAAAATCGCTTGGTGATTGGCATTCTTCTTTCCTGTGTCTGCCACTCCGGCTATGGCGGGACTTGGTTTCTTGGAACCTAGTTTAGAGTATAAATAGTGTTGCCACGACATGGCGTCTGATGGATCTATCTTGTCCGGAAGTGTCAGTTGCGTTTTAGCGAAATCAATAATTTCTCGTTCAATGACTTTCTACAATGACGACAGATGAAAGAACAGCATTAGTAGAGGTTTGCTGTATAATACAAGGGATCTCAGCAAAAATATTACTTTCAAGAAACGATCTTTACAATGTTGTACAAGTTCTTGCTCTCTACCAGGGAAAAGATTCAATCCGACAGGCAAAAGACGTTTTAAGCAAGCAACCATCAAAGAGGCAGCGATTTCCTTGTCCTTGTCACGTTTGCGATCGCGTGATTTCTTCTTTTTCTACATATTAAACAACAACAATTCCAGGTTTATAGCTATGTGGATTTGTTTTCTCATTAGTTCCGGATAAACTTACGATTTTTCCAGAGGCTCCTGCCGGAGCCTGATCCGTAACAACAGTCGCTTTCCTGCTAGCTGAAGTTGGCATAATAAGGGTCATGTTGTCAATCTCATTAGCAGAGATAAAGTTTTGCTCTTCCTTTCCAAAATACTAGTAGAAAAACGTACGTACGTAAGTTTCAGGACATTAAAACGCATTCTAGTTTGAAAATCAAATATAGGCTACCTGGGAATTTGACCACATATTAAAGATCTCAGCGACATGAGCGTAAAGTTCTTCTCCTTCAGGGACATCATGACGTAGCCAATGGTTTCGTTGCAGATCGACGTATTTGATTAACAGCGGATAGAAAGCGTAAATATCCCTGACCAAGAGGTACCAGTCACTTTGCAATTGCCCCTCGACCTGTGAGGTATCCTCAGTAGTTGATTTCAAGAAGCCGCGCAAAGTCTCTTCTTTGTGAAACATCTGCTCTGTGCGTTTACGAATCTTTTGGGCAAGAGGTAGGAAAGGATCCTTGAGAAGCTCTTCTGAAGTGTTAATGATAATTTGTTGGGTGAATCCAGCGATGCGGGTCATCCAAGGAGCCAGTTCAGAGCCAACGTGAGCTTTGATCAAGTTTAGCACATTCTTCAACAGCTGGTTCATTTGCTCACTAGTTACCATGGTAATATGATTTCTGTAATTTAAAAATTATTTAAATTTGATTATTATCTAGCCTTTGCTGTCTATCTAAAAAATAAATTTAGGTACCCTCCCACAGGATCTTGATTGTCGGGACCTTGGGCCCACCAAAACGGTAGATAAGAGCAAAGCATAGGTAACATGACGTCAATCACATGAGGGGCTTCTGTGTAACTCTTCTCAGAGGCGACGAATTGTTCCACTTGAGCAAGAAGAGTTTCGAGCGTCGGCATACTAGATTCTAACTTGGACATGACATCTTGAGCTTCAAGGGAGGATTCTTGGAGTTTGCCGTGAATGCAGAAAGGATTATGATTATTCAGATGGGGTTCCAAGAAGGCAACCGGAAACGTTGAAGCGAAGGCACCCAAGCAGCTGCCAATCGACGGTCGATGGCGATCGATTTCAATTTTAATGAATTTTCTGTAATTTTTTACGCGAAAGTTAAAAAGCAAGATCAGTGATGAAATTAGCAATAATAATAACCTGTCCTTGTAAACGGATGAATCGGTTCCAAAAGTGTAAAGGTTATTTAAAATCTTGTAACACGCCACCTGTATGTCATCAACTGTTCGAACAAAGGTAAAACAATTCGTTTAGAACTTCAGAGGTTAAACGAAACAAGAAAATCAATTATTACGTAAGAGATCGCTGCCAAACTCGTAAACCGACAGATGATCAAATAAGGCGGTCAAAACAGGAAGAAGAACCATTTGGACGTAAGTGAGAGAGGAAGAAGTTTTCAAATGAGTTCCTCGGAGCAAATTGTACTTCATCTAATCATAAATGGCGACAATATTAATGAGACACCGTCAAATGATTTAACGTATGACAAAGATGAAAATTCACCTCATATAAATTACTCAAGCACTGGCTCAAGTCGTCGGCAGCGTTATTGAAAAACATCAACATGGATGTGCGGATGAATTCGTAACAATTCTTAACTAGAGATTTAGCGTCAGTAGCGCGAACCAGTACTTGCAAGCATCGCACAGCGATGCGGGTGTCGGAGCCAAACGCCGAAAACTTGTAGCGCAATAGCGAAGCCAGTTTGCAAAACAGACTGGCAACCATTTCCTTCTCTTTCATTGAGGCTGCTCCAATGCTGCTAGTAGCAGTAGCGACACTGATGAAATAATGGCGGTGGGTGCTAAAGTATTTCTCCATTAAAGGAAGCACAACCTAACACATTATCAACGAGTGTTAGAGATATCAAGTTGAAATAGAGGGAAATTTTAAAATTAACCTTTGAGAAAAATTTGACGTCGCGGGTTGATGTTTTGAAGCTACTTCTGCGGCTGTAGTTGGTGCTGGGTCGCAAATGTTTCATATTGAAGGCAGCGATATCCAAATATTGGATGAGTTTCTCCAATAAGCTGTAAGCAAATCGACGATCGCTAGATGATGTGGGTTCTCCATCCAGTGCCACTGCGTCCGGATTTTGCTGTACTTGAGATTTTCCCATTCTGTAAAAAAAAAATAACAACAAATTGTGTATACTTCGTAAACCTTTTGATAATCTGAAACCAAGTGAGTTAAGTCGCAGTAACTTTATTTGAGTCCTTGTGCGAAACCAAATACCAAATATTGTATGGTAAGTACCTTGAAGTGGCCTTCTTAGAATCAGTAGCAGGGCTGCATGGGAATAAACAGTCGATCGAGTTGAATGTTGGTGATGAGTAAGAGGAAGGTTGAAACAGGGATACGTATTAATTAATACCACAGGGAAACACCCGAATGCATTCAGGATAAAAAAAAAGACATAACACTGACGATTGTTAATTCGATTTTTAATCGGGAAAACGAGGACGTGTTTATAGGATAGAAAGAGAAGAAATTCGTTAATGTACTTGACTAAACGCTTACCTATGCAATTTGTAGCCCATAAATTGGAGATACTTCAGCAATTCTTGAGTTCTCTCACGATCTTTCCTTTTTTCTTTGTCTGTCAGAAGATCGTATGGGACCATCTGGGGGTGCAAACCTCCACCTATATTCAATTTGTTTGTAAAGGAGATTTTTTTATTGTGCGAAAACAAATCGCTACCAGAAGAGGCCATTTCTTCTTTCTTCTTTTTCGCCCAAATGTCGTGCGAATTCTCGGCCAAGCGCTCGGCCATATTTTGCATTTCTCTGCTCAATGTAAGGTTTGCCATATCCACTGGATTAGGATTGTAATTATAAGGAGTAGTACCACCGTCCTGAAAACAGAAGGATTTGTCAAGTAAAATCATAATCAAAACCTAGCACAAGAAATTATAAAAAATTACAGTGCTGGAGCGTCTCATGCTATTTCTATTGCTATTAGCGGCATCATAGTCTGCAAACTCAATACTCCAGCCCAATGCCACCAGAGCCTTCAGCGAATCTCTAATAGGTTCCCGGTATCGTTCCCGTTCGTAATCCGTCAGCATATGCGGAGGCTTCAATCGTGGGTGAGATTTTGTCTCGTCTGACCAGGTGTCACCATAATTCCAGCCGTTTTCAATCTTTCGCTTAGCCCAGGCATCGTGATAGTGCTCAGAAAACTTTTGTACTAAATTAGTGAGCTCGGTGTTCAAAGAAACCCTGTTACATAATAGTTTAATTTTTTTAAACTCTGCGATTCAATAAGTGTTGAAGAAAAAACGTCTTTACTTCATAGTGTTGATTGGCTGAGGATCATATGGGCCGTTGGAATCTGCAGGAGCTGATTTGTACCATTCATCCTCCAACGTTGTGGCAAGTGCGTAATCTGGAGGAAGTGCGCAACCGATCGCAGTCAAGCAAGGCAAGGCCTTTCCAAATAGTTCTGGATCGTACTCCTATTGTATCAAAATAAATCCAATATTGATATCAAAATTTAGAATAAACTTGCATTTCAAGTTTTTACCATTTTGGAAAGAGAATCAAAGATGTTAGAGAAGAGCATCATGGTAAGTCGTTTTTCTTCATCGCTAGCCGAACCGTAACTGCCTTGACCACCAACAGCGCCATAATATTTGCCGCAACGTTCGTAGTGAAGAGTCAACAGCTGAAAAACGACGTCAGTTAGTTTAAGCCAACTTTTAGTATCTTGTAAATGAGTCTTTTAAAAGTACCCTGAGAGCCACTGTAGTGTATTCGGAGAGACGAGAAACGTCAACCGTTAGTTTTCTCAAGAGCTTAAGCAGCATGTTTGGTTGCAACTCTCTGCGATAAAAAAGGAAGGATTTATTACGAGAACTATTAATTATTAACCACTGATAGCAAATAGTTACACATTACCTAGTAAGCGCAACTAAAAAGTCAGAAACAGCTTCACGTTGGCCTTTAGTCAACATCTTGTTTTTAGAAAGACGATAGACTGTATGGAGCGTAGCGTCCAAAACGCTGGCGTGATTCTCAGCTTCGGCATAGAAACGAGAATGGGTGATCAACAAAGGTAAGATTGAATTCCCGATGTAACGGTTGAGAGCAAGAGCCATGTCTGACTCGCCACCATCCGTTTTTTCGAGAATAGTGGCGGCTCGCAAATCCGGTAAGAATGCTTCCTCCAAAAGACGGAAGAAGAGTTCAATATCTTCGATGCCATAAACGCGCTCCAAGAAGATAACAACGCTCTGTTTGTGACCGGGAATAAGACCCGATGGCAAATCGGATCCACCGTCTTCAGATCCCTGATTTTGTAGAGTAAAACGCAAACTTAGCACACCCTCGAGATCTTCCAAAGGCACCAAGGATCGCAAAATCGCCCGAGCACGAAGAGATTCGTTCTTTCCTTGTGCGATGACAGCTTCAGCGGGCGCACATCGTCCAAGCAAATCAACAAGAGTGCAATAAAAACTGAGAATAGCAGCTCCGATATCGATGAAATCTTCGTCGTCATCACCTTGAGGCATCGGATGATTTAGCCCAGGAATAGTCAAGGCTCCAGTTCCTGAATGAAGTGCCTTCTGCACCTAGTTTTGTTCGAAATTTTATTAGAATAAGAATCATCATTTATTGGAAAATAAACTTTATGACTTTACTTGGATACGCTCCGACATTTTATTGGCATCCGTAATGGCTGTTAGAAGACCATCTCCTTCACCACGTAAAGCAGGACCGAGACATTCAGGACGGCGAATCAATAGTCGGATAACCAAATTCGCGTTTTCTTCTACACTTTCGCCGTTGACCCAAACACAGAAACGGAGAAAGTCCAAGTACCGTTCACCTTCGACTGGATCCCAACCCAAATCGGGATAGCCTCGCTCCATCAATTCGGTGTTTGATTGCAAACCACAACGGGACAAGTAAATGGCAATCTTTTCAAGGTAGTGTTCTCTCAAAGCCAGCGCTAATTCAGTGTTGTCCATTACCGAAGAATAGGCTACATCCAATGGGGTACTACCTCTCAGCGAAGGTCTGTAAAGTAATCAAATAAAAAGTACAATCGTAAACTTTTATTTCCTTTTTCAATCTCTAGAATAAGGAAATCCTTAAGTATTTAATTGAAGTTTTCTTTTTTTTAAAACAAACCTTGATAATAGAATGTTAGAATTTTCCAAGAGAAAAGACAAGTGCTCAAACATAGTTTTCTGGTTTGCACGGGAAGTTCGACAGAAATAGCATAGGAAACGACAGCAGGCTACAACCATTTCATGTGAAGTATCCTTCTCCTTGGGAATCAACTCAGCTTCTCCCCCTGAAGCTTGAACTTGGGCCTGTGTCTGTGCGTCCGACTGAGCTTGAGCTCGTCGACCTGAAAAAGAATATTGTATTTTTGTTTAAATAGAGTAGACAAGAGAGAACATTCGCTCTAGCTTTTGTACCTAAAGTATTCATCATAATAGCCATGACGTTCTCGTGAACACGTAGATTACGCATAAGATCAGGATGCTGGAAGAAGGAATGGTTGTTGACCATCTTCCATAAGAGCTCTCGCATCAGTTCCTCTTCTTCTTGTGACATCTGAACAGGCAACAGACCACGAATGCGACTCAAACCAATCCAGAGTTCCTGCACGTCCTTTGTGGTGCGGCTGTTAATCACGTAAGTTTTCTGCAAAGCTCGCATGACCTCTCCCACGCCGTCGTATTGACGCAACAACAATCGAAACATTTCACGCACCAATTTGTAGCTTTCGATCACCTGCAAAGTACAAACGATATTCTTAGAGATTCCACTGAAATTTATTGCACCTACGAATAAAGATACGACTCACCGACTCTTCTGCCCAAGAAATAATAGTTTTAATGAGTACTTTGCGAAATATTTGTTCACGAGATTTCGCGCTGCCTTCGGTTACTTCTTCTTCTTCGTGTTTCTTTGCTAACGTGACAACATTCATCATACGATTCAACAGACCAGGTTTGGTTTCCTCTTTCACTGGTTCCTCTGGAACTAATTCTTCTTCTGCCATTTTGTGTAGCAACTTTGACGTGAAAGATTCGTGGAACGTCACCTGGATCTGTGCGAGTTCCTCGTTACACGGACAATTTTCTCTTTCTTCCTCCGGCAAATTTTTGAACCCCAAAATGGCATTCATTTGCTGGACAGGCGGGCAACGGAACTCGCGCGTCTTCTTGGCGGCAATGGCTGAAGGCAGATCAGACTGTTTGATCTCGATGTATCGACGCAATTGATCCGCTTGGATTTCGCCAACAAAATCGTGGCTGAAATTGACAATCGATTCAACGCGGTGGCGAAGTTGGTTGTCCAATAAATGATGTAATAAACAACACATCTGCAGTTTGACACCTTCTGCTAAAGGCATTTGAAGAAGTCCCTTCCGGTGCTCATCTTTCCCCTGCGAGCATAAAATGTATCAACGGATTAAAATTGGAACTATGGGCAGACAATAATGAAATACTCTATTACCAGGGGATCAAAAGTCGGATCCCAAGTTTCAGGATCAATTAGACCTAGCAAAGGAGGGATATCGTCATCCTCCATAATTCCGACGAGCAACAGTTTGTCGATAAGTTTGAGAAGAGGAACGAAAAGCATTTCGTTACTTCCGCCAATGGGATCACGGTTATGAACTTGATTCAGTTTAACGGCAAGTTCTAAAGCATGGATAGCGAAAACTTTGACTGTCTCCAATGGGAAAAATGGTGTGCTCAACTCTTTGATAGTTTCTATGTGCTCTTGGATATCAGTTGTAGTCATTTGAGGCCTGATGGATTCAACACGCAGTGAACTCAGACTGTGTGTCATTTCAGGATCAGAGTACAAGTCCTTGAGTTCGTTGCTCATCGGAATGATGTACTCATTTTGAGTCACTTCCATAGTCTTGGCATGCGACTCAATGTGTAGAGCAATTAGTAAATCAGAGAAGCCGGATCGCAATGGCCCGGAAAGATACTCGGACTGTATGGCATACAACAATTGCTTTTGATCCACGTACGAGCAAAGAGTGTGGGCCGCTCTGAAGTTGGACTGGAAGCATAAAGCCGAATACAATTGTAAAGTGTGCGCGTGGAAACTCAATAGTCGCTCGTGTTCAATTAACTCAAGAACATCTATGCATCTGTCCTCTTCCGGTATGTGGACGGCAAGCATAGAAACAGGATCTTCACACAACATACTCCAGCCACGAAGATCAGAAAGCTTCAAGGCATGCGCCTAAAATTTTAGAAAAACAAAACTTTGAAGTAGGACTCTGGCAAACTCAAGTTCAATTAATGCGTATGTTGTACCTTGAGAGATTGATTAGGGACGCGTGACCATTGATGTGGTTTTAAAATTTGAACTTTCAATCGAGGCGGGAACTAAAAACCAAACACAATGATTATAGTTAATTCTGATGAATTAGAATATAAAATAGGTTTGATTAAGTTCTCACCTGAGGCACAACGTGTTTCTCAGAATTCTGCAGTACCGCAGCTGAAAGCGGCAATGTGGTAGGAGTGCGGCCTAATTCAAATTGTAACACTTCCTTGCTGGTAGCTTCAACAAAAATGGCAGGGAAAAGTTTGGTTCCCACTTCCATCTGCAAAAATACAGTATAGCATCATAAATATAGGAGAGTATAGAAGGAATCGAATGTAGAGTTCACTTACCTTGTAGCGATGTTTAGTTTCCTTTCCTTCGCAGGTGAAACTAATCCATCCAGTAGCCGTGTCGATAAAGCAGCCAATAAACATTCCTTGAGATGCTCCTTTGCTGGCTACGTCTTGTGTAACCTCGTTGTAGAGCTCGTCAGCTCTCAACATGTAGCAACTGTGACGGTCCACACTACGTAGAATAACCAAAGATTTGTTTATTATTTTGTGAAAAAATAAATAGCAATCGAGGTAATTAATGACCTTTCTATAACACGTTCTTGATCATCCACTCTGGAAATGAGAACTTTTCTATCCTTGGATTGATCAAAAGTCTTATCTTGCAAGTGGAATTGTGTCGTGACCCAACCGACGTACACGTGACCGGGGTCCTGACCCGGGAAAATTCGAACGCCGTAGAAATATTCGTTGATGAGCCGCATGCATTCAACATCCATAGGATCGAAATCTTCGCCTCCCATTATTCCTCGCGGCTGTATCATGGGACTCGATCCTTGTCTCGATGGTCGCCGATCAGGAATTGCGGGCGGAATCACTTTCAGATCATTCTGCCAAAAAATGTAAAGATTGAAATACATTCGGAATTCCAATCATTTAGAGCTTATTGTACCGGAGTCAAACGAACATTATTGGCGTTCTTGGCTGCAAGATTTTTTGACCTTTCTGTTTTCTGTGCAGCTTCGCGGTTAGCCAATCCTGGCTCGGGAGTTTTGGCTTTGTTGCGACGTTCGGTACTAGCGTCCCGAAGACGTGTAAAGAATCTGGGAAAAGAAAAATATAGTTAATTAAAACGTGTTTTTTTTTGTTTTTTGTTTTTGTTTGGGTTTGGGTTATTATAATCTTACGCAAAAGGCGATTTTCCACGTTTCTTATCCTTAGGATCTCCGCTCGTGTCGGGAGTTCGGGCCTTGCGATCGTTTTCACGAGTTTGTCTACTAAGAGGAAGTTCACTAGTTGCTCGCAAAATTCCTTTACTGGGACTGGCATCGTTTGCGTGACCATTAATGTCCTGAGTATTTGTATTATAATCGATGCTGCGCATACGACCAGCTCGTTCAGGAACGGGTGGTCTAGATCCGGCTTGCTGGCCTCTACGTTGTTCTTCCGAGTCGAAGCCATATTGAAGTTCTGTTAAAAAATAAGTTTAATTTGATTCTGAAATGGTCATAATTGAACGCAATATCACCATTGATATCCGACATGGTAAATCCTGATTTCAACATGGTTTGCTCCAACGTGGCATTGCGCGTAACATTATCAGCTCGAAGGCGATTCTGTCGTAGACGGATTTCTTGCCATCGACGGCCTTTCTCCTGTTCCCTATATTTTTTGAAACGGAAAATGTTGATTTGAATTCTTGCAACGAATGCACAACATTAAGTCGATTACGATATGAAGGCATCGTGAAAGGTAACTGGCAAGGACAATCGGAGAAATTCCCAATTCGCCTTTTCCATTGTTTCAAATTCCTTGTGGGAAATCTTCATACAAGGTGGAGAATCTGATCCACCGGGGATGCGCGTCACCTCAATGGGTGAATCGGCGAAATCATCATTATTCTCGAAGATGGGTTGATCGCGCGTGTACCAATACGTCATTTGTCGACTCATATTTCTGCATCGAGAAAGAGCAATTATAATATGGCGTCACAAATATACACAAAATCGGCGTAATAAATTCAGGAGGAATATTCAGTGTTGACATACACGCAGAATGGTTCGTATCCTTCTTGGAGACCGCAAGAGGTGAAATATTTGAGCGCATTAACATCTTGTCCGAAGACAAGCCTTGCTCTTTGTCCAACTCCCAATGTGAAAGCCGGAATGAATTCTTCGCCTTGAATATCTGTAAATGCGGTTTCACTTCCCATAGAATCCATAAGCAATTCGCCATTTAGAGAAAAACCTGCAGGGAAGATTCTCTTCATTTAGGTGAACGTGTAAACAGGATAGGGATTCGGAACGTGCTTTAATGAGGGAAATCCAAGTAATGAGGATTCTAAATCAAATTTTCTCAGAGGCTTTAATTGAAAACCAACACCAGTCACCACGTTAGAAAAGCTCGTTGGGCTTGTTACACACGCGACATACCTCCAAAAGCTGTTTCTTTTTAAATTTGTTCAACAACCAAGTTAAACTTACTTGTCACTCAACATCTTGTTCCGTGTACCAACAAAGACTCTTATTAGAATTTTTTACGGGGATTAGTTTTAATTACGATACTTACTGATGGTGCGATCGACTAAATCGAGGAAGGCGCCAACACAATCTCCAGCCGACCACTGTTTTCCGAAAGATTCGCCAGTTCCCACGTAAAATTTCTCCTCCTGCACACAAAACATCATACACACTCACTCATAGCATTCGCATCTAAGCCTTCTACGTCTGTTGAAGACTTTACGCCATTATCAAGTTTTCAAGTATGTTTTTTTTTAAAATAAAAACCACAAAAAAATGACTATACTTCGCGGATCGACTAATAAATGAAATTGGTTGAAAGCGCTGCACATGCTCATGCTCGTGCGGCTATAAAAAGCAAATATGTAAAAATGTGACTAATAGTACTTACACATCATTCTATCGTGCAAGTTGATCATGCACCCGATCACGTCCCCGATTTGAACTTTTCTGCCGCACACGTCCCCTGAGCCATGGTGCCATTTAAGGCCCTACAGACACATTCGGAGTACATAGTGAACATAAGCAAAAAAAGATTTCGGTGAAGGAACTCAAAAGTGTGTGATGATGGATCAATTCAAGTATTTTAGATCATCATCAGAACCTCCAGTTACATGGTAATAAAAAAAAATAACACAGTACAGCGTTTTTTTTCAGCGAAACCATAAACGCGTATTTGAGAGCATGCTCATCTGACAGCTATGGTGATAGAACCGTACGAATCTAACATATAGGAAAAGAATTGAGCAATTGGCTGTGGATTCTCACTCATCTGCTTGCTTAAATTAATATATGTGATGGACGTCAGAAAACAAGAGATAATAAAGTTTAATTAAAAATAAACATGATGCCTCACGATGCGCTTCCTGTAAGAATGAGCAGTACTGATTACCGCGCCTACGATCTAATCTTAGACTACGTGTTTAAGCACGTACCCTCCATCCGTCGAAAGCCCAGCTACAGTCGTCTTGGCCTAATTGATAGCCAGCTTTGGCATCAGCTCTAGCCCAACCGACTCGCATAGGGCCAGCAGTAAGAACTTCAAACTCGAAATACCTAAATAATCAAAATAAATAACATTATTCCTTGCGAAATTCGTTTAAAAGCGAACTTTTACCATTTTCCAGAGGACACGGCATACGTTTTCTCTGCCCGATATGTTCGGAATTCTTGATTTTTTGAGCCCATCGAACCGCCAACTAGCGCTGAAACACAAACAGAGGTTTAATGTTACAAAACGGTGTGGAATGATAATTAAACAAATTTGATCCGACCAGTTTCATGTGCCTCCCCTGTGGGCGGCTCCAAAACGTAACCATAGACGAGCAAAGTACGAACAGTTTCGCTGGCAGTATCTCTAAAAGCAAACAGGTAATATTGCATGAAAACTAAATGTCGTGAAATATTGATCTACCTGTTGGCTTTTTTAATGATGTCGTCAACATTTGAATAAGGGACCAAATGAGGACTGCGCTTGTTGTCGGGATCCTTAAAATGACAAAAGGGGTCCATGAAATTTATAAATAAAAATAATTTCATTTGTGTTTTATTTAGCATACTTCGTTGAGGCCATATGTCCATCCTTGTGTGATACGTTCTTTGGCCCAGACGTTATGAGTATTTTCTGCCAAATGATCAATCAATTCTTCTAATTTGCCACTGAGGGTAATGTTGGTCAAATCCAGCGGAGCGGGCTTATAGCCGTTGGACTGTGCAAAAGGATCATTGGGCAATCGCACTGTTTTGATACGCGATGGGGGTTTGTCCATAGTAATGTGATAACCCAGAGCAAGAATCGTCCTATATAGTCCACAAAAATGATTTAGTAAAGTAAATAGTTAATGTTAGTACATAAGTTATCGACTTGAGTGTTTGCAAAGCTAGTTGAGTATCGTAACGTTTTTCAGCTGGCGGCAATCGATCAAATGGAGTCAAACAAGGATGGATTTTGTGTAAATCATCTCGTCTTTCACCAAACACCCAGCCTTCTTCAATTTTGTTCATGGCCCAAATTTCATGAATATTTTCCGCCAGACGATCGCGAATAGTTTCTATGTAGGTAGGTAGAGCAATCTAGATTTCGTTGAGTTAAAACAATCCAAATTAGGTATGGAAGATTAAGTATTTTCAAGAGAAGAAGTTTATACCATCGACGTATCCACAGGTTGTGGCACGAAAGCCGTGTCATTCAGGACTTCAAGAGGCCCTGCCAATGAACTTTTGGTCAAGTCACCGAAGTGGAAACAAGGATCAAGAGCTAAAGTCTGGGTCGGCAGAAGACACTCGTACAGCGGAGAGAATCCGTACGGTGAAGGGAACCTTAAGCGACCGTGTTCACCTCCAAACAAGAATCGGCAAGCTATAAGAAAAAATTCAAAAGCTCATTGAAATATTGCATTGCCAAAGTGAAAAGAGACATTTTTCAGATTTACCTGACTCGTGCAGAACAGCTGACCACTGGGAAAAACATACCGTCCAAGTTCATGTTTTTAAAGTTGCCTTTGACTTTGACTCCGTTAAGATAAAAGTTCATAATCGGAACCGAAAGATCTAGAGCACAACCGATTACATCTCCTTTACGGATGTAAGGCTCGGTCATTCCAGCATGCACAACGGTGCTTCGACCCCCTGTTACATGGATTCAAACACACGAAGAATTATTACAATTTCAGTATCATATTTAAATATCTATTTACCTGTCCATAATTGAGCTCCGTCAAAACCGTACGAATACAAATCATCTCCTACTCCATTACCACCCCATTTTTCTCCTCCTCCGGGATAAGCTACATAACTTTAGATCCAAATTGTGCGATAGTAATGTAAATATAAACCAACTTAAAAATGAAAGTCTTACCCAGGTAGTTTGGCCCAACCGACGCGCAAGTGTGGCATGAGATGTGTCGTCACCTCTACATGATCCACTGTGAGCTCAAAGTACCATTTGAGGAAAACCGCTGAATTGGCTACTTTGCCGACATAAATGTTAGGTCGAATACTGGACACATGATCGACTAACTGTGTCTGAAGCAAAAGATTTCTGCCAGGCAAAAGATAATCGGCGATATTGTTTTGCGAGCTACGGACAGCAACTCCGTTTCCGACGCACAAGGAGCACAAAACATCCAAGACTTTGGGATCTCTTCCGTGTTTCTCAAGAAGAGATATAATAACTTTGATGTGCTCCTCCTATGAAGTAAATTTTTGAATTCTAGGTTGAATGAATATGTATAAAAATTTCACAAAATCATACCCTCATCATGTTCAACGCTTCTGGCGAGTCGATAAGGATGCAGTGGAGTACGTCCAGCATACCTGTACCTTCTCCGGAAGCTTGCGAACCCAGTCGGCTGAAAAGCCAGTTCAATCGGTGCGATTGGGCGAATTGAGCGCAATTCGTATGATTTCCCCTGATTATGGCGGCTAAATTGCAGAAAGACATTAAAGTTAAATAACTAGCTGAATTATTTTAAAAATAACAATACCTAGCAGCTGGTAGAGATAAGCCGAAATAGTTTCCAAATTCTGGCCAGCAGCTTCTCCAGCTAGAGCTGCCATATAGCCTTGGCCGGTAATTGTTGTCAATTTATCAATTGCATCCAAAATAAGATTGAGAATGCCTTCTTCTTGAAACAAGTCTTGCCGGTTGCGCAAGGCTCGCAACTTTAGTTGCTTTTCTTCGTGCTCTAAATAATAACAAGCACATCAGTAACAAGAAAATAGATTGGATCAAAAGATTAAGCAAGACCTATATTCTCCTCTGGTTGAGCAAAATAATCGATCAAATCTTCGAGACATTTGACCATTTCTGACAGATTAACATTTTCAAAAAATGTCATGTGTTGATGATCGTTTGCCAAAGAATCCAATCCTCTAAAATACAAAAAACAATTGTCATCGGTTGAAACTTGACGACGTTAAAAGTGAAATATATACGTAATAAATCTGTTGAAAAGAGAACTGCATTTTCGGATAACTCGGGCCGTGCGAGATTCCTCCTCTTGGCTTCGACTGAACTCAAGTCCGTCGTCCATTTTTCCTTCTTCATGTAAAACGGCTTGTTTCTCCTCTACCTTTCCAACACCTTTCTTCTTTGTCTCGAAGGCCTAGATCAAGTGCCGAACAACATATTAGAATGTCGAACAGGTTATTGAGGCTAGCAGATTTTAACAAATGATTGGCAATACCTTGTATGAAAGCCAAAGACCAGTTTCAACGTGTTGAACAATAACGGTGCTGTCACCATATTTGATAATAGGAGAACCCAAAACTTCTAAATCCTTGTCTTCTAATATTTTCTTCTCGTCATCCTTTTCTTTGCGCAAGTAAAATGCGCTGACCGCTAAGTTGGCCTGATTCCTGTATTTGAAAAAAGAATAGGTTTTTAATAAAAAGGGTTTGACTGTATTTTTAAAAATTGCGTATGGATACTAACCTAGGAAGGAGACAGAGATCTTTATTTTCATTGTAGCAAAGATAGCGTCCAGTGGTGATATGTCGAATGCGCATGGGATGAAGCCAATTGATAAATCCACCAGCCCATTTGGTACGAGCCAATTCCAAACGCCACAAGGAACGAGCTTGTAAAACAACATCACCTCCTTCGTAGACCACCATACTAAAACAAAACAATCGTCAACTCACATCCATTTGAAATTTTATGAAAATACTAGACTTACTTTTGTCCGGGTTGCTCTGACCATGACGAGGGAATCGTAAGACACTCGTCACCTCCATGGAAGAAGCGCAAAACTTCGCCTCCGAACAGAAATCCTTTGAGAGAAAAAAATGTTTCATTTCGTCAGTGCTTATTAGTAGAAATTTAAAAAGTATGTGAATTACTAATAACATACCAACGTTTTTGACGCGACTCAATCCTGTTCCAAAAGGAGCCACCGACCAATGGGTCACATGGAAAGAGGCGTTGACAATCGATACATCTTTCTCTTTTGTGGTGTGCTAAGGTCAATAACAAAAGAAGTCGAAACACTGAAAGAATAAGACATGATTTTGCTGATGAATATTTACCAGGTAACGCTCAGTGGCGACTGAAACTAAAATCAAATCGTCACCGACTCGAACCTTTTCACCTTCCGAACGCTGTTTTGAAGCCGGGTGAAGTGTCCACCAACAAGCCTCGCCTTTCCAGGCAGATTAGCGCACCAAAAGACGTTTTTGATAATGTAAAATGATAAATATTCGGTAAATTTGTTTACCTTGTGATTGCTCTTGCAAACCAACATCAAAAGCTAATTTGTCATTTGAAGAGCTGGTAGAAAGACAGGCCAAATACTTGACATGATAAATAATTCATTAGTAACGCGTACATGTAAGCATACCAATCCTTGGTAATAAATAATGCAATATTAAATTACCATGTTACTGTTGAGATGTCTCAACAAGACAGCATTGCCATAAAGTAAAGTCCTGTGACCAGAGCCTGTGCCTGTTCCCTGTGAAACCAACAGATAATTTACTGTAAAGGACTCTCGATCACAATCGTATTTTTAGATGATCACGATGCATGAGAGAAAGGAATATAGAATGGAACACAAACGTACGTCTGATGACAATTATCAAGAATGGGCCAAGATGATTAGAAAAAAAAATTATCGGTATACGACTTAATTAACAACAGAGAGATTTATATACATAACAGTGCTGGTGGTATATGGTTTGAAAGTGCCGGAAAGTGCTCCGTGTTAACATGCTTTTTGCTTTTTTGACCAGTTTCTGATCAGACATTTGAGTTATTACAGTGACAGTGTGTCGTTGATAGAAAAACTAGAACATGCCCTTTGTAAAGTGTAGCACAAAAAGCTATAATATTTTGACGAAGAAAAAGTGAGGTTAAGTATTATTCTGAGGCGTTCCAGCAGAATAATGAATAAAAACTTAAATTAAACGTGGATATGACCAGAAAATGCCTCGCTCAGGCCGTGTTATTACTTACAATGGATCCTCCGCCCTGCAACATAATAATGATTTCCTTTACACTTGGAAGAAGTCGTTTCCTAAGATCTTGTCACTAATTACAGTTACAGTACATAACTATTGAAAGCAGTTCTAAAACTTGGGTGGGTAAACACCGTTTTTTTTTTTTTTTAAAAGAATTCTTCATGCGCGCGAGCGCGAAATATTTGAATTGATGGAAGTAAAGGCCATCTACTGACGTTTTAACAGAACAACATAAAATTTAACTTTCGCGCTTTACTTTAAAAAAGTGATTCGTTGAAAAAGAATGACTGATGGCGAATTCAATGAAACGATTGAATTAGTTATAAATGTACTCCAAGCTCACCGATTCGGACGAAGCTGCTGTGACAAGTTCTTGTAGAGCTCGAACGGAAAGGGCCTGTTCGATGACGAAGACGCATTGTGATAAATCCGGTGGGGCGTTCTGTAGGTCGATACAAGAAAACAGGTGATACATTGTTAAGTAGATTAACAATTTGACATTCATATGGAATGTCGAACTCATTAGCTTAGCGCTTAGTCTAAGAGGTCAACTCTAAGGACTAATGACATAGCAGATTTTCGATAAGGCGGAGAGGTTTAGTCTGCTCCGATGTCAGCTTATTCGATTCTTTCGAAAAATTTAAACGGCTTCAGCAGCCCCAGACGCATCGATACACAGACACGGAGAAAGTATCAAGGATAAAAAGAAAATAAAATGGTCAAGTCACCTTATCGGCGATGTTTTCCAGAAAGCAATGCCGATTTCCAAATCCTTCGGCGGCTAGACAGACCCTCTCGCCGGTGGCAGTGCACGACAGGCACACATTATCTTCCTATACGGAGTCATCGTCGAAAATATATTCCACAAAAAAAAAAACAAATAAACAGAAATCAGTTTAAAAGTTTCATTCAAGTCAAAACAACCGTGAACATAATTATAGTTGTTTATAGATTAAAACATTATCTGGGGTAGGTAGATAAATTGTCTGCAAAGACGACAATGATGGAAACGAATCGTGAATCATTTGTTTACGTAACCACGTCCACGTTGCCAACAAGCCAAAATAAGCAAAGATAAAAATTTGCTGCGGCAATCACGAATTGAAAAATGAAAGAAAATCTGGATTGCATAGTTTGGAGCGAGGCCGAGCGAGAGACAGTGAAAAAAAAGCTCTTGTTTTGTCTGTTCATAAAAATCACTCGTTCCTGATGTACTGGCACTAAACACGACCAGTTGCGAATATCTATTCTGGCCGTGAAAGAGAAGAGATAGAGAACAAGCGGCAACGAGTAGTGATGGTGGTGGGGAGGGCTAGATTGACTTTCGAAGGGCTGCCGAAACTTTTTTATTTTTAGCGTGAGCCCGTGCTTGTTTCGTTCGTCAGTGCGCGGGCCGTGCCCGAACCATGCAGACATTCACCTCCAACGAGCCAAAACTTTCAACAAGAACAAAAAAGCAAGTGATGGAAGCCAATGTCTTAAGATTCCGATCAGAGAATACACACCACGCAAACTCTTCGTTCCTTTATTCTCATAATCAACTCTTTTTTGTTGTTGTTGTTGTCGGGTAGATCTTTTTTCAGCGGGACCGTTAGGTTACTTTACGTTTCCGGCTGATTGGCAGCCGCTCGGCCAGCGGAAAACATCCATGACAGAAGTCACACGGTGCCGGTGAGGGTTAACAAAAATGAGGAACAGGAGGTAAATAACACGTACCGTTCTCAGGAAGGAAACATCATCCTGCTCGGAACCGCTCTCCTTGTCGGCCATGACGATGAAGCGAGGTTAGCCGCCAAATCCTACGGCATAACCTAGTTCCAACTAGCCTAGCACTTGGGGTGTTGGTGTATCCAACCAACAAATATGTACGAAACGAACTTTCAAGAAGAAGCAAAGCACCAGTGAATCTTTGAAACAGAAAAAAAAGGATGATCCAGCTTCCCGCACGAACTCACTTCCGATAAAGCGTGCAGTCAACCAGCGACTGGCCAACAATTCTCTGCCGTCGGGATCTCTTCATTCGGTTAGAAAAGCTCATCGAGGGTCTTGCACCCAAAATAGCTCTCTCTCTCTCTTTCTCTCTCTTCTATTTCTCCGTACGCCTTTTCCACCATCTTCACCTTCTCGTTCACTTCTCTTTTTCTTTTCTTTGCTGTACAATAAGTTTCTACTTTCATTCTTCCGCCAGCAGGATCCCTCTTTGATCGCTGTATATTTTGATGAGGAGAAGATGAACTATACACCAACGAGGGCTATGACTGAACAAATTACAAATTGAGAGACGACCCAGATGTTTTCGTCGTCATTTCGAAATGTAGGCTACATGACGTGAAACTGTTTATTGGTAAGCTAGTTGCAAGAGTTGATGGATGGATGGGCCCAGCGTCAAGTCAAGAAAAGACCAACGACCAATCAAACGCTTTAATGCTCCGACAAAAAAGATATGTGATTGCGACCCGATAAGTGTTTGTTAGACCCGCTCTGGTTCCTCCAGCTATTTTAAGCTTGTATAGTGAACGTGAGTATATCAATGTTATAAGGAAATGTCCTCATCACACGATGCACACATTCTTTTTTTTTTTCTTTTTCGGGAAAGTTTCAAATGTATAATGTGGTATAGTAGGTTGCATGTAGTTGTAGACTAGATGAGAGGATTGAGAGCTCGCAAATCGCAATCGCAGCCGCAGTTCGCATGCACTTATCTTTTCCAAGACTTGCAACGCTGTGTTTTGAAAGACCGTCTTTGGCGTCTGCTAATAAGCGTTCTTTTGACAGCTGAAGCCATCGATCTAGTTTTTGCCGAATTTAAAATGTCATATAAAATTGTTTTACTTTTATTGGCGTGCGTTTTAGTTGCGGTGTTGGCTAAAGAAACCAAGTCCAAGAAACTTCAAATCGGGATCAAGAAACGTGTTGATAACTGCACTGTCAAATCCAAGCGAGGAGATCTTCTGCATATGCACTACACGGTATAGTTAGACTTAGGCCTTTGCATTTATTCAAATGAATTTTAGTGTTGAAAATGATTATGAAGGGCACACTAGAGGATGGAACTGAATTTGACAGCAGTATTCCTAGAGGCCAGCCCCTTACATTTACTTTGGGATCTGGACAAGTTATCAAAGGATGGGACCAAGGATTGATGGGGTAAGTTATAAAAATATCTTGATGGCTTTTGTTTCAGTAAATCATTCAGTCTGTATCCATTTGACAGGATGTGTGAAGGAGAGAAGAGAAAACTTGTTATTCCATCTGAACTAGGCTATGGGGCTTCAGGAGCACCCCCCAAAATCCCTGGTGATGCAACTCTAATATTCAATGTAGAACTACTGAAGATTGAAAGAAGAGATGATCTATGAGGCTCATAAAATAAAACATCTGATTTTTGTATCAATTGACACATTTATTGAAATTTCTAGTTTCATGGTAAATTGGTAATAAAGTCCATCACCTTTGAACAAACAGTAAACTTCATGGAAATGATAGTGAGCAAAATATAATCCAAAACTGGAAACATGGGCAGTAAACCTTAATCCTAATAGCTGGAATGTTTCAACTGTTAAAATTCAAATCTATCAATTACAGTAATACTTTCCTCTACTAAATTGTCAACAAGAGAGCATTTAGCAACATCAATAACAAAAGTAATTTGGAAGAGATAAGTTTTATAGTTTTGGCTCTAGGGTTGGCGCTGGGAAGCGTATACTCAAGACATTTGCATTTCCTGGTTCCTTGGCGTAGCCTAATTGATTGTAAAATGTAAGCATCTTATCGTTACAATCTAGTGTCATTTTGTAAGCCCCAAGGGCTTTCCCTAAGTTCGTGAGTATCTCGACAATGCTGCGAAAAATTAAAAGAATTAAAAGTTAAGAATATGGGAAAATGTTTTTTAAAAATTTTCTAACCATTTTCCTAGTTGCTTTCCTCGATAATCTGGACTGACGACGACGTCTTCCAAACGAGCTCTCTAGAAAACAGAATTAAATAATATTACCAATATGAAAAGATGCTGCTTCACAGTATTTTGACAACATACCCATGCACAACCCCGAATGAATTTCCTTTCCATCAGTAAAGTACTAGCACCCACTACACGATCTTTGATTGTGTCAATTATCACAGTACAATAGTATGTTCCATGACTGTTTTTCATCAAGTTGAATTGCTCTGTTAATCCAGATGTAGAATTAATAGTATTGATTTTTTCAATAATAAAGAATAACCAAACCTTGGAATTGTTCTTCAGAGATATTTCCTACTTGAGTTAGTTCCCCTAGAAGTTCTAGGAATCCTCTACCATAATCAGACATGTAGAGAGGACGAACACACAGACTTTCATCTTGTTTCAAGGTTTCATGACGTTCTCCCAGGTGAAATTTCTTCAATATTTCTGGGTCATAAATTGGAACTTCATCATCAGCAGTCATTTTATCACACCTATGTACTAAAAAATGAATTATTAGTGTAATTAATCAGAGTAGCACGTGCTTTAAAACCCAGCAATACCTTTCGAGATCGAATTAAGACTGCTGCCAAACAAGGAACCTTCCTTCACTGCTTTCTCTTCCTTCACTGTTCAGTGTCACTGGCAAGGCAAAGGTTTTTAATAAGCCCCTGCAGCTCCACACGTCCCTCTCTCTTTTCGGTTCTAGGTCTCTATCAAGGGGAACAAGATCGTACCCCAAAACCTAATGCTTATTTTCATATCGCCGTAAGTATCTAGGAATCGTAGACAGGAGCTCAGAGGCACGGAGACCCATGTGAGCAACAGGCCCGGTAGTGTTACACAATTGAAGGAGGCTCGTCGCTGACCTTTGCGGCGTGGCGGCGCTAGTTCACTAGATTTTTCCCTTTTTTTTAAATAAAGAAATACCTTCGTGATTTCCATTCTTGTTATTCATAAAAGACACTAATACCGCTAATACGATATGTGACGTAATCGAAATTATTAGTACGTTCATTCATTGAGTTATCAATAGGACGTAAGAAAAATCAATGGTTATGCACGTCTTCAGTTTGTCGACCGGATTGATCTTTGCTCCGTGAGGCCGTGACGAAGTACGTACTTCGCTTGAAACGCGATCCTTTCGAAAAGGTAATGAGTTTCGATAACATAGCGGATGAAATATCAATAATAAAATGGTATCCGATTGACTGATTTCGTCTAGTTCCGAAATAGTAAACGCGCTTGAGCACGGCCTTTTCAACGAACTGTCGAACTTCGCCTCTTTATGAGTACGATCAACGAACGAGTTGGACTTTGTTTCCTGAATTTCTCATCCCCGCTTATTAATGAACGGAGACGAAGAAATTTGGTTATGGAGAGAACTTGTCTAGTGTCTACAATTTAGGTGCATTCTTTCACATAGACATGAGGAACTTGAGAAATCTCCGGCGTATTTCATTTGATTGTTTTGCTTCTTTTTAAAAATCCTTGTTGCTCAATGAAATCACGGCTGGGGTAGACGCTGCCATCTAGCGGCTAGGTTCAAGTAGGTTTTTAAATATCAGGTGTTTCCACAGGTTTGTCTGGCCTTTGTGTAGTCGGTGCAATCAAAACAAGTTATCGTGATCTATTTTTGTTGTCTGTCATACTACTGGATTTTCCTGTTTTTATATCTGGTTACTTCATCAAGGTGTTCCAACATAATGATGACGAAGTAAATTGTTTTTCCTTCTTTTTTTAAGGACATCATAACCCAGTAGATTTTGAAAAACCTTCGCCGAAACTGTATCCTCTTTAGAAACTTAATTTCAAATTTGAATGCTATTAACCATTGTACTTTTTATTAAGGTGAATACTTTCTAATTATTTACTTATATTTCTCGACTTCTTTTGAAATTGCCTTTATAACGTAAAGGATTCCATATCTATATATAAACCAGGTTCCCAATTTTTTTTTAGATTACTTAAGTTTTTGTCCCAGAACAAACAAATTGTGATGATTAGAAGGGGACTGATTACTCCTCCAGGAGCCAGTGAGAATCCAACTAAGACTGTTACTGATTGTAATTCTATAACAATATCTACATATGCTCATTTAAAAGTTTTTTAAATCAACATTATTTGCAAATTGAACTACACAGTGCTGGATGACTTTACTCGGAGTGTGCTGGGTACCAATAATAAATACAATGCAGGAAATGTGAGCCGAGAGCACCTTGTAAAATACCTGCCAGCTTCCCAGGATGAGCTTCCTGTTCGTAGAATGAGTGTAAGCCCAACACATTTACACCCAAACATGTTTCAATGGATAAACTTTCTTGTTTCAACCCAAGGACAGCTATGATACTGCCATCATCCCTTTAGGAACTGATCTTTCTATGCGTGAAAAATACATGACTTTTCACAAAACTATCCGTATTGGGCGCTTGCTTGAAGACCTTGACGTTTTTGCGGTTACGCTGTGCTACAAACACATTCTTAACCCAAAACAGCCGGCCGACTGTACCGTTAGCCCGTACAGCATTGTGACAGCTTGTGTAGATCAAATTGACATATCTCACTTTCCTCTTCGGGTATATGGATCCGCATTTTATTTTTATTCCTTTAAGGAATATAGGCTTCAATTTCGTTTATTTTACAGTACGATGCCGATATTCGCTTGAGAGGTCACGTCACATGGGTGGGCAAATCGTCGTTCGAAGCTTCCATGGAAGTTGATCAACAAAGTAAAGAAACGAATGAATGGCATACTGTTACCAACGCAAGGTTCGTCATGGTCAGTCGAGATTCAATGAACAAAGGATCAGCTATCGTGAATAAGTTGGTTCCTGAAACGGACGAGGAAAAAGCCTTATTTCTAAAAGGAGAAGGTAACATATGCACTAGATTTTCAAGTCACCGTTAGATGGCCCTAAGATCCATTTCTTTTGAAATGCCACAGCGAAAAAAGAAAAAAAAAACTTATGCAAGTGAAAATTCCGTTGTTGTTTTTATTTATTATTATTTTTTTGGTGCTTTTCTCGTTTCTCAGAAAACAAGGAACGACGAGGTAAAATGCAAACGACATCCTTGTTCCGGAAGCCTCCAAGTGAGCAAGAAAGATTGATCATACACGAACAGTTTCTCCGCACGGTGTGTGAAATCATCCCCTTCAACTACTCAACAATTGTGAATGAAATGTTTTATGAATTTAAATTCGTCTTTTAGATCGATTGGAAAAGCATGTCCTTCAAGAGCCGGATCAAACCCGCCAACTCCGTATGGATGGCCGATGCCAAGCTGAAGAATATGATTATTTGTCAGCCAGAGGTCTTTTTTAAAAAAATGTCTTGAATTTAATTTCAATTTTCTTTTTGATAACATTTTATTTTGATGTTTAGAATCGTAATCGATTCAATAAAATTTTCGGCGGTTTCCTTATGCGACTCGCCATAGAATTGGCGTGGGCAAATGGCTACGTCTACTGGTATAAAACAACCCGCCCTCAAGTTTAAACATGACTTTTTTTCTTGTCATGAAGTCTAACCTTTCTTTTCTTTTCAACAATTTTCTCATGACCAAAACAAAAAATGCAGTAAGAGCTTGCCTACTCTGGTCCACGTTGATGATATCCTCTTCCGCAAGCCGGTGGAGATAGGCTCACTCTTGTACTTTAGTTCGCAGGTGGTCTACACTCAAGGTCATTACGTGATGATTCGAGTGACTGCAGAAGTTGTTCAACCAGAGAACGGAACACACGACCTGACCAACGTATTTCATTTTACTTTGAAGACAGACAGTCAGGTACCTGAAGTCATTCCGCGAACCTATCAAGGTAAAAAAATATTCCATCGTCGATCCTCGTCTTCTTTATTTTTCATTATTTAATCCCTTTTAATCCATTACAAGTCCCTTTTCAATGGCGACAAATTGAAACTATAATTAATAAAAAACAAAACGGTTTTTAAATTTACAGAGGCCATGATGTTCCTTGACGGGCGAAGGCACTTTATAGAAACGGAAGAGGATCTAAGCGATCCAGCAGTTATTTCTAAACTCTAATAAAGCCGCGCCTAAAAAAGAAACGAAGAAGAAATCACAAATGTTCCTTGTTCAATCGAAAGTATTGCTTTATGAAAACCAAGAAAAATCCTAAAACTACCAAAGTCGGAGAGGGTTTGAAATTCTATTTAAAAAACAAATTCAGTTATCCCCTCCAAAAAAAAAAAGAAGAAATGGGAAGCTAAAAGCTGCCGACCGAGTAAAAGATCTTTGTTGAATGATACCTATAAACGACGTACATGTCGTTTTCGACGAGTATAGAGTAGCTCATTGTTTGAATAGGTTTTGTTTTTTGTAGTATTAGTAGGAAGAAAACAAAAATAAAACAGTTGTTTGAACGTTGTTGCTGCGGATGGACTCTTGTTCTTCGGTATTTGACCCGGCTCGACCGTGTATGGACAACCACCACCCGCCGCCGCCGCAGCAGCAGATGGACTTGGTGCTTTTATTATATTATTCTTTCTTTCTTTCTTCTTTCTTAAATATGCATTCATACATAAATACGCCTGGAACTGTGTGTTGCTTGAGAATGTTGGTCCCTTTTTTGGTTTTTTGAAAAAGCTATTTATAAATTACCTGTCGATAAAAGAGAAAAGATAGTGCCGTTTGTTTTATTTTCTTCTCTTTTTTTTTAGTGGGGAAATGGATTTCCGATCGTGTGTGGGGGGGGGGGAGGGGATTTCAACGAGAAATGCAAACAGAAAAATTTACAAGAGAAAAAGGGAGAAATAAGACCAAAAAAAAAAGAGTATCCCGAGATGAGATGGAATGCTGGGCGCGGGGTTCTCTTTCTGTGGGAGCGCACACGCCGGTCACTCGGGATTCTTCAGTCGAGAAAAATGGGAGTGAGCGCAGCGCGGCGAATGGACAAATAAATAAAAAAAAAAAACCAAACAAAATAAAAGGAAAAATATCGAATGAATGAATGAAAGGATCGCGACTCACGGAGAGATGGAAGGTCAATGGAGGCGCTGACAGTGTCCACACAAAAGTCGAACCCCCTTCCTGTGCAGCTATCTGTTGTGAGCTCAAATATGGTCAGCAAGGAAGAAGAAGAAGAAGAAGAAGAAGCTGGTTGGAATGAACGAGTTGGAAAAGAGCGTTGCCATGTCGATGTTGCCGCCTGATAAAAACGATAAAAGCACAGCACACACACACGGCAAATAAAAATACCAGAAGAAGAAGAAGAAGAAGAAGAAGAAGAAGAAGAAGAAGAAGAAGGGGATCCTTGACAATGGCATCCACCTTAAATGGTTCCTACCATATACCGAAGAAAGAAAAGTAGATGGATGGATTGAAAGGACCCGAAGATTGAAGTGGTGGGGGGACGGACGACCGAGTCGGCGAGTTTTTTATTTTATTTTGTCACCGAAAAGCAAACGAATGCGCGCCCACTGCCTTTTACAGCTCTCCAAAACAGTACGAAAGAAGAAGATTTTTTCGCTTATTTCTATTCTTTTTCTTTTTGTTCCTTCGTTCAGCAAAGTGGCAGTTTGTTATACAAAAGAAAAAGGGTTTAGACTTGTGTGTCCAACAATAGGAACAGCAAAATATTTCAATTTCATTCTTTTTTTATTTTATTTTTTGTACAAAAGAGAAATAATCTTCTCTGAGGCATATACAACTATATTGTGCGTTTGTCGGTTTTAAGGGACATGTCTCTCAAGTATGTTGTACAAGTACGTTTTCAAATATTTTTTAATTCCATTCATTCGTTGAAATCTGAGAAACTGGAAATCTTTATTTGTTTATTTCTCGTCGTCCTTTCAAATTGACATCGATGGGTGCGCCATAAAAGTCTATAAAAACTCTTTATCTTACATTGGAAAAAAAAATAAAAAGAAAAGAGCTGCGTCAAACACGCAAATAAAATTCACGGTTCTTCCTAGTGCCGTGCATAATAAACACACAGCAAAGTACAAGGAAAAAAGTTAAAAAACAAAAAAAAGAAAAAGTTCTCCGTCAGAGAGATTGTCTCGTCTCTTTTTTCTCCTTCGTTTTTTTTTTTGTTTTAGGGTCAGGGCCGTGTGTGGAAGATAGTTGTCTCTCGGGCCGGAAATACTTGGCATTCCTGCGGTCATCAATGAAAGGTTCCCCTTTGTCTTTGGGTGTGTGTGGTGTGGACGAAAAAAGCCGGCAAACACATTTCAGGTTGGAGATGAACCTTTTTTCCCCTCTCACCATCTCTTCTTCTTCTTCTTCTTCTTCTTCTTGTGTGTTTTTAGATATTTATTTTTTAACCTTTTTGTCTTTCTTTCTTTTGCCTGTATATGTGTAGATATTGGTGGACAGACGGGCGGGTCTTGTTCTTCCTCTTATCTCATCCATCTACCGCTATATATAGGGCTGCCCCTGCTGCTATAGCAACTCGCTATACACGTGAAACAGAGAAAAAAAAATACTCAAATCTATAGATCCATTCTATATAAGTTCTAGGTGGGTGGTGGTGGTAATGGAAGGAAAAGATATTTAATGATGGCACCAAAAAAGAAAGACAGATGGAGAGTATAGAGGTGAAATTCTATGTGACGGTGACGGTATCGTGATGAAATCAACCGCGAAAAAAAAAACAAACAAAAATATCAATTCACTTTTGTGTGGTGGTGGTGGTAGTTGGGGGAGTTTTTCTCACAGTTTCAACTCCCCCCTATCAGCTCAATTCTAAAATGCGGAAGCGAAATCTTCTTTTGAAAAAGGTGCTGACCGGATGAGTTGAAATGTCCCCCCTTATTAATTTTTCATATTTTGAAAATATGAGCCGAGAGAGCGACGACATATTGTTGATGTTTTGTTTTTATATTTCAACACAGTCGATGTGTGTTGTATTTTGTGTATAGTGTGGCGCATATGAAGCTATTAAAACCCACATGCTACTTTTTGAATGAGTGGGAGGTTCAAATGGATCGGCGGAAGAAAGACAATTTTGTTTGAAAAAAAGGGACGGTGAACTTTTTGAATATAATAATGGCGCTGCCCTTTTCGTGTGTGTGTGTGTGTGTGTTTAGAGGAGAGAAATGGGTGGAGGAGCTTGAAAAATCCACAAAGGTGGAGCCGGTGTAGTATTTTCTTTCTCTCTCTCTCTCTCTTTGAGTTTTTTTTTTTCTTTCCCACTTAACATTTTTTTGGCGCCCACTTCCGCCGCTGTGCGCATCTCTCACCCGGCCAGCACAAGAAGAAAATGCGCAGATGGAAATGAGCTGTGCTCATCGACCATTGTGGGTGGTCGCTCTTCTTAAGATCTTCTTTCTCATATTCCGCCGTCATTCAATTTTCCCTTTTTTTTTTCTTAGATATATTTCGTTGTGAAAAAAATAAAGTCAAAATTTAGTCTTTTATTTCTATAGTATCTCTTGTTCCTCTTCTTCTTTTTCGATACTTTCACGAGAGAAAGAGGTTCGGCCTATTTCCAAGCGGATGGCGTACACTGCAGTATATATCAAATGAATATAATGAAAAGATGTAAATACAATTTTTGTTTTTGTTTTTATTCTTGGGAAATGGATGCCCATGCGGAAAATTCGTCGAATTTCGCATCATCCCAGCGCGCACCTGTTTTCTATATACACCACCGTCACTAATTCTCTTAATTGTCGCTGGATTTTTCTTTTCAAATGAAATCTTTGTATAGCCTACATGGAATTGTCACTTTTTAGTATATCCGGATCGAATCGTCAAATGATTCGCCACCAACAGCGCCTATACAATTCATTTAATGAGAATTCAATTCAAACTTAATTCCTCAACTATTTCGTAAGTGCGCACATCATCGCGTAAATATTTGAAGTTACAAAAGAGATAGAAGGTTATATGTACAGCATAGTGTCCACTATTTAGAGCTGAACATAAAAAAGTATAGACCCCATATACAATTATACATCCACAAAGAAGAGAATTTTAGAGAGAGGAAGAGCTGTCACTTATAAAATCATTAAGCCAAGCTTTATGGGAAGGTCGCATGCCAACGCAGAGTCTAAATAAATACTGTTTTATAAATATATTTCTTTATTCGTCTGTCGACACATGTGGATTGTTTTGTACAGAGCTGCGCAAGAGAATATAATGAGCGAGGTACTATATTATAATATTCTGAGCTATTATAGAAAGAATTCTAAATAAAAAGACATTTGGGGGATAGTTCCTGAGACACTACAGAAGAGGGGGGGGGGGATACAACACCATATAGAGAATGGCCATCAGTGAGTGGCTTGAGGGGACCACATTTTGTTGTTTGACTATATAGGAAGGACTGAGTGCTCAGTCCTGTGTGATTATATCATTCTCTAGCTATTGTCTTTCCTCTCTCTTATTTCTTACTATCTTTTTCTCGATTTCATAATTACCCATCCGGTGTCAATTTTCCGTCATTTTTTTTTGGCTGTGGGGCCCCTATAGTCAGTCACTTCTTTTCCCCCCCTCTGTCCGTTTTTCTTTTCTCACTCCAAGTCCACAAACAATTTCCAAACCGAGAAAAAAAAAGACATTTGAAAAAGGAAGAAAGATATACCTAATAACAAGAGAAGTCTAATTGGGTCTAATCAGTGGCGCCCTTGTTGTTTTTGTTTTTGTATCGTTATACGTTCACTCACGTCAGTTGAAATGTGAACTAACTCACTATACAGTACAACGTTATATTAGTACTACCGGCAGTGATGTATAGAGAGTCAAAAGGTCCAATAGATTTACTACCGGTAATTGCTCTTTCACCGTCAGCCATTCGCTTCCAATGTGACCTTTTCTTTGTTATCTTCTATTTTGGCCATGGAGGACGTGAAAAGAGGAGAATCTCATCAAAATTAAAAACACACAAATGATAATAATAATAAAAAAAGACAAGGGCAAAAAAAGAAAGAAATATAAATAAATGTGGGGGTATATATATATACCGTACACAAGTTATTTTTATTTATTTTTCCTTCTTTTCTGTAGCTCTGTGTTATGTTAGGTTTGTGTGTGTGTGTACAGTATAAAAGACCCCCTTCGGACAGGTGGGAGACCGCCAATGGTGGCGGTGAATCTCTCTTCTTCTTCATTTTTCCACAGTTATATGATTATACAGCTCGTTTTCTTCTTTTTCTTTCGGGGTTATTTTTTTTTGGGGGTTTTGTTTGTGTGGTGCCGTTGAATAAAGGAAAATGTCTTTTGATGGATGATGTTATGACTGCCAGGGAATAAAGGAGCGGCCTCCTACTCGCCTTTTTTTTTTTTTTTTTTTAAATGATTTTATCCTTTTTGAACTGAGCGCGCGCGCGCGCCCGGCTTTCATTATTCAAATCATCCTGAAATGCAGTTTAATCTTTCTAGTCTCTACTAATGTCCAATAGTAAATGTTTGTATTTATTATATATTTGTTGGGGAATTTGGAGAGAGGATATTATAAAAAACCAAAGCCATTGGGGGAAATTGAATTTCTCGACTGCGCTCGGCCAGTCCAACACGCAAGTCTCCAAAGGAGTAGCGGTTATGATCTGTACGCCACCTGTTGTTACACTGCCAACTAATGGAAACGAGAATTTCAGACGTGGGAGACCCAGTACGTTAATAATTGACTGATTAATAAAAAGAATTATAAGAAAATGGAATATAGAATTACGTTAGACGTACGATTTAAGGGGAATTTTAAATATTAATAGAGGCGCTAGAGAATTTTGAGGAATGCGTTAGAGCATGACGTGACGATATTCCATACACAACGAACAACAACAACAGCGGCAGAGCCACGGCACAACAAAATGTTGAACCCTCATCTCGAAAATAACCCCCCCAAAAAAACAAAAGAGAATTATTTTCTTATGTTATCCTGTATACTGCGATTGTCGGATATCTCGATTATCTACCTTGAAAATGTTAATGGATCCTGTTGCCTCTTTCAATCCCCCCCCTCAATTCAATTTGAAATATATTACACACATGTTAGAGTGTGCGCGCTGCTGTGTCTATATAGACTAAGAAATTAAAATATAGTTGACCACAGAATAATAATCAAATCGAAACCTGATTTTTTTTTTTTTAAGTCTGTGACCCAAATGGATGACTAGAGATCTTATTTTTAAAAGAAAAATTCTTTGGATTATTTTAAATTTTGTGCTTTTTTTAAAAAAATAAAAAGTTGATTTTTTTTTTTTTGTTTTCCGAGAAAAAATTTAAATTTCTATAACGGTGAGATGCTTATCATTTCCCACGAAATCGCCAAGGAAATGTCACACATCCGTCACATCTACTACACACATTATACATAATAATGATTAGACTTTTTTTGGTTGGACAATGTCAAGTTGCTGGAATGCCATTGTCATCATTACCAAAATGAGATGACGATATACATCGCACTACAATACACAACAACAATTGGAAATGTTCCCAAAAAAAAAAAGTGACGTGAACTGCTTTTGCGTACGTCCAACTTTGGCTGATTCGGACAATCTCTGCTATATATATAATATAACAAGCTTTATTTATTTGATATATACACATAATTATATATATATGTACTATTGGCTGTACAGGCTACTATTATCTCTTCGCCCTTTTAGTGCGCATGTGTAATATTATAATGATCGATAAGAAGTAGAAGAAAAGTGGATGGTCGACTCTTTTTTTGTTTTGTTTTTTTTTTTTTTTAATTTTAAAAAGGAAAAGAAGAAATGGAAAAACTGGTTTTGTTATTGTTGTTATGTGAGTCTGCGTGAGCACACGGAACTCTTAATAAAGTGGCGAAACAAAACTTGTATACACTCCATGACTCCATGTTATATACCCATTGACTGGCCACAGGTGTGCAGCATTCATTCGTGTTAGCTTATAAAGATATTGTTATTATTATTATTATTATACTCGTTATTATTATTAGAGGAGGACGCAGTATTTCTTATTATTATTATTTTTTTTTCAAATATCAGATAGAGAAAATGCGACAGTTTTTATTTTGGTTTTCCTTTTTATTGATTATCTTGATGTTCAGCTGGTTTTACAGAGCGCTGAATGACGCAAGAGCACGCACAACACGTTTGCTTTGGGTTTTTTTTTCCTTCCAGGTCGTCGTGAACTCGTGATCTTTTTTAAATAACAAATTTATTATTTCGAAATTTTTTTGATTGTGTAGTTTTGGTTATTTTTTTTTTTTTTTTGGGGGGGGGGGGGTTTATCGAAGGATTTGAATCGCTATTAGTTTCATTTGTATTTGTTTAGTTGTATAATAGTGATTTGAGATTTATTTTAATTCCGCAGAATGGAGGTGCCAATGGCAAAGGGAAAACATATAAACGCGCTCCATTAATCATTTTTTTTTTTAAATTGTTTTTTTTTCTGATCTCTCTGAGGAGAAGATTATTTCTAAACTTTAATATCCCCTCAAAATAATAGTCCTCAATGACACGTGGAATCTCCAATCAAAATGATTGAATTACCCCCCAGAAAAAAGAGTCAGAATTAAAAGGCTCTTTTGAGATATAAATCCAATGACCTTTTGGGAATTCAATTTTAAATTGATGTCTATAAAATTTGATTTGAAAAAAAAAGAAGTGGATATAAACTGTGCACATTTTCACACGCATATTATTGAGAAAAATCGAAAAAAAAGACCAAAATGTGTAGACAGCAGCAGCAGGTGAGCGAGAAGGGCGGGTCGTGTTGAAAGGATCCACGTTGAAGAAAATAGACATTTTCTCTCTCGCCTATTTTCTAGATGCTAAAACCACTTGATATTATGGTAAATGAAGGTGGTTCTCGCCTTGATCAGTCAGTAGAAAGGCCCATACTGTTGTCCTGCCCAGTCTAATAATAATCAACTTGCACAAAAAAAATTGGAAAGAGAGAGAGAGAGAGTGATGGCCTTTACTATAAGAAAAACACAATTCAGTGTGACATTTTTCACACTATTACTAAGTGTGGGTTGTCCTAAGAGGAAACTTGATTTTGCCTTTTTTTCTTTGGAAAATGTGTGTGATCGACGTCAGGTGTTCACACTCATCTCAATACCGCAGAGATAATAACGTGGAACTCTAATAATGAAATGGGCTCATTCCGCGAATATTGTCACTCGATCGTCGATAGAGGGCCAACAATAATGAAACTATACTGTATCTAGCGCTGAAAATCACTCGATCCTGTCAAAAGAATAAAGAAACGAAACAAAACAATAAAGGACCTCTTCTTCTTCTTTGCCGCGCTCTTCGGTGCACAACAGGTGTGCAACACACGGATACACAAATTGGATCCGCTTTTCCATGTATTTGCAAATAAGCGCCTTGCCCTTTTTCTTTTCTTATAAATAAATAAATTCTTGATATTATTATTTGATACGCAGAAAGTAGAAAAACAAGAAAACGATGATGACGGCTTGTAGTTTTTTTACACGTCGAATAATTTTTTTTTTCGTTTGTGTGTTTCCATCCACAAGGTAAAAACTCCCCTGGGGTGTCGAAGAAGAAGGAAAAAAAAAAAAAACGGAACACACAGCCGCCACGCAGTCTGCCTTCACCAGTCTCGTCTCATTCTTTCTTCTTCTTTTTCTTCTTCCTTATATACGTATTTATTTTCTATTATTATACATATATATATCCCTCCTCCTACCTCCTGCTCCTCCTCCTCCTCCTACACAGACTATATGTATTTTTTATTATTTTTTTTAACGCGCCAAGTCGGTTCACCTTTTTGATTTAGATTTATTTCTACATATATTCGCCTCTAGTGAATTGTCATTCACAATTTTTTTTTTTTAAAGTCTCAATGGACGACGTCTGCTGTTGTTGTGTGTGTCCTGCTGGAATTTCATCCAACTTGCCAAAGAAGAAAAAGCCAAATTGAATGAATGAGAAATGCTAAATAACACAGACACACCTGTGCTCCGGCTGCACCTTTTTTTTCTGACTTTTGGATAGTAAAAAAAAAAACACCTGCCCCGTAGTTCAAGAAAAGAAAGAAAAAAATAAACTTTCTTTTTAAAAAAAATGACGAAATTCTTTGGCTTTTATTTTATTTTATTTTTTTAAATGTTTCGCGCGCGGTGTTTTTTTTTTTTGTTTGTTTTCTTTTCCTTTTCATCATTCGAAATTATATTACAACATACATATATACATAATTATTTGAGTTATATTTTGTCGGCGGCATCTTCTTTAGATCTTACACACACATACACACACACCTTAATATAAACTGCGCATATCTATCTAAAAAAAAAAAAAATGTTCCGCGTTTCTTTTCGGGGCTGTTGCCGGCCGAGAAAAAAACAAAACCTTTTTTTTTTTTTTTTTTTTTCTTTTTCTCTTTTTCAAATGAAAGGGAATATTATTAAGTTCGTACATAAAATTCGGATCCGCCCTATTGAGCGCGCCCAGTTGAGCCGAATCTTCTTTATTCTGAACTTCTTTTCATTTTTTCTTCCGAGGGATATGTATTTATAACAACATTTTTGGTTTTTGGTTCTTCCTCCCCTACTACTCTTCTTCTTTTGACTCTATATGTAATTTATATATATATATGTTGTGTATGTTGTGTAGAGGGAAAAAACTATTTCTGCCCGGGTTTTTTTCTTCTTCTTTTTTCCCGTCTTAATTACAGAGCAAAGTGCGCGGGTTATGATGGCGGAGGATGACTCCTTTCCAACCCACTGCCAGGCCACAAAAGACGTAGATATATACTACTAGTGAAAAAGGAGGGAGGAGAGAACAAGGGACTTTTTGAGTTTTTGGTTGCACACCTGGACGATGAAGGAGTTAAACCAAAAACAAAACAAAAATCCAATAGACTTTGAAAAATCTAGAAATTTTTCATTTTTCTTCTTCTTCTTCGTTTTTGTTGTTGTTGTTGTTACTTATAATATATAGGGGGCTGTTATTGCGGGACTGGACCAACAGAGCAGAAAAGGCTATGCAATCACGAACGCGCCGACCTTACCCAGTGATTACAAGAAGAAGAAAAAATTGTTCAGGCCAAGAGGAAAAATGGAGAGGAGGACACAATCAAATTGAACGCAACTGATGATGAAAATGAATCAGAAATAAACCAACCGCAACCCCAAATTTCAAATAATAAATGAATAATCATCAAAATAACATATTATGTTATATACTATAAGGCGACCTACTTGAAAATATTTATGACTGAACAACTAAAACACGCAAGAAACAAGTACAATTTTCACCTGTATCAGTATACAAGAACGATATTAAATATGTTTGATTATTACCTGTTAATTATTCATCGATTTCCATGTTTTCAGTCATTTCTAAAAATTTTGGTTTTAAATTCCCCGCCTACGACAAAACTGAATGAAAGTTATTCATTAAAGCGATAAGATTCTTTTGTTTAATTTTTTTTTTTGCAATTCAAATTCTCTGGCTCTTTAATGTGGACCTGAATGAATGAAATCCGCACGTTACAATATTTTTGTGTTGCTCTTTGAAATTCATCTGGGGGAGGGGGGGGTGGGACCTTGAACGCGACTTATTCCCTTCGATTCTTTGTACATATTATACAGTTGTCATCTTCTTACACTAAATTATAACCATTGGGGGAGGGATCGAGTCTGAGGTTATTCTCCTTGTCGCCACCGACAATAATCAAAAGACAACCAGGAGTGGAACAACAAGTTTTCAACTTTTTGTTTTGTTTTGAATTGTCTCATTGCCATCGTCCCGTTGATGTCCGTCGTCGTCCGTCGTCTCATCCAAATAAAGAATCGATATACGTATAGTACTGCGATACTCTTCTTCTTCTTCCTTCCTCATGTAGGGAATGTGGGGGGGGGGGGGACATACAACCATCCCCCCCCCCCACAAAAAATAAAAAGAGAAGAAGCTTAAAAGCCACTCTAAATATACATATAGAGATGTGTGTCCTGTGTCTCTATGTAGTATGTAAAACCTTTTTTTTTCCATTTAGGTAGAAAGGTGACCATCTTTCTTCTTCTTATTACCTTTTCCCCATCCCCAATCTCCCTGGATATATATATATATGGCAGGAGGGGGGGGGGGAGCTACAAAACGAAAAAAAAAAACGATAGGTCAAGTGCTGCTGAGCTGATGGCTGTTTGGTGCTGCGTTTACCTTTGCTGACTACGTTTTCACAGTAAATACGGATCTGATAGTCTCGGCTGAATGAGAAATATAGTGTACAAACAAGTAGATAAATCCGATATATAGATGTGTATAGGTATAGACTATAGATAGTAGACATTTAAAAATAAAGAGTCGTTTTCTTTTTTTTGGGGTGGTTGGGTTGTGACTTTGGTGCTGACTGTATAGTGACCGACCTATACTGCTGAGCTGCTAAGAAGAAGATCAAAGCGTCTAGCTCTGACTCTTGTTCAGTCCGTGTTTGGTGATGTGACCAGTGTAGTTGGGTTGGTTGGTTGGTGGCGCATATCAATTTTCTATTTAAAAAAAAAACAAAACAAAATAAAACAAAACAATTTGTCTATTTTTCGATCAAACGGAATTGCTCATCTCTTGTGTGTGTTTGTTTGTACCCGCGAATTAAAATTGAAATAAGGAAGTGCAACATTAAAAAAGGAAATATTTATCACACCAAGGTCTTGCTCTTCTTGCACCTGTGCATCCTAGCTCCGCCATTTCCAGCCAGAAGTCCTAAATAAAAGGAAAACTAAAAGAAAAAAGGTGTTATACTCATTATAAGATCTCTCTCTCTCTACCCTTTCCTCTATTGCACACACACACACCTTCTTTTCAACCAAAAACAACACCTGTGCCATGCACTTCATGTGCCAACTTTTCTGTTTTATTTTTTATTTTTATTTTTTTTTTCTTATTTCATGTCGCACCTTCTTTTGTTTTTGTTTTTTTGGCCAATTCCCCGATGGAATAATGTGGCCTTTTGAATATTGGATAAAACAATAGTGTACTAACTATAGCAATGAGATCAGAAATTCATTTCATTAAAAATCAATTGATCAATTTGAAATTGAAATTTATTTCGGGAACACTTTCAACATTTTGAGTCTCCGTCCCCTTGAAGAAAAAAAACACCCAACCCAAAGAAAAACCTTCCAAGTTCCTTAAATAAAAAAAAAAAGGAAAAAGTTCTTCTTCTTCTTGTTTCCCCCCTTCTCTTGGCTTTTCCTGTTCACCCAGTCTCAGCCAAAAATGAAAAGAGAAACAAAACAAAAAAAAAAGCCAAAAGCCCTTATAGTATATATAGTCCACAGCCCCCTCTCTCTCTCTCTCAATCCCCCTACATTTCTCTTTGTATATTAGTTTCCACCTGGTTTTCTTTTTCTTCTTTTGTTTTTACCTCCGAAAACGAAGGTCTAGAGAGAGATGGAAATATAAAACAAAAAAGAAGTTGGACGAAGGTTCAAACTAAAAGAGAAAAAGAAGAAATCCTAAATACCCTATCGACCATCACTACTCGTCCATTTTCTTTTACCTTTTTCTTCTTCCTTTATATTTTTCCCCCCTCAAAAAAAAAAAAATTTAGAAATTGATTTTTTTTTTCCAAATTAATTCATTCGTTTTAATTGTTTTTTGATTAGAAGATCCCGGTGGAGTGATATTGTGATCCGTGTTTTTCCTTCTTCTTCTTTTTTTGAAGTGTCTGCAGTGTCAACCAAATTAGAAAATCGCCCGCCAAAAAAAAAAAAATAAATAAAAAATGTTCACATTTGAAGAAAATTGAATTCAAATAAGAAAAGATTGCAACAACAAAAAAAAAACAAAAAAACAAAAGACTCACCTTGTAAGCGGCTATCGTTGGCTATCGCGTGCAACCATCAGTTACAACATTGGGCAGTGTCGTTATATTCGTCCCATATAGTGCGTGTCTTGCTATTGTGTCGTGTTGTGCTAGAGGAGTTGAAGAAGTGAAAGTTGCATATCTCTATCCCAGTTTGTCACGTTGAAATTCTTTCGTTTCTTTCTGGGTGACACACACTCACGTACATACAAGTTTCGTTGTTTTCTTATATTTTTTTAAAATCAATAGTTTTCACATAGTGTGTGGGGCATTTACCGGGCCGGGTGATTTTTTGTCTCAGTTTTTATAATCGATCACAAATCTTTGCTTGAAGAAAAGTGTTGAAAATCGGTGCTGGGTCGTTTGAGTTTCGTCAATGTTGCTATGAAGAAGTGCTGTGATGATTTCGTGATTGCCAGTGATCTGCTGTGAGCCAATCATTGCTATTAAGGCCAGGATGACACGGATCTTTAGCTGTTGTATCAGCCAGCACAAACGACTCGTCAATTATTGCCAATTATTTCATCCTCATCTACTTCATTTATTGTTATTGATTTCCATCCTGTTGCTGCTCATCGTTCATCCGTTCAACATTTGTCGTGGCATCAACAGTCGATCATCTGTCGTCAACACATCATTCAATCCATTCAGGTATTTTTTTTATCAATTTTTTTTTTTTCATTTTTTGATTTGGCTCTTTATTCCCGCCAAAAATTTAATTTAAATTTGGCTGGATTTTGAAGTTTTGAAATAAAAATGTCAGACTATTTAGGAATTCTCTAATTCCCCATAGGTGTACAGTATATATGTATATTCTGTGTGTGTGTGTACACACATCGCTGTATATAGTAAAGCGATTGGTTTTTTTTTTTCTACTTCTTGTTTTTACCTGGAGGGTAAAAAAAAGTTCTTCTTCCTCTTGGTCATTTCCAAATTGGAAAAATAAAAGGAACGCGTATAGATAAAATGGGAAAGAAAAAAAAACCTTTTTCCACCCTCCAAATGAGGAAACCCAAGAAAAAAGAGTGGGGTTGAAGGGGGGGGGGATGCTGAGTGCTTTTTTTGTCTTTTTTTTTTCCTGGAAGAAGACAATAAGAGGATAAGAAAAAAGAAATTAAAATTTAAAAAAAAAACGGGGACAATAAAATTTATTTTTTTTTTATTTTGTCGACTATTTTATTCGATTCACGTTAATGAATCAAATTGTAAAAATTCCGCAAAAAAAAAAAAAAAAAAATTTAAATAAAAATTTCTTTTTTTAAATTTGATTGTTTGTTTGTCCCGTTTTCTTTTTCTCTCGTGGAATTTGTTTTTTTCTATAATATATTTATTTCGGGTTTTGGAAACGCAAAGTTTATCCAAGTTCTGCTGGTGCCAAAACGTCGTTCAGATCTCCCGGTGTTACATAAACAGAGAAAGGCAAACACAACAAAATAATACAGGGACGTATATACGAAAAAAACCAGAAAGGGAACATCTCTCTCTCTCTCTTCTATATAAATATGTAAACAATAATATCCAAGAGAAAAAAGAATAAGTTAAAGAAGAAAGAGGATGAATATTAGAGTGTCCGTCCCGGCCGCGACATTGAGGCCAAACGAATAAGAAAACGTTTTCTTCTTCTTCTTCTTGGACTGCTCGTGATGGAGAGAAAAGATAAGAGAGAAAAGAGAACTTATCTGACCCATTGTGCATAGATATATGTATATGCTGCACACCTATGGTTACGACATCAACCGAGGGATGGATAAGAATAAGCCAACAAAACAACAGCGCAACTTCAATATAACTCCCGACAAGAGATAAGAGCTAAAAGAAAAGGTTTTTTCCTTCTCTTTTCATGTTGGGTTTGCCAACTTTGAGCTGTTTTCGCCTAGCGAAAAAAAAGTGGCCATTTGTTTATTCGTTTTCTTGTATAGTTTAAAAATGGGTAGGGACACACTTGTTGAATGGCGGTCATCAACTGCTCGGCTGGACAGGTGAAATAGCTGTTGAAATCCGAGTCAAATTTAGACGATTTACATAATATAAATTCTGTACAATCGGGAGCCAAAACACATTCCATCCATCCATCCCGCTTCTACTGCTGGCCCCCTTTTTTTTGGAAATTCTTTCAACACTGACGCATCTCTCTCTCTCTCTCTCTCTCCCAGTTGGCAACGTCGTCGTCATCCTGTCTGACTGAATCTGTGGCCAGGTGTTTTCTCGACTATTTTCATATTATGGTTTTGCCTTTTTTTTTTTATTTGAAAGTTTTCTACGATTCATGCAACCAACAACATCGATCAATCAATTGGTGATTGCGCAATATCTTGTTTCATATCCATGACCTATACAACCGATCGTGTCTTCTGTTCCATCTTGTTCAAATTGTGGGGATAACGAAAACAAACGGCAAATGTTTGGTTGGAACGGATGATTTTCGCCAAATTTTTTTATTTTTTGGGGGGGGGGATGCGACCCACCTGCTAAGCCTATTCAAGATTCCGAGAAGAAATTCAAGACACCAAGGTGTGCGCGCTCTTATCTAATTGGCGAGATCACAAATGGGAAGAATTCCAATAGAGTCGGTGGTTTGTGTTTGGTTTTTTTACGTCTCTCTCTACCCTGAAAAGAGAGAGCTCACACCTGTGTCTATATACTCATCCATACTGACAGAGAGCAGCTCAACAGCTTTGACATCATTTGCATAGTCGTTTCTTCTTCTTCTCGCTGCTGTTGATTACATTTTTAATTTGGCTGGGTGTTGGGATAAATATCTGAAAATGGTAATCATTTGAACATCTACTCGTTCGTGTTTGTTGCATCATCGTCCGTATTATATGAACTGTGATTATACACACAAGGCCGAAACGGGGAAAATGCGCATCAACTGTTGAATGTTGATCGTGAACTGATTGGGTCGTTGTTGTTGTTGTTGCGCAAGAGGACGGCGGGTTTTTTTTTCTTTTTTTTTTTCAATTGCGAATCATTG
Source organism: Daphnia galeata (assembly GCA_030770115.1). Lineage (NCBI taxonomy): Eukaryota > Metazoa > Arthropoda > Branchiopoda > Diplostraca > Daphniidae > Daphnia > Daphnia galeata. The sequence continues at coordinate 8,426,342 of CM061117.1, forward strand.
ATCGCGTCGGGGGTCTTCGTTTTCTTGTTTGTTTTGTGTGGAAAGAAATTCACGCGCGAGCTCTTGAATGAATGAAGTCAAAAGATCAAAGAAAATTTAAAAAAACCAAAAACAACGAAGGTAAAAACCTTTGCGAGAATATAAAAGAATAAAGAATGCACGGCAGAGCGTAGGTATAATCAGTTTTTTTGTTTTTTTTTTTGTTATAAGAGGCGACTGTCTTATTACGTCGTAACAGGTGAGACCGGGGGGGTTGGGCCCTGTCGAACCAAAATATGGTTGGTGCTGCGGGGGCCAAAATAAAAAACTCTTGGAGCGCACAGGTGTTTCTTTCACGATTTAAAAAAAAAGGGAAAGAAAGAAAAGAAAAAAAAAAATTGTTTTTGTTGTTATTGGTTGGGACTTGGGGTCGCACCTTGTTACCATCCGTTTTCGTGAAAGGAAATTGTTTCACCTCTGCGAAAACATTTGTAGGGTAGACATTCTGTTCCACCTGTGTGTCGGCTCATCACGCAACAATAGACGTCATTTACCAATTGAGTTCAATACGGAAATTTCATCAAAAAAAAAGGAAAAGAGAATTGTAAATCATTCAAATAGTAGACGAGTCCTTGTGTCCATCAAAACCAAATAGTTTGACCCATGTCTTTTTTTTTCCATTTTTTTTTTCAATTTTTCTTCTCTCCAACTATATAAATGGATCCGGTTTGTTTTTGTTTGGTTATTTTTTTATTTTTCATTTGATTGTTGTTTACCTTAGACAGAGCGAAGTAGAAGTAGAATATAACAAATGACTGTTTGATTATCAGTTGGCGTCAATCACGATCGCCGGACCCACAACAAACAAAACAAAAAATAAAACGGGTGAAAGCCTCCCGACTTTTTTTTTTTTCTTTATCCGGAGACGAGTAATGAAAATTTCTCCTCCCTCTAAAAAAAAATTGATTTCATTATTTTCTTATCGATTTTATTATAAATTTCTTTCTTTTTTTTCCAATTTAAACCGAACAAGTTAATTTCTTTGGAAATTTTCGATTTAAATTTCATGTATTTTATTTTTTTATTTTCCATTTTTATTTAAAATTTATGTATGCATTCATCGGCCGATTTCACAACGACCTAGAAACAAAAAAAAAATAAAATCGTCCGGTGAATGGGAAAGGGCACGACGATGGATATGGATATGTAAAAAAAATTTCACATATGTTTTTTTTTTTTCTTCTTCTTCTTCTTCTTCTTTCTTCTCCGCGTTTTATTTTTCGTATATTTCATTGCCTTTTGTGTCGTTTCGGAAGAACACCTGTGCGGTATAGTACGATCTATACACCTGTAGGTAGGAGGAGCATCGCGTCGGTCACTCGGCATAATGGCGCGCGCGCCCATCTCTCAGGACTCCAAAACGAATTTTGACAACAAAAATAAAAAAAAATAAATGAAAAATCCTTTCAAAGCACTGGCAAAAAAATAGCCGCGAAAAATCAAATTATAAAATCTAAGAAAAATTCATTTTGTGAAATTTTTCATTTTGTGATTGTACACAGCCATAGTCATTTAGTAGTTGGAATAGATATATTGTATAGACGCAATGTGTCCTCCATCTCTTGTGTTTACGCAATAAGAAGAAGAAGAAGGGGGGGAATGAGAGAAGCCGGGGGCACGCGCGCGCACTGCGGGGACACGCGCCAATGAATAATTCATGCGTAATGATATCGACAAGATATTTTATACACACACAGAGTACACACACACAAGAAAAGAAAACGAATAATAATAAGAAGAAGAAGAAGAAAAAAAAAAGAGAGAGAGAGACACGACTTTGTTGAAAATTGATGATGGCGGACATTCACAGTGTTTGTATATAAGAAAAAAAAGAAGTTTTATTTTCTTTTTTTATTTAAAATAAAAAAAAAAAAAGAGGGAGAAGGCCGTCCTTGGCCCCCCACTGGGCTGGCGGCATGCTGTCTACCAGAAGAAGAAGAAAAAAAAAAAAACCCTGGGCGCAACACAGAAGAGTTTTTTTTCTTCTTCTTCTTCTTATAATATTTTTGGGGTCTCTCTCCAGCACAGCACACCTGTGTTCTGTTTCCATCTCTCTTTCTCTTATACATATATATATATATATTCACAGTTGAAATGTGTGTGTGTATTCCCTTGCAACTCTTGGGGGTCTTCTCCAGGTGGTTGTGTGTTCACTCTCTCTCTCTTGAACTGGTTAAAATAAAAAAATAGGGGACGATAGATAGAATTGAAATAAGAAAAAAAAAAAAGACCTTGTTTCAATTCACACATGTATGTATATAGACTGGGTTGAACTATATATATCCGTACGGGAAATAAGGTGTTCCCCCTACCAGTACCCATCTCCGGTCCCCTATACCAATCAAGTTAGAAAAAAAATTTCCCTTTTTTTTTTACGCACCTAGTCTCTTATTTCGTCAACATCAGGTGAAACAAAAAAAAAACTATTCAAATGAAAATGTACAGATGTAGCGTTGACATCGTGAATGTAGAGCTGAGACTCTGATTCGTTAAAAAAATTCATTCGTTCGTTGGATGGATGGAAAAAGGAAAAGTTGAGAGATAAAGTGGTTGCCCAGTTTTGGCTCTTTTTTCTCTCTCTTAACTGTTAAGTTTTTAAAAAAGTAGAAGAAGAAGAAGTTGGGTGTATGGTCTATGCCCCGTGGGCCTCCCCCTTCCGTCCTCCTCCGTCCCCGTGTGTTTCCCCCCCTCTGGCACCACATCTTTTTTTTTCTTTTTCTTCTTCTTCAACCAAAGTGGTTTCCCCTCCTCTTTCTTCTTCTTCTTCTTCTTCTTCTTCGACTTTTTTACCTTCTTCTTCTTTTTTTGTTTTTTCCACCTGATACGAGGAGGTGGAAATACAAGGTAGGAGGGTTAGGTTCACGTCTAAAGGAGGTGGGAGGAGAGTCAGACCAAACCCCCCCTCCAAAAGGTAGGAGGAGTGAGGAATACTATAGTATAGATAGAGAAGAAGAAGAAGAAGAAGAAGAAGAGAAACAACAGCAAAAAAGAAAAGAAAAAGAAGAACCCCAAAAAGTCCGTTTTAAACCACTCTTGCCGGTCTCCAACATTTTCAGTTGCCGCTCTCCCTTCAGGTACGGCGCAGGTGTGTGCTACATAATCCACGCAATTTTTTGTTGTTGTGAGGGGGGAGTTTTTCGATACAATATTTCTCTCTGTCTCTTAAAGTGTTTGTGTGTTTGGGGTTTTTATTAAAATTCGCCAACAAAAATCAAATCGAAATCATTTTTTAAAAAATATTTCACCCATTTTGAAAACATTTTTTACAAAAGAAAATTCATTCACGACATTTATTTGGGGTGCGTGTTGATCAAAAATTGACCCACTTGGTTTGTTTTTCACTTTTTTTTTTACAATTTTTCACGTTCGAAAAGGAAAAAAAAGTGTCGAGTGTTTTTTTAAAAAAGGTGAACGTTACGTTAAAAACATTTTCGATTTACCCGACCGACGGATTCGTGATTTTTTTTTTTTTCTGTGAAAATTTTGTCCAAATAATAAAAACACCGACGGCCGTCGCCAAAGAAATTCTTCTTCCAAAAAAGTGTTTTTGGTTTTTTGTTTTGTGTGCGTCAAAAACAACATTTTGTGATTCAACAAACAAAAATTTAATGGACATTTTTTGTTGTTCAATTTCACTGGCTATTCAATCATCACTCTAGAAGAAAAACAAATTTGAATATTTCAAAAAGTGTGTTGTCTGATCGTTTTAGTTGTGTGTGTATGTGCGTGTGTGTGTCCGGAATTGAAACAAAAATTTTTATCCGCACCACCAAAAAGTGACCGCAGATCCGCACTCAAAAAAAAAACACAGCACCCGTCCAAAAATAAAAAAAAAGGAGCCCAAAATATAACAAAATAAAAACAAAACAAAAAAAAACCGGTGGTGGGGGCCAGTCGTGGACAAAAAACATGCTAGACGACGGAATATGACCAAGGTAAAAAACAAAAATAATAATAATAAAAAAACAAAAAAAAAAAAAATTTTTGGGGAAGAAAATTGATTTTGTTGCTTTTTTTGATTGCTGGACGGATGAGTCTGTGTTTGTACACACATGTCGGCTTGGAGACATACACAGTGTATGTATATGAGGGCCGAAAAACAAAAAAAGGGGGGAAAAAAGTAGAGTATTTATATCTGCTATGTGCTGTGTGTATATAAAGAGAAGAGAGTCATAAGTCTGCTGAGCCGGAGACGATGAAGCAATTCTCCAATTTTTGAGTTGTTTTTTTTTTTTTCCGATGGCGAGCGGTGTTGTTTGTGTCGTCGTCGGTTTGTTGGCTCCTGTCGCCAGGTCCTTCTTCTTCTCTAAACCACGTAGACTGACTGACTCGACTGACTGACTCTCTGTGTGTCTGTGAGCTGCTGCTGCTGCTGCTATCCTCTCACTCAAACATTTTCAATTGATGTGTCTCTTCTTTTCTGTTTGGCCTTTGCACAAGGCCATTTGATTGCCATTGTTGGTTGTGGTGTGTTACTTATATTTGTATAGATAGTGGAGGCCAAAAAGATTTCATTTTTTCTTTATCTCAATCGTCAATTATTTTCGCTAAATTTAAAAGAAGAAGAAAATAAAATTTGTGGTTGATAGTAGAAATGGATCACCTTTTTTTGTTTTCTTGAAAAAAAAAAAAAGAATTATAATATTACGTATGCGAGTACCTGGTGGTCCCAGGTGTGTTTTTTTTTAACTTTGCGTTGCTCATTTTCTCTCTTTCATTTTTTTCACTCGTCATTTTCTTTATTTTATTATTATTTAGAGAGGTTTTTAAAATCACGCCATAGACAATCCCCTTCTACCTTTAAAGAAAGAAAAAAAAACAAGATGTGGCACAGGTGGACGCGGTCATAAGTCCCGTCTTCTTCTTTATGTTGATTTCTTTCTCTCTTTATTCATCGTCTGCGTAGTTTGAGAGACTAATATGGTCGAGGTGCTGCGATACGCGGCCGTGATGAAGTCAAGAAGAAGAACAGGCCCAAAAGTCTTTTTTTTAAAGGAACGAGAGAGATCGCACTCTTCTCCTTATTTTATTTTTCACAGGTGCGGCTTTCTTGGTTGTTATTTTTTATTTTTATTTCTCTTTTGGGTTTGTGTGTTGGCAAGCCCATCTCTTTTTTGATGATTTGAATTTCAACTGCTGGCAACCAAAAGGTTCTCTCTCTCTCATCCTGTTGGGGCAACCGCACAGCCAATCGAATCGATTCATTTCGGTCGTTTAGAAATAAAATTATTTTTTTTTTTTTGAAAAGAGAAAAGATAAAAAAAGATACACAAATTTCACGCGCACAGTTTCTCTTGAATGATATCCACACTCCCCAGGGACTTGTAGCATCTATGTGTGTGTATATGTGTACATAATCTTTTATCTTATCTCGGACTTGTAATCTCCTTTTTTTCTTTTCTTTTTGGGTTGTTTATCTCCGTTGTTATGTGATTATACGATCAACACGCATTTTTCTGGGTTTTTTTCCCCCTCAATGTACGATGGGTGTGGCCCCGCTTTAGTCTTCACACATGGCGCGAAAAATGATTTTTTTTTTTTAAATAGAAATTCATTGAGCGCACCGCAAATCACAAACGTCAGAAACCGGCCAGCTCACCGCAAATGTGTGAAAATTGGGAATGTCGTCACATTTCATCACCACACGTTTTTAATTCTTCTCATTTTTTGATTAATCGAATTGAAGACATTATTCAAACACGCACTCACCTGTCCCAGAACCCCACCCATCTACAAAATTGGAGTTTGTCATACGATTTTAAATAAATAAAATAAATAAATAAAGACAAAATAAATAACAACCTTGAATGGTTCAATGCGATTTAGTGTTGAAATAAACAAGACGCTTGGGACGACGCACAGATCAGCTTAATGATAATCATTCATAATGTTATAGTACATAGCACTAAATAAATGACCCACGATTTTTCATCATATTTCTTTGCTCTTTACAACGAGAGAGATGTCACAGTTTTACGTGCATTTTTCAGGTCAAATATATCTTATCTCTTTAATTTTTCTATTTTTTCTTCAACCCTCATCCCTCTTTAACAGCAACACGGGGAATATTTATAACGTCCACTAGCCAAAAGATAAAAAAAAAAAAAAACGAACGTAAGACAAGCCTCTGTTGTATTTAGATTTATTTCTCGATACTTTTGAAAGAAGCCATCATCACCTGTATAATAGTGTCACTTTTATACTGTTAACGCAATCAACTAAAAAACAAAACAAAAAATAGGTGAAGAATAAAGTGTCAAAAATAGTTGAAGGTGGTGGTGCTGGGGATAGATATCTCTGTCTAGATCTTCTTCGAACTGGTCACCATCAGTTAACTGGTGGGTGTTTAAGGGAAGGGGGACAGGGTGGATGGATGGATGGTCCCTCAGCAATAACATCTGTGCTTTCAAAAAAATGAAATAGCGCGCGCATTTTTACTCAGAAGGATTAACCTTGATTAATGAGCAGAAAAAAGGTCTAGTAGAAAAAAGAATAAGAAGGAAGAAGAAAAAGCCTTTTTCATTAACACCTGTGTGAGCCCTCCTCCTCCCACTACTACTACTACTACTATCCACCTCCTCCCCCCCCCCCGTCCCCCCCAATTGACTGTCCTTCTTATTTTATTTTTTTTTTTGAGAGAGAAAGAGATAATAACATCGCTATAAGTCTATATAGATCATATAAGCTGGGCTTGAGTGGTTACTTGGTCGTCAGTGTTGTGTTTGAAAGAAACGGAACAGGGTCATCGTCCTGCGTCCGTCGTCGTCGTCCCAGTGAATTTGTGTCCATAGTGAATTTGTGTCCCAGCCAGCCACACAATAAGTGAAAATCAAAAACGGCAGCGGCACAGGGGACAATATTTTACCATTGGACAATTTAAAAGTGAAACAGCTTTTTGTCATTAAGCAAAGACAGTCTCCTATTAGGACAGTGGATTGGAGTATAGAGTATATATCTAATCAGAAGAAAAGAAGGATATTTATTATTCTTTCTTCTTTTGGTTATATTTTGTTCGTGGTGGTGGTGGTGGTGGAAAAGGACCGGGACCGCTAAGGTCCCCCCTCTCCAAAGTGGAGAGAGAAAGAAGAAGATTATCTTCTTTTTCTTTTAACCGTTGGCCGAGTGTTTTACCTTCATTCTTCTTCGTCTTTCTCATCTTTCAACCAACTGTCAAAGTTGAAACTGTTTTTGTTTTTTTACGGAGGATAGTGCCCCATCCATCCGTGTAATCTGTTGACGTAACATTAGCGCGTAAGTTGTTTGTTGATTTATTTATTATTTTGTTTTTTTGGGGAAATTCATCGATATTTTTTGGGTTGCGTCGTGTTGTGTGTGTGACACGAGGAAGCGGAGACAAGGTCAGTCCCGTTGTCGTAATAAATATGCGAGTCCCCCGTTCAAGTCCATTTTATAAATGTCAAACGAAAAAATAAAAACAAAATGCGGGAGAAGAAAAAAAAAAAAGAAAATGAATAAATAAAAAAATAATCATCTAAATATTTATTAGTGTAAAACAAAAAAACAAGAAAGAAAAGAAGAAGGAAACATCACCAAAGTCCTTGGCTGGATATCTTTTACTTTTTTTTTTTTTTTTTTTTTACTTTTCTCTCTAATATCTTTTGGACCAACTGAGAGAAGAAGAAGAAGAAGAAGAAGAGGGTCCTGTCATGTTGCCGAGTAATGGAAGCCACCTGGGCCCCAAAAGTCGTTTCTTTCTTTCTTTTTTTTCCAATTCTGTTGCTGCTGAAGACTTGGCTAGAGAGAGAGAAACACCTGGAACCATCTGGCACGCTTCGGGCAGAGAGGGGCACGGCCCAGGTGGGATGAAAATGTTTAAAAGAAAAAAAATAAAATAAAAAAGAAGAAGAAGAAGAAATGTACAAGACACGCGGACGCGGACTTGTGGGCGCATCTTTAGAATAGAGGAGGAATCTCGGGAGGATGGGATATGTTTTTTGTTTTCTTGTTCCATGTTCTAAGAGACCCAAGAGATTTTTCTTCTTCTTTTTTCTATTTTTTCATTTACAACAAGTTGATGTCGAATGAGAAAAGAAGAGGGCCACTCCTTGAAACAACAACAACAAACAAGGAGGAACGGGCGGCATCCCGCTGACTCTGGGCGCTCTCACCTGGGCACCAACCAACCAGTCCACCAGGATGGAAAAATATATAAAAAGAATAACCAACACACAAACAAAAGAGAGTTGAATTGGCTCCTTTCTTCTATCTCACAAATATTTTGATAATAATAACACAGACGAGAAGAAGAAGAAGAAGAAGAAAGAGTTAGTTCCCCCCCCCCCCCCAGCTCCGTTTTGGGTTGTTGTTAGTTGTTGTTGTTATATAAATTCATTTATTCGCCTCGTTGGGACACAACGAGGACGAACGGGCAGGGGGGCCAAAACTGCGTCCCGAGAAAAATTGATTTCCCACACCCTCATTGAAGTCAAAGAAGCTGAGACATGGCCCTTTTTGTTGTTTCTTTCTTTCTTTCTTTTTTGAAACTCTTTTGTTGAACAATCTTCTCCATTTTCCTTCTTTTTTTTGATGGCCGTTGAAATGTAAAAGGCAAGGCCAAGAGTCTTCCTATACACATTTTTATAGCAGAGATTTAGTCCTATAAAGAGAGAGAAATGAATGAGAAAATGAGGGCCGACATGTTTTGATCGCTCATGACAATATACGTACGAGCCGCACTAATTATTGGATGATGCGGCGTTATTTTTATGTCTGATTGTTCTCATTTTTGTTTTTTTATTCAAAAACAAAAACAAAAAAAAAATTGAAATTTTAATTTTGTTTTGTTTTCTTTCCTTTCCTTTTTTTAATTAATTTAAAATAAAAGGATCATAACCGACCATGCGACGCCTGTCGGCCGGCGGAGTGCCTTTGCTACTCATGTGCTACTTCTTGAGCGCGGCGTTGTGCTCCTCCTCGACCACTACCTCCTCTACTAAAACAGCAGCAACGAAATCGACGACGACGAAACGGACAGCCTCGACTATGACCGGTAAGTTGATTTCTTTGGGGTTTTTAAGGATTTAGAATTGTCTCTTTCAAGTGAAATAATCAAAATATTGAATGACTATCAGGTGATATCGGTGAGCGGGCGGAAGCGTTAGAAGGAAGCCTTTTAAATATGTTTGGATTGAAACGGAGACCGAGACCGGGTGCCGAGACGCGACAGAAGATCGTCGTCCCTGAATTTTTAGCCGAATTGTACCGACAACAGACCGGACTCGAGGTGGACACCACCAATTTGAATCTGGCCGGCAAATTGACTCAAACGGCCAACACAGTGCGAACTTATTCTCATCAAGGTACACATTCGAATTTCCCGCTCTTTTTTTTTCCTCTAAAATTTCTTTTTCATTTTTTTTAAATTACAAAATATTAATTTAAAATTACAAAATTAATTTAAAATAGATGCGGATAAAAATGACGAAGACAACGAGACAACGACGGGCAATTCCATTTTATTGCGATTCGATTTGGCCAGTTTACCGTCGGAAGAAGTGCTCAAAGCCGGTGAATTGAGACTGTACCGTTCGCCGGAAGGTCTCATCTCGTGGGAATCTGCCAACATGCGGAATCAACCGAAATCTTCAACAAATGAAATGACAGCGGACAATCAGCAATCAGCAGAAGCAGCAGCAGACACAAAAGTGAATCAAATCAAAGAGAATAACAAGTGGCGACGGAAGCAGCAAGTGTTGATCCACGAAGTAGTGCGTCCGTCCCGCAATGGTGGCGAACCCATCCATCGGCTGCTCGACAGTAAAATAGTCGACGTACGTGACGAAGGTTGGATGACATTTGACGTCCTGCCGGCTTTGCTCCGCTGGCGGGAGCAACCCAAACGCAATTACGGCCTTTGGTTGGAAATGAAACGAGTCAACGAAGAGTCTCTGTCCGACATTGAACATTTTCACTTGAGGAAACGTCGGAGTAGCAGCCGGAGAAAGAGGCGATCCGTCTCCATTCATTCACAAGGAGGAGAAGACAAAGAAGAAGAAGAGGAGGAGGAACAGCTGGATCAGTTGGATCTCCGGTGGGCTAGTCAGCAGCCGCTTTTAGTGACGTACTCTGACGACGGAAGATCGCGCGTACGGAGTAAAAGAGCGGCCGAGAAGAAACACAAACGGAAGGGACGCCGTGACAATTGCCGGCGTCAGTCACTTTACGTCGACTTTAACGACGTCGGCTGGAACGACTGGATCGTGGCACCGCCTGGCTATCACGCCTATTATTGTCACGGCGATTGTCCGTTCCCTTTGCCCGATCATCTCAACACGACCAATCACGCCATCGTTCAAACGTTGGTTCATTCGGTCAATCCGAGCGCCGTTCCGCGGGCCTGTTGCGTCCCCACCGAGCTCTCTTCCATCTCCATGCTGTACATCGACGAGTATGACAAGGTCGTACTCAAAAATTATCACGACATGGTCGTCGAGGCTTGCGGATGCCGTTGAAAAACAACAAAAACAATTGACATTTGTGTCCAGGTGATTGTTTCCCCCCCCCCCGTTCCATTCCGCATTATAACAAATCACCTGCTGATAATCCATCCAACAGCAGAGAAAATACCATCCAACGAATAATGACCATCCCCTCTCTCTCTGTCTCTCTGTGTCTAATTCTCTGTCTCTCTCTCTCCCGCGTTCCGCCAACACTTAGTCATCGTCGTGATTTATATAACTCTCTCTCACTCTCTTATTCTCCATATTTCTCTCTCTATTCCGAAGCAAGAAACAAATGAAAATTTTATATTTTAAAACATACACACACACACACACCAAAAGAAAAAAAAATGAAACCGAAATAACAAAATCCCAACAAGTTTCCATTTTTTCCTCTTCTTCTACCAATATAACACACACACACACACACACACACACACACACCTAACGTGTACCTGGTTGCTTCGATCCATCGTGCCAGCGGGAAACAACGTATTACATAAAAGCATAATATTATTTGCTCTCTATCTCTTACTACTACTACTACTATTATATTTATATTATACATACACATATTTTCTGTCCGTTTCGTGTGTTGGTTTGTTTGTTTTTATGCGAGTGCGCCGTTATCTTCTTTTTTTTTTAAACTTTTTCTTTTCTTTTGCCATCCCAATCCCAGAAAACAACAACAACACTTTCAATGTGTGTGTGTGTGTGCGTGTGTGTGTTGTATTCCGCAATCCGAATGCGGAAGGAAATTGATGGGAGGAATATTAGAGAAAAACTAAACTAAACGATTCAAAAAAAGGGAACTTGAGCGCTTATTATTATTACGGGAACGGGAGAATTCACGTCGTTCATTTTCGTTCGTTGTTTCATTTTTGTTGTTCCCCCTATGAGTGAATGAAGTGATTGTGTGTGTGTGTGTCTTGTTCTTCTTTTATATATATTTGTGTGTATGTGTGTGCGTGTTTTTGTTTTCCCGCGGGTTTATTTTTCTTTCCCTTCGCCAAGAAGAAAAAGATTTTTAATAAAAAAAAAACGAATGAAAATTTGTTGAAAAAAAAACAAACAAACAAAAACCCAGCGATTGGTTTTGTTGATGTGGACCGAAACGCCGAGTATTTTGTTGTATTTTTTAATTTTTTTTTTTTTTTAAATTGATAGTTTCGGTTCATTTCATCAATTTCTTTTGTTTGTAATCTGTGTGTGCTCTCTCCCTGATGTCTCTAAATATTGTAGATGATGCAACGCATTTGTACAAAAGACTTACTACTACTACTATACTGCTACAACAACAAACAAACAACAGACTCTTTTCTTTTTAATTATTCAAATCACCCGCCTTTTTGTGTATTATACATACGATCGTCAAGTTTTTTTTTTTAAATGGAAAGGTTTCCATATCTTTAGATGTTATATTTTTGATTGAATCATCTAAAATTCCCTGCAACACGCAGCCCGAGGACCTATGGCTACTACACTAGACTATACTCAATAATATCAACGTATATTATAGACTGTATAACATTTTTTTGTACAGAATATATACATACATATATATACAGTTATATCTATGGGCAACAAGAAAAACAACTTTTTTAAGAAAACATCATTTCATTTTCTTTTCACTCTACTTTCTTTTTGGCTTTCTCTCTATTTCGATCATCTTTATTCCGCTTGTTTCACCTGATCATTTGTCTTCTTCTATATATAATTATATATATAACAGAGTGAGAGTGTGTGTGTTTGGTGTTTTCACATGGAGATGCGGCGGCAAGCGAGAGCAGTGCAGTCAAGTGCGAACGACAAGACGGCGAAAATAACAAATTTAGTAATTTCTATTATTATTATTTTTGTTTTAAACAAAATAACCACACACACACAACACTTTATTTATCTTCTGGCGCACACTCATCTTTTAAAACAAACAACAAAACATTTAACTTTTCCCTGTGTTTCTTTTTTTTTCATTTCTAAAATTGTATTTTCTCCAATTCTTTTATTACTCCATTTTATAACAACAACAACAAAAATGTGAATTTTTTTTTTCAAATTCTTTTTTTCATGTTCAAATGTTGTGTACAGAGTTGACCGTCTCTCCTCTTTGTACATACCTCCCCCCCCCCCCATTTTTATATCCAACAAAAACAAGTTGTGTCTGTATCCGTCAAGTGTATAAAACTTAAAAAAAAATTGTTAAAAACCAAAAAAAAAAAAAAAAAAGACAAAACAAAAAAGAAAAAATAAGATACGACCTCAATATAAGCTTGCATGGCGTTTTTGAAAAAAAAAAACCAACAACCCAAAACTCGTTTCTGAGAATTTTTTTTTTTTTTTTTTCATTTTCCTTGTTACAATTTAATATCATCATCATCATCAATTTCATCGAAGCGAATGGATGATGGTTGTATAAAATAAAAGAAGAAAAAAAAAACCATCCGGTTGACCAGCATTCGGCCATTCCGGTCTTGCTGGATGATCACCTTCACCAAAACGAACTATCACGATCGTCTATTATAATATCAACCCTCAAGTTGAGGGGGGAATAAGAAAAAAAACAATTTAATGTGTGCGCTGTGCACGTCTATATACAACTTATTAGATGAGTTTTATATACATACACAGGTGATCGTCACATCTTCTCTTTCTCTCTTTTCGGTTTTTTTCTTTCATTTTCCTCATTCTTGACGACGACGACTTTTTGTTTTTGGTTTGGGTTGCGTCTTTTTGATCTCCGACTTGCGTGACAACTCACCCAAAAAAACTAAAAACTCTTTTGGTATTATAATTCATCGCCGGGTCGCTCACTCATCCCCTCTCAAAAAAAAAAAAACTTTGTGTTGAAAAAATGTTCTTCTTCTTCTTCTGGTCTATACACGACGCGGTGAACGAAACAACGACCGAAAAGGGACGCGAAGGTGGAGACAACGAAGAAAAAAATAAATATATAAGAAACACGGAAAGATTAGGACACACACACAAGCACACACACACCACAACGTACTATAATAACACGGAGGGCATGAACGAGTAAATGTGTATAAGAAGATGAAGAAGGGACAAAGAAAAGAGACATAGACAACACAGAGAACTCTAAAACTATGAAGACGCATTCCTCTCTAATCGCTGCCGGTTCCGCCCAACCAAAAAAGTAAAAAAGACCCTCAGTCACAACTTCTTTTTCAGAAAAAAGAATTGTCATTACGCACACCTGGAGAATGAACCCTCCGGCAAAAGTTCAGAGTACAGACATACACACACAAGCGCAAAAAGAAAAGAAATAACAAAAAATGGTAATAAAAGTCATATTATATAGTACTGATGAGGAATAAACACATTTTCTTTCAAATAAAAGTTATATCGTTTTTTTTTCTTTTGTGTTGTTGTTTTCGTCTCTCACTAGCGCTAGTCTCTTCACGTTGGATTGTTATTGAAGTTCAAAGAATAAAAAGAGCTGAGGTGGCAGAAGAACAAAAAATTAAAATTTGACTCCGATGCGCGCGGACCGAATAATATAAGAGAAGAACATTACCAAGAAAAAAGAAGTACGGTTTCTACTATATATGTAGAGTGAGTAGTATATAGTATAGGTTAAGTTATATAGGAGCTAGACACATCACACACAAGTATAGTTAGAGAAGAGAAATGGTGAAAGAGAGGGGGAGAGAGAGAAAAGAGACAGAAGCCTGTAATTTGGACGTCCTGTAATGTGCTGCTAATGGTAGGGCTTCTTCTACTTCTTCCCCCCCCCCCCCCCCCCACAAGAAAGTAAGAAAAGAGAAAAAATGAACTTTGAAGCTCTTCATATTTTTCCTTTCGAATAAACCAGGAAAAGAAAATGCGCTAAATAGAAAATGAAATCAAAAGAGACAAAGTTACAATATTTCGCTTGTCAAATGATTTAAGAGAGTCACAATAATAAGTGAACATGTTGAATACATTTTATCTGCCAGTCTCAGCAGCAGGAGCTTCCTCATTCTGTTGTATACCACGAAAATATGTGACACAACTCGACTCTCACCTTGTCGTCTAGCGCAGCCATATGTCAAATATGTATACGAATCATGTCGTTGTAGAGATGCAAACACGCATCTCCATCTACTGTATAAATAAAGACACGACATCATAAACAAAAGACAAGGCCCTCTTGAAAAAACAGAAAAAACTTGTTTATTTTTCTTATGGGAAGAAAAATAGAAAAGCTGCTGTCGACACGACACAAAATCAGCCGAGACGTCAAGCGCAAATTGATTTGATTGAAATCGAAAAATAGAGAATCGACCGCGCACTCCAAAAGTCAAAAATTAAAAAAGATTAAAAAAATTAAAGAAAAGTACGGAAAGTCTACTATGGAGCGACGTATGTGAGGTGTGTATATGTTTTGTCGTTATATTGCTGTTGTCCCCATATTATTATTATTATTATTATTATATACGGAACGACGCGACTTTTGACGATTTTCTTTTTTGGTGAGTGCTTTTATATATATGGGAGAATAGAATAAAACACCATGATGACAATCAGAAACGGATGTCACATTCTATAAACATAAATATTTTATGCGTGTACGGATAGACGCATAGAGAGTAGAGTAGAAACAGGTACACAACAGCGGATCACAGACCGTCATTGTATGCGCCATCCTATAGCTCCTAGACATGTACACAAGACAGAAGTTGGCCTTTCTGATGGTACAACGACGACGCTACTATATACGACCTTTAAAAGAGTATAGAATTTACGACCCCGACCAACAAGAGGAACTGCTGCTGCTCTCCTTTTGATATGCTCCTTCTTTTTTTATTTTTTTTATTTTTTTAAATCATTTTCTTTCCACCCGTAGATGAGGGAGAGAGAGGGAGCTAATTGAAATGGCTGCATTTTTGTTTGTTATTTTTTTTATGACTGACGAGGATGGAGAATTTGAAAGGTGATTGGAGTCACTTTTAATTAGCCCTTCCATTCTTTCTACGCTGCTCCTCATTCGTTCCTTTTGTTGTTGTTGTTGTTGTTTTCCCCCTTTAAAAAAAAAGAGAAAAATATTATTAACTTAGATTTCTTTTACACACACACCTGTGTGTATTCGTATGTAAAGTATATTACCAGTCGATTGTTGAAGAAGAAGAATAAAAGCCACAAAGTCTCTTTTAATTTTATTTGTTGTTTAAATTTATTTTTCAGAGACATGAGCGCAGGAGGAGCGCAGGAGGAGCTGAGCTGCTATATACACACGGGCATAGCGCGGGATGTGCTGTGTGTGTGTCTGGTTGTCAGTTTAAGTGGATCTTCTTTTCGTCTTTTGAGAGAAAAGAAGAGAGAAAAGCTTCTTGTCCCTTCTTATGATCTCCTTCTATATACCCTCCAGTATGGTAGAAAAGAAAGAAGAAAAAGTTGATGTGGACATTAGATAAAAAATGATTTCTCTCTCTCTCTCTCTCTCTCTCCTCTCCCACCGCCAGCATACCTCTGGTATTTGATGATGAACCAAGGTGAATGGTTAGAGGCCGTGAGACGTTTTTCTTCTTTTTTTCCTTTCAGAGTAAGAAGGAGAAGACGATGAGGGGCAGCAGCAGCAACTTTTGATGAGACAATTAGGCCGGTTATCCGTCACCGCATCTTAGGGCGCGACATTCTTTCTTTCGTCTTCTACTTCTCTAGTTTCGTTCGCTGCATCTTCTTATAATTTTCTTCTTTTTTCTCTTTTCCTCTTCTTCTTCTTCTACTTTTGTTGTTGTTGTTTCTCTCCCCTCTACACACACACACACACACACACACACACACAAAACCGTTTGACAGATATATCTAAGCCCCGCTCTAACAAAGTCAAACCCCATCATATCCTTGGTGTATCGTTCTCTTTTAATTCCATTTGACGAGGCTTTTCAATTCTCTTTGTCATCCGGAACGAAGGGTTTTTTGACAATTAACGAAAACAAAAGGATAAGAATAAGAAAGAAGAAAACAAAACAAAAAAGGCCAGTGGGGATGGATGGATGGATTTTTCTTTTTTCCACCTTCCGGAAAGTGAAGGCGACATGCAGTAATACACTTTATGAAATCCACCACATCTACACACCCACTATATAGCATAGCTATTATAATATATAGTGCATACACTATAGGTTTTTTTTTGTCTCTATTTTATATTATCTCGTTGTTAGGACTCATAGAATAGTTTCTTTTTCTTCTGTTATTAAATATTTTGAATAATTTTTTAAATCGCAACATCTGCATTTTATCTTATTTTTGTTCCGTTCAGTTTTTTTTCCCGGCCAGGTGAATTGTTATAAAGATAAACGCCATCTACCGGACATAATAATAAGTTTCCTAATTAAAGTTAGATTTTCTCACGAATTAGTTTTGATTTTGACGACATCAAAACATCAACATGTCCATACTATCTTTCTAAATCGTCCTTATAATCTCACAATTGACTAAAATGGCATTATCGTCACAGTGCTCAGAAACAGAGTTGCCGCGATCGATTGAATAAGCGAGATCAATTGATCGCTCGATCAAAATTTTGCGATCGAGGTCAATCGATTGATCAAACGGTTTTATCAAGATCGAAATCGAAAGAGGTTGATCGAAATTGATCTCTACTGTGGTGACACCTAGCGGCAGATATACTAATTAAAACACTAAAAATCGAATGATTAAAGACCAGACGTATTTTTCGGTGGTTTTTTTTTAAATCTACCAGACGTGTACAAAGTTTGGGAGCACATTTCAACCAAGAGAATTAATTTTTTTTTCTTAAAGCATTTCGGAATCAATAATTCATTACGTTATTTGACCAGACTGGTCCTTACTGGTTGTTTTTTAAAAATATAACCAGACGCCAGACGCGTTCAAAAAATGCAGTTTTACAGTCAAATACGTTTTTATAATTTGGCAACGCTCACCCGTGACAAATAAATGTATGCACTTTTTTCTCCTCTCTCTCTTAAAAAGATGAGAAATATTGATGTTGTTTCATTAGTAGCTGCAAGATGGCGCTAGTTAAAACATTATGCCTTGACTGGTTGCGGTCGAAGATGCAAGTTGGATCGGACATTCGGACGATTCAATTTTATTTCTCATGTCTTGTGGAGAGCTTTACGCGAATCATTTGGTAATCACGCATTTCAGTCAATAATATAATATAATAAGAATATGCACTGGAACCACGCGCTTTTCACGGTACATCCGCATCAGCAGCACCTTGCAAAACTTTTCGAATAAATTCTCAGATCAAATAGAATATGACACCAAATCCTAGGCGCTTGTGATGTGACTAGATATATCGCCCGTTAATTATTTTAGCGCGAAAAAAGTGATTTATAGAATTTGCAATTTATTTACACTACGTTAATTTATTTGTACATTTATTCCTTATAACCTACACATCGGAGAAACTTTTTTTCCCCCATAATATGTAACTTGATGGGCGATATCAGCACGCTAACAATTAATAAAAAAATTATCTGGAATCTATTCTGTAAACGCGTGTAAACGCATATGAAGCCTTTCATTGTTGCTTTTAAGGAAACTTACAGTTTATCCAGGATTTATCTGATTGTATTTAATCATTTTAATGACAAAGGCATTGCATTTCGAGCGATTTGTTAGTGACTTGACTAGACTTGCTAAGGGTTGGCGTCGAAGATACATAGAAACTTATCTTCGATTTGCTTTATCGACCCCTACAAGGTCTCTGGTTATTTCTCTTCAAAAGCACGAATATATCGTCTTTCTACCCTCATAACTACTCGCGTGTCACCTCGAAAAGGTTGAATTTTTTTATGATGTAGTAGACTGGTTTCACTATGAGGGCATTTTTCATTGCGTTAAATCTCCTATCTTCAACCTTTCACGATGACACACATTCTTTTTTGCCTTGTCCATTTTTGTATTAACAGTTAAGGGCGCTAGCAGATGTTTCACTGTTTGTGTGCGCTATGTCGACAGCCCAAAGAAGATAGTGAAAGAATATCCAATTACTTCGAATACTCCAATTCTTCTTGATCGAATCTCTTCCCACTGTGGCATTGATGGAAAGCCTCTTGCCTGGATCGCTTCATATCTGAGAAACCGGACTCAATCGGTGATCGTGCTGAATCGGCCCCGGTTCGAGTGAAGTATGGAGTCCCCCAAGGATCTGTCCTTCGTCCTAAACTCTATACCATTTATGTGAACTGTCTACGGCTGGTGGCTGAGCGGTACGGCATCAGCATCGAGCAGTACTCCGACGATACAGCCATCTACCTCGAGTTCGGTTTCTCACGTGACTGTCTCGACCAATTCGACGCCCTTAGGATCTTGTCCGAGTGCGCTGGCGACTTAATCGACTGGTTCTCATTCAACTGGGTCAAATTGAATCCCTCAAAAAGTGAGGTTCTTTACTTTGCCCCCTCCGAGCTGGCTGGAAAATTAGCTCCACTGCCATTTCGTGTTGGTGACAACCTTGTCACACCTACTGCGTCAGCGAAAGTTCTCGGTGTTCACCTAAGCTCTGATCTGACGATGGACCGTCAAATTTCGGCCACATCAAGAGCCGCAAATTTTAATTTATATCGGCTCGGCAAAATAAGAAGTCATCTGACAACGGAAGCCACTAAGATTCTTGTGCACTCGCTTGTCATATCACATCTTGACTATGCCAACTCCTTAATGGCTGGACTTTCAAAGGATAAATTAAGACCTCTTCAATCGGTTCAGGACTCAGCCGCCCGCCTAATTCACCGAGGAGTTTTTTCCACTGAAGAGTCAAGTTTTCGACTGCACTGGCTCCCTATCCACTACAGAATTCTCTTTAAGGTCCTACTTCTTGTCTTCGACTGTCTGCAAGGAACTGCACCAGTCTACCTACAAGAATGCGTTTCTCTCCACGTACCCGGCCGGGCAGGTTTACGCGCGGAGGCGAGGAGTCTTCGTGTGGTGGCCTCCACTAGAACTCGGGGGAAGAGGAACGCTCCATCAAAGCCAGCCTACCAAAAGCGGTCGTTTACCTCGTATGCACCGCACTACTGGAACGAACTTCCACCAGCTATCCGGTCAACTTCTAGTCGCCAGGATTTCAAGAAACTCCTTAAAACACACTTCTTTACCTTGTCATACCCCGTTTTAACTGCCCGTCACTAAAGCACAGCTCACTTTAAACCGTCATTTGAACATATTGTTATTATATGAGAAAGTGCGGTATATAAATGTTAATATACATACATACATACATACATACTTTCTCTTTCGTTCAACTCTGTGGTATATACGACGCTATGCGCATTATGACAGTTTCAACGGAACAATAATATGCGGGTCAATCATGATGGTGATATATATTACTCATTCAGACCAGGCATACTGTACCGGGGGGTTGGCAATTAACTCCCCAGAATCTTATAGTACACTTTTGGCCAAAATCCCGAAGAATCCCAATTATTTTTTTCTTTAAAATATTTATTTCAGAATTAAAACCCCAAAAAACTAACTTAGATCCCCCAAAATCCTCAGAATCGTTAAAATTTAAATTGAACCTCTTTAGACCCTTAGAAACCCGCAAAAGCCCGCAGAATCTTCGTACACCCATTTGAGTTGCCAAACCCTCGTACTGTACGTAGATCAGATAAATGTGTATTAGGGGCTTATCTCGGATTCACATCAACATAAGCAATGCCATGTAGTAACTTATTTTTAGAAAAATATGAATTAATCGGAAGTAATAATAATAAGTGGCTATTAAAGTTTATATCTTGACCAGCACATTTAATTTATTGATTTTTTTTTTAATTCTTAATTTTTCAATCTCTAATACACACACATCGACACACAAATTTTAAAATTCGCTCCATATTTATTCTGCGCCTTTTTTTAACCCCAAAAATGCTTTGACTGTGATTCTATGTAAAATTTGTAAATAAAACGCAAATTCGTGAATCATTGGCTACATATTTCAATATAAACTTAAAATAATCGTGAAACTTTTGTATAAAGTGAAAATGTTTCAGGTATAAATAATACTCGATAATACTGGTCTAAGTCGTGTATTTTATAGAACCACCCCATTGCCATTTCACGAGAAACAAACATCTCATGAACAAAAATGCAAATTGTCTTTTTATAAAGTGCGCTTTTCTAAAATTGACTAAAACAATTTGAAGACAACGGAAGACAACGAAATGTATGGTATTACGTAGCTACTGAATCATATATTAAAAATAAGTTGGAATCGATACATAAGTATGAATAAAACAAACACCATAAAAATCCACAAGAATACTAGAATAGTCGAAAAAGTAACAAAATGATCATTAATGCATCGTGAAATTCGTTTACGAGCAGTCAACATTTAGATGATGCGAGTAAATCCAAGTGAATCGATGCTCACTGCATCATCTTGATTTACTTGGAAATCTTGAGTAGGCTGAATAAACTGATCCTGGTTGATGAAGGTAGTGTCTCCTGATCCATATGTGTTGTAACTACTGCCAGGGTTCCTATTCTTTTTAAGAGATTTGAGGAAATCGTCCAATCGAGCAGTCGAACGAACAGCAGATGCTCCGTAACTAGGGGATCGGAAGACGGGTACATCAGAGACTTGATCGACGGTCTTACTAGGTTGATCGATTGTTTGCTTGACAATCGTGTCGTAGGTTGCCTTTTCGCGGTTTGCGATACGAACGATAGTGGGTTCTTTTTCGTACGAAACGCGAGTTGGTGCAGCAACACGGACATCGGCAATCTTACCATATCCATCATCAGACTGGTCAATAGCGCGGACTACAGTATTAGTAGAACCGTATAAGTTTCTGGATGGGGCAGAAACAAGACGGACATTTTCAGCAGTAGAGACTTGTGAAGATGTTTGGATTGGTGTAGTCAAAAGGCGTACATCAGAAACAGAAAGTCCACTGTTACCATAGGAGTCAGTATTAACACGGACGATTGGTGCGCTGTCGTAAGTTTTTTTGGCCTCTGAAGCCAAACGAACGTCTCCTGCGATGTTAGAATAACTCCGTTCGGGAGTTACTAAACGGACGTCCGAAATTGTAGCAGTAGCATAAGGATCAGCGACGCGGACGATCGTCGGGGCGCTGGTTGCTGAAGCAATACGAATGACTCCAGCGTTATTATAGTTGTTGCGGACAGGAGTCACTGTGCGGACGTTTGAAACTGTGGCATCGTATGGATCAGCAACACGAACGATGGTTGGTACTGATGGGTTGTTGATGTAAGAAACTTGCTGGGTTGGTGTAGAAAGACGGACGACTTCAGCAGTGTTGTAGTTACTGCTGCGGGATGGTGCTGCATCGGGAAAACCATCTTCGTCATCATCTACGCTGGTGTATTGATAATCTAAAGCTTTTTGTTCGACTGATTTAGTGGTGGCGCTGCGGATAAATGGGAACGGTTGAGCGCTGCGACCAACGTCCTCCGCAATCAAACTTCCGCGAGCTTGGAAACCAACAGATTGCCCTGACATCTTTCCAGCAGCGTATTCTATAATTAAACAATTAAAAAAGAATCACTTGAATAATCCAGAATCTTTAGAAAAAAGAATACGATAAACCTGTCTCTTGTGTTTTTCCATAGGAATCAACGTATCCGTATCTACCAGTCAAATAACCTTTGGCGTCCATATTCTCGACTCGGAATGATCCGTCTGAGGCTTCGTAACCGAACGTGTAGGAGCCATCGTTGTTGAGTTGATTGATTTGCTTCAATATGGTGACGGTGGGCTCGACATAGGATGAGACTGAAGATTTGCTACTTACATAAGTCGTCGGTGTAGCGTTTGAGAAGGCCACAGTGAACGCCAACAGCAACTAATTCCATGATATAAATTCAAAGAACAATTTATTTAACAAATCAAATTTAGTTGGTACAGATTAAGATTAAATGACTTACGATGATGGGATTCATTTTTATTCCCTTTAGAGTCTTCAACGATGAATAGCTGTGCGAAAAGGACGAAGAATAAGTTGAGATCGAAACTCGAAGTTGAGCTGGTGACTGACGATTCAGAAGAAACTCTTACCTTCTTTATATACCAAGAAGAAAGTGAATGTCATCAATACAAAAAACCATATCACCTTCGAACCAAACGGATGACCTGTATAATCAACTTTTACTCTGTGTGTAGAATCCTATAAACAACTCTGCCGAAATATGGCGCAATAACTCTCACCGAGCGGGTAGGTGATGCTTCATCGTGCATCATCATAAGACCAATATATTGCAACAGTTCACTGGTTTTCGTTTATTTTTTTTGTTCGGTTCATCTCAACAGATGAATATAAAGATATCTTATTGAAGAAAGAAGTTTTTGAGATCCGCTTTCTACTCGTTTCTACTTCACCTGTCCTTCCCGCGATTCACCGATGACTTTTTGATTGTGTTCTTTTGCGTTCTGATTGCACGATTGATGCAGAATTCCGTGACAGTCCATACGGGCTGTACAACTCCACCCAAACCAGTTCTCTTGTCTTTATGCCAAGGGCGATCCGGGGCGATCGATTATAAGGGAAAAGATCTTCACACAGTTTGTTGTTAAGGAAAGCAGCATGGTCTGGTCATTTTTATTGTATTGGTTTCAAACACACTAAACAGTCATGACATCACTCTTCGTTGTGACAAAGTGAAAGGCATTATAAGCCTGAGATCCGCCGTCATTCATCAAATAAGGATTGCGATATTCGTTGTCACTGAAATTCTATTGTTTAATTTATCTGGATGGTCTTTTTCGGTCTTCGTGTAATGGTTTTGTTCTAAATGTATTTAGCTGCAGGTTTCGGGCAAATTTTTACTTTAACTTGTCCGTGATAGGTTGGGCACGATATAATAGGAAAGATATACACGACGACTGACTTGAAATGGACTGCCGATAAAGGATAAACGTCTTAAACAAACTACTTAAACGGAGAAGACTTCACTGGCAGATGAAGAAATAAATGAACAACGCAATATCACACAAGGCGCAATTAAAAAATAAAAACTTAAAATGAATACAAAAAAAAACCATTAGGGAATCCGGGGTCTAGTTGTGCGCTCCGAGGCGCTAGTAGCGCGTACCTATTATATCGTGCCTTCAGTGAGCAATCTATAGTTATCTCATCTGTGCCTGCCAGCCCTGCCTACTCATGTTTTTACATCGTTCGTCTGCTACAGAGACGGGAGGCCAATCTTAAATGTCCAATTCTACAGCTGGTAAGACTTGTACTGGGTAAGCTGATTGCCCAAAATTGTTTAACACAGTTTTGTTAAATCATTTTATTTTAAAACTATTTTGTCATCAGATTCTGAGGGATTTGTCACTGTCTCAAAAAAGAAATCTGCAAAGGCCAAGCGCTTAGTAAATAGTGATCCGTTTTCAGTGTCGTGTGTGTTTGAACACGTCGTATTGGATACCTGTTTAAAGTAATTTTCTGTAGCATAATTATTACTTTTCCAATGTTTATTTATTCATCTATACCTCTTTTTTTGTAGGAATATTTTAAAAGCTAAATCAGAAGTTGAGTTTTCAAGTTTTTACAAAAGCTTTCTAACGCTTCTTACAGAAATAATAGAAAAAAATAACAAATCTGTAACACATACTATTTGTCTTGGACTTGGACAGATATCTACATGCAAAATAGCTCAGCATCAGCTTGGATTACTGCTTCTTCTAAGAGAACATTTTCTATGTCAAATTGAAGTTTTTGATCCTGTCTTTAGCTCCACAGATAAAGACATTATCACTCATTTTAAACTTGAGTTAGGAACAACTAATTGTGAAGGAAAAAGGAAGCCAGTCTCATCAGCAGGCTTTACATTTTTCTTTTTTCCTCATTGTCCTAAAGAACTTAGCAATAACCTTCTTTACACCAACTGGAATCCTAACCACCTAGAACATTGTATTCTCTACGCTAACAGTTTCGAAAAAATTCGACTCGACACCCCCAGTCGCTTCTTGCAAAGCTATCAATATCTTCTTCAATCTACAGAAATCGTTGAAGAACTAGCTGTACCCAACAACTTTCGGTTCCTCGATATTTTCAACGATCTTAGTCTCCATCATTTCCCCAGGGATTTGGTCAACAGTGTTCATTCATCGTTTTGGGAATCATTTGAACCTACATACCCTGTTGCCGAGACCGAGTTAATTAGCGAAAAATGAGTGCCAAAACTTTGCTCAGAGAATTGATTCGCGAGCTCCGACTAACCAACCATAGTCACAAGTCTCTTTGGGAATCGCCTGCGTACCAATTCATCTCAAAGAATTTTCGTCGGAATCAGGTTACTGCTCAGCAAACATGCAAAGCTCAACAAGAAAGTAAATACATGGCCGATACGTACCTTTGCTATTTGAAAAGTTCCAGAATGGCTGCGTCGCTGAGACAAGAATTTCACGGCCGAGGTTAAACATTTTTCGAAATTGAATTAATGAATAAATAATAATAAATGTCTTTTCTTTTTAGGTGAGCGCTCAGTGCGTAGCACGGCCGATATGGTTGGATTTAAATTACCCCATGATCCCAAATAGTTTGTGTTATGTGTAACAAATAGCGATGTAGTGAAGTATAATAAAGGAAATCAATCGAGATATCTTAAGTCATAGCAATAACAATCCTAAATCAACCAAACAAAACTATTTTATTCACTCAAGAAATTCTTTAATTTTAATCAATATCTCAGGCAACTGTTTTGCGGTTATCAGAACTATCCTTCTTTTCGGATCAAACTGTTCGTCATCTTCGTCCCATGTTCCAGAAACCGCCGCATCTGACTCGCTTCGTACGGAATATTCTCCTAATATATCTCCGATCTGTTTGACGAAATTGTCATTATAATCAATTCTATTAGGGGGCGGGAATAGCATCAATAAATATTACTTCTGAAATGGGTTCTTCTTCAGCATTAACCCATAATATGTTATCCCCTCCTTTGACTTTCTTTTTCCTTGATTCAGGATCTTTTCTGGTAGATTCATGGAGTTTGGATATTAGAATGAAGTGTGTAAAGTCAAATGGTTTCCCTGCTTTCTTTGCTTCATCAATCTCCTTGCTGTGAGAAAAAATTTACATTAACATAAGAAAATAAATTTTTTCAAATTTAATCCTGTATACCATAGATTTTCCAGTAAGGGAACAGATACTTGTGGTGGTATGTTAATAAACCTTTCATTGAATAAGAGTCCTATCTGGTTAGAAGAATCATCAAACAATCCACTCAGTTTCTTCTGTGATTTTTCTAACAGATACTTTTTCACTTCTTTAATACATTCCACATTCTAAGAATGGTATAAATATAAGGAAGTTAGTATTCATTTATATTCTGATGGCAATATTGATCTTGAACTTTATATCTCACCTGGTGTTGAGTCAAGTTGATAACTGATGTAATTCCAAAAACTTCATCAAGAGAATTACCATCATCACTATCTGATTCATCATTATCCACACATTGCTAAAAAAAATAGATATATATTGTACAAGAACTCAAATTACATCTTGAAGAGATTTGATTACCTGTAATATGCTGCCAATATAGTTTTGCTGAATGATGAGTTCCGTCAGACCACTTAAATTAATATGAGCCTTCAGGAAAAGCTGATGCATTAAACTCTTGATACCATGAAAATCTTCAGCACATGGTGATTGGCCTTCAAAGTCTACTTGAATCTCTCGATCATTTTCTCCAAGTTGTTCGTCCTCAACCATTTCTTCATCTTGAGAATCATTTTCTTCTTCATCTTCCTCTGAAGAATCGCTGCTGTCTTCTTCCATCGGCCGTTTAGTGTTGAAATTTGCCATAGTTTCAAGCAATGAAGTATTTTTGCACGTGTCAATAAGAAAACTCGAAAACAATCTAAGTCGGTCTGCTAGTAAGGGGCTAGGAAGTAGGAAGTTTAATATTATTCAAAATTCAAATTTTTGAAATAATAATTTCGGAAAAATAAAATAAAAGACAATCTTATAAAGAACATTCCATTAATTATTTAATTATTATAATTATTTATGAAATTTCAAGTTATTATAATTTATTTGAAAAAAGATATTGTCATATTGAATGAGAATTGCAACGCATTACTGCGTAGTCTGCTCCGCTACATTGAGAAGTTGAAACGGAAAATTTCAAACGGATCATTTCAAACTTATTCTTTAAAATACAGTGATTTTTATTATATCATTTTAAAATAAGCACAATGGAGTTTCAATCTCCAATAATTTCTGGTTCAGACCCAACTGTAACTGGTAGACTAAATCTTCCTGGTCGTAGAATAAAGCACTCATTCGAGAAGACATCCAACATGTTGGGGGCCGGTTCTCTCGCCTCACCTAACCGACATAATACAATGTCTTTTATGTCTGATGATCTTAGCCAAACTATTTTTGAAAGTGATCCTACGTTTACGAGAATCGGTGCTGGTCTACAAAGAAAAACTCTGGATGAGACTAGAGCAAATTTGACAGTGCACAACTTATCACGAAAGAAACGGAATGAAGAACTCATGAGCATCCTTCTTGAAGAAGAAGTTCCAGGAGTAGAAAATGTCTTAGAACTGTTTGAGAGATTCCTCAAAACATTTCAATCTTTTGGAGCTGAACATCAGGTTTTCAATCAGTGTGCAGAATATGAGTCTGAATGTGGAGAGCAAGTATCTGCTTTGCGAAAATTGATTCAAATGGCTCCTCAAGGACATAACAAACTAGCCCAAGCCCAAGAACTGGAACAGGAACTCAGACTTGAACGTGACACATGGAGATTGGTTGCATCTCTGTATCAAGATCGCTTAAACTCTGAATTCCAAGATAATGAAATGGAATCTGATGAAATATGGAGCGGATTGGATGATGTAACCAGTGAAAATGACTTGGTAAAACAGCTCTATGACAAAAACACTCTTATCAGACAAGCTCAACTTGTAGTCGATTGGCTGGAACAACGAGCGGCTGATGTTTATCATGATTCCCATTATAGCCAGGTAAAAAATACAAAATAATGCCATTTTTAAGTAAATAACGCGTTGTACTCTAATTCAGGTGGAGTTTTATGGAGATGCGGTTGCCGGCTGGGAAAATACCCTTCATTCTTTGGTCAGTAAAAAACGAGGTCTAACCACTGACAACGTTGAGCAAAATATGGTCACTCAAATGGATCCCGATGCTCCTAATCGTGAACAGAACAGGCGTCTTCACCCACTTGACAAAGAAGATGAAATGCGTTTGCTTCGTTCTGTATTTGCTCGACTTCGTTGCGGGCAACTGGATGAAGCACAGCAGCTCTGTTTCCGAGCAGGTCAACCATTTCGGGCTGCAATTTTGGAGGGATGGAAACTTTTTCATGATCCCAACATGAAGTCTCGGACTGATGTAGCTAACATAAAAGGTATTTTCAGTATATTCGTAGGCGTCTATGAATTCTAAAAAAAAATAATAATACTAATTTGACTGTAGAATCACCGTCCGGAAATCCTTACCGTGATATTTGGAAGACGATGACCTGGAAAGAGTGCGAAAATGTGCAGTTGTCGGAGGAGGAACGGTCAATCTTTGCCCTCCTTTGTGGACATTTGAAAGCCCTTTTGCCTGCCTGCCGTACCTGGGAAGATCAATTGTGGGCTCATCTGCGTGCCATGATCGACCATTGTGTCGAGAAGGAGCTTCGTCGTTGTGTAAATTACAAACGACAACTTCAGGTCTTACCAGACGAATATTGGAATCAACAGTTGACCATCGAGTCCATTTTCTCAACTTTAGCTGCCTCTAGAGATAAAACTTTGATTGCTCAAGGCCGTGATCAATATAGGCAATATATAAATTTTAAATTTAGCCGTAATTTGTAATTTTTACTTAAGCTAATGTAAAAATTTAGGATCATTCAGCGCTATATTATTATGGACGATGTTGACGGATTACTTGAAGAGATGTCGTCTTGGTTGAAACAAGGTGACAGCTGGAGCGTCCATCTACGCCCTCACATGATCCGACTCATGTCCCATCTTGCTTTGTTCTTTCGGCGCATTGGCCGTGGCTCATGTGATGATTCCATTGGATCCATCCTCGAAGCCTACGTTCTACAACTTGTCCATCTTGGACGAACTGATTTGGCGGCTGTTTACGTTGGACAGTTGCCTTTACCAGAGGATCAAATTCGTTTATACGCTCAATGCCTCGTTATGGTAGAAGAACAAGAAGAATCCTGTGATGACGAGGAGAGACAGCGCCTTCTATCTTTGGCCCATGATGTCGGACTGGATGTTAATGCTATCGCCAAACAAGTAGTTATCAAACTCTGCGACCAAGGCGGAAAGATACAGCACGTCAGTGATGCTTCGCTACAGGTAATCTAACCAGATTTCGAATGGAATAACTAAAATTCTTATCAATTGGTATTTGATACTTTAAGATTGCGACCAGTGCAGAAGACGAACGCCGAATACGTTCACTAAGCTGGCTGTTAATGGATCCGTCGATGCGTAGTCAACTACTTATTCAAGCCAACACCCTCATGCGAGGATATCTCCTACGACGACAAATTGAGGCTGTCAAGCTAACTTTTCAGTTGACTCCACCAGATACAGTTGCGGTATTAACCGAACTATGGGAATCACGAACTGGATTGACGGAATTGCCTACTGAAGTTGAGGCTGCTGTCCGTGAATATCTTTGCATTCAGACTTACATTGATGCATTAGACGCCTTTCAAGAATGGTTCACTCGTTTTCATCACTCCAAGCCAAAGAAAATGGAAGCATCCGTTCAACAGCAGCGAGGAGGAGCCAGTTCCCAACTATCCTTCACCGAAAACTTACTCAAAGAACAGCATCTTAAACAACATCAAATTGAAGTTCAGCGGTGGCAGGCAGCCGTCGATTCCCTCACACAATTGGCTATTGACAAGCTCTATAACGTCCTCCTTTTTCCTGACGGAGGTTGGATGGCTGACAGCGTTCCTTTCGAAGACGAAAACACTCCCCGTCAACAGCAACAACAGTTGTTGCGACAAACTTGCATCCCACACGCAGCCCTGTTACTATGTAACGTTCTGATGAGTACACATCGTTACAGCCAATGCCTCGAACTGGCCAATGTCATAGCTAGTGAACAACAATCCCTCTATAAAGTTTGTTCGGCAGAACAACTGGCTCAGCTGACTAAGCACTTGCGCCAAGCTTACGTTAGGTTACTCGACATTGGTGAGAGCCCTTGAAAATTTATGAATCGTTTCCATTTTGCTGTCAATTTTCCCTCTTATAACAATAAAGAACTGAATTAAATTGTTGTTAGTCATTGTTTGAACGTTATTTATAAGCGACAAGGCAACTTGTGTGAAAATGGTATCGAAACCGAAAAACAAAAATGTTCAGAAAAAAAAAACCTAAAATTACCAAGTAATGAACACAGCACCAGAGATGCATAGAAAATTAACAAAATTCGTCTTCCAAAATCATAAAAAACTTAAACGATCTTCTAAAAACTGATTTTTTAAAATTATTGTTCTTCATCCTCCTGATCTGCCCAAGCGGCCAAAACGAATTTTTCAATGTCGCTTTCGTTTTCACCACGGACGATACGGAAGTAACCATCTTCGCCCCACAAACGTCCCCACGAGTTGGCTACCAGCTGGAAAAGAAATGTGAATTTATGACAATCAAATAGATAGAATAGATAGAAATTTATGATACCAACCCAATATTTTGTAGGGATTCGCTTAGACGAATCTACTCCCCAACCTACAATGCGAACCGAATGATAACCAGAACGTTGCTGACTGTTGGTGCCGGAATAACGGTATACACCACTACGGTAAAGGAAGAAATCGGGGTGGACTCTCATTGTAGCTGCAAATAAAATTAGAGATTATAGCCCCTTTATTGCTCTTGCACTTAATAACTGATGGTGACAGATTAAGTATGCATTACCTTGAACCGGTCCGTGTTGAAGGATTTCGTTCTTTTTTATTATTTCGAAAGAGGGCAATAAAAAATTATTTTAGTGATTGATAATTTGTACTAAACGGAAAATAAATAATTTTTTTTATTATATTGATAATACCATGATATCATCTTCAAATGGGGCGATGCGGTAAGCCGGAGGTGTACGGAATAGACCTTTACGTTGTGGCTTATCAGATGTGCGGGATATTCTTACAGCGGCGTTGACTAGTTGGCATTTCATAGTCGCCAGATTTCCTCGGCGCGGGACTTTACATTTCTCTACCTGACCGGTACGGCCACTGATGTATGGATAACATTCTTCGTTTACAACTCTATGAATATATCACAAGGCTATTTATTATACACATGTGTAAATCAAACAAGTTTGTTATCGTTTAATAATAAATACCCAAAACGTCTCATGTAATTCCAAGCGCGATCCAGGTGTCCGCCATTACATCCTTGTTGACCTCGGTTATTACAGGCTAGTAGATTTTGCATTGAAAGCGGATAGACTTCATTTCCACGCGATTGTATAGCTAGGCGATCCGCAGCTACGGCGGATGTGGAAAAGGCCCAAGACGCTCCACACCTGAAATTTCAAGAAAGTTTGTAGCGTGCGTGAAAACACTTAGAAATGATTGAGTAGTTGAATTCATACCATCCTTGGTCGCGTACGTCTTGGAGGGTGTCGCGCCACTCGATTCGTCCGTCAAAACTCATGGGAAGAGTGTTCCGGTCGTACTTTTGTTTGATGGGATGCATGGCTAGCACCTGCAAAAGACATCCATCAAAATGTAATGACACACCCGCGTGCGTAGAGCAAGTAAAAATTCGAATTTTCTCTTTACAAATTTCTCGGGTTCGAGAGTACCAAGACGATACACAAGCCCATCTTGAAGCTTACGACCCCAAAAATCGGAATGATTGCCAGCCGTCCAACCGAATTGTGCCGAATTCCCGTTGATTGCTTGGATAGCTTCTGGCTCCACAAGACAAGCGTCCGCCTCACAGAGAAATTCAGTTCGGCTCGAATCTGATAGCGAGCGAAGGCACTCGCTACTCACAATCAATTCCAGAAAATAACAGCGTTATTAGAAAACTGTTCATCAATAATGCAGTAAAACGAGATCCATCTTGAACGGCACGACGTGAAGGCGTGTTAATGAGATCACAGATCATCTCCATCGCCTGCCGCGCATTACAAATTCAAATGCAGCAGTGTTCCCTTCCAACGCAATGAATAATAAATATCAGATATACTCACCACTTGTTGCAATTGATTTGCACCGTGTGGCCATAAGGGTAATTCTGACCTTCATGATAGCATCCTAATAGAAAAGTCGACCAAAGTTGATTGAACGTTCAGCAGCAACAGCAATAATAGAATCAAACTTTTTGTACCGTGTTGCTGCGTGAGTGGCTCGGGTGGTTGGATGCCAAGACAGACGTTCCAATAATCAGGACAGCAATCACTAGAGGTTGTACGATTGCAAAACTGATCGCAATAGCAAAGAGTGCCTAAGATCGGGATAGCACACGAATCGATTCGGCCATCACAGCAATGTTGAGTACGCCCACCGCAGTAATCCCCTGCTATATCTTCGAACTGGGCCATCACTCCAACCGTAAAGAAAATCAAGAGTATGGAGCATCTACATGTCAGCTCCATTGTTTTGGGAATTTTTCACCTGAGATTGAAAACAAACTACGTAGTAAATAGCAATTGAGCGAAAAAAATTTAAACGGTTCCCGATGAATAGCACGCTACAAATCAAGTGGCCGCGAAGAAGACAGGCGAGTGCCGCTTAAATACCGGCACCGCACACCATTCACGCAAAGGGCCAGCCCCTTTTTGCCTATCGCAAGGCGTAAGAGTTTATGTTCTCTTGGCTTGTTTTGTTGGTGGAAATACGCGTTGATGGTTCTGGCGGTATTGAATTAATGAAGCTCTCTCTCTTTTCTCTACGTTCTCTTCTAGCGCAATATATATTCACGATATGGGAGAGGACCCGGATATGGACGCACTCAAAAAGAAGTTTCCTCCTCGTTTTGTACTGAAGGAGGAGTACACGAAAAGATCGGACAATTAAAATAAATTTGCGATGTCATCAGGTCGTCATTCAAAAACAGCCAACATAGGGACCTCTTATTGAGTATTCTGCATGGTTGAATAGGCTCGAGTGCTATCAAAGCGACTGGTCATGGTCTTCTCGGCAATAGATATGGCAAGAAAAAATGGCAATCTTTTAGCTAAATACGCGTGGAAAAAGTTTAAAACACGAAAATTGAACGCGGGTGGTCGCGGGGGTCAAGCATAAAAGTCTATGTCTGTCACGCTTATCAGGCAAACTGCCACACTATTTGAAAAAAAAACTTTTACACGCGCTGATATCACCGCAATATACATTCATTGCAGATCACCTCACCATCAACATTTCAACGTCTCTCACTCAGCCACTCCATCATAGCGATTATATTGCGTAAAAAGGAAATCGGTGCCTCACTTTGTTTTGTGTAGATTCGATGTGTGTGCTGTCGGTGCCAACTTCTCGGTGCGAAGTGTGCCTTCGCGTGGAAACTACAAAACTATCGGTGGGAAGGGTACTGGAAAATAAAAAGAACCAAATGAAAAAAAGTAAAAAGGAAGAGAAGGAATAATGACATTTACACGCTTTTCCTCTTGGCGTTATTTTGTAGCTTTTTTGTCTATTTTTCAAGGACTCAAGGTCGTCAGTTATGCGAAGAAAGAATTAAAGAAAAACAGTCGACAGGTAGAGAATACATTTGCACATTTTTGTCGTGACCTGAAATAATCAGATCGCCAACGAATAGCAAAATGGAAAATACCCTCGTGATTTTGACGCCCAATGTTGCCTTTATGATTGTATTACAAACAAGTACTCAACCAAGCGAAAAAATAACGGTTTGGATTTTGCTTCAGTAAATCGAAGACGAACTTCGATTCCGATGGAATTCTTCCATTTGCCGTGCCCAAATGACGCAACCTAACTATATGTAGTTTCCCTGGAAATTTCCGCCAAAAGCTACATCCCAAAAGCTTACGTAAGCGACTGAGCAGTAAAGAGCTATAGGAGTACTGAGTTCCTTTTAAATAACAATTTCTCGGAATCGAACAACGATTTTTCGACAAATTCGAAACATTTGTTTTGATTCTTGCAACAAATTTACATTCACGCCCATAATAACTTGTTTACAAATTAAATCGGTTGTCGTTGGAGTCGAAAGGAAACCAAGAGATATAATTCAATAATCCAATTAAAAATTTGTGAATTGGGTTTGAATGGGATACGTCCATTGAATGCCTATCCTTTTCAGTAGTATTGACATTATTTTCTATTAAATTCTTATCGATAACTTCAACAGGTTTTGGAAATCCCCCTGGAGAGATCAAAATTTTACGATGAGTAACCAACCAGTTTGCGTTCACGCCCATAGATCGTTTTTAAACACGCAACCAGACACAGCTGGATTAAGAATCGGGGACAGCAATAAAAATAACATTTTTTCCCGACTAAAATAGAACGAAATGATTTATCATGATTGTGATATTTGAACTCGAATGAAAACGGTGTGTGCTTACCTTTACTTCCGTAAGTTCTGTCTTGGCGGTCCAGCTAGTTGTGCAGCATTATTAAATACAGCGGGGTGAAAATGGCAAGACCTCCTTCCTTCGTCGCCCCCGCCTCCTGAAATCCACGCCCACACTACTAGTGATGTTTCTGCTTGATCGGGCATATGACGTCTACCGAAACTAAACGTCAGCGACCGCATAATTCGTAAGCGGATGAATTCGGTAAAGCACGCAAATGACGAATCCGGATTCTTCTCATCGTTCAAATCCCCTTCACAGTTTCTTCGGATGCATGGAATTCAGCTGGCGGAAAACCACTGTGGTCTTCGTGGTTACAGGCTAACAGCCAAATTCAACACAAAGGATATGTAATGAGCTGGAGTTTAAGGCCACACAGACGGTGTATCGCAAAACAGGAGGGAAATTTGGAATTCCAAGCGAGTAGGCGAATGTTAAAATGCACGACGGAGATTTCTAAAAAGAAAAGAAAAACAAGGCTATTATTGCGACATTGCACGGGAAGGTGGAGTCGGTGACCTCGCCTTCATAAAACTCGTTGAAATAAACTTGACGACTCAGGCAATACATTTTATTACCAATATTGTGGAATTTCCAGCGCTTTGAAAAAAACAAACAACACATCTAAGAATAGATTCATCGTGCCAAAAGTTTATCTAATGCCACTGCACATTAATCTCAAATATTCTTGCTGTTCAATCAACGCCTTATTCCGTCTCATATACGCCATCCAGTACTGATACCAATCGCACAATTCCTGTTGCGTTGGACGTGTGCGTTGCTCTTCTTCCACAGTGATATTTAGATGCGTCACAGCTTGTTCGAGCTCTTCTTCTTCTTTAGTATCGTTTGTTTTAAGAACAGTTTTCGCTCGGGGTTTATTTTTGCGCTTGTTCCCTTGCGGTAATAATGCTCGAGTACTATCTTGCAGACCGGGCTGAAAATCGTGTTCAATATTACTGAGAAGACTGTCAGCCATACCTTCTCCCTCAAGACCAGTGCCCTCGAGCTCGGGTAAAGTAAGCCAGAGAGAATCAAGAGCCTGAACCGTCAGCAGAGTCTCAGATTGGCTCGAGTCATGATCTTTAGGTGCCAAATGGTCACACGCCAAGATTCGGACGGAGGCTCTTGTTTTTGTGATGATGGATCGCAATTCAGTCAATTCATTGCCCTCACATGCGATAGTGCATGTCAAGGCAGCCGCTCCAAATCTTCCAGCCCGACCCACTCGATGCAGGTATGTGGCTGCGTCCCGAGGCACATCCATGTGGATGACTAAATCGATGTGCTCAGCGTCAATGCCACGAGCCGCCTAAATGTTTAAAACTAGTCAAACTATGCGCAATCATACGATATAAAAAGCTAAGACAAAACAAATACCAAATCAGTTGCAACTAGAATTTTGCACTGATATTGACGTAGCTTCAGAAGTGTCTGCAAACGCTTTGTTTGAGTCTGACTTCCAGAAATTGACAAGGCTGCGTGACCATGGCTTGATAATTGAGCTGCCAAGCTTTCGGCTCTGTAATAAAAAATTCAATCAATTTTAATTGGAATACTATGTTGGCTATTATGTCTACTTCGCACCTCGTTTGTAGGTTGGTAAATATCATGCATTGGCCAAACTCGATAACCTTGAGCATTTTCAACAAAATCTCAAACTTGTTTTTCGCTTGCTGCTGTGCCATAGGGTGATAAGCAACACGAAAGACAAATTGTTTGACGCCCAATAAAGTAGGTTGGTGATGGCCCAAACGTACAAATGACGGCTTTTGCATATAACGAGAAACCAAGTTCGCCAACACTTCAGGATACGTGGCACTCACGGCTAAAACCTGTTTAGTAAGCGGCATCTGAGAAAATATCCACCTAAAGCAATAAATTTGTATTACAAAAATGTGCGACTTTTAATTTCGTGTAGGCTAATTACATGACGTCATCTGCAAAACTATCCTCCATTAATTTATCGGCTTCGTCCAAAATGAAGAGTCTGATAGTTTTTGTCTTCAATGCACCTTTTTCTATTAATTGTTTCACACGCCCTGGGGTTCCAACAGCAATGTGGCATGATTTGCATTTGGACAGGTCAGCTTCTACAGGAAGACCTCCAATGAAAACCTGGACATTTATGCCTAAAAATGAAAAGAAGCATTTGATTAAAATAAGTAGTAAGTTATAGAAAAATAAGTCACCTGGAAGTTCAGAGCCAATAGTGTAGATAACATGTGCATTTTGGAAAGCAATCTCTCTGGTTGGAGCAAGTATCAATCCTTGTACTGTACTGATTTCAGGATCAATAGATTCCAGCATGACGATACCAAAAACTAGAGTTTTTCCAGTTCCAGATTTTGACTGAATAACCATATCTAACAAAAATAATCATCAAAGTCTGATATCTTTGATTGAAAATGAATTTTATTTACCAATTCCACACTTCCCAATTGGAATAGCTTGCAGCTGTATAGGTGAAGGTTTGACATATCCTGCTTTGTTAAGACCTTGATGTTTGATTTAATCATATCATTGGAATTAGTTATCAATCACAATGACTTTAATGTAAAATATATAACAAACCATCCAACACTCGTCTAGAAATGTGCATGTCTGAAAAAGTCAGATCTTCTCCAGTCTTTACATCTTCAGTTCGCTGTTTGGTCTCAAATGAATGTGCACTTCCCGCCTTTGTCTTCCTCTCAAAATCACCTTCCATTGTTAGGATTGTATCTTGTTAAGAAACCAATTTAAAACTTTATGTTAAATGAACTTCATTGAATGCATTCGGTCACTTCTTCCTCTTGGAAAAAACTCGTCAATTTTTAACTAGAAATTTTGAATCTGTTTTCGATGGACTAGCAGACGATATCTAATTTACAGGTTGTCAAACTACCCTTGATGAAGATAAAAAATATTAAATATTCAAATTACTTTAAAAAAATTTAAACCTTGAATGTTACTTACAATAATATATAATTAAACAAGAAATATTATTTTTGAAAAATGAATTCATAATTTCATAACTTTAAAAATGGTAAACAAAAACAGCATTAGTCATCGTGCAGATGGCATCGATGTTCTTGACGGAAGGCAGGCGCCAAACAATATGAAAAATATGAAAAATGGTGCTGGTCCAAGTGGATCGTAAATTTAAGACTAAACGGTTGTTTTCAACTAACAATAATAATTCTTAATGAAGAAAGGTTCTTGTAAGAAACCAAAAGAAGATCATGCTAAATTCCAAACACTTGTACTTTAAATCATACAAAAATGTACCTGTGGTCTAATCCTCTTTAACTTTTTTAAAAATAACCGCTACGTATTCAATTAAGTTGCAGTATGGGACTACTGGGAGGTCAAAAGGTGAGGTTAGTAACTGAAAAGTAATGTTGTAAAATGCACCAGAACTTTTTGATAACTACTCCATATTGCAGTTTGGAGCATTTCAGTGTATTGACAGTTATCTGCGTCGCACAACTACGGCGCTCGATCAAAGCAACGTCATGTTTGTCCGTAAAAAGAAGATCACAGCCCTTTCAAGATGGAAAGAGAGGAGGAGGTGGAGAGTTAATTCTTAATTGAGGTGGCATGGAGATGAGGTTCAGGAACACAAATTTGTTGGTTCTATGTTTAGTATACGGTATACAGTAAATGCCGCGTGGACTTTCGCGCCAATTTTCTGGTGATAAATCCCTCGTGTATCAATGACCAGTTTTCAAACTCTGTTTCAACGACTGAACATAGGCGTCGTGAAGCTGGGTGATGAAATTTGGATCGTTCTGTTCATAAAAAAAATACTTTAGAAATACTCTAGCATTTATTGCATTTTTTGTCACATACTTTGAGGAGATAGTTGAAAGCTTGCATTAGCTGAGCTTTAGTTAACGGCGTGATCTCATTATCTGCTAGATATGAATGGTGTGGTTGCTCTCGAGATGGGAAAGCTGAACGTTGAACTGGTGTCTGTACGCGTGCTGCTTCCACCGATTGTTCACTGGTTACAGACGCTGATGTAAACATCATTGGAGACATAAGAGCCACAGACTGCAATCCAGCATGACGAGGAGGGGTGCCATTTGCACTTTTCTATAATCACGATAAATAGGTCAACATTTGAAACTTGCAATATCTGCGTGATTTGTTTTTACCTGCATGACTTGGGTAATCTGGGGATGAGTAAGAACCACCGGATTATTCGATAAGCCACTGGGTTTACCAGAGACAGTTGAATGCATTGGTGATGAATGCGGCAAGTGGTGCTCTCCAGTGCCATTTGAGGCCTTTGGCTACAGATATGAATAGCATTTTTTCAAAAGTTTTCTGCACTGATAAAATATTTTCCTACCTTTTCTTTCCCTCGCAATTCCCTCTCCAAACTCTGAGCTGTGTGCAATTCCGCGTTAGGAAGTGGTGGCGGTGGAACACCTGTAGGCGTCCCAGCTGACATAAGCCTTTCAAAAAGAGATCCACAATGATGCAAAGGCATTTGCGTGGATTGCTGAATCGGCTCCATTCCAAACAAATCGGCTACGCTAAGTGTGGTAGATTGAGTGGTACCGCCATTGGACGTCGGGCGCAGGGCGGTCGGGCGGACTACATCAACACTGCTGGACGTGGACACTGGAACTGACGGCTTTCCATTCTAAACAAGAGAAATATCGGTCCTATTACGGTTGTTTAGGATATTTCTAGATGTCCAAGCCAACCTGTTCATACTCTTGCCCTGCTTTTGTAAGCAAGGACATAATATCAACATTAGATTTCTCTTGAGCGACATTAGGTCGACGTCGCTGAGTTTCTTCTTTAACTAATGCTTCTAACTTTTGAGCTATTCGAGTGCACTCAGATTCCTCATAAAACCATACTCCTGTGATGGATACTATAAGAATAATAAAGAAAAATAATTTGAACTCCTATTAAATGAATGAAAATCAAGTATACATTTGGCATTCTTGTACAAGAGGAATGGGGCTTGGAGTTGGATCTCCAAGTCTCTGGTGATGGGTTCCACGAGATTTTCCGTGCTTAGGCGATTCATGACAACAAAGCCATGCCTTGGGTCCCCTGACCTGAAAAGAATTATCAAGAGTGAGCAACAGATAGCGTAGCCATGCAAGAATAAGAGCAGAGTTGTCCCAGGTTAAAAATAGAATGAAAAGCATCTGGGACTATTAGGGCTGGAGAAAAAGCACAAACTGCCACATCTTCAGTTCCACATTTCCTTTGACTGGCTACTTTAAAGCCAGCTGTGAGGTTATGTATAAAATAGAGAATTCAAGTGAGTTGTAAGAAAATGACTGAGGAACTTTGAAGTAAAGAGATGATGAAGTTTGGATGCCGAGAAATTGGCTTCCCAACTTTGATTGCTCAATACCAAAAATGTCCAGAATCCCAATGTACAATGGAACAGTGAAACCAAGTGAAAAGTTGTAGCAAATTTGAGTTTGAAAGGATTAATACTCATCTATGATTCAAGTATCAAGACAAGTGTATACAAGGTTCGTAACAACTGAAAGGATTGTTGTGACAGCGGGGAAGAGCTTGTCACAGCAGCAAAACACAAGGAACTAACCGTGCATAGAGGAATAAGGTGCCTTCCACATCGGTTTTTTCCTGCAGAAAGAAAAAGGTAAAGTGTTATTCATCAATGAACGTTTTTGTAGGCATAAGCCTACCGGTGTTTTTTTTTTCTAACTGCGTAACCACATAGCCAGTGTGACAGTAAGTGGTGACAAAGAAAACCCATCTTACCCATTCGTTGGATTGAGAATTGAATTTATAAATAGCAACTTGAGTTCCGGTTTCAACAATTTCCACTGCGTAGGGGTCTACCCGTTTCAAGGCACCCAGATTAACGCTGTGAGAACGAGTGTCCGCATCGGCCATCTTTAACTTGTTATTTTTAATTTTTATTTCTGGAAACACTACGAACGAAGCAAAGACTGTGCTTTAGCAGCACCCTTTGGCATATTGACGTAACTAATCAGTTTCAAATCTTTTTTTTTGTCGCGATAGACTATCGAAAATATTTGGCATTTAAAATATTCGAAAATTCATCCCTTTATTTATTGATGCAAAAAATTAAAAAAAACTAAGCTGGATAAAAAACATTTAGTTTTTTTCCATCTGGTTTTATTTGACTAGCTTAGTGTTCAGCAACTTTCCCCAGTATCCCCACCCCCGAATAGTAATCGTGCTAGTCGAATGGTTGGCGGGCTCTCGCGCGGGCGTGAAAGTCTATAGTTCCTAAACAATATATACAATGTGCTTAAACATCTGAACATTCAACCCACGGATCCTCCAGTGTTATTACAAGAATGTCCCGCAGACTTCAAAGACCATCTTATATCTACATATAGGTTAGTATTCGTTGTTTAAGCCAAATTGGCTCACTCCGCTACCGTGTGTTAATTATAGCCAAGATAAGCCGGTTTTCCGCCAAAATCGTACGGCCAAGTGTGTTGTTGAGCGCGTTTTTGGATCATCTAACGTCTGATTAGGCTTGCAACTCTCTTTCTTCGCTGCTCCTTTAATTCAGTGCACAATAGAATCCCTCTTCGCTGCGTTGTGTACTACTACCATGGCCTTTGTTGCAGCTTCATTAACTCGTTCATCGATCCTTATCGTGTGTCTCATTCCTGTTGTCTTCTTCTTCTTTAAAAGAAAGAAGATACTGAAAGAGAAAAAGGTGCTATCTAAGCAAATAGAAATTCTCCCTCTCTCTAAGGGGAACCCGAGAGTGAAGAAGCATTCTATCAAAACGCTGCCACCAGTCAAATTTTATTTGATCGTGTTTAACTCTCTTAGTGAGAAGCTTTTCCCGTTCCGAAGGGTTTGGGTGGGGAGAGAATATGGGGCGTAGAAGGAATCGAACAAGTCGTCAACCGTTGAATGCAGGCGTGACTGGCGTCAATAAGAGTTTCTTGCGATGACTCGTAAAAATAAGGATGTCAGTCCTGGTAGCGCTCGGCTCCAAGATACAATATCGTTTTTTTTTTAGCCTTTTCCCCTTTTTTTTCACGCAATTCATCTCGATGAAGACGTGACTTGCGTCGGAAAAGTATACGTTGGAGTGTACTATAACTACGATGCTACTTGTAATCGATACTCAAAAATCTTCAGGTTCTTTTTTTTTTCAGAATGTCTTTGGTGATTTACTGAGATTGAACCGATATGGTTCTCACTGTAAACCGGAGCAATCTGGTGAGGTGAGCGCACAATACCGATCATCTGCTGTATAATATCCAAGCCAACGTGAAATGAATTCTCCCCCCCCCCCCTTACTGAGTTTCCGTGTTGGATTACAATACACTGGCTTGCTGGAAAGCTGTCTGTACGTATATGTACATATATATCTGTTAAGTAATGGAATATCGATCCTCTTTTTGGCTGGAGCGTGTGTGGTGTGTACTCAGTCACAACGGCACATACAGACAGACAGACAGACACACACACAGTGAGCCGATGAATTAATAATTGGCGTAAATATTGCTTTGTGAGAGTCTCTGTTTAGAGTGTATAGTATAAACCAACTTAGCCGGCGCTTGGTTTGTTTAATTCTTGACATGTTGCATTTGCAGGGCCATAGATCATCATGGAAAGTCACAACGGGTTGGCCGCGTCTCCGGAGACTCCGGTTGTACCTGGAACTCCCGCGGCTTCAGGCGTTGCCGCACCGGTGACGGCACCATCAGCTACTGCCGGACCGGCAAAAACTCTGGCAGAAGCCGAAGCTGCTGCTGCCGCTGCCGCAGCTGCTGCCAAAAGAAAGGCTATGAGTCGAAGAGGAAAACCTCCTCCAGAACGACCGCAACGAGCTCTCCTTTGCCTCTCGCTCACCAATCCTTTGCGAAAGCTCTGCATCAGCGTCGTCGAGTGGAAATATCCTTTTGATTATTAATAACGAGCTCGTTACATTCGAGTTCAAATAGTTTATTTGTTTTCTATTATTTGCTGACTTATTTCTTTTGATTAAGTTATATTAAGTTCTTTTTTTAAAATGTGATATATAGTATATATTCCTTAACCAATTTGTTCGTTGTTGTACACCGTTCGAGTATTTGATCTTGTTGACCATCTTCGCCAATTGCGTTGCCTTGGCCGTCTACACGCCGTACCCTAACGGCGACTCTAACATTACCAATGCTTATTTGGTGAGTACAGTTGTCCTTGCCCATCTGACATTTCTTACTTGGCTTGCTTGTTAAAAGAGGGTTCGTTTCAAATTGATGTTCTCAGTGACGCCTTCTTTTTGGCCTTGTTTCGACATTCTTTTCGTTGCTTGCGATACTTCCTTAAAAAATGGAACATCAACAACAACAAAAAAGAAAAAAAGAAGAGGAAACATTCCCCCAGCGATATATAGATGGGTCGTTAAGTCACGCCAGCAGAATCGAGTTAGCTCCAAACTGCCGATAGATTGACTCTTAACCGATCGAGTTTATTGATTTTGTTTTTTCTTTCTTTCTTCCTTGTGTCGGAGAGTTTTCGCCCCATTAACTTGCACTTAAGCACATAAACTTTGTCCATGAAAAAGAAGCTTCTCTTCATCTCGATAAATGACCAGGAAATTTCCTATTTGAGTTGATTGCAAGTTTGTATGTTGTATGGCGACACAATCGGCGTGATGAATGTCGGAACTTTTAGGCCGTTTGATGATCGATTAAGCCAACCTGTTGGTTCTTGTATCGATCCAGTCACGAAAACATTATCCTTCCGACTACTTGTAGCGTTGTAAAAAAATAAAGTGGCGGAACAGCTAGCAGCAGTGACGACTTTGTTTCTAGCTGCTGCCGGTGGATTTCTCTGCGCTCATATCGCGTTTGATGTCACCGTTTTCTCAGTATGCGGAAACCTGGCTAAGGTCCCGAGAATCTCCCCCTCTCCCCATGGAAATGTCACTTGATCTGTCGTGTCGTGTCCCTATTTTATTTAAAATAATCGAATGGGAGAATGGCGAATCGATATAGAATGTACCACAAGGCCAGCAGCCGGTTGGGGTTATAGGAAGACGAGAGTTGGGAATTCTTCGGATCGATACGGCGTGTCTTTCTAACCGCTTTTATCTTCTACTTCCACCTCGGTCGGAAGTTCTCCTCGTCATCATTCATCCGAAAGATGAAAAGACGGGCCTTTCCCATCATCTTCATCCTCTTCTTCTTTCTTTTTATTTATTTCTCGCTTCAATCATTTTGTATTTTTTGATGACAGGAAAAAGTGGAATATGTCTTCTTGGTTATTTTCACCATTGAATGCGTCATGAAAATCATCGCCTATGGTTTCGTCGCACACAGCGGAGCCTACCTACGCAATACGTGGAATTTGCTCGATTTCACCATTGTCGTCATTGGGTATTGACACAGCCAGTCTTCGTCTTCTGTTTGTGGACCAACAAAAGTCCACTTGATTAAACTGTTTGTTTTTTGTTTTGTTTTTTTTCTTCTCCCTTGTTTCCTACTCTGCCTGTCTGCTCCAACTTTTATACAGAGCCGTGAGCACGGCACTGTCGACCATGATGAAAGACGGATTCGACGTCAAAGCTTTGCGAGCCTTTCGCGTTTTGCGGCCTCTACGTCTAGTCTCCGGTGTTCCCAGTAAGTGTCTGATGCTGTTGTCATCGATTTTCTCGGACTTGATACACCCAACACTTCCACGGGTGTATGTGTATAGAGAGATAAAGTTGTTGTGTACGTGCATGAGTTGTATGTGTGTGTGTGTGTGTATTTATAAATAGACGGGAAGTTGAGAGTAAGTGCCGAGAATGGCATCCAGCGGATGGGAGAGAGGAGTTTGATGGCTCGTCAATGCGGAAACTTTTTTTTTTTTTCCTAAACGTGTGAGAAATAAGTTTCTCGCGTCTTGGACAAATCTATCCCTGGTGAGTTGTTGTCTGGACACAAGTAGAGAAAAGCGTCTATAAATCACACGGCGCTCTAATCGCATTTCACCTTAAGGAAAAGAAATAAAACTTTCCTCTCCTCATTCCGTTCGATCCAGCAGTAGAGTGTGCCCGTTATATCTCTAGCAACTCGTTCGACTCTCCAAGTTCGTTTTTTTTTGTTGTTGTTGTTAAAACTATAAATTCCTTTTTTTTTTTTTTAATTTCTCAATAGGTTTGCAAGTGGTGTTGAATTCCATTTTGAAAGCCATGGTCCCGCTCCTTCACATTGCCCTTCTCGTCATCTTTGTCATCATTATTTATGCCATCATCGGATTGGAACTCTTCTCCGGAAAATTACATACAACTTGCTACGATCCTGAAACCGGTGAGAATCTTTTTTTCAAACTCATATTCTCCATCGTGAAATGTTTTGTTGATTGTATTTTGTTCTCACGGATAGATAGTGTTTATTAAAACAATTTTTGTTCCTCCTAAAAAAAAAAAGGTGACATGATGAAAGATCCTCATCCTTGCTCCAATTCAAGCGAGGTTGGATTTGATTGCGCAAAGATCGGAATGGTGTGTCTTCCGGATTGGGAAGGACCCAACGATGGCATCACGAATTTCGACAACTTTGGCCTAGCCATGCTTACCGTGTTCCAGTGCGTCACGCTCGAAGGATGGACTGACGTGTTGTATCAAGTAAGTCTTGGTTACGTGCCGTTTATATCCCTTGCCGATATTCTCCTCCCAACCCTCGAGCAATGCATACAGGATAGAAAAACTAGGATCGTGCAACATACGTATAATCTCGCGTTTCATTGAAAGAAAACACTTTTAAAAAGGAAGTAACGAATT
The DNA here is from genome assembly GCA_030770115.1 of Daphnia galeata. Classification (NCBI taxonomy): domain Eukaryota; kingdom Metazoa; phylum Arthropoda; class Branchiopoda; order Diplostraca; family Daphniidae; genus Daphnia; species Daphnia galeata. The sequence goes on from CM061117.1 coordinate 8,471,086, forward strand.
TCATTTCAAAAAAGGCCACTGGGTGTCCGCCTTCGAGATTTTATTGGCTTTTTTGTATTTTGTCTGTGGTCCCCAAAACAATGAGGACAGCATAGAGCCATAGAGTGCATAGACTGCGATCCAAAATTTTCATTTCAAATAAACCCCCCCAGCAAAAAGAAACTTGCAGATCTTTTCTCAAACAAACTCGCTTAACTCGGCGATAAATAAACTCTGATGAAAGAGATCCCCTTAGCACAACTTTGCGCACCGTTATATGCACAGGGGGAAAAAAAGAAAACTTTATATGTATACTAAAAAAGTGTCGAATTCTATACAGTTCCGTACTTTTGCGTTTTTCTCGTTCACTTATTTACAAATTTCTTTTTCATAGAACGAGAGTCTGTATTGTTATACTATTCACGTAAATCCAAGTAGATTTTATGAAATTGCGAGAAACGCACTAGTGTTTTTCTTTCATTTTATATTGGCTGATTAATTGTTGTGCTAGTGCTGTCTACACAAAACTTCATGAAAGGCTATAATAACGTCCAGTTTGACATAATTGGAGCTTTAGCTGCCAACTATTTGCAGTCAAAATGACATTGGTTGAGAATCTAACTCTTCACCGATGCTGGGTAATCGCTCAAGCTGAAACGGTCTTTAATCCTATATAAACCTGATAATTGACACGATGTGAAGGATCGTCGTTTCAGCTCGTTTGTCCACGTCCATCTGGCGATTGTCCCTTTTTCCAACCTTATCGATCGTTTGTCAAAAAATACTCTCTTTTTATTTCTGTCTTGTTTGTTGTTTTTTCATTCAAAAGAATAGCCTTGGGCGAGGTTGGTTACACACATTACATTGTACATAAGGGTTAAAGAGCCATGAATTTTGTTGTTTTTTATTTTTCAAAGCTGCTGCTGCCTTGTACTATAGGTTTTAAGAGAGTCTCATTATTTGTTTTTGTGGATTACGGCCAAGTGCTTTGTTCGCTCATGGATGGACGACACTTGAGACCATCGTTTGTTTTTCCCCTTGGACAGTTTTTGGGCAATAAAGTCACAGAGCTATAGCTGAAAGCTCGTTATCTCTGCAGCAATGTCATAACAACCAAGAGAGGAGATATCGGATATCGACTCGCGATTTCTCGTCTACTTTCTCGTCTACCTTATTATTGTGTATAAGTCCCCCCTTTGGTGGTTTATAAGATGTCGATTGTTAACTGATCCTTATAGGCCTATATATATACGACATCGATCGCTCTTCTTTATTAATCCTTCACCATATTTTTTTTCTTGCTTTCCTTTTTTTAAAAAATATATAGATAGAAGATGCTATGGGTAATTCCTGGCAATGGATCTACTTCATCTCGATGGTCATCATTGGAGCCTTCTTTGTGATGAACTTGATTCTCGGTGTTCTCAGCGGGTACGTAAACGTGCCGAAAGTGATGATTTGATTTGGTGGCCGTTCCTCTTGACTTTGTGATTGCATCATCACGCATTCCTTCCCTTATTTTACCCTTAATATATCCTTGTCCTACACAAAAGGTTGGGCATTGCCCGTCTTTACGCATCGATTGCTTAGTCTCCTCATGTCGTCTTCATTCAGTTCTAATTATAAGGAAGCGACTGTACTGCACTGTATATATCCATGCACATGGTCGTGCGTCGTGCCAGCCATATTGCCAATGACTATGTCTACTGGCGGATAAAGACTCTCTGCGTCGATCTAGCTAGCTAGCTAGTAAATAATAGCATAAAAAATGGCGGACATTTTGATTTCTTTTTCCCCTTTAGAGAGTTCTCCAAGGAAAGAGAGAAAGCTAAAGCTCGCGGTGACTTTCATAAGTTGCGCGAAAAACAACAAATCGAGGAAGATTTGCGAGGTTATCTAGATTGGATCACCCAAGCGGAAGATATTGAGCCGGAAGGCGAGGACCGGCATCACGACGAGCCCAAGCACGGTATAGTACTAGTACTATTTCAGTGGCCTAGAGCTGTCATAAAGATGTCGTCTTACGCTTCATTGCTCCATTCTGTTTTTGTTTTTTTGTTTCAAGCTAAAAACAAACGAGAACAGGACAATAGTGTCGACAAGACGGAGGAGAACAGCAACGCTGATACGTCAGAGGATTCGTGGTGGGCACAGAAGAAGCGAAACTGGGATCGGTACGTCTATACTATTACTCCTGTTTGCTCAGTGAAGCTGAAAGTCAACATCTTACATCATCATCGTCATTTCTTTATCGCGAGCCCTCCACCTTATTTCTCTCTTTTTGCGGTGTATACAGGAGCAATCGTCGTATGCGACGGGCCTGTCGCAAAGCTGTCAAATCTCAGGCTTTTTATTGGCTGATCATCATTTTGGTGTTTCTCAACACGGGAGTCCTAGCAACGGAACATTACCAACAACCCGAATGGCTGGACTTTTTCCAAGGTACGTACACTTTATACTTTATTCCTTTTTCAGATTGTTTGCCTTTTTCTGCACTTTAAACGGCAATAAAATTCGACGTGCTCTTGACATTTTGTTCATACTCTGCTCTCTCGACAGATGTGACCAATATCTTTTTCATCGTACTCTTTGCCTTTGAAATGTTGCTGAAGATGTACAGTCTGGGATTTCAAGTAAGAAAGTTCAAATTCAAATGATGTGGAAACGGGTATATTCTTCTTTTTTTGTCAATTTCGCCACGTATTCCATTGGCCTTTAGGGTTATTTTGTGTCATTATTCAATCGATTCGACTGCTTCGTCGTCATCAGCAGTATTGTCGAAGTGGTCCTGACAAAAACGGACCTTATGCCCCCTTTGGGCGTGTCCGTGTTACGTTGCGTACGTCTCCTGCGAGTCTTCAAAGTCACCAAGTAAGTCCGAACATCTTCACCTAATGAGGAGCAGCACGCTTTCTAAGTGTGTCGCATGAATGGAATGACGTCGAAGCATGTGTGAAATATTTCTTTTATTTTTAATGAAAATTACGTTTTTGCGCATGTTTTTTTTTTCTCTTCATTTTTCTGTGAATTCTGCGGCGGCATCAAAAGATTTTGGTTTCCGTTGGGCAAGATGAGCAGTTTGTTCAACGCCTTTCGATCCGTCGTCTCGCTCCTGTCTATTCTCTTTCTGTTTATATTCATCTTTGCCCTGCTTGGAACGCAGCTTTTCGGTGGCCGGTTTCAGCCCGGTCGCCGTAGCCATTTCGATTCACCCTGGGATGCCTATCTGACCGTTTCCCAGGTAACGAGCGACGCCATTTGTCGTCGTTGTCGTTGTTTTCTTTCCCAATGTTTTCGTGCCACCTTGTAATAATACTCTGAAACGCTTATTTGATCACTAATCCCTTTGTGTGACATAGTATACTTGTAGCCATTTTGTGTGTGTACATAACGCGTAACGTAACGTCTCTCAAGCGTATATAGCGTAACGTGTCTCACAACGATTAGCGGAGACGTCGTCATGTAGTATAATGTATTAATTTGAACTGAATGACGGCGTCCGATATTAAATGACGCAGGTATTGGCGCTCACTTTCCAACTTGGTGGCGTCGCTGCTCAACTCGATCCAATCAATCGCGTCTCTCTTATTGCTCCTCTTCCTCTTCATGGTCATCTTTGCCCTGCTGGGCATGCAAGTCTTTGGTGGCAAATTCAACTTTGAGAATCAAGAATTGCCCAGAAGCAATTTTGATTCCTTCTGGCAAAGTTTACTAACCGTCTTTCAGGTAACAAATAAAAAAACTACGTGCGGTGACGGTTCTTCTTTATAATTTCTATTCGGTGATGGCTTTTTCTATCTCCCCTTTTCATCTATGTCATACGCCATTATAATTGTTCTCTTGATCCTTACTAATTGGACGGATATTTTTTGTTTTGTTTGGTTGGTTGGGTTGGTTGAAAAGATATTGACGGGTGAGGATTGGAATGCGGTCATGTACGACGGTATTAAAGCCTACGGTGGTGTAGCCTCTTTGGGTATTCTCGCTTGCATCTACTTCATTATCCTCTTCATCTGCGGCAACTGTAAGAACAAAAGGAATTCATTGTTTTTAAAACAAGCCCTGAATAATAGAACGAGACATATCTTTAAAATCTATCAATATATAGACATTCTGCTGAATGTCTTCTTGGCCATCGCTGTGGACAACTTGGCCGACGCTGAATCGTTGACGGCTATTGAAAAGGAAGAGGCTGACCAAGCCGAAGCCAAAGCGGAAGCTGAAGCTGACTTAGATAAATCGGCAGCGAGTGATTCGGCAGCGAAAGACGGTGACGATCGAAGTCAAGAAGAATTGGACGAAGAAGAAGAAGAGGACAACGTTGGCGACGACAGCAAAGGAGGTGACGACGAGGACAACGCCCATCAGACAGGCGGTAGCCCGGATGGCATGTCCGACCGGAAGAGATCATCAAAAAAGAAGTGAGTGTGTTGTTTGTGCCGTGAGCCAAGTGAACAAAAAAAAGAATTCATGCGAGTACTATGATTTTAATTCTTATATAGAAAAGCGGATGGTGATTCTACCATGATTGAAATCGAACAAGATTACGACGACGAGGGAACCGAGGACGCCAGTAAAGACGGTAAAAATGACATTCTCAATGTGCTTGCAAAAAAAAAAAATGTAGTCCTACAGTCCTACGGAATGTCTCCTCAATACATGGCACGTCATTCATGCGAAAAAGAAAAAAAAAATGTTGCGCGGAATTCCGCAGCGGAATAGCGTTGACGACAATGCCGATAACGTTTGAGGAGACGTACCACCTGACAAAAGATTAGAGATTAGAGCTAGAAAAACAATGTATGATTGGGACACGATGAACACGATTGGTGTGGTCACTGTCAAATGCCAACACGACAGAAGAGGAGCCGAGAACGAGCGATGGCGACGCAGTCGATGGAGCTGATGAGCAAATGAGCGCTAACGTGCAAATAACGGCCCGACCTCATCGGCGGCCTTCTCCCGGGTTTGATGAAACGCCCAATTTGATCAAGCCCATCCCAAGAGGATCGAGCTTCTTCATATTCTCACACACCAACAGGTTAGCGCAGTCCGCCAACGGTCAAACTAATCCAATTTCTTTTTTTCTTTTCTTTTTTTCTTTTTTCGTGTGTGTGTGTGTTCGTGTCGTCCGCCAAACTACCCCACCGCCATATTTTGGTTTACTATGATTACCTTTATACCTCGCCAACCTTTTGTACATATTTTTCACTCTCTACGCACACCGCTCTCTCTCTTGTCGCTCTTTCTCTCTCTCTCTGCTCTTTTATATCCCTCCCTGTGTCCAACTGCTGTAAATTGGCTTTAAAGCAGACGAGGGCTTGGGTGACGATCAAGGATCTTATGATGATGATAATAACGGAGAAGAGGAGGAAGCCGAAGTCGGAGAGGAGGAGGAGGAAGAAGAGGATGAAGACGGGCAACCGGTGACGTCGCGTCAGCGACGCGCGTCCGCCGTCGCCCGCTCCAACAACAAAATCATTCCCATACCCCCCTACACTTCCTTCTTCATACTCTCCCACTCCAACAGGTAGCCCCTGAAATTTCGCAAAATCTATCTCTATTTTTTTTTTAAATAATTAATCAGACAATAATTTTTAAAAAATTGTCTTGTCATATTTCCTTCCAAATTGCTCTTCTTCTTCTTCTTCTTCTTTTTATTTTTATTATTTTCAACTTTTTGGACTTTTCGTGTCATTTTTTAATTTTTCTTATTCACGTTTTGTGTTTCTTTTATTTCTTTATTTATTTTTTACCCGCGACTGCGATACTTTTATGTTTTGTTTTTGTTTGCACGGAAAACGTTCGGTCGCCGCAGGTCTACCGCACAAAAATCGCACCATTCACAAGAGACCGTCGATGGATATGAGCCCTCGCTGCTTTCCCTCTTGTTTGTGTTTGTGTCATGTGTTTGTTTGTGTGTTGTGATGTGTCCGTGTTATCCCACGCCCGCCATTTTTCTGTGTTGCTTGCTGAGTGAATGAGACAGGACCGACGACGACGTATTCTTTTTAAACCAGTTAGCAAATGACGAGAATATCTGCATCGTTTATCGTCAGTCAATTACAGAGAAAACTGATTCAGATTTGGAATCAATTCTGCCATCAACCCAAATAGGATTCATTCCTATTGTATAGAAAAAGTATATTCATGTGGGATTATATATACGGGCAGAATGATCCGTTGCGTATATTCAGCAGCCTGAGCATGATTGATGTCCTTTAATCTCATTGGTGCTCCGTTCATGTCAGTGCGGAGAACCTCCACGTGATCAGTTTGCTTATTGTCGACAATTCACGAGGACAGACTCACCAGACTCCAATCCGTGACGAGCCTCTTTCAGTTTTGCGTCGCTCTTTTGTATAAACCCCCCTTTTTTTTCTTTTCTTTTCTTTTTCAATAAGCTGGCGTTTGATGTCATCAAGACTGACAGCCCAAGAAAAAGTGCATTAGTTATTGTGTGTTATCTAGTTTTTAGCTAGCCCAATCCGGCTCGATTTCAATGGCAGCTAGAGAGAGAAAAAAAAACACTGAAAAGAAAGTTTCTGTCGAGCTCTCTTTTATTTATTTGTTGTGATTGGTTGTTGCCATGGAGATCTTTCTTGAAGGCGTCTCTAATAGAATAATTTATCCTGGTATACGCGTACATATAGTACCGGCACCGTCTTTGTAGTACATGTGCGTACGTGTAGTACTGTAGTATAAATGTCGACATGGGTATTGAAGTAGAACATGTTGCTTGACGCACGTTGACGACAGTTTCCAAGACAACCCCGAGTCTGATACGATACCAAATCATTTCGGTTGAGTGAGGAACTATTGAATTTCCACACTGCTCCTGTCTGTTTTTAGAATTGCACTATACTAGAGTGTTTACAGCCTAAGGATATAATACCATGTACATGTATATATACAAGCATGTTGGGAGGGGTCATTCTTAGCAGAGATCCGATCGATCGCAACTTCAAAATTTTGGAAGCAAAAGTCTTTCTAATCCTTGGCCGCTTTTTTGGTCTCTTTCCAAACCAAATAAAGGTTCCGAGTTTTCTGTCACTGGTTCTGCAACCACAACTACTTTGGGAACATAATCCTTGCCTGTATTCTCATTTCATCGGCTATGTTGGCCGCGGAGGATCCACTCAGTGCTGACACGGATCGAAACAAGGTCGCTAACTTGTTTTTGTTTCTTTTTTTTTTCTTCCAACAACATGATTTTTGGCTGATGCCATGAATAGGAAGGATCGAATTTCAAATAAAATCATCGATTTTTTCTTGATACAGATTTTAAATCACTTTGACTACTTCTTTACAACTGTCTTCACTATTGAAATTGCCTTGAAAGTCATCGCATACGGATTGGTACTCCACAAAGGAGCCTTTTGTCGCTCGGCTTTCAATCTCCTAGATTTGTTGGTCGTTTGCGTATCCCTAATTTCCTTTGGATTCAGGTAATGCCATTCACCGTGTCTGTACTGTGAACCCCTCATTTTCGTATACACTTATTCGTTTCATTTGCTGTTATGTAACTTTGTAGCTCCGGAGCTATTTCCGTCGTCAAGATCCTTCGAGTACTTCGCGTGCTGAGACCTTTGCGAGCCATCAACCGAGCTAAAGGCCTCAAAGTAATTCCGTTCTATTTTTCAAGTCAATTATAGATTCAAAATGGGTTTTTCTTCCACCCCTCCCTAATCGTTAATGATGCAGCACGTCGTTCAGTGCGTCATTGTAGCCGTCAAAACTATCGGCAACATTATGCTGGTCACATGTCTCCTCGAGTTCATGTTTGCAGTCATTGGAGTCCAGCTCTTTAAGGTACAGTAACCATTAGTTCTGGACATTGGCCAGAAGTCATTTTCTAATGTTATCAACTGATTTATATCGATAGGGCAAGTTTTTTAAGTGCAACGATCCATCAAAAATGACAAGGGACGACTGCATGTAAGTTCCATTCGATTCCGCTTAACTTCTTTCAGTTTCCAAACAACATTTGGAAAGATTTTTCTTTTTTTTTTGTCTTAAAACGCCATTTATCACAGAGGGACTTTTATCCAATACGAAGACGGTGATATTGAACGCCCAACCGTGTCGAATAGGACATGGGAAAACAATGACTTTCATTTTGATGACGTTGGTAAAGCCATGCTGACATTGTTTACAGTCTCGACGTTCGAAGGCTGGCCCGGGTAATTCAGATATACAAGGTTATTGATTTTTTTTTCTGAAATTCTTTTAAATCAAATATTTGTTTATTCTTCTCCCGTCAGTTTGCTATACGTCTCAATCGATTCGCACACGGAAGACATGGGACCGATGCACAACTATCGGCCAATGATTGCCTGCTTCTATTTTATTTACATTATTATTATTGCCTTTTTCATGGTCAATATCTTTGTCGGTTTCGTTATTGTCACATTTCAAAACGAGGGAGAACAGGAATATCGAAACTGCGAATTGGATAAAAATCAGGTCTGTCTCTCTATATACATGCAAATATCGGAGATTTTGTATGTAGAGTTGTTGGTAAACAAAACGGGATTTGTTTTGTTTTTTTTATTTTAGCGCAACTGTATTGAGTTTGCTTTAAAAGCTAAACCCTTCCGGCGCTACATCCCTAAACAACGGTTTCAATATAAAGTCTGGTGGATGGTGACGTCACAACCCTTTGAATACGTTTTATTCACATTGATCAGTACCAACACGATTACGCTAGGAATGAAGTTCTACGGTCAGCCAGAAGTCTATACTCAAGCGCTGGACATTCTGAATATGGTATGATACTTGTTTCTACAATTGTATTAAAGTTATAACCAGTTTTCAAAATTTCAAATGTTTTGTTCTCTTATAGATCTTCACAAGCGTATTCGCGTTAGAATTTGTTTTGAAATTAGCTGCCTTTCGATTTAAGGTAAGTTTTCAAAGTTGAACATTTGATAAAATGATAAAAATTCGTTATCGTTCATTATTTCCCTTTTGGCTTGCAGAATTATTTTAGCGATCCTTGGAACGTTTTTGATTTTGTTATTGTCTTGGGTAGCTTCATTGACATCGTTTACTCCCAATTAAATGTAAGCAATCAATTTCTCTGTGCTGATTCGGATAAGGAATTACAAATGAATAATATTCTTCCAATTTCATTAGCCCGATTCCAATCTCATCTCCATCAATTTCTTCCGACTTTTCCGCGTTATGCGGCTCGTCAAGCTTCTCAGTCGCGGCGAGGGAATCCGAACTTTGCTTTGGACGTTTATGAAATCTTTCCAGGCTCTGCCTTACGTTGCGCTATTGATCGTGATGTTATTTTTCATCTACGCTGTCATCGGAATGCAGGTACAGTATGCTTACGCTATCCTATTATCACGGGATTTGCTAAGTTTTTATGAGCGCCATTGGTTGAATTTCTTTGTCTCTTTTATAGGTTTTCGGGAAAATTGCGCTAGACGATGATACTGCCATTCATCGTAACAATAATTTTCAGACATTTCCTCAAGCTGTGCTTGTTCTTTTCCGATCTGCCACAGGAGAAGCCTGGCAAGATGTTATGCTCGGTTGTTCAGCGCAAAGTGGGTTATATTGTGCTAAACAAAAATGTTTCATGAAACATATTAACTGACATGTTACCTTCGTTAATCAAACAGAGGCTCCAGCTTGTGATCCAAAGTCAGACGAGGCTCGTAACAACGCAACAGAGCACTGCGGCACTGAGTTTGCTATCCCTTACTTCATCTCTTTCTACGTTTTGTGTTCCTTTTTGGTATTGTAATTTTTATGTTTTTTATTGGTTTTGCATTACTCGGTAAAAATTAACTTTGGTTTTATTTCCCTTTCCAAGATTATAAATTTGTTTGTAGCAGTTATTATGGATAATTTTGATTATCTTACTCGTGATTGGTCCATTTTGGGTCCGCATCATTTAGACGAATTTGTCCGTCTTTGGAGTGAATACGATCCCGACGCTAGAGGGCGTATTAAACATTTGGACGTGGTGACGTTATTACGTAAAATCTCACCACCTTTAGGCTTTGGTAAATTATGCCCTCACCGTGTGGCTTGCAAGGTAATTGTAACTTAAATTACCTCAAAGTTAATACCTGCCTTTAAAAAATGTATTCAACTGCAGCGATTAGTGTCCATGAACATGCCACTAAACAGTGACGGAACTGTGATGTTCAACGCCACTCTATTCGCCGTTGTGCGGACGTCACTCAAAATCTACACAGAGGGTAACATTGATTCGGCCAACGAAACGCTACGTGCCGTCATCAAGAAGATTTGGAAAAGAACAAACAGCAAACTTTTGGATCAAGTAGTGCCGCCGCCAGGAAGTAAGGAAAAACAACATACACAAAGTTTCTTTTTTATGTAGAAATAATGAGACTATGACTTGACACGTTCTTCCCATTTTAAAAAAAAATTGCAGTCGATGACGAGGTGACAGTGGGCAAGTTCTACGCTACCTTCCTAATTCAGGATTATTTCCGTCGCTTCAAAAAGAGGAAAGAAATGCTCAACAAGGACCCTGCTCTTGACGGAGAAGGGGCTGGCGTTGATACAGTGACGCTACAGGCGGGATTGCGAACTCTTCACGACGCCGGGCCTGAGCTAAAGAGAGCCATTTCTGGCAATCTTGACGAATTGATGGAACGTGACCCAGAGCCCATGCATAGAGTAATTCGTGTTTAACAAATCGGAAAGAGTTGGCTTAGTTTTCATCATTTTATTATTTCGTTCTTGCAGAGGAACCACAGTTTATTCGGTAATGTTTGGTCCAATATGCGAAGAGGAGGCGGGCCATCGTCAAGGCAACGACCAACAGAATCGTCGCCCCTTAAAGTAGAAGCAAGTCAACGATTTCGAAAGAAATAGACTTGACTAATTGAATTGCATTTGATTTCAAGTTATCGCCACAAATGCTGCTGAAGACAGCTGTCGCTGCTCCCAATGGGCAGAGCGTGCCAGTTTCTTCTTCCAGTGACGACTTGTCGGAAGCCGTACCACTCCGACCACTGCGACTCCGACAGCAGAATCAAACAAACAACAACGGAAGTCTGCCGTAAGTATTTTTCAACAAAAATTAGCTTCTTGTGAATAAAGAAATTCGTTCCTTTTTCTGTTTCATTATATAAGACGCTTGACCAACTATTTTGTCTTTACTTATCATAATCTTTACTTGAAATGAAATTGAGTAATGAAACACACACATGTCACATTTTGCAACTCGCCTTAATGATGTCTTTATATGTGTCGTCGAAATTGTGTAGGAAATACGATGAGAATTTCCTACATCCAAGCTACAACGGTAAGAGTTAGAGAAAGAGTTTCCCTACCCTGAATTGTTGCGTGATGGCGGGTGCTGGCCTCATAACCCTTTTTTCGTAGAAACAACACTAACTCGTCACTAAACAACAAGCAATTAACAGATATAAAGCCTTTTTGACACCACGGTATGTTCTTTTGTTTTTTTGTCTACTAACGCACCAGTAGCAATATGTTTCACGGCGTCCTTTCAACGACATCCCTTGGGTCTGCATCAACTCTGCCCCGCTGCTTTAGTAGAGGGAACGAGCGTCGATTGACGGGTGGCCTGTGGCTGGCTCAAGCTCACGCTTACGCCATGGCTTTGGCCGGCGTTCTGCCCGGACGCGCTGCAACCGTTACTCGACGTTTGAGTTTGTGTAGTACGTCGTGCAGTCGAACGCTTCCGTCGTTCAAATTCGATGAATGTGCTGATCCACCTAGAACTTCCTGCAGTCTAACTTTGCATCCTTGGCCGCCAGGTCTTTCAAACTACTTACCCTCTCCATTTTTAGGAACCAACACAATTTGCATGACATATTGTTTAACTTTTAGTCAAATAGTCAAAATGAATACTTTTCCTATTGATAAATTCATTGTTATTTATTACTGTTTTAAATGATTCTATATAGCTCAAGAGGAAGCCGTCGCTGGATCGGCTGAAAGCTTAGTTGGAAAGGTATACACAACATCAAGCATTATTGATTGGATACGATTTCTCATCTGGGGAACTATTCATTGCAGGTTCTAGTGGAACAAGGACTAGGTAAATTTATAGATGATGATTTTATCCGAACGACGTCACGTGAAATGCAAGAAGCTATGGATATGACGCAAGAGGAAATGGATCGAGCCGCCCATCACTTGCTAATGTTAACGCAAGACGGAGATGGCCCAGTCCGAACTCCAGCGCTATCAGGTGCGGCCATTCGACGACCGGGTGGCCAACCCTTGACTTTAGCGCTCAATTCAGCTTTCAGTGAGGTTGACCACGTCCCGCAATCCCGTCACAAATCCTAGCCGATATTTGGTATAGGTAGATTAACCTACATTGTTTTTCCTTCACCCTTTAAAAAAAAAAGCTTTTTGGTGAATTGTTTGGTAATTTTGGAGATTTTATGACTTTGCCTTTTGGTGTCGACATTCGTCGCCATTTTGCCATTTGTGAATTTTTTCCAATCAAGTTTGAGATGTTTTTTTTTTTGTCAGTGAACCAAAATCCCTGTCCCCTGAAACAAGTGCCTCCCCTCTCATCTTTGTACGTCGATAATATTCTGTAGCTGTAATCCTTATCAGATCTTTTGTCTCTTATATCTTTTTCAATACATCCTCCTCAAATATTTAATCCAATGGGCTATTATACACAGTTGAGCGAGGGAAATGTTTGAGTGATACAAAACCAGAGATGTACAAAACCGATTTTGTTGCATGAACTTGCATAGGCTTCATGGCAACGGTGCACTCTGTATTCGGAGGAAGGGGGATTGTTAAGTCATGGGACTCATGGCGGTGTGCGTTCCGATGTTCTTAGTAAATCTAAAATATGGATTTACAAAGCCTAAGTTTGTGATTTGTTTTAGTCTATTGATCAACAACGTTCAGTAAGAATAATGTAGTGCCTCATATTCTAATGTTAAATAGTGCCAACTGCGAATGAACAATCATCAATCCTCGGGTCCATCTAAGTGACGCTGTCAACTGTCGAGTTGACTGAAATGCAGCATTTCTCGTTGTAAAGGTTGCAGCTTTTGTTATATAGTCGGTAGGGAAAGTGGCATGATGACTTCAAAATACGTTGAGTGTTGAATCGTTTCGATTTCATCAACTCTATTCATCAACTGGGGATATTTACTTGACAACAGGTAACTCGTTTTTGTCAATGATTCAAGTAATCTTTCTCAAATAGGTTTCTGTATGCATTTTAATTGTTCATTGATGCCCTAGTAAATTATTCAGCTTCCTTTCTCAATATTTAATTATTTAAATTTTTAAGAAGTAAGATAAAGAAAATCTTATATTTTTTTTATTGACATTGCTTCGAGAAAACAAGATTTAGTATACAAAGTTTCAGGAAGATAGCTAATTTCCCTCTGATGTTTGGATTTTAGATTAACAATGCTTAAGGTTAATCTATGTTTCATTTATCTATTAACTATTTAATTCATATTTTTCTTATTTAGATCTTGGAAGAACTAATTTGTTATGGTCTTGAATAAAATTCATCTCTTCATGAACAGAATTGTATGGTTGCATCCAACATGGCTGTATAGAATATTACCAATGGTATGAGTATTAGTGAAGCTTTCTAAGGGCCTTTCAACATTCCTGATAATTTTTTTCTTTGTCAGGTTTCAACATTGATGCTGAAAATAATCACTGCACCAGTGCTTCCTTTAAAATCCTAACTAGAGAACATCATGGTAGTGTTCATCTGTCATGAGCAAGTAAGCAAAATTTTTGATTGATTGTTTTCCTGAATTTGAACGTACTATGCTTTTGCAATTCTAGCCCTGATCTGCAATTTTTAATCTGCATGGGCTCTCACCAACATTCCATACAGAATACTCGACCAGACCAAAGCTGTTGTGAGTGCTACAGCTGTGGTTGGATTCATTTCTTTGTGGGCTTGCCTCATCAAGTTGTGGATACTTTGGTAAATCTTTTATTTCTTTATGTGAATGTGAAAATTTTGTAATTTATTTTCTTTTTGGTATCATTGTTAGGCAACTTTTATGTGTAACCTAACTTGGGAACCCGAGTTACAAGAATCCTCATCCGTTGGACCGGACCTTCAAACGTTGATGGATGTCTCCCCACCAATTCGTGCCCTTATCTTGCTGACATCCACGCTGCTGTTCGTATTAACGAAGAGGAACACATGTCTAGAGTAAGTCATTGAAATTATCCAGCTGTAAAGTCTGCTTTATAAGAGACAAGGAATTGAAAGGAGTAATTTTAATTATTTTAGTTTTTGTTAAAAACAAGTTTCTCGTGGCTTTAAATTTACTATAATTTTGTAAACTTATCGTCAATGTGAGAACAAATTCATTCTTGTAATTTTCGAGTGAGTGAGACAGGCAATGTATTCGATTTGCATTAAGACTTTAAAAAATATCTTGAAGATTCTTTTCATTGTTGCGATGCTGATTTCAAATCCATCTCAATATTTTCTTTCTTTTAATTTCTAACAGAAGTGTATTGTTTTATTTTACAGTTTCGAAATCAGCTAGCAGCCATGTGAAGTCTGGCGAAATTCAGTGAGCAGAAATTAGAAAATGTTAAACTTGTATATTTGTTGTAGTTGCAATTGTAGAATTTTCTATATTACACATTACTAACACACTAATTAACCCATTTACTAACACTTACTTATTAACCCATGTACTAACATTGTAACATTGTATTAACCCATGTACTAACACAAGAAAGTCAATACACAATAAAAACGATTTTCAATTTTTTTTTTAATTTTTTGTTAAAATTTAATAAACAGACCGTCCGGTTCGATACTCTTCTCTTATTTTAGATGCGACCGTGCTTCGGAAAATAGGGGGAGACACTATTTCTTCCACACGGCCGACATTTCAGACATGGCAGGGTTAAAGGAACCCCCCTGGTCGCCAATTTTTATCTAGAAGTTATCAATTGCTCACACTTGATCATATAGGATCAGATCTGGACACAATCGTATACTTCGTGAAATGTCAATCAAGACAAGGGGGAGACACACGCTTGATTGACACTGCCTGGGATTGACAGCGGCCAGGGAGATTACCCGGCCTAAGTAAAAGAGAAAGAGAAGAGTAATGAAATGCGCCACATAACCTACGTATCATAATCACTTGAGGACATCATCCCCCTTTGACTGGAACACTCCAGTCTCTAAAAAGAAACAATCATTAGTAAGTACCAAAATGGAAATTGCAATGATAAAGCTGAAAAATATAAAATACCTTTTTATTGTTGACAAGTGAAGGGGAATCACAGTAACACTACATGGGCATCATCAGGAGATTTCAGGAAACTTTATTGTATGTCGCCAGTTGTCTTATTTACTAGTCTATCCCCTGGAAAATGATAAAATATAGAATCATAAGTACGAAACAGTTAAGCTACTAGTCAAGTACTAGAGGACGAGAGAAATGACAGCCATTTTCTGAAGTTAGCAAGTGCCACTTAGCGTTCGGAAAAGAATCTCCACAAAAAGTTCACTTTCGGTTTCTGAATTGGCTAATAATTCAATAACGATTAAGCTGACGCTGAAAAGAACTTACATCTATCGTCTGTCTTACTACACAGAATCGTTCAAATAAACAAAATAAACTTGAAATTTACGTTATCATTACTTACTGAACCGATATCGTCCTTCGAATAAGAACTAAGAAAATCAACTAAATTGGTAAATCCATCCAACTTTGAAGCGCCAAAACTGCAGACTTACGGCCCATTCGAATCAACTTAACATTACACTGATAATCTGACTATCCTGTCTATTCAAGTTACCGATGTTTACCTTAAAACGTCTTATTCTCGTCCTACAACTTCGAATTACAAATCTTCTTCGTACACTTAGCCCCTGTCTTACTACACAGAACCTTCGGCTTACGTCTACCTTCAGTCATCTTATTCATCACCACTTACATGCCATATCAGTCTACGTTACTCAATCCTATACTAGCTCCCAATTGCACAACATCAGAGCATCAATGTCCACCTCTTTACTACAAAGACTTAAAAAGATGCAAGACCTAAAGCTAAATAGGCCCAAAGAACGCTAGGAGAGCAATCACAAAGGATACGATGATAATCAGAACGAATAGGATAACATTCGCATCAGATAAGCCAAACAGCAACCAAAACGAATTCAAGAACAACACCAATAATGACTTTCCCAAACTTGACAATTTCTTAAATGCACAGCTTTATTCAGTTTCAAAAGAATTTGGTTGTAAAGAGAAATGTTTAAGCCAAAATTACAATATTTTCAAAGTATTGAACGGTAGGGCTGCTGAAACACATTTTAAATTGTCAAGTAAGGGACTCAATAAATAACTGAAACAACAAGTTTAACTTACTGTTAACTGCAATGATCTATCTTCACTGAAGACATTGAATCACTTTGGAATGTTGCTAGGTAGTAGGGCTGGATATTTACAGTGTCACAGTCTGCTGGTCGAAGAAGGAGGAAATTGAAACAGGAATGAAGAACATTGAGCCACTAGTTGATTAAGTAGGCTAATTCTATCAGACCTGGAATTGACAACAGTTATATTTTACACAATATTTTGGATTTCGAGTAGAATTTGGGTAACTCTAGTTATGTAGTAACGCTCTGGGTTGACTTACTTACGAAATTATGGTTGAATTTATCCAGAATTCAACAAATAAATTGAAAAAATAACAGAGGAAGAAAGACATTTTTTCGGGTGTCCCTAAACTGCGAAGGCGAAACGCGAAATGCGAAACGCCTAAAATGCGAAACAGCGGTGCGAAACGGCCTATTTTTAACCTAATCTAACCTAATCTAACCTAATCTAACCTAACCTAACCTAACCTAACCTAACTTAACCTAACCTAACCATTTTGGGACCGTTTCGCACCGCTGTTTCGCATTTTAGGCGTTTCGCATTTCGCGTTTCGCCTTCGCAGTTTAGGAACGCCCCATTTTTTCCAAAGACTAAACAGACGAAAAAAAAGACAACAACAGCGAAGGACATCTAGCGTCAGTGATTAGACACTTATCCTTAGGACTGGATTGCCAATCCAGCAATTCTTTAGACACGAATAAATCTTAAATAGACTACTTCTTGTCCACTTAAACTATGCTTAAATTGATACAAACTGTGTGGAGAACGAAGTTCACTTTTTACTTTTAGGCAACAAAAAACTCAAATTTACCGGAAACACACCAGGAGTACACCGATAGCTACGCAACTATTGAGCTGTGATCAAAACTACTTACAGATTCGTGATCCCCATCAAATTTCAGGTGGGACTGATGTATATTAAACGAAATCCATGACATGGCCCAAAAAAATTTCTCTGGACTACAGCACGTCGATTTTGTCGATTTTCGACGATTTTCGGGTATTTTGGATGGAAAAATGAACTATACCCTACTTTACACGAGGATCACGAAAATCTGGTTCTTTTTTGCATCAGTTCAATGGTCACTTAGCTATAAGCACATTTAGAAACCGGAAGTACAGAACAGGACTGGTTTTTACAAATCTGAAAAATTCGCTTTGTTCACTAGCTAATAAGCATCGATAATCCTATAAAACTTACTTGAAAATTGTAGCCTGGAGTTATCCTGTAAGTGATTTGAAGTATTTTGCTCACTTTCGTGCATACTACACTACAAATAAAAGTCGCATATATGATTTACACGAAATCGTCGTTTATGTAACAATCACTATTTGACTTATAAAAACGCTGGCAAACTGAAGAACGACGTTTTAATCACAACACCTACTACACCAACAACTAACACGTATGTTGCCATAACGACCAGCAGGCAAATCTTTTTGACAGTGAATACTCTCACTTCTGCTGGAGCATGATGAAGTAATTGAAGTATTCTCTTCGTGAAATTCTTTCAAAATGGACTGTATCTTGGTATCTTGGTAGTCACTAGTCACAAGAAAAAAACGATACAATCACACACCACAAGTCCCTCTACATCCTGTCAATTGACAATGGTCGTGATGACTGATCTTCATTCCTCACCGTGGCGTGGTGTCGCTACTGTACCAAACGGATGTGTAATTTGTGTATACTACTAGCTTCACTAATGTCAAATTAAAAAACTTGCAACGGCAATCGGCAATTCCATATATAAAATCCTTACGTAAAATCCTTTATTTTTTAAATCCAACATTTTTAAACTAAACCTTTGAAAACCAAGCAAATATCTGCATTTTGAACAGAAACAAACGTCGCTATAAGGAACTTATTTCCATTTTTCTTTCTGTTATTCTATTCTGTAAAACATTCTGTTCAAAATAAGCTTAAAAACAATTTATGACCATAAAGGGACAAATCGCATTTAGACTTGCAGTAAGAAAGTACCACAGTGTATTATTTAAGGCAATACAAAAGAGTGGTTGGCACAATGAGACAGTCTCCTGCCGTATTTTCACGAACTTGAAAAAGAAATCAGACGCCTGGAGGAAAACAAAGTAACGAAATGAGATGTCAACCGTACCAAATTATTCTCATCATTTTGCACTCAATCAAAAGGGAGACAAGGTAGTAATAGATATTTTCATAGATAACACGACGGGTTACGGCTACCCAGGTTGAAAGAGAGGATCGAGAAAAGAAAGTCAAGAGCACATGATTGTCTTCTTGTTAGAAAATTATTTACACGATTAAAATAGCTGTACAGTTTCGTTCAAATAAGCTGCATATCCCAATTCCGAGTTCCTTTTCTTAGAAAAAAAAACATAGAACATCTAAATCTACTGAGGTGATGGGGAAGGTGGAGGGGGTAACGGATTAAAATATGATCGTTCTGTCGAAGGTGACGGTGGACATGAAGCATCTGACACGTAATGTGATCTTGCTGGAGTGGGTGGTGGGGGGTAAGGATCACTATCGTAGTCCGCCCCCAACCGTTGGTGTCTGTGTGACGATTGTTGCCTCCTACCAGCACTCTTAAATCCTGGGCCCATCTTGGGTATAGACGAAGGTGAAGGTGAACTGTGATAAGCCACTTGTGAATCCGATTCTTCAAAGTTGTCAGTGCTACATGGTGTGGGTGGTGGAGGTTGGTTGCGGACTTTGTAATGCTTATAAGATCGTAAAGTGGAATAAACTTGACTCGAAGTACCACCTAACCTGGGCTGATGTCCCAGATGATGCCCACGAGCAGTTTGGCGACTCAATGTGTGCGACTTGTGAGATTGACCACTCACAGCTGTACAGCAGTATGGTTCCGTGCAATGAGATCGTGTATCTGTTGCCGGGCTGGGCGGTGGATTGAGAGTCTCCTGAGGATATCCAGGACCGCTCGAACTCGAACTCGACGCACCAGTAACATGACTGCGATCGTACAATTGGCAGCTAGAATTGGAACCAACTACGACGCCACCTCCATCCACAATAATGGCTCCCCCATTTTTCACTCCACGGCCACTCAAAAGGTCCACCGCACTGCTGCCCAAATGAGAAGGTGCTCCTACTCCTGCCGTCCTTTCGCCGACAATATTGCTGACATATTGAAGCTGATAGTCGGTTTGCAACTGAGTGTGACCGGGTACAATGGTGTGCCGAGGAGCAATTGGATTAAGAGGATCGTGGGCTCCTTCGTCAGCGTCACCGTGGCTGTGATGTCGTCTATGCCAGCAGAAAAAGAGAACACAAAGAAGCGCTACAGATCCTAAGCCGACGACAATACCGATGATGTACGTAGTCCTTTTGGAAGAATCGCCAGCTAATGGATTAGCTACACGGTTTGCGCAGGAAGTAACTGATTCGTCAGATTCATCTGGGCAATGAGGCACACCATCACAAAGAAGAATATCGGGGAGACAAAGTTCTGAACAGTAAAACTGCCCAAGTGGACAACACCTTTGTTCATCTGATCGATCCATGCATTGAGGGACTCCATCGCATTCATGTTTCTTAGCGATACACTGTCCTGTCTGACACCGAAACTGATCCGGTCGACATTCCGGGCAATCTTCTTCATCCGAAGCATCTGAACATTCCGTCTGGCCGTCACAACGCCACGACAAGGGGATACAGCGAGTCGCTCCGCTTCCGGATGGTCCCGTTTCGTAAATTCCAGAACGACAAGTAAAATGTTCTGGTGAACAAGCAGGTGGCTCTACACACGTTTTGCCATCCTCAAGTACCATGTTCAATGGACAAGCACATCTGCCACGTTCGCCAGAATCCATCAGTACGCAAAGATGGCCACAGCCTGAGTTGGGAGGATAGCACGGATTGGATGCTAGAGTATTGGGATCCAGAGTAGATGTTGACAGTAAGTCCGACAAGTACGGAATCCGACCTTGAACTCTTTGTCTGTCTTCGCCGTTATTCTTGAGTGCTCGTTCGATGAGTTGCGAATCTTTCTCTAACCAATAAAGGTGCCGTCCGTGAACAGTTAGTGCTATGGGTTGAACTAACTGAGAAGAGATTAATTTCCTGCGATTGGTTCCGTCAAGAGCTGCAACTTCAATGACCTTCAAACTGGTGTCAGCCCAAAATATCATTTCCTCTTCTGTGTCGATAGTCAGTGCTGAAGGTTGGTCAATATCTGTTTCTATTATCTTGACACGGTCGCTACCGTCTAAGCGGCACCGTTCGATTCTAGCCGGCGAGACTAAGTTGGTGAAGAATAGCCATCCTTTGACAGGATGAACGGCCAAGTTTCTTGGTTTGTCGCTGGTGGAGGGACCTCCGACCAGGATACCAACAGATAGGTGATTATCGATTCTGGTGGCGTTGATAGCATTGAACCTTGAGCAACTCCAAAAGAGAACTCGTGAATACGGTTCGACTGCCAAATCGTATGGATGCAGTGACTGAGTTGGATTGGCGACAACAACTGAAGCTTGCGTCCCATTATCCAGAGCGCGACGAATAGTTTGTGACCGACCGTCTATCCAATACAAATGCTGCCCCACCGGGTCGAACTCAATACCACGAACCTAAGAACAACAGAGATAGGCGTTAGATCCTAAATTTGTTTGTTTGCAAATAATAATACAAAAAATGAAATAACTAAAAGAATGAATAAATAAAGTAAATACTTGTTTCAGGCCTCGAATAGGAAGAATCACATCCGGACTATCCGGGGAACTCGGAAGAAGCCGGTTGATATAATTTTTTTGGCTAAAGAGTAGAAAAGATTTCGGGGCGACACACGTTTTGTTATCTGCCACAAGCTCGTAATGAGTGGGACAGGTACATCGATGAGTGTGCGACTGACGAACGACTACTGTAGTTGATGGGAGATTTGCCGTTGGAGCTGCAGGGGAAGTCGACGCTGATAATGAAGAAGATGCAGCAGTCGTAGAAGAAACTGATGACTGAGTACGAAGTGAAGAACTACTGGTAGATCCAGCTGGTAGAGCAAGGCACAGGTGAGAACACCCGCCGTTGTTGACAGCGCAAGGGTTCCAGCCGGACTGGCGGGACGAATGGAAGACGAGAATATCCATAACGTAATCTACCTGAGTTTGGATCCGCGTTCTGTTTTCACCCGATTGTTTGTGAGCTCTTTCGATCGAGCGTGTTGTCCAGTCAGCCCAATAAATAAACTCTTCATACTGCGTCAGGCCGTGCGGTTGAGGCATATTACCCGATACTACAACTTGTCGTTGTTTACCGTCTAGGTCACAACTCTCAATGTGTTTCCCGTCAACATCGGCCCAGTAGAGGCGCCTATCGGCAAAGTCTACCACAAGTCCGTTTACACGACCCACTCCGTTGACTAAAGTGATTCGCTGACTGCCATCTAGCCCAGCACGTTCAATGTGTGGGACAGAACCCCAGACGCCGAGGTACATGTAGCCTTCTCCAGGATCTAGGGCGATGCTGCGTGGATTCTTCAAATCTTTCCAGATCAAAACACGCCGTGAAGATCCGTCGAGTCGGGCCACTTCTACACGATGGCTTCCCATGTCCGCCCAATAGATATTGTGGGCAACCCAATCGACAGCCATGCCCTCTGGATACTCCAAACCGAATTCAACCACCACTTCCAGATTTGATCCATTCATAAAGGCTCGCGAAATGGACTTGACTCCAATATCAGTCCAGTAAATGCGATTGTCGTTGACGTCGAAATCTAAGGCACTAGCTTCTTTGACACCAGCAATCGGAATGATGACGTTTTTGTGGTTCGCTTCTAAACTGATGCGACGAATGTCTTCTTTTCGAGTGAAGAGCAAGAAAGCTTCCGGAATCACACAGTTAATATCATCAGCCGTCAATTCGTAACCGATGGGACAGGCGCAAACAAATTTCCCTGGCCGATTGAGGCACAAATGGGAACAACCGCCATTTCCAACAGCACACGGATTTGTCCCACGAACCTGCAAGTCATAAGCATATGAAAATTGGCACAGCAAAATGTTTTAAATAAACGCTTTACCTCCGTAATATTGATTGCTTTGAGTCCCATTAGATCTGGGAGCTGATCAACAATGATTTTACGATCTTCCCCCGTCCACTTATGCACTCGCTCAATACTACGATGCTGCCAGTCTGTCCAGTAGAGGAAATCACCAAGCAGAGAGAAACCAAAAATATGGGGCACATTTTCGCTGAGTATTTCTTTGCGTTTAGAGCCGTCCATGTCAGCAACTTCAATTTTGTCCGTTTTTGCATCGCACCAGTAGAGGCGACGCTGAACATAATCGAGAGCGATCCCGTTGGGCCAGCCCAAAGAAGTATTTACAAGGACTACGCGATCCGAGCCATCCATTGAAGCTCGTTCAATTTTCGGCTCTTTACCCCAATCGGTCCAAAACATCCAGCCAACTTCGGGATCTAAGGCCAGGGCACGGGGTTCATCCAAATTTTCTGATATGAGCACCTTACGCCAGGTGCCATTAAGTCGGGAAACTTCGATTCGGTCGGTACCGGTATCTGTCCAATAAAGATTACGGCCGATCCAGTCTACAGCTATTCCGTCCGGGTGATCAACTTCAGCCATGACAACATCCTCCTGAAAATAGAGTGAATTAAATTGTAGATTTAGAAAAAAACTGCATGTTATATTTTATAGCGAATTACCTGTTGACTGCCATCAAGTTTTGCACGACGAATGCCTCGAACTTCGTCATCTGACCAGTAGACAAAACCATCAACGGGATCGTAGTCGACTGCGATGGCGTGCTTGACGCCATCCAAAGGAAGCACGACGTCTGTATAGTCAGGAGTGTCAAGTGAGATGCGCCTCAGATCAGTACGCCTTGCCAACAGAAGCAATTGTTGAGCACCATCAGCGCAAGTAAAATTATCAACTAATTTTGATCCTGTTGGACAAGCACAGGTGAACCACGGAGGGTAAGGAGCTGACAGACAAAGATGAGAACACTTGGCGTTCTGATTTTGACATGGTAAGGCGCTATAGGGTTGCCTCTCTTGGTCATACACGTGGATATCCATGGGGGTAAGAGAAGAACCAAGAACAGCTTTCCTACCAGCTCCCGTTTTCTTATTGCACGAATGAATGGATTTCGTCTGCCAGTCAGTCCAGTATAATACATTTTTGTACATAGTCAGAGCAAATGGATGTTGTAAATCTCCCTGACTAACTGTTCGCCTGTTTGTACCGGATAGACTGGCTGAACAGATAATATTCAACTTTGCGTCGGCCCAGAATATTGCCTCTTCCTCATAGTCAATAGTCAGTCCATTGGGCCAAAATATTTCATCTTTGATAATGACATGTCTTGTTGAAAGATCACCATTCATGCCAGCAGATTCAATCTTGGGATTTTCTCCCCAATCTGTCCAAAATAGCAAGCCTTTTTTTGGAAACAGGCAGATAGCTCTAGGCTGATCCAAATCCTCCCAAAAAAGAACTTTTCTGTTTTCTCCATTCAGAGTTGAAACTTCAAGGCGATTAGTTTCACTGTCTGTCCAATACAACTTGTTCCCCAACCAGTCTATGGCCAGTCCATCTGGAGACACCAAACCTGTCACATAAGCAAAATTAATACCTAGGAAAGCTTGTACTAAAAGAATGCCTTACCTGTAGTAATAACATTTGTTTTATTAAGCAAATTGGCTCCCTGATGGTAGGCACATCGAATCATCTCAAGGCTAATGTCTGTCCAGCAGACCATCCC
Organism: Daphnia galeata; assembly: GCA_030770115.1. Lineage (NCBI taxonomy): Eukaryota > Metazoa > Arthropoda > Branchiopoda > Diplostraca > Daphniidae > Daphnia > Daphnia galeata. The sequence goes on from CM061117.1 coordinate 8,495,172, forward strand.
CTTCTCGTAATGATAATCAAGGGCTGCAGCATCCTCAAGATCCTTAATGATGATGGTGACATTGTTGTTTCGATTCCTTGTCTGAGTGGCGTCCACCAAACGAATATCTTTGCGATTGGCAAATAAAAGCCACGGATGAGCAGAGGCACCTTGTTGGACGGTTACAAGGAAAACCGCCAAGAGCTGCACCAACAATCGCATCGTTTCAATTTGAACACCAAGCACATGATACAAGCTACATTGCAAGTAAAACACTGTGGCAAGGTTATACAGCACTAATAGAACAATTAAACACTCCTTTGTTATATACTCAACGTGGTATAAATTTCATCACTCGCAAAAACAACTTAATTCCGAAAGAGATGTCACTGGCTTAAGACCAAGCCACTGGGCGCCATCTTGATTCAGATTTTTACTTCTATGGTATGTCTACGTTGCCGTTTATTCTGATTTGTCTTTAATTTACCATTTAGGTAGAGCCATACAACCCAAGGTTCTATCGGTTGTCTTTGGTTAAGGAAAATTCTTCCTAAAGCTTTTCTCGATCCCTTGGGAATTGAAGAGAAAATATGATTTACCGATGATAATTATATTGATTGATGACATACACTAGTTTTATTACTTCGTTCTAAAGTTCTTCGACAGATTGAATTGAGTCTATTACTAACTACAATGGAAAAGAACAGATCTGAGTTTTGGAAACAAATCTACCCCTGATTTGAGATATTTCAACTTTCTGGATAACAGTTACAAATAATCAAACAGGGCAACTAGTGAAAGTTACTTGTTGATTTGAAATGCTACAATTATGCTCCAATAAAGTAATATTTTCTAAATGATTAAGACAACAAGATACATTTGAATAGATCCTTGTATGATTCCACTGGACAAATAGCATACAAGTCATCCACAATTCTCATCAACAATAAGAGGAATTTGTAGGTTCAAAACACTTTTGACCAAGGAGCAATTCAAGGTTCTGCTGACAATCCACCTTACAACTTCAGCTTCTTCCTGCGCCAGTGACGACGCTTGGCGTTGTACCTAGATACAATGAAATTTATTATTATCACACGATTACAATTGCCATAGACAATATAATAAAACATACCTGATGGTGTTATCAGTCCTCAAACGAATCCATTGAGGAATTGGCCTGTTTTGTTTCATCTTCTTGGCCAGAAGCTTCTTGACTTTCAAGGTTTTGTGGGCCCCCTTTAAAACAAATAGAATACGACTATCAAACATGGATTCAACGCAGACTCGAAGAAAAAAACAAATAAATCAACACAAAACAAGTAGGAAACATGGATGGTCAATGAAAAAGCTTATATTTAACGATAAAACTCGAATTTACCATATTGCCTTTGGAGACTTGCAGAAGAAAAGTGAGCGACAGAGTCTCACACCAATGCTGACGAAACCCAACACGGGACCTAGTGGCGCTCTCTGCTGGCGTTGCCGACTAGAAGAAACCAATAAGTTCAAAACTATTTCAATTGATTTGTTTTCGAAAATTATTTGGATAAAATTTGTTCTTTAAAAATAATTTTGATACGTAATTTTGATTACTTACAGGAATTTTATTATATTATTGGTTTTTGAACAACCGACACCGTTCTTATTTACGTCAAAGCACCATCTGTTCATTGTTTTTTTTACTAAATCTAACGGACGATGCAGAGAAAAAAATCGGTGTTTTATTATTATTATTTATCATATCCTTCTTACGTCAAAAGCAGTTTAAGATTGTTTGTTTTTTTATTTCGACGACAACAGGCTGTATAATTTCATTCATTAATAGTATTCTGGTTTTTTAAAATGTCTGGAAGTAGACCGGTGAATGGAAATCGCCAACGGAATCTCTCTGTGACTAGCAATACGTCATCGTCAAGTTATAAAGATAATTCATCCGTCAATTACAGAAACTTTGAACATGTGCCCGATCATCGTAGAACAAGCAGATCTTCTAGAACAAGTTCGTCGACAGCGAATGCAATTGGTGTTAGAGATAACAATCACCAGTTCTTGTCCAGTACAAACTCGTCCTTCAGGGACTTCCAGAGACCGACATCACTGTATGATACAGCAGCAGCACTCAACAACCCATCTGAAGGAGAGCACCGAGAGATGCAAGAGAAGATGCGTGAACTGCAGCAAAAAAAATGGCAGTATGAAAATGCCATGTCTCAATTACAGCAAATGCATTCCCCATTCTCCGATGAACCCACACCAAATGCTACTAGAGCTGAAATGACCAACAATGCTGAAACAGTTTACACTTCCATCAGCAATCGAGCCAGAAAACTCCAAGAGGCTCAACAAAGACTTATCCAGTTACAAGAATTGATGCAGAATGTTTCCATAGATCTTGACTACAATCCCTATACTCAACAGAATGAGGAAAAGAATAGCAAACCTAAAGAGTTTCCCTTGGATTTTCTACGAAATGTTTCTTCAAACGGACCAGCTCGAACACCTACCATACCAAGAGTCAATCCTAGTATCCCCAGACATTTGAACAAAGGGACACACCAGCAGCAAATGGGGGCCAATGCTCATCTTTTTTCACCTCAAAATAATTTGAGTCACGATTCTCTAGGTAGTCCAAAGAGATATTCAACTTCATCCCAAGTTAATGGCTCATTGTTGGATGTGTTTGCACAAGGCGAACCTTCTTTTGATTCTTCCAATGAGGAAGCTGAAGAAACTCGCATTGAAGAAGTAAATGCGCAAGATGATCATTCGTCTGAACGCATGCACAGTGAGGCATCCGCCAGGAATGGTATACCCGCAACCGTTCCCGTTGTAAGCGCAAGATTTTACACTTTAATTTTCTTATATATTTGTATATGTTGGTTTTTTTCTCAGGATCGTCTGGATCGAATTGAGAATCAGTTGGAACGAACTAATTCACTGTGTGAATTAATGGTAGTCGAACAACGTCGATTGGCTTTGGTGACTGAAAGTCTGCTTTCAGCCGTCTCCAATTTGCAGTTCAACAGTCGTCATGCAGCTACTGTTAATCGCAACGCTTCATCAACTTTCTCTCTGTCCGGACTTCCGGTGAACTCATCGTGGAACGACAGTGGATCTGATTTTCATGTTCTAGCACAGGCTGTGAGCACATGTTGCCATATGCTAACTCAACTTCAAAGAGACTTGGCGACTGTTCAGCTGAGCCTAGAATCAAATTCTCAACTCCCTGAAGCGGCCGGAAGAACCAGTGAAATTCATCCCAACCCTTTTCGTGATCCTAAACCTGAAAGATCGAGCGCATCAGCTTACGAGTGCTCCGAAATGGACCGATTTGATCCGCAGGTTACACTGAACAATCGAGTGCCGCCCGGCACCAGAACCAACAATTACTGGGACAACTTCCGCAGTTATTCCAGACAGAATCTCCTCTCATCAGGGCCGTCCAATGTGACCGTTAGCGATCACCAGCAAACCGGATTGTCGACCGACATATCATCATCGACATTGCTTCATCCAACCAGCCAGCAGATTCAGCCATCTACTAGTCAGTCGGAAACGAATCCTCGCAATCCCGCCCAACCACCTTCACGCCGTACCAAACGCAAAATCAACAAGGGTCAACGTCAAGTGGAGATTGGTGTTCATTGCCCCTCGCATGCCGACAACCGGGTTCTCTCTGCTCTGGCTTACGGTCTCCTTTCTGTCCGAGGTCAAGGTGGAAACAGCAACAGCAGCAATAGTTCGGGTGTGACGATGCCTGAAGTGAATGCACGAAATTTGAATCATCAACAGCAACAATCGACTAACGAAGTGACGTCAACAGTTCCGGTGGTGATGGTACCTACCATCACTGTGCCAAGAACCGGCGCTGCATCCGTGGATGCAACCACGCCGTCACCACAACGATCCAGCAACGCCTGCAGTAACAACAACAAAGTTGTCAAAGACACATCAACTCTCAAGTATTCGGGCGCCCGTCCCAAAGAGAATCGTCGAGCACCAGAGCCAAACGTTTCTTCCGTGATGAATGTCAACTTGTTGGCCGAACGAGAGTCAGAAGATAAACCCCAGCAGTCCAGTGCTGGTCTAGAGGCTATTGTTCGCATTGCTCTGACCGAACACGCCGCCCGACCTCAATTCTTGTCTCAACTACTGCAACTCCTTCACAAATTTGACAGCGATCCTTTGCGTGAAATGGCACTAAACGCTCTACACGAGTGTGCCACTGATAATAGTCGACCGTCACATCAATCAGAGCTGTCTAAAGTTTTCATCAACGTCGTTGGCCATCACCGTGAGTTGACTCCTAATTTACTGGAAACTTTTCTCAACACCGTCCAATTACCAGAGGAATCAGATCACGAGGAAGGTGCCGCATCCTTGCATCAGCAGTCATCCGACAACATTCTTTACATGCTTCGACAAGCTCTGACACCGTTCCTGTTCCGTCGATTGAGCGAGGTCCAAGATCTCGTCATTGAAACTCTGAACAAGATGGACACCGGCAACAACCCTAATCACAATCGAGAGACCAACACAGCAGTTACCGTTGTTGGCGTATCGGCAGCTTCAATTTCAGGCCAGGAAGACGATTTGGCGGAAGCAGATCAGTCATGTGATCAATCCTGCGACGGAGTGGGTGAATCATCAGCTGGCCACGACGAATCGGAAATGAATCAACGACACTCGGCTGTCGGCTTGGACGAAGTTCCCACTCGATTGATGTCGGTGTTGTCTCCCATATGGACTGCTACTAGATCTTCTAACCAACAAGTCCAGTCTCAGCAACCTGCAGACGAAGCTTCACATCATAACACTTCAAACCTGTCCAACAGCAGTCGAACCGAAAACGTCAGCCATTGGTTCCCTGAAGACAGTACCATTTGACTTTCACCGACTAACTTAGTACTACTAGTAGAAGACACCTACCTGTAAAATTGGTTGCTGAAATACATATACTAATCATTAATGTGCGAGAGGTGCGATCATGGAAATTTTATTAAACGGTTGACAAACATGAATATATATGTATGATGGGGAACAATCGGTTCATACACTTGAGCTTGATCCAAGAAAGGAAGATGGGGGATGCGGACGAAGTAATAGACGACCTTTTTTAAAAAAAATTACTCGGGTTTATGTTTAACTGACGGATGACAAGACGGAGAGAAAAAGTTCTCTGATTAAATTGTAGGGATTGAAAGGGAAAAAATGAAAATGAATGATGGCGTTCTCGCTCTTTTGTGTGGTAACTTCAGCTTTCGATGAGAGTATAATATATACTGCAGAATATAGGGTAAATCTAAAAGGTTATATGTAAATGTATATATAAATACAACACACAAGATGGAAGTAAGAAGGAATAAAGTGGGTTGGCAAAAAAAATGGAACTGGGATCTGCAAGTCTACATCGTCTGGTACCAAAGCTCAGGTATGTACTGCGTTGAAACCGGGAGAAATGGAGAGAAGAAGAGAAAGACAGAAAAACTCTAAAACTGTTTTACAAAATTATACATGTAGATATATGACTCGATTTCTTGATTTTCTGTTTCAGTTGCTGTTGCCCTAACTCTATTTTTAACGTTTTCTAGGCTTCCTTCACTCAACTGTCTGCTGTATCCCCAAGAAATAAGAATACTGTTTTTTTTTTGTTTTTCACCTTGTTGAAATTGAAGAGTATTTACGTGTTAGTTCTTCAATTCCTCGGATCTCGAGCGTAATGCTTCAACGATTTTTCAATGTTCAATCGATGACCTAAACGCTTGACTCCCATGCTCATGAGCGTTTCGCTGTTGATTTGCATCAAGCTCGGCCCGTCGATGTTCCTTTTCATGAAAACGTTCTTGTATTCGTTGAGGAATATGCTGTCCAGCCAGTCGGCCGTGTCGTTGACAGTCCAGTCGTGCAGTGGCTTGTGGGGAAATCTTCGAGTCGTCACAACCATTTCTTGATGGCCAGCACGGGTCGTTTCGGCCTCGATGACATCCGGACTGAATGAAACCTTCTTAGGGACGGTGCCAACTACGCGGACGGTGGGCGGTTTGTTGCTGTTGATAGCGTCGTCGCTCAAACGGCGTTCAACCATTCGACGATTGAGAAAATGCGACGAGAAAGAAATGGGCACAGCGTCGTCACTGCCGTCTCCCAATGCGCCGCGCAGCTGACCTGAGCTCATCGACTTGGGTAATTGACGCTGGCCGGGTTTGTGCGTCATCATCATCACAGAATCAGAAAATTCGGGTGGCGGTGGGGCAAGAAATGATTCCTCGTTCTCCGACGAAGAAGAAGCCAACGCTTCGATAAACTGCGGAGGTGGTGGGACAACTGGAGCGGTTTTCTTGGCAGGCGATCGATTATTCATGCCGCTCAATTCATCAACGTGTTTCCGTATGAGTTGCAGACTTTCTTCAATCGTTCTCTCGCCATCGGTCGTCGGTTGGTGCTCAGACGGAGGTCCGCCAGCCGATGCCTCACGCCAATGACCGTTGATCTTCTTGACCGGTTTATGGTTCTCCAGTATTGTAGCATCATCTCGTTCCGAAGAGTTGGTGCTCGTCGAAAGTGAACTCAACGTCGATATCGTGCTGACCGAATCCTGTTCGACGGCCATATCAGACTGTTGAGATTGCAATCTGTCATCCATGTCGGCCTCTCCGTTTTCGACCGGCGGTGGCAATTGAATTAAAGAGACGGCGTGGCGCGTCAGCGTTCCCGTTCGTCTCCCGTTTTTAGTGTGTCCGTATTGCGACTCCTCCGACTGGCTGCTGCCGTTGACCGGAACAAAAGTGACATACGCGTCTTCAGAGTAGGAATCTTGATTGAGTTGATCGCTGAGCTCTTCAGGAAACGATTGAGAGTTCTTTAACAAAGACTTGGCTTTTACTATGTCGGCACAAAAACTCTGCGACTTGGGTAAACTTCCTCGATTCCCTTCCAATTTTCGGCTTACGACTTCGACTCGTTGTTGCTGTCTAGGCGGATTCATTTGTTGTTTGATTTCCATCGGCGGAGATTGCGGTTTGATTTCAATCAAGAGCTTCGTACGAGGCTCGTTGTCGACTGCGCCATGAGCAACGATCATCCGCGATGCTTTGCCGAGACCATTTTGGGCTGCCGCTGCTGCTTCTTCTTCGCTGTCGTTGTAGTCCGGATCGGGAATAACCGGCGTAGAATTGACAGTCACGCTGACGCGTGCCTCTTCGTTTTTCGCCGATTTGACATGTACATTGGGTCGTGAACTGCGTGGTGGTAAACTCTTGGATCGCGAAGCTGCAGACGATGGAGGAGATCCAGTCATCGATGAGACATTCGTTATTTTCTTCGATCCCGTTGGGCGGAGTGTCATGTAGCCGACGTTTTTCATGTCTTCCGGCAGAGCGTAGAGCTTGGCACTGTCGCTGGGTCGGAAGCTGGACATGACTGGAGTGGTGGGACGATCGCCACCAGCCGCAGCGACGGCGGCGTATTCGCTGTGAGCTTTTGTAACGTCAACTCGAACGACTTGAGACGGGGGAGGTGGAGGTGGTGGCGGGTGATTTGGCGGAGGAGCCGTGCAATGTGGACTGCCTGCTCTTTTTGGGAGAGTATTGCAATTGCCAGTCGAATAAATCGGTCGGCACGGCTTGACAGCGCGGTAATCTCGATTACCCAACAGATTTAATTGATCAGCGATGGGGGTAGTTGCATCTTCTCCGTCTTCATCGCCGTCTTCCTCTTCTTCCGTTTCATCACCATCATCGTCATCTTCCGATTGACGGTAGGAATCCTCAATGTTCTGCCAAGATCCGTGATAACGAACACCTGAATGGCGTGAGGCTACCGGTTTACCAGGTGCCCAAGAACGACGCGAGTTGCGTTGATTGTGAACTTGCAGCTCCATGCCGAAGACGTTCTCCTGACTTTGACTCTTTCGCCAATCTTCCGCTTGCGATTGAGCATCCGGCGGAATTTCAACTTCTGCTGCCCAAGAAGAAGTCATCACTTCGCCATTTTGCTGCTGCTCCCAACACAATTCCGGTGTGCTGTGGAATTCCTTGTGTAATTTCAACAGCTCTGCCGATGTCTTCTGCTTCTAAACAAGAATAACATGATTTCATTTCGTTTCAACACCTGAAAGGATAAAGACAAACTTACCCTCATACGTTTCATTTCAGCCACACTGGCGTAAACGCGGGGTGAACGATTGTTCTCTGCTGGTGGAGCTGGAGGGATAACAGCAGTCGGGATGGATAATCTTTCTAGATCGGTGGTTGAAACTCGTCCAGATCCTGAACGCGAGCGAATAGAAGCTGTCCTTGACGAAGACGAATTGGAATAGATATCTTCGGCCGTCTCCGTACTCGATTGAGAAGATTCTATCATCGCAATAAGAAAGAGAGAAAATAAGAAAATACTATGAGCTGACTTGTTGGTATTGATTTCAAACATTTGGTCGTTACCCATATCATTGAGTGCTACAACCATTGAACGAGCACGAGCGCGGCCCACACTTAGCGTCGTTCTGGGATCTCGTTTCGGTGGTTGAGGGGGACGCCCTGTAAAAAGAGAAATCGATAAAGACGTCGTCCAAAGAGACTACAATTTCCGTATTACAAAGTACGCTACCGGGTAACTTCCTGGGAAGTGTTGAATACTGTCGACTACTGTTGGGCACTGTTAAAGCGTATTCGCTGACTGATTGGCTGACTGATTGGTTGACAGCTAGGACGGTGGCAGAACAGATAGTCAGCTGAACCAAATTACCCGAACGACGGATACAATCGACCACAGTTTCATGTGAAGCCTTAGCCAGATCTTCTCCATTGATCTTGGTAAGGGAAAAAAGAAAAATAGAAGAATTTTATTTAAAAATCGATCGAGCAAATAGAAAGAAACTCACAGCCAAGATGAAATCGCCAGGTTGAAGTCCAGCTCGATCGGCTACACTGCCAGCTTCAACGCTATCCAAATACTGTAAAGCCGGGACTCGATTTTGAATAGGGTTTAAATCCTTCATGCCCGTCATTGTCTTTGCACCGCGCAGCACGAATCCAAATCCTCGTTGTCCCTTATGCAGAATAACAGTCCGCGGTTCACTGTACCTAAAACAAATAAATAGCCACCCCCATTAGTTGAATTGTGATGGCTTCAAACTTGAGAGAATCTTGAGTCTGAGCTTTACACTTACAGAGATTTCATTCGTGGAGTAGTTCCGTAATTTTGTGCAGTCATTTCTCTACGTCCGGCAGCTCTGGCTTCCATGGTCTTTCCCAGTTGCAAAACGGGCACTGGTACGGGCAGAGACATGCCCAAATTTGGCACACCAGTAGTTTTGGAGATGACGGCCGGACTGGGATGATGACGTGCGGCTGCAATAGCGGCCGGATTGCGCAACCTGACTTCTTGGACGCAACTGGGAGGAAAATAGCCACTGTCTCCTCTTAACCATCCTTCCAACAATCCACAGTCTGTTGATCCCGTCACTAAATAATCGAGGGAAAAATGCAAACATTTTTGCGTTGTCAGTTTCAGCCCATTGAACTGAATTACAAATAATAGTAATACTTTGATGAAATAGTACTATTATACCTTCAATTATATCTCCCGGTTGCAAATTGAGATGATTGGCTTCTTTGCAACTGTACGCCTCCGTGCAGACAACTGTCATGCCCGGCAGGACGAGGGAATGTTCAGACGGTGTATTAGCATCGTAGCTGCCGCCGCTTCCGCTGTTGGATGTGCCTACCCCCGAGCTATCACTGACAATGTCGCATTGGTCCACGCTGATTTTGTCTGTACAATAATCATAACAATAACAAGGAGTTTAGTCATGCGATGATAAATCATCGGCTCAGACCAGTCATTACCAGTCAAACTGCTTCCATTATCTTCGCTTTCAGCCGTACAAGAAGATGAGCTGCCCGTATCGCTGCGCACAGACACAGTGCTCATACACATGGGATTCGATTCAAGCCAACGATCTGTGCTGGAAGGAGACGGTGAGGGCTGCTGCTGCTGGCGGCGATTCATCGACCTGCTAGTCAAGCGAGCTGTACACCAACGTCGGGCTGGGCGTGCTGCTCGATCCCGTCGTTGACGATGATGCGATGGAAGAGGCGTCCAGCATCATGGCATTGGACGACATTGAATGCCTCATGGAAAGCAATACTCCAGATTTTCGCCGGCGGGGATTGAACGATGGAGTTTCCTTGAATGCCACTAGTCGTAAACAAGAGCAACAACATTTATTCGTAAAAGTGTAAAGTTTTTTTTTTTACGAGTGGAAGAAAGAAAAAAGAAAATAATGTGTCGGTGACTCACCGACATCCTCGCATCTGAAACGATGGATAAGAGAGGCTAACTCCAGGTTGCCGGCAATTACCGCCACCTGGTAGGGTGTCTGATTGGCGTAGTTAAGAGCTTCGCGATCGGCCCCCCGGAAGAGCAGCAGTCGTGCGCACGCTTCCTGATTGTCCACAGCACAAACGTGTAGAGGCGTGTTGCCCGACGCATTCTTGGCGTTCATGTCGGCTCCGTAAAACAGCAGGTTCTCCAAATGTTGTACGAGTCCATTACGGCAGGCCTGTGAAACAAAAGAATGTCAAAATTGTTAAAGAAAGAAAAAAGTTAAGTCTCTAGCTCGGTTGAGTTACGAGGCATTCCGTTAAATTCCTCGTTTCTTCATTTTACGGATAACTAACCAGCAAAACACCACCTCTTTATTTCAAATTATGGGATTCTTGTCTCTCAATCACACTCAAAGTTACAGTGTGAACATGCTGTAGTAGTAGCACAGTAGGCTAGTACACCTGCCTTTTTTTGATTACGAGAAAGTTTATTTTTTGCTCAGCCACTGTAGTTTGTAACTTAAGAACTATGAGAAATATGTTGAAGTAACAGAGCATGTAAATAAATGTAATGGTGTCTGGTGAAAATGCCAATTCAGCATGTTATTATTACTATGCATTATACAAATGGGTTAGACGAAAAGAAGAATAATTGACAGACCTGGTGGACTTCATGCCATCCCTGAGCATCTTGCACACCGTGGATGGAGTAATCATGAAGGAGTGCCTGGCAGAGCATGGGTGAGGCTTTGGCTGACACTGCAGTCCACAGAGGGGTCAGACCTTTGGCATCACGAACATTAGGAGAGGCCCCCAGGTCCAAAAGTGTTCTAACAGCTTCTATGCTGCTCTTCTCAGATGCCCTGTGCAAGGCGGTCGATCCGCATCTCGTTCGGTAATCGATCAATGCACCACCACCAACCAGAGCCAAAAGTAATGGCCCAGGGCGAGATGAAACTGCAGCCAACGTCAGTGGTGTCTCTGTACATAACAACAACAACATTGCATAATATTAAGTATCATATGACGAGAATAAAAATAGATTCGATGATGCAAATTGTGACTCTGTCAAATGGAAATGATGAGAAATAATCCTCAGGGCATGTCACTCAAACAGGTTTTTTTTTTTACCAGGAATAAGGAAAAAAAATGAAATAAAAATGTGGGCGTTTGAAATTTCTGCCTAAACGTCAGAAGGAAAACATGACTGATCGCAGCGCTATCTGGTCATCAACGACCAAATAACTCTTGGCTATTTCACAACCCAACGACGACGATGGAATGCATAATTCAACAACATTACAAATATATTTTTTTCTCGATCTTAAGTTATTTCTACTACTACATGGAATAGACAAATCTCTAAGGAATATATCGACACATTTTTTTTTTTTTTTCAATTACACGTGAGACATTTCCCAATGGCCTTTCATTCTTCTCCGAAATTCGATTTTCTTTCTATGACATTTCACTTCTTTTTCGACAGGTAGAAAGAAGAAAAATAGAAAATAGTTAAAGCTCCCTTAACGACAGAAGCAATTTAGTCAACGAATGTCAAACGCGCATTCTTTTGACACACAATTCGTAATAGGATCACGGGGGGATAAGAAATGAACCACCCCCCTAGAGTCACGAGACTCTCTCTACAAATCACGTGGGTGATGTTCACAGAAAAAAAAAATATGCGTTTACCATTCGTCGTTTCAACGCTGGATGAAAATAACAAAAAAAAAAATATATATATATATATTTAGGACTTACCGCCCGTCTCCTGACAGTGAATGTTGGGATCCAGCCCTTTGGCACACATTTTCGTAATCTTCTCCGTTTGGCCGCTGGTCACGTAGTCAAAGAAGCGACGCAAGTTGACGCGTGTGTGCAACGAACGCAATTGTTTCTCATCCAGATGCAGCATCTTGTAGACACGCCTCTTGTACTTCAACTGTTTGCACAAAGAATTAAAGAGAGAAAATATGAATTCCTTTTGATCGCACAAGACAAAGTCAAAGTTGATGATTAAACGAGAGAAACATAAAAATAAAAAAATAACAAAAAAAAAAACCGTTAGAAGCTTCCACACTGAACGCGTTTCTTAATGACTAACATTAGGTGTAGCGCATCCATTATGAACTGTTTCTTATACGTAGTAGTAGTACACACTGTCCGGTTTTTTTTTTCTCGGTAACTCATTAGACGTTTTTCTTTGAACGTGCAGATGTGAGTCCGTAGATATGATCCTTGGCCGTTAACCGCCTAATCACGGCGAACAACGGCACAATAAACTTACAAAAATCTTTTATTTTTCTCTCTTTCTCTTTTCGAATTTCTTAATGATCCCATAAACAATGAAATGAGCGTCATTAAATTGCAAAAAAATCAGTTTTAATGTCATTTTTCGTTTTTGCTCAGAGATCAAAACACACACACCCAAAAAAAAGAAATGTATTTCTCTTCATTTTGTTTAATGAATGTTTATGTTACCTCAAGGTAGCCGCCAGGTCCGTTAAATGGATAATCCGACAGGGGGCGTTCTTCGTCGAGAAATTTGCCGGCCCGTCCGTTTGACGGGGGATAAAACAGTCCATAGTTGAAACTTTCCTTCAGCTCCTAAAAATAAACACAAACAAAAAAAATAAAATAAAATAAAATAAATAAATACATGAAAACGATTGCGGGTTGAGTGCTGGTTGAGACACCGCAATGCCAATCAAGGTGTAATCGGAAAATAAAAGTCAAAGTCAAAATTCAAAGACGGTGGAGGTATTATGTGTGTGGTTGTGTGTGGTTGTTGTTGCATGGGTGATTTCCAAACATGTAGGCAAAGGACGACAACAAGAACAAGTGAGCCATCAAAATCCCACACACATAGAGATGCTCTGGCCGCATTCTTGTTGCATCAAAACAAGGACGAAACAAGGAAGAAGAAAAAGAAAAAGAAGAACATTATGTATACATCAAGTCGGTCACGGTTTAGTGGGAAACGTTCACGTCCAGCGCGCACACGCAACAACAACAATCACAAGTGCTGAACGTTACGCCATGCGACGATATTATATCATGCGCTGCACACACACACAATGAATCTTGTGATATTCCAAGCTGCTCATTATATTCATTTTCTTTTGATTTATTTTTTTTTTTGGGCTTATTTCCTTTTCAGATCAGATTTCTAAGGGGGGAAGAAGAAGAAAAAAGGCGAGGTCGCCTGGGCGTGACAATCAATTGGCGACCAAGACGAGAATATCTCATTTCATTAACATTCGCATCGTGAAATCCTTTGGCTCAGTTGTTGTGGCAATCGGGCCAAAACAATCATATGGCAACATGCAAACAAACGACCACCTTTTTGACTATGGATAGAAGTTGGGGAAAGTGAATATGCCGTGCATTTGATTAGACAAGACAGACGGAGGTCATGGCAACAAAGTGTAGCGTGATTCAAGGCGATGGGTCCCAGAAGAACAAGACAAACGAAAGTCAAAAAGGAAAATGTTGAATGAATTTGAAAAAAAAAAACACCAACCAATGATGCCGTGTGTCTCTTACCCGATACCAAGAAGCCACCTGTTAGTTTTGTTAACATTTTCGATACGGTGAGAAAGGTGGGGTGGGGATGGGATTGATTATTATTATTTTAATCATCCCGCGGTAGCACAAAAAACGGACAGACATCATCACCAGCATCAACAAAAAGTCAAAAACACATAAAAAAAATGGGAGGAGAGAAAAAACAAAACAAAAAAGAAACAACATTAATAAGAAAAGTATACACACACACACACACACACACACAGATACGTAGAATAATAATAATAATAATAATAATATAATATATTCAAATAGATGAGCTGATAAATAACGCCGGCAGAAAAGATAAAAATAAAAAAGGTCAAAGCCCAAAAATGGTTGGAAAATTGTAATTTCTTATTTTCTTATACGCATCGACTCCATATCGCCTTACAGTGCACTTTTTGGCTGCCTTTAGCAAGCAGCGAGCGCATTCTCTTTATAAAAATGTTGTTTCATCGTCTTTGACCTTCTTCTACTTTGCCCATCTCCAGTGTATAGATATCCCCCGTGGAGCATTAAAACAGAAAAAAAAAAAAACCTATCGTGAGTCGAGTGCTGTTGATACGTGTAGTTGATTTGGGTGGTTGTATAGAAAGAGAGAGAGAGAGCAGCTCATCTCTTTCTTTTTTCTCCTTGCTTCTCTCAGCGGGGTTTATTGTTTCAATAAACGAGTCTCGTCTCGGTCGATTTCCAGGGCGAGCTAATTAAAGAAATTGATGGGCGGCATCGTCGTCGTTCTCTTTTATACACACGCAGCACCCGATTTCCCCAGTGGTATCATGTTATCCATATCAAATGAAAACAAACTATAGAAACCAGCAGCCAACAGCAGCAGCAGCCAGACGTACATAAACAAACAGGACCCGCGTGCGAAAACACCCAGACAAAATCAATTGCAGTTTAATATGTGTACAATTCGACCAAGTATGACGTAATAACTCGACAAAAAATTAGACCCAAAACGTCAACCTGTTTTGTTTTTTTTTTGTTTTTTAAAGAAATGCTGAATGAAATCTAAAAATGGATAGACGTCAACATTTGACAGACGTCAAAAAAATTGACGAGGGAAAACCAGCGCACGTCAACCGGATTTAATCATTTCAAACGAGAAAGAAACGAGCGAATAAAATGGACCACTAAGTTAAACAAAAAGTAAAACCCACACGACTAATTAAATAGATTTAATTCTCCTGTACGCATCACTCACTGTAGTACGAAATAGTAATTGAATTATTTAAAGCTGAGAGATTTCGTGCAAATACAAAAAAAAAAAATTTAGAAAAAAAGTTGAGTTGCTGAGTAAGAAAGAAAGAAACTCACTTTTGGAAGACTGGCCAGACATTGTTGTTTGACATTCCAGACGAGCTCTTCGCGATGAAAGTGGATCACTTTCTGGACGTTGAGTTCCGGCACGTAGATGCGAACAGACACGGTCGTCGCATTGACAGACGGATCGTGTTGCATTTGCTGATGAATTTCAGAGCTGACGGCGGATGAGGTGGCCGTCGATTCGATTCCACCGCCACCACCACCCACTGTGGCCATGGCGCTACTTCCCAACACCATCGACGACACGGCCGATTTGATGCTACTGTTTTCTTCCATCATCATCATCATCATGTTTGCAATTGGTCTCGTTATTTATTTATTTTTTCGTCTTCTTCTTTATTCTTCACCAGTTGGGATGGACGAGTTGTAGCCTGGACTTTATTGGACGGCGATGGCTCTCTCCGGATTCATTTCACTTCTATAAAAGAAAAAAAAAAAAGAAAAAGAAGAAAATGTCAACAAACAAAATGCTTAGGTGAACGCCCCCATAAAGTCGACAACAACAAAGAGGTTTGACTGTGTCACTCACATCATCGCACAGCTTTCTCTCTCCTATTTTCTCCTCTATTTCGTAACTAAACGAAAGAATTGTATATGACACACATCAAATCCTTCAAAGTTGATGTTATAAATAAAAGAAAGAAAAGAAAATGCTCGTCTCAGTGTTGCTGCCTCGTTGGGCACACACCGTCCGCGTCTCAGCACAATTTGACATTTCCTTTTGACGAGAAAATAGGCGCTCCGCTCCGGCCGCGCATCAAAGCGTTTCGACACTCTTTGCGCTCGTTTTATTCATATCTGCACAAGACAAACACACACAAGGAAAAATACAAAAAACGGAAGATGCGGAAACATACCGTAAAGGTTCACCACGCCCGCACCCAGAAACAAAAAATAAAAATAAAATAAAAATAAAAAATAAACGAAAGGGAAGTTGATTGCCATTTTCCTGTTGTGTGTTTGGTTCTGCTGCGCTAAATCCCCCGGCGTAACGCCCATTTATTTATTTATTTTTTTCGTTTGTAATTTTCCTCACAACAAGGAAAAAGAGAAAAAGTTCCATTAGATATGTTTTTGTTTTTTTTCTTATTTGTTTATAGATCGAAAGTGAACGTGCGCCGCAACGCTTGTCATCATCGCAACTGCATTTTCTTGCTTTTGGCTCTTTTTTTTCTTAATTCCAAGTTCGAGGATTCAGATCGATAAACGAACTCCATCCGTCATCTGACACACAACCCGCATTTTCCCCTTTTTCTTCCTCTACTCTCTCAGACTGGAAAAGAAGAAGAATAACAACAAGAAAGTGACGTCCAACATCCAACAAATGCATACGAAATGTGCTGCCCCAACAACAATCGATTGTATCATTTAGATGCCATGACAGGCGTCTATGTGTATGTATATATAGAGTGTAATAATGTATTATTATTGTTATTTCTTCTTATAAACTTTCATCCCATTTGGCTGTGTGCTGTGACAAGAGGGGGGATTGTTGTGTAGCGCCACACACAGTCATGGATCGATCCTTCACTTTCCCCCCCTTTTCATACATAACGAGACTTTTTCTTCTTCTTATATATATAGGGACTTACCACCCTCTGTTTTTTGTTGTTGTTTTTTTTTCTTTTTTCGTTTAGAAAAGACCGCCCAGAGGGTGAAAGTTGTGTTTCAAATTTCGTTGCGTTTGCCGCTCTTTTTAAAATAGGAAATATTTAAAACCGTGAACGTTTCGACTTGATGGAACGTCTTCCCCCCCCCCCCCTATAAAAAAAAAGTGCCATCCCAGCATTCCTTGGCTTTAGCTGGATCCAATAAAAACGGGATGAATCAATCAAAAGGCTTGATTTTTCTTTTTTTTTACTTTTTTTTGTTTTCTTTTCCCGAGCGACTATCAAAACATCGTCATGGCAACACACAAAATAAAATAGGGGGAAGATTATAAGGCCATAGACTTTGAGATGATTCTAGTAAAAACAAAAGTTTGTTTTTATTTTCTTATTTCGTGTGGGGCGATCAAATTGCGGTCGCTAAGGGACGACGACGCGCCGAATATACTAAAACACAAATTTCAGATGATAGTCTCTTCAACTGGAGACTAAAAGAGTTCAGTGACTTGTCGTTGCAAGTGGTGCGTAGTCCATCACTTTCGGACGGAAAGGAAACGCGTACGAGGAAAGAAAAAAGTCAATTTTCTTCTTCAAACAAAAGATAAGAAGAAAAAAAAAAAAAAGAGAATCCAGTGCGCCTTTTGTCTGTTTTGAATTCTCTTCTTCTTCTTCTTATTCCTATCTATTCGTCGTCTTCCCATGTTACATGTATACAGTTGGAGAGTCTCTGGTATATGTTGTTGATACGGGGCCAAGTCATACACAAAAGGACGAGTACAGAATCTACTAGCCGCTCAGCTTCCATCTCTATAGCGAGTTTCTCTTTCGTCTGGAGGGCGGATGCGGAGAGATCAATACTCGCAGACGCTTTTGATTCTCTTCCTTTTCTACTCTCCATGACGACGTTACCAAAAGAAAAGGACCCAACCAACTGGACCCGTTTTTTGTGTGTGTGTGTGTAGAAAGAGACGTTCTCTATATAGTTATTAGCGTGTTTCTTCTTCTTCTATTTCTTTTTTTTATGTGTATCTCTACATTTTGTATCGGAGCATCGTAGAAGACTGGGCCAGACATCAATGTTGCACACACACACACACACACGGGAGGACTAAAAGAAATATTATGAAGACACAGAGAGAGAGAGAGATCATTCACGATGAATAACCAGTGGCGGCTATAGCAAAAAAGAGAGTCGAGAGCGCAGCAGCAGCAGAAACGATCGATGATCGCAGTAGCAGAAGCAGCAGCAGCAGCGCAACCCCATTTTTGCGCTCGGCTGACGATTTGAGACGACCAAAGAGCCAAACGGGAAAAAAAAGAAGAAAAAGTCATCCACTTAACTGCGATTTCTCTTATTAAAAAAATAGAAGAAGAAGAAGAAGAATCGAGGCATTTTTTAAAATACAATTTCTCGGACTTGAATTATTTTCGACCAGCAGACTCTTATGTAGTAGCCAAACGGACCGTGTCGGTCGGGGGAAATGTTTCGATTAGAAAATGTACAACGTCTACTACTCAAATGGACATCAGCCACGTGCAATAAACAAAAGTGTGCCATGTACTAAACTAACCGACTAAAATCATATAAAACAAAAAATGAGAAGACAAGCATAAAGCACACAGACATCACATTTACATATGCGAATCTCGTATCAAATGAGGTCAATTCCCCCAGACTCGCGACATCCTCTGGCGATGAGAATCATCGTCGGCTGTTTTCTCTCTCTCCATTTCAAGATGAACGAAACGGAGGAAATTGAATAAACACCAAAGACGTCAACATTTTCTGTGTGTTCGACAAGGAACCAAACATCAACAACAACACAACAACATGACAACAACACACAAGACAGACGTCAACAAAATCAACCCCCTTCTCCTTCATCCGCAAGTAAAAACACAAACAAAAAAAAGGTGAGTACAACTGCGTCCAACTGTTGACGTGTCCGTCGTCTATATTTGATTTCCCACAGACAGCGGCGATGGACAAGGACAAGAAAAATGTTGAAAGAAAAAGTTGGTTGGTGTGCCGTGTGCTACCATCTGGAACGCATTCCATCAACACGGCCGCCAACATCTTCCTCCGCACTGCAACTCCAATAGATTTCGAGTTGAAAAAATGGGCGGATGGAGAGGCACAACATCATCTCCGAAATTAGAACTACACCCCTCTCCTAACATGAAAGAAAAAGAAGAAAAACACAAAGTCAGACACACACACACACACAGAACCAGGGTGTGAGGCGATCACGTTACCCCCTTGGTCAAACAAATAGTGAAGCAGCAGGGGCAATGCTCTCTTGTGTGTAATCAAGACACACACACATGTGCTGGACATGTACAATGAAGAGCAAATCATGGGAACAACTAGACAAAAAAAAAAAAAAAAAAGAGAGAAATGTCCTTCTACAAGCCAATAAGAAAATGGGCTCGCAAGAAAACACGAAATGTATATAACAATTTCATTTTTTTTTTCGACGTGGTGGCGTTTAATAGGAGACGAAGTAATTCGTTTCCTTTCACGGCCCAAGAGGGAAAAAAAAAAAATCATTTCTTGGGGACTAGAAATAACAATCCACTTCCGGCCATGTTTTTTTTTCATCCGGCAAAAAATTAAAAAAAAAAAAGGGTTTTTGTGTGTTTTTTTTAGCGAGCGGATGTGCCCGATGTTTAAGTCTCTTTCGACACTCATTTTCGAACGTCATTATCGATTTCCTCCCAATGTCTGACTCGACACTTGAATGACATTTTCTTTCGTTCTTGGGATTGCTGCCAATCGATGACACTGCCAGTTCAGTAGGAAGAAAAAGAATTCAAGATTATACCCCCCCCCTCCCCCTTCCCCTACTGCCACATTTATGCTGTGTGTGTTGTTTTTGTTGTTTATTTCCTGATTGGAGTAGAGTGGGAGATATCGATTGAACGATCAATACAAGCACGTGCCCGAGTGGCTAATACTAAAAGATTCCTCTTTATTTCTTTTTTTTTTCTTTTCATAAAGACCGCGTCTTATAACAGCAGCAGTTTCAACATAGAAAAGCGAGCGATTCCACTCCGAAAAAGAGAAAAAAAAAAGGGGAATAAATAAATGGCGTCTTCATTAACTCCTACAAACAAAATCACGTTGATCCTGCTATATATATCTGGATTCAATTCTTTTTCATCGATATTTTTCTTTTTTTTTTTTTCTTTCATCCTATTTACTCCAGAAACTTTTCATAAGCCCAAAGAGCTCGGCGTCTGTCTTGTTTTTTGTTTTGTTTTTTTCCTTTTTTCTATTTTGACGCGGGATTTTTGAAAAAAAAAAAAAAAAAAAGTTGACAGTTCTGTCAACGTCCATTATCTTTCGGTTGCGTCTTTTCAAATAATTCCAAACATAAAAACACTTGACGTGCGTTTTAAAATGTGTTTTATTTTTACTCGCTAGTCACGTGCCTGAATGATTCAAAGTTGTATTACGTTTTCTTTTATTTTCCTTCCGCTCTGGCGATAACAAGAGAAGTTTTCCCCCTCCCCTCCATAGAGACAACAGCTGATAACGTGTAATTAACGGAAACGTGTAAAAACAAATAACGACGAAGAAAACGGGGCCAGCAGACGATGAACGTTTTCCGTTCATTTTTTTTTCATTTGTTAAATTATTTAGACGATTGAAAATTCAAATCAAAATTAAATCAAATTGTATCTTTTTTGAACTATTTCAGCGTCGACCGGAACTCAATAATCAACTAATAAATTTTGTTATGTATAAGAATAAAAAAGAAAAAAACAACTCGAGAATAATGCCAATCTGGCCAGTTCAGTTCAGTTGATTTCTGTCCGGAATTCTTTTCAAAAAAAAAAAAAAGTTAATCTATTCAGGGCGGCGAGACTTAACATTTATAATCTGTCGATCGCGTGAACCATGGCCTTAAATATCGTCTGAGCTGCGGCCTAGATTTACTTCATTCGGTACATAACATTCGCTAGTTTCTACGGGTGTTAATCAATGGCACGGCAGAGAGACCCGTCCTTGACGTTCAAAGTGCACACACACACGGCGGGCATAGCAGCGGCGACAACAAGCGAGTCTCGACGTCATCATACAACGAGCCACGATAAATAATATTTAAAAAAAAAATAAATTTGACTCGGCAATCTTTTCTTGTTTTTGTTTTGAGTTGCTCCCGATTCGAAAATTCTCCCAAGGTTGTGAAGTAAAAAAAAAACAAAAACAAAAAAAGACTTTCCATGACCATATCTGGGTGATGGCGGGTGGGAAACTGGGGATGATTATTCGACTAGGCTTTTAAAAGAGAAGAAAAAAAAAAAAAAACAAGTTGACCAGCAAGTCGTTGCCCACACATGCAACGAGTCTCTCTCTCTCTCTCTCTCTCTCTCTCTCTCTCACCAAGTGGCTCCTATCTCAAATGATTATCTAATAGACTTTTTTTTGTTTTTTTTTTTGGGGGGGGGGATGCTTCTTTAGCGTTTGAAGGGCATCGTACGTAACATCACGTCATCATCTCGACGAAAAATGCGACCGACTTAACGCACTTCAAAGTTGCGCTCTCATAAATCAAATTGCACAATCACTTGGACAACACCTGCATCGTTTCCCATTCTGTAAAAATTCGTCACGACAGCGACGAATCTCTTCTCTCTGGCACATACACAACACGGCGATGGACAAAAATGGAAAGTGAAACAAAAAACCTGAAAACAAA
Organism: Daphnia galeata; assembly: GCA_030770115.1. Taxonomy (NCBI): domain Eukaryota; kingdom Metazoa; phylum Arthropoda; class Branchiopoda; order Diplostraca; family Daphniidae; genus Daphnia; species Daphnia galeata. The sequence continues at coordinate 8,516,688 of CM061117.1, forward strand.
AAAAAAAGACGATGCGTTTCATTTCATCACGAAAATGAATTTCAGAATTATTATTTGACTAGGCCACGACGGGAAAGAATCGGTCGGGAAATGTTCCCTAGGTGATTTGTCGGTCGGTCTCTTGTGTCTTAGTTGGTTAACGAGACATTGTGACGAAAAACAGATGGGAGACGCCCATTTGATTATATTTCGAGGGCCGCGGGCGACATGGACTCTAAAGAAACAATCGACAAATGAATCCACAACATTTGTGATATGTTGCATAGGATAGGAGTCAAATAACTGACCGCTGCTTTCATTACTACGAAGCTACTACTACACTTGGCGTCTTGATTGACTCTCTCTCTCTCACTCTCATTCTATGTGCTGTGTGCTGTGTGTGAATGTAAAATGAGTGCGCGAGTCCCCGCGTGAGTAAACACGATGCGAGTGGAGAGACCGATCCCCCCCCAAATATGGTTACACACTCCATCAACGAGATTCTGTTTTTTGTTTCTTGTTGGGACTCCGCCTTTTTGGCTCGGTCCAAAATAAAAATAAAAACGGGGCCCAAAATAATTTAAAACATTTCTTTTCTTTCTAACGACCAAAAGGAGTTTTTTTTTTTCGGCTGACAAAGTTTCGAGTGTCAGGGTACAGTTGCGACACTGAATGAAGAATGGGACTGGCAAATGTAATAAACTCGTCGCCATGCAGTTACACTACGGTCGAGAAGAAAACGAAAAAAATATGAAGACGCAAGCAAAAAAATCAGAAAGGGGCAACACATCGAAATGTTTCCCAGTTGGAAAAAGAAGAAACTCAAGACGATCCATTTGGACGACCAGCAGCAGCGTCAGTCTATTTTTAAAAAAAAAAGTAAAACAAAAAAAAAAAGGGGGGAGAAGAGACGAAAAAGAATATTTGGAACATGACCAAACGTACGTACGGGGAGATCCTTCTTTTTTTTCTACGCCAGGCGTCACGCGTCAAATGTCGAAAAAAGAAAAAAAGATTTTTTTTTTTTTTTCTTCTTCTTCTTCTTCTTCTTCTTCTTCTTCTTCTTCTTCTTCTTCTTCCCCGACTCTAATACACCAAACATAACTGGAATGTAATGGTATTCCTTTTTATCGTAGCGTCCTCAAAAGACAGGGAGTTGTTGCTGGCCACTTTAAAAACCTCGACGCTCGTCCGTAAGATTTACAAGGAAAATGCACCGCGCCGCCGCCGCCGTCATCATCATATAATATAATATTCTCAAGTGCTTCTGGAAAAAACTTTTTTTTTTTTCTTTTTTTTTTCTCTCTTTTGGCTAAAACTTTGGAGGTCTCACACATTTTGCTGCCGTCCTTTTTTTTTGACAATGAGCAACGAAAAGAAGAAATCTCTTCTCTCCCGTTTATCGCTGTACTTCCATTTCACGACGACGTGATAGCCGAAATTAACACGAACTAGCGCAAAAAAAGAAGAAGACGACCTCAACTTGAATTCTTTTTTAAAAATTTTTCCAGAGTAGAATCGAGGCTAATTCCAGTCGTTTATTCTTTTTTTTTTTTCTTTCTTCGTCATTCGTTCGTTCGGTCGGTCGGCCTCCATCGTGATTTGTTACATTTTCTTCCCCTTTTGCTCGCATTTCCCCTCCGTCTCTTTTTCTTGTTGTTGTTGTTGTTGTTTTTCTCTGTATGTCATTAGAGTATGTGGAAAACTCACGATTCTGACCGAACGAGCGAGCGAGCGAGAGAGAGAGAAAGAGAGAGAGAGCCAAATACTCCCGAAAAGATTGCGGAACCTCCTCTCGTAGCAGTTCCAGCCAATCCGGTTCCAACTCTATCTACTTGCGGAATGTGGTACCATCATACAGAAATAATCAAAATAATCAAATCAAATAGGAAACAAGGCAAACTACATTACTACAACTTTGCCAAGTCCAAATTCTCCTTCAATGCAGACAACAACAACAAGAAGAAAAATGAGGAAAAAAAAGTTGCAAAAATGCCTTGACTAAAATAATAATTAAAATAATAATGAAATATTGAAACATGAAATTTAAAAAAATAGCGGATATTGCGCCAAAATGTTGACACACGGGAGATCGATATCGCATTCATTCGTGAGACAGATGAGATTAACACAAAATCGGTGAAGGTTTCCATCTCTCAAAAGAAAAGCCTCTCTCATTCATTCTCACTACTCCTCCTCATTATAATCATCATCCAACGTTCATCATCATCTTCTTTTCTATTTCAATCATTTTTACAAAATAAAAAAGTAGATAAGACTGTAGACTTTTTTTTGGCTTCGACCTCTGCGCATTTGTCGTGTGCCAATTCACGACGGAAAAAAAAAAATAAAATAAAAAGAAGATGAAACTCGTTTTTTTTTTGTTGTTGTTGAAAACGTGAAACATTCCGCTGTGCGTTTGCCCATGGGCGAATAAATCGGACCAACAACAATCATCGAAAAAAATATGTCTGAATGCAATTGTGTTCGATGAAACAAGATTCAAACTAACTGTTCATCTACACTCTTGTTGTTGTTATACGAGTTCAAGTTCAAATCAAATCAAAGTTAGAAAAAAAAAAAAAAGACTTTGTCTCATTAAGTTTCCTTTTTCTTCTTTGCTGCTGCAGCTCATGTTCAAACTTAATGGAATAATCCCGTTGGTAAAAAGAGACACACACACGAAAGGCAACACAACACGGAGAGGGTTGAAGGATCGACGGAGAGAATCAGCTGGGGGGGGGGGGGGAAAGCAGATCCGTAGATCGATAATATTACAAAGAAGAGAAGAAACTATACTAAGAAGAAAGAGGAGGAGCTGCTGCTGCTGGGTGGGGGTGGCCGCGTGTGTTTGCGCTCCGCTACACATTGGACGTTGCTGGGAGGAAGAAAAAAAAAAAAAAAAAGGATCGGGAAGAATCCTATTTTATAGACGAGAAAAGAGTGGAATTTGTAAAGATGCGTCTCGTCCAACTTGACGGAGAAGAAAAAAAGTTAACTTACACCTTCTATAATATAAAGAGTAAAGTTGTGTCACTTTATTTGTTTGGTAATAATAATAATGATGAAAATGAATAGGTGGCCTTTTTCTTTTTCTCAAGTGCAAATGCTAACCCTTTCCTTCATTAGTGATCGACACACACACACAAAAACAAATAGAAAAAAGGGAAAAAGATGGTGGGCGTTAGTTAATACCGGTGATGAATATTTTTACCTTTCCTTTCCGCCTTTTTGGATATTCTTTTTCCTCGTCTCTTCCTTCTCTCTCTATCCACGTTATTAATAACTAAATTTTTTCTTTTTCTTTTTCTTTTTCTTTTTCTTTAGTCCGTTGTCGTCGTCGTCGTCGTCGTCAGGCAATTTTCAATGCCATTTCCAGTGCTGGGTGGGGAGGCGTGGGGTTTCAAGAAGTAGAAGAACTGCCAGAGAGAGGCGTGACGATTGTCTATTTTTTCTCCCAACTCTCTCACGGGCTCACAATCACACACACACACACACACGCACACAAACAAACAAGAGACACTGGACACTGGGCGACAATTGACGACGAAGACCAAAATAAAAATAAATAAATGGAAGAAATTCCTTGTTGTTGTTGTTTTTTCTTCTTCTTCTCCTTCTTTCGGTTTTTATTTTTGACACGTTCACCACCTGACGCGCAAAGAAAATCAAATCATTAGAAACAAACAAATAACGAAAGGTTTTGTGCCTTGATTCTTTTCTTATTCCACTCCACTACACGCACAAGGAACGAATAGAATTTCAATAGTCAAACAAAACCATTTTTTAAAAAAGGGCCAAAAACCAAAAAAAAAACGAAACAGATGGATGTTTCGTTAGCACAATATAGTGTACTGGAGTAGTTGTGCAGCCGAGAGATTCGACAGCGATAGATGGTGGCGGTTGAACGGACCAACTGAAACTGAAGCGGCGCTCAGGAGGTCGGCCGTGCCATTCCGTTCCCTGCGACGGTGGCGCTACAATCGCCGGTGCGCGCGCACACACAAATCAAGAAGAAGAAGAAAAATCCTTTTTTTTTTATTTTCAACGTTCTTGTCTGTGATATTTCTTTTTCATAATAATATTGAGCATGCGCTGCTCTCGTTTAGAAAATATATATTCCCCATCTTGTTTACGTTGTGTGTGCAAAAATGGCCGTCGATCTGATATTATTAGACTGCTACACATATATTCAATTGTTCTGAAATTGAAACTTTTTCCCTTTTCCTTCGTTCAATTTATGTTGATTTCGTTACATACCCCACCACCACCACCGTCACATTTATTTGTCTTGTTTGTAGTCCTCCTCTTCTGCTGCTTCTCTTTTTTTTTTTCAACCACAAGGAAATTTGACAAGTCAAATATTCAACTAAACCGGTTGGGAAAGATGACAATTAGTATTTTGGGATAAGCAAAAAAACAGGAAATTCACCGATTGACTAGCAAAATGAAAAGAAGAAACTCAAAAAAAAAACAGCAAAGGATAAACTCGTTGAAACTTTTTCTCTCTTTACAGGAGTTTATTAGTTTAAAAAAAAAAAAAGGGAAAGGAGAGCATCGTCAAGTTGAAAACTCGTTTTCCTGCGTCTAATAAAGAAAAAATGGAATAAAACTAACAATGTTTTATAACATTTACAAAAAGAAAAAAGAAAAATGATGTACCCCTAGAATATTCTAGTTTGACATAGAAATGCTGACGCGACTGTCTCTCTTGCCAATTAGATTTAAAGACGCCGACGACGCTATAGTTATAGTAACGCCATCTTTCTTTTTTTCTTGTCTTTGACTCAGACGGGCCGGCGGCTTGGCTTGGAAGACGGGACGAAACTCAATCATCGCCATCAAATGTGTGTGTGTGTGTGTAGACGAATCGTTTGATTTCCTTCTGCCACCCCTTTAACTTCCTTCTGGTGGCTGAACATTCTTCTTTTCGACGACGACGACGTCAGGCGGATGCAATTCCCTGCAACGCATTTCACGATCATTCAGAAAACATCCGCCAATTATCTTTCCTTGATGATAGACATAGACACATTCTACATCTAGTGTCGTCCTCTTTTTCTCTCAATGTCGTTACATTAGACATCACGCTCGTTCCTCAACACTCCTCCTCCTCACTCTCGTTCTCCGGCGGCCATTATTATTATTACTCCCGCGTTGTATAATAACCCGACCCGAAAAAAAACAAAAAAAACAAAAACTATTTTTTCGCGTTTCACATTAGCAGACGGTTATGATGATGACTGTAATTGGTGTAACTTGTTTCTATTCTAAATGAAAATCTACAAATGAACGGCGGCATTTTGGGATACAAAATCAAACGAAGCGGAAGAGTCGGAAGTTGAGCGTTGATCAATCAACAATGAGTGGAATACATATTCGCTCCATCAGATGAAAAAAAAAAAATACGAGAGAGAGAGAGATGGATGGGTTGGATAAAGTGACCACGACAGGAGCACAAATAAATATGATGATGATGAGAAATATATATATAAGAAACAAATAATAAGGGAAAAGGAAAGAGATACGATAGACCACTGGTCTGTCGACTGATGTGTGCCAAATTCAAATGAATTGAAAAGTGGGCGTAAGAGAGACAATACATAACTCTCCGACCCAACAAACACAATGTTGTCTACACAAAAAAAACCCGCGTGTCTCGATGAGTTCATTTTGGAATGACCATAACAAGTAGACCAGTCTTTCTCTCTCTCTCTCTCTCGATAATTGGAGTTGATTGACGATGTCCTATACGCAGCCTTGACACAAACGATCAGCAAACATTTGTTAGGCGACCCTGTTCTGCTCTCCATAATAATATGTCCTTTTATCATCAACCAAAAAAACAATAAAAATAGAGAAAATAAAAACGACAACTCAAAAATTCGGATCAGTTATCCCCAAAAACGTCGACTCGACTCGACTCTTGTTGAGACTTAAAACGCAAAAATCTACTATGTAAGAAAAGAAAAAGGAGAGCGGGCATTAGATTATTTACATGATGTTGGCTGGGCCATATTTTTCATGCCAAGGTCTCTCTTCTGGTGGCCGTCAGATTATGCGCTTATTTTATTTTATTTTTTTTTTAACGAAAAAAGAGCCCCCCCCCCCCCCCCCCCCCCCCCCCCCCCCAAAAAAAAAAATGGTCCTCTTTGTATATTTATAGACTAAAACGTGCAATAACCGCCACCTGACGCGGACATTTTTGTTTGGTAATTTCTTTCTTGTGTCGCCGGTTGGTTTAATAAAAATTTCGTTTGTTTTCTTTTTGATAACCAAAATGATAATCTGTCGTCTGTTGTTTGGTTGGTATTCTACTTCTTCTTCCTTTTTGTTGTTGTTGTTGTCGCCCATCGAATCATGACACAGGTCGACACGGTTCGGTTGGTTAATAAATGGCCCACCTCGCAGTCACGCCGAGACTGCGGTGACGGTGTAGGAGAGAAAATCAGAATAATAAAATAAAAACGAAATAAACGTTGCCCGTAGACTACACATCCACTTATTATTACAAAGAATGTTACCGAATGAACTTTGATCGCACGGGTTGACACACACACACACACACACAGGTGTACCATTTTCGTGTAACAGAGAAAATACGAGACCATTTTCCCATCAGCGCAAACTATATTTGTGTCATCTGTTTTTGTTTTGTTTTTTTTTCTTTTCTAGACCGACGAGATTGTATAGGTAAACACACACAGTCCATTCATTATTAAAATTTTTATTTAAAAAAAACAAAAATTGATAAAACAAATTGAATGTTTTCTAAATGAAACAACTCAACGATCAATGTTTTACACGGGTTGTTGCTGTCTAACTGTAGGGCGTTATTTGCACACACAGTGAATGCTGTTAGATGAAGAGAGGGAGCGAATATACCTTTGGGAGGAGTACTCATATAAGGAGGGAGGGAGGTCTCTGCGCTACTAGAGTTACATGAACCTAGTGTAAACGTACTTATATATGTACTACTATAGAAGACTATGCGGAGATGAGAACACAAAAGAGAAGGAGAGCTGCCTTGTTATTGATCCAGGGCAAACCACACACACATAGCAGCAGCAGTGGCAGCAGAGTTGAAAATGTGTTTTCACAGGCTTGTGTATATATATATAGGTGAACTATCATCATTCTATTTATTATTAGCCTATCATGAATATAATTTAAAATAAAATCGACTGTACAAGTCACGTCGGCAAGGAGAAACTTCCGCTTTATTGTATGTGGGTTGGTGTTGTTGGGCGGAAGAATACGACAAGTCAGGGGTTTCCCTTTATTTCTTAAACAGTTTAAAGTGTATAGAGGAAAAAGAAGGAAATGTCTTATTTTTCGAAAGATAAAGCCGGGCGACGAAATCTGGGCAAAGTGCTCAAGGATTACACACATCAACATTTGAAGCCAGAATGGGATTCAGCAACGTCCCTGCTCATTTAAAAGGCTTTTTTTTTTTGCCTTCTCAAAGCAAACAAAAACAAAATTGAACGGTGCAGGTGCTTCCTTCTTCTTCTTGTTGGAATTGCGTGCGTGTAACGTGCCCCATATAGTCGACAAAATCAATTTACAAGGAGAAAACAGAGGATGCAAAACTACAGTTTATACGTCTATATTAGACCGTTTTTATTTTGGCCTATGTGCCGTGTAGATTGTCGAAAAATGGGCAATCATCTAAAGGTACAACTTGCGTCACCGGCAGTTCTTTTGTTGTTTGTTTTTTTTTTCAATCGATTTAAAAAAATTTTACGATCAAAAATTGAAATGACGTGATTTGAATTGAGTTGGGAAAGGAAAATTTGAAATTCAATAGAGCGGGGGGACGGAGGGAATTTCAGTTGCACAATTTTCAGCGACGATAGAATAAAAAAAGAGCCAAATTTTGTTTCTGTTTTTGACGGATAGCCGAAACAGAATTGATGAAACAATTGTTGCACAAGACATATTCTCTGGAGCTGAATAGAAACAAATAAGAGCCGTTCAAACTGGTTAATATTACGTATACGACGTCTATACAGTTAACAACCGCTGGACACATTGAAAATCTAATTTTCTTTTCTTCGTATGAAATTTACTCAAATCTGAGAAGAAGACCAAGAAAAAAAAAGGAGAAAAACCAGTTCAACTTGTTTGTTTTTCTTCAAAAACAAAAACAAAAACAAAACAAAAAATGCCCAGGCTTTTAGAATCGAAATACTGTATAGTGAAGTGGCAACGAAGAATTTGACAAAACAACAGACACACGCTGGACGTTCTCTCGAAAAAAATGATAACAAGACAACAAAAACCGAAAACCTGCTGTTTGGCTGAGCTGCCGTTGCTGAGGGTTGACAAGGTGCAGAGCAGCAGCTCAGGTGGAAGGAAAGTCGACGTCCCGGATAGAAAAGAAAGAAATCGAATCACGTCACCCACGTACAAAAAAAAAACAGAGAGAAAAAGAATAAAAATTGATACCCCCCACAAAAAAAACAAAAAAAAAAACGATGTCAACTGAAATTATTAAAAAGAAGAAAATAGAAAATTCAAGGAGAAATCGTCCGATATTATATTCATTACGCGCAGGTGAAATTTCTCATTTTCTTTTTGATGCTGTTCCACATTTAACCGCTGCCAACCTTTGGCATGGCGAAATGATTGAAACGATTGAGATGCCGACCGACATCGATCAGAAATTGTTTTGACACGACCCACAAACATCGACGTCTCTCATTCTCCTTTCGAAATTCTCAAAAAAGCCGATGATAATGTGATTCGATTATTGTGTCAAAGGTTAGACGACGACGACGACGTATTGGCATTTTTCACGCAAATTGACAAACAGCAACATGTGCGGATTTGTCTCTGTCGTGTTTGATTCTTCGCGTGAAAAACAAGAATCGGGAATAGAGAGAGGGGAGAAAATAACAAAATGCAATGGAACGACCGCGGCATACGTAATTGCCTGTTGTCTGCCATGATCACGCAACTCCTCATTTCAAGGGGATCCCGCGTTTAACTCGTATAATAATCAACAACAACAACAACAACAGCGTCTTGTTCTTCTTCTTTCTTCCTTCCTTTTGTTGTTGTTAACTGTCTGACTTATTCTTTTCTTACATAGTGACGACTAAACGCGACTAACGTTGTTGTGTGTCCATTTGCTGTTTTGTTGCCCGTCCGTTCCGTTCCGTCTGTCTGTCTGTCTGTGCGGGATGTGAAAATAAAGAGCCGACGAGTTTTGCTGGAGAGGAAGAATATAAGAAAAGATTTCGGGACTGATCAACTGCTGATGCGTCCACAACTCGGTTGAAACACGCAACGGCCATTTGCCCATCTCATTGAGACTTTCATGGCGCGTCACGCAGCACAAAATGGGGAAAAAACAACCAACCAACCAAAACAACATTTTTTTTTGTTTAACTATTTTCTTAACTTTTGTTTCGACGCATATGTTAACACAGTCGAACAATTTTGTGTTCGATTTTATTCCCAGCCGTTTTTTGTTTGTTTGTTGGTTTGTTTTCTTCAATTCCTTTGAGCGTGAATGAATGGATTGATTTAATTTTTTTTTCAATGTGTGTTCCAATTCCTATTGAGTTTATAGTCCAAGTTCATTTCTAGTATATTTCTTTTGACTTAATGGGGCTGATCGGTTTTTCCCGCGTCCTCGTTCAAGAAATACCAGCCCTCCTCTTTTACTAATTCGGTTCACGTTCATTTGACATTCACAGTTGTGTATCAGACTTCGAAAACGAGATAAGGATGGGTGGGAGGGTCACGGCCGTGATTTGGGTTGACAATGAATGTGAGGTGGGGGGTTGGGGGTAGTCGGCATGAGCCCGTTTGCAGCGAACGAAACGGGATTTTCTTTCAAATCGGCTTTTATCCTCTTTTGCTCGCGCTCTTTCACGCGTTCGAACGTGGAAAAAATGAAAAAAAAAAATAAAAAACCTTCCTCCTCCTCCTCAAGGGGGATAGCTGTATATACTCTATAACGTCCGACGTCTGTGCCTGGGCTCAAGGGGATGCGCCAATCGTTCGGGATATAATCATAAAGATAATAGAAGAAGATGACCAAAGGGGTCCGAGGGGGTTGTGCCCATTGCCGCCAGGAGGATTTTGCTCTTCGGCGTAACGTTACTTTCATTATCTGTCCATCTTCCTTTTTCTTTTTTTTTTTAAATCTTTTTGATCTCGTGAGGAGCCTGAGGGACAAGACTGAAAGGGAGAACTAACAAAAATTTGAAGAGAAAAATGAGACAGACAGACGGACAGACTCACGTCACAACTGTGGCGGTTGCTGCTACATCTCTTCTACTTATTATACTCGCGGTCGTCCTACTCGCACCACTTCTTGTGTATTGTGTAGTAAAACATTCCCAAAGAGCAGCAGCAGCAGCAGCAGCAGTTCTTTTCGGTTGATATTATTACACGACGCGCTCAACAACAGCAGCAAAATGATTGGTTTATGTTTAACACTGGCTGGTTATTGCCCCTCCGGTTTTTCGGGAATCGTTCGCTCGAATTTTAGAAATGATGAGAGAAGGTAAGGGGGGGGGGAAATGGCTTCAGGGCAAACTATAAAGAGAAGACGGGCTCTTTAAAAGAAGATGATATCAGCCGCATCAGGGCCGGTTTATTTCGTTACTTTCTCTTTTTTTTTTTCTTTCTCATCTTCTTCCCTTGGCATTTAAGAGAAGGAAAAAAAAATCTTTTCTTTGCCCCTTCCTTATTGGTGTTGATGCTGTGTTGCTTCTCCTGTTGTTAACCGATGGATCTTTGATAGAGAATGACGGATCAGCCCGTCTCTTTCTGTCTGTTTGTGTGTGTTCACTTTTATTTCGTTTTTTCTCGTTCATAATATCCCACCAGTCCTTCATCGCACCCACGAAGGAACAATTTAAATAAAAGAAGGACACAGTTTTACGGCTGAAACAAAACATAAAATAATAATTGACGATGTCGGGGTAAACTCTACGGGTCACGAACAGTTGGCGAAAAAAAAAAAGGAGGAAAAAATAATCATCTGAAAGAAAATGATGGATGACAACAATGTCCGTCATTTCCTTAATAAACGCGAACGATATACAGAAAAGAAATCATGCCGATGAGCGCAATTATTAAAAAGCAGCCGGGTAAAACAAGTAAAACTCTGGAAAAAAAAAATTAAATAAAATAAAATAAAAGTGATGGAGGAATAATCAATGAAATGATGTTATTTGCATTTGGCACCGAAACTGAGCCGAAAAAAAACAAAACAAAACAAAACAAATATCTGTGGCCAACGACCGCATCAATTTGCCCATCTGCGGATGGTTACACGCTCCGTTCGTTCCGTCCGTCCCCGCGTACATCCCAAAAAATAAAAAAATAAAAGGAATAATAAGAAGAAGAATCGGCAAGTTATTCTTCTTCATTCTCATCCATCGTTCCTTTTTTTTTCTTTCTCTTCTTGTTGTATTATTATATTATTTTTTTGGTTGGCTGGGTATTATACGTTTGACGTAAAAGGGATAGACAAGACATTTCTTCTCGCATTTCGCTCATCTCCGCCTCTGACCGCAGGGCCCATCCTTCACGGGTGCAATAACAAGAAGAAAAAAGAAGAAGAAAGAAGAAGACGGGCCCCGTTTTTTTCCCGTTATGCGCCGATTGCAAACGCAATCGACTTGTGCTGCTCTCCTCTCCTGTGTGTAGTACCTCCTTCTCGGTATCCCAACAGGCAGTAACGCATTAACATCCGTCGTTAGAACAACAACAACAACAAGCCCAGCCCCTGGAATCAGAAGCTGAAGCAGCGCTAATATAGGCAAGAAAATATTCATCGCTGTTGCAAACACGTTTTCTCTCTCTTTTTTAGTTTTATGGTAGACAAACATAAAAAAAGAAAAGAAAAAAATATTTCCAAGTGTGAAGGAGATGAATAAGAAAATTTAAAGATTCACAGGTGCTGCGTGTACTGGGCTGATACCACGCAAGTCAAGCGCAGCAAACGTTTGAGTTTCTCTAGATCATATTTCCTTGACATTTTGGAGAAAAAAAAAAGGATCGTGATATTCAAAAACAGTCAAAAACGTAAAAATGAAGGCAACTTTCCAGTAGTTTTTATTTTACGAGTAGCCAGGCAAAAAAAAAAAGAAATAGAAAAAATGTGTTTCATTTTTGTTTCTTTCATTCCAATCGAGGGCATCCGTTGGGATTGACGTCATCGCTCACAACAGCAGCACAGCACAGCCGGTCACGAAAGAGACCCACCACGAAAATGTTGTAAAGGTCATCCTACAGTAGTAGCTCAGCAGATGAGCAAGACATGACATCTCAACTGTGCTGTAAGAACTAATAACCAACCCAATGTATATAGCCTACTAGCAGTCAGCTCAGCTCAGTTATTGAGAACGGAAAAAGACTGATGACAAGGGAAATGAACTGCGGTGACTCCCGCCAGGGACTGTTTATACCACTCGAAAACACGTAGCAATTTCTTCATGTTTGAAAGGGGAAAATGTCATTCACCAATTGGAATTGATGCAATAAAAGAGAAAAATGGGTCGTACGACATTATTATTTAAATTCAAATTTCTGGGCAACCCCAAACAGTAAAAAAACAAAAAACAAAAAACAAATAAAAATCAATGAGAGGATCCCTTTCATATTTAAAAGGGTCAGTGACGTTTAAAAAGAGAAACGGCATATGACATGCGCAAATGGAAAGTACGTAGGCTGGGCACACTTCCGTCATCTGCTACGTACGAACAACATGTTCGATGAACTGCATTGAATAATAATAAAAAAACGTCATCGAGGGAACAACAATCGAAACCTGGCCAGCTCTTCTTCTAGCATTTGAACGGCTTTATCCTTCCCCTTTTTTTCCTTCGCTTCCTAGTTACGACATTATTCAAAAATGGATAAGGCTTCTTCTTCTTGCTTTTCTTCTGCTGCTGAAAACGTTTCCATTTTTGTTTATTTTTTCAAACTCACAACTTGAAGCTTATTGCGCGCACCTCGGCCATGTATAACCGATGCATCAATGTCTCGCCGCTGGCCGGGCAATCAATCCACACACACAGAGCACAGCACAGCACACAAAAGGATAAACAACAACAAGAAAAATATTAAATTCTAGCCACACTCTATACGAGAAAATTCAATATCTCCTTTTCTATTAGAAAAAATAACAGCCAGTCTTCAATAGGAAATAACCGATTTGTTCATCATCATCCTCCTCTTGTTGTTTGTAGAAAATTTGTTTCTTTTGTCCCTTGCTCGTCTAGGCTTATAAAGTAACAAGGGAACACCAACAACAGCAGTTGTCTATATGATATAACAAGTGCCTGTATGAGTTGAGCTTGTTATATAAAAGATTGAATCAAGATTCAATCACGATGGAAGCGGCACCTGCAGTCATTCAATGATAGGGAGAGACCATCATGCACGACGACGAAAACTGTCGGTGGTTTCTTACACACGAACTAACAACAGCTGTGTGTTGTTCTGTCTATATTATTTCTAATGACTAGACTCGTGTAATAGAAAAAGGAGGTTCCCCGGCTTCGCCAACCATTTTCCAAGTCGAATCTCATGAATCGGAAATCAACTCTGAGGCTGAGCTACTGGATGAATAGAACGAAGAAAACGACGACGACTAGCCATCAAAAGATGAACGGTATTAATAATCAAACGAGAAAATTGGATATCTCTCTCTCGTACACGTTACACTATTAATAAGAAATACACAAAGAAAAGAGACTTGTGATTGGCTGTGTATGTATAGGGAGTATCGACTGATGATGAACACGACCGGCGGGATCAACGACTTTGGCGTGATTGGACTTTTGTTTTCCCATTAATTTCTTTTTTCTAACGAACGAAACGGACGGCAATAACAAAATCCAATGGCTCACACATGTGGAATGTCGACAATGAATTTCTCATTAATCAAAATAACAACTGGCTAGCGCTATATAGAGAACAGAACAAAATATGCACACACCTGGACTCGACCAGTTTACCGTTTTCCTCCTCCATCGCTGAAATTGTTATTTGAAAAAAAAAAAAAAATAGAAAAGGATATCAAGAGATAAAAAAATGTTTTAGATTTGTTGTCCCGATAAGTAAAGTTATAATATATAAGTAGTGGAGAACGTGAATGACGCGATATTACCGGTCTTTGACCCTCTTCTCTTATGGAAATTCCAGTCAACGTTGGTGGCGCTATACACAGTCCAGTTATTCATTTCATGAAAAACGAGTCAAGATTCTTTTTTCTTTTCTTTCTTTTTTTTGAAATAATATTTCGGTCGCGAAATGAAAACATGAAATAATTTTTAACTGGACCAAGTGCCGAGAAACACAAAAGAAAATATTTAAGTTGACGTAATCAACATTTTTACCACATTTTTCTCTCTCTCTTTAAAAAGAATTACAAGAAAGGAGCGCTGGCCTTAAAAATTGCCTCATCAGATACAAGACAAATAAAAAAAAAGAAAAATAATTCTAAAAATAAAAACACACAGAAAAAGAGAGAGAGAGAATCGGCTGCTGACTACACATTGTCGTGCCGTTTCCCGCTGCGTCAGCCGCCCAAAAAAAATCTCGACGGTCAACAAAATTTCGGCAATGAATTGGAAATATTTTTTGAGAAGCGGCGATGATGATGACGATGCAGCACAGCAGAAGCTGCAGATTTTTTCCCTTTTCTTTTCGGCTGGTAATACAATAGAGGAAAGGGCAACAACGGGAGTCGTAGTATATTGTTATCTATTATAGAGTAAGCAGCCGATTGAAAAGAGTTGGCAACAAACAGCAGAAGCAACGCGAATCATCGCCGAAAAAGAAAGAAAGAAAGAAAGAAAAAAAAGGAATTTCAGCTATGCAAAGCAGATGATGCTGGTGACCTCTCGTCTACATCCCCGTCCGTACACGAGCGCGCATGTACACACGAGAAAAAGAAGGAAAAGAAACAACCAAAAGTCCCGTTAGTCCCGTGACTGGAAGAAGAGAATCTTCTTCGGCAGAGTCGATCGAGTTCAAAAAACCGACTGAACGACCCTCTCAACATTGAAAAGAAGAAAAAGAATCCATTCTTCTTCTTCTTCTTGGAGATTTTTTTCAAAAAAAAAAAAAAGACGAAAGTGCGCGAAATTAAATGAATAGGAAAAACTTGTCCTTAGCTCATTTCTTTTTTTTTTTTTTTTTGGCTCTCTACTTAAGAAATGGTTTTATTCGTTTGGTGGACTGGACACCAGCGGCAATGAGAGAGAAAGATTCTTCTTCTGTTGTTTCGGCATTTTTGATTTTATTCTTTTATTATTATGGATGAACGGACGAGGAAAAGTGAACGAAGAAGGTCGTCACTCTCCAGGGCGAATTTTTTTTTTCTAAGTTTTTTCTGCTAAAGTCCGTTATCATCATCGTTCGAATTTAAATTCAAATATGTTGGTAACGGTTTGACGCCATTTTGGCATTCGTTCGATGATATAAGAAAAGAAAAGATCCCCCTACTGACGTTATGGATTCCATAGTAGTCAAACAACAAAGAAAGAAGAAAAGATGCAAAAAAAATAAAAGGAACCTTTTATACTATACGTACTACTGTACTGTGTGTGTGTGTTAGTGCTGCCGCGTGACCGGTTACGTCCGGGTCCCGCGCAATTCGTTCCGCCGCCCGTGTACACTGAGGCAGCCGACACCGACGTTGTACACAGCCAGCGAACAACAACAACAACATCCATCTAATAGCTGCTAGCTGGTGGTTACATGACTGGAAAATTCTGAAATGATCACGGACGGTTTGTGGTTCTCTTTTGTTTGTTGCGTGCGATGATCTTACGCTCGAGATTATTGGCGCAAGGGGTTACAATATCCTCAAAGAATCGAACAACAACAACATTTCATTGTGTCTACGTACACGAAATTCTATGAGTATCTAGTTGCATGTCTAATCAAGACAATCAATCCCGTAAAAAAGTGGAATTTTCAATCCTTATCTGCCCTCCTGGTGTTGTGTCACACGGGTGGGGTAATCGCCTTTCTTCATCGATAGACGAGAAAAAAAACACAATAATATTTTAATAGGCAATATGTGTGGCGTGTGTGTGTGACCAGCCGGCCCGCACACACACACACACACACACTTATTGGCTTGATTATTTTGTCATCGCTTATCTTTAATTCGTCCATATGTTTCTTTTCAAATTGTTTACGCCTTGCATCAAAATCTGACTCACATTATTTTAAGCAATAAACAAGCAAAACAGAGATGAATTGAGAAATTCTTACCTTAAATGTCCTGGAACTGATCGACGGGCTGGTGATGTCATGGGGTGTATCGAAAACTGTTTTTCTTTTTTTCTTTTCTTCTTTTGTAATTGTCGATTCGGTGAATTTTCAATAATAATTAGATATTCCAGTTGTTTTTCTTTTATGTTTCGTTTCGTTTTTTTTTTTTTTCACGGCGACGCACACAATAACAAAACACGGCACTATTCAATGCATCACCGGGTTTATAGAAGATTTTGTTTTTGTTTTAAAGGTGTCCCACAGACAAATGGTCGCGTGCAGTCGCACACTTTTCTCGCTCTGAAAAATTCCTTTTTTGTTTGTCTTTTCTTTTCTCTTTATCTTGTTGTTGTTTGTTGTATTCAGTCAGTCGGTGTGTCTTGTTTGCAGCACTTGCTCATTCATTTGCCGGTCGAGAGGACTTGTAACGAGATAATTATTAGTTTCTCCGTGTCCGTCTGGTGGTGGCAGTGAAACGCTCAGTTCGAATCACACGAATGAATAAATGAAACGCACACCTTCGTCCTGTGATGGAGAAAACAACGAAATAATAATTATAGACGTTTCACACGGTTATTCTGAAGAAATATAAAAGACTTTGTTCGAATCACTTTAAGATTAAAATCAATCCAACTATAAACACGAAAATAAACTCTGTTTTCGTCGTTGTATCTTATTTTAAAAAAAAAACGCCGACTGTCGAAGAAATGCGACTTGGCCAGACGATGGCGTCTGCTTCAATGAAACATCGTCCCCCAATGGAGAAAAAAGTTTTTTCTTCTTCTTCTTTTACCTATTCCTTTTTTACTACTATTCGTCTATTCTTATTTCTCTCTTTTTCTCTCCTTTCGTGTATTAAAGGAGCAGCAGCCGACACGTGAGAGAGATAGTCCCCAAGACGATGGGAGGAGCTAAAAAAAACGAGATGGAGAGAGAGAGGAACCCCGTAGTATTTATAATAGAGTATCACAACAATATAAGGGCAACAACAACAACAGTCCAGATAAGGCTATACAACATAGACTTGCTATATTATAGTAGAGAGAGAGAGAGAGAGTCCTCCTTCCGGGCAACTAAAAAAACAGAATATTTTCTTTTCTTTTTCTCAAAATGTAATTCTTCATTTCTGTCGAGGAAAGAAAGAGAAAAAAAACGAAATGGAAAGGTAAATCAATGCGCGAAACTTTTTATTTTCTTTCTTTGGCTCAGAGCAGAAAATAGAACAAAATCTAAAGAGACGCGCGTTCACATCTTTGCGGGGTTTCTAATTCGATTATGTGCACCCATTTCAACGTTTTTGAAAGATCTCAGCAGTTTGTTTGTTTGTTTGGTGTGTCTATTTTTTTTACTCTATACGGCTGTGATGATGAATCGATTGTCATTGCAGCAACGACGCTCGTTATAAGTGTCTCTCGTTATGTTGTTGTTGCAGAGCAAAGAGAAACCCGGGCGTCTGTTGCGTCGATTTGTCCCGCAGCTTCACCAAGAATGTTCTCTAACTCGCTCACGACCGTCTTGTTACACACACACACAGTCTTGCATAATATAGCCAAAAAAAAAGGAGAGGGAACTTTAACGAGCTCAAAAAGAAGAAGAATGTTTAAGTCGTTTCATAGAGGCGAGCTCCTCTGAGAAAGACGAAGAAAAAGTTTAACTACTTTAACGCAAAGCTATTGAACGGCCATAGAGATGGGGGGGGGGGCTATAAAGATATTTGGGTGGGGTTAAAGGAGCGAATCGAATGAAAAAAGAAAAAAACATTTAATGATGTGAAAGATAACCAAAAGAATACGCAACTGAAATACCATCACAGTACAAAATGGCTGAATAATCTGCCGAATTTCGATACTATTGGAGGGAAATGGATACGCGGAAATATAAATATTCTTTTTTTTTTCAAAAAATAGAAAATCTCTCATTTTCTTTTATAGATTGCCTATATAGTGGTCCATTCTTCTTCTTCTACTAAATGTCTCTGTGGCCTCCAGTGAACGTGAGACCAAGGTCAAGAATGCTCCCGGCATTTTAAAATAAAAAGGGTCCGTCCGTCCCGATGTTTGTTTTTTTTTTATTTTTTTTTTTAAAAGGAAGAAATACGAAAGAGAGTCTCGTAGTAGTACTTCTGTAAATGGTAAGAAGAAACAAAAGAAAAAGGATTCTTCTTCTCATTATGTATGCCTGGCTCGTATAGAGGTCTCGGGCTAAAGTTGAAACACCGGCAATGATGCGTGGAAATAGTTTTGTCGTGACCCGGGCGGCTGCTCCGTTGTTTTTGTTGCCGGTGCGCAACAACAACAACAACACTCAACGCGCGGCGACATTCCCTATATCCTTGTGTATTGTACCCCCCTCTTTTTTTTTCCGTTTTACCTGAGACTGTGGTACACCTCAGCCGACAAAAGAACAAGACGTTAGACAATGCAACAACAACAACAACAACAACCTTTCCATTTCGGTTTTTTTCTTCCCGGTTGCGCCCTTTTCGTCTCGTCATTTTCTTATTCAGTTGTTGTTTGAATTTTTTTTCGTTTTTATTGTTTACTCCTTGAATCGTCCTCCCAAAAAAAAAAAAAAAAAGACTCGACCACTTTATACCCAGTTAGTTGTTGAGTAGATTTTCCTCCGGCCACAGGGGAAAACCGACCACCAAAATAAAAACTCCATTTTTAAAAAGCCTCAACAAAATTGTTTTTATTAAAGAAAATGAGTGTTGAATTTAATCGAATGATTAAATTTAGGAAAAAAAACAAAAAAAAACAGAAAGAACCCCCCCTTTATTCCTTAGAAATTTGGCATTCCCAAAAAAGGGGTTCCCAATGATGAATAAAAGTAAAGAATAAGAAGAAGCTTGTAATAATGGCCGTCTTATGTGATATAAATCACGGTAGGAGGAGGATAGAAACCCGGGAGGTGAAACGATCTTTGCAGCATTATCATGACAAGAGGATCTATGAAGTCGAAAGGGAAAACGCACCACCAACTTGGAAAGAGAGAGTTGAAAGAAAAAAGGGAAACAACATTTTCATGTAAATCGCTGCTGCTGTACATCAGTACATTTATTATTAAATAATAATAACTGAACGTGGTGCGCGGCCCCATCGGAGAAAAATAGGGGGGGGGGGGAATACATTTTGCCTTTCACTGAGCGCAGGGCGGAAAAATGATGTGAATGGACGTCGGGTTTTCTTTTAAACTGCATTCGCTTATCGGTCAACACTATAGCAACAACAAACACTGTTGTAACAAACACACACACACACACAACACAAGTGGCTGGCTCCTGCCGACGATCGGGAAATTTGTTCTCAAAGTATAGACGAGACGCGCACAGAAAATTGGGAAATGTAAAATGGTGAGCGTGGCTTTGCACTTGTGCGTGCGTTTACTATACGCCCTGACCGCAAAAATTTGTAAAAAAATTTAAAAAAAAAACGAACCATACTGACGCTTACACACGCCATGCACTTGGGTGTGGGTTGGAAAATGTTCGTTTTTCTTTTCGACAAAATAATAAACAAAACGGGAGGATTTGTGTTGTCGTTTTCCTTCCAACTTTCTCGCTCTCATCGATGATGAACATTTTCCACCTTTTACGGATTGCTGAACAGACTCTAAAATCAATAATTGAATATAAATCCATCAAAAGAAGATGATTGAAAGCGGATCCCCGCCCCGTATATGTATTTAAAAAAAAGAATTCCCGGTGGTTACCGGCTAATAGTTGCCAGAAAAAGACTGTCTTACACACATTGTGCTGTTTTAATTTCAGAAAGTTAATGGGCGGCCCATCAACAGCAGTGGAAGAAGATAAACCCCCTCCCCCCTACCACCACATTTATTTTTAAATGTTCACTTGCGCTTTCGATCGAACGGCTCAGTCACGCGTGACCTCGTCATTGATCGATCGATAAGTAACCGCCCATTTCGGTTATTTTTCTCCCCCCCATTGATTGTCGCCTCGTCTGTCGTGACGATCAATTTTTCATTCATTTTTATATTAAAAATCCAAAAACCGAACGAACGAACGACGACAACTTGTCGGCGAAGGGATTTGTCACCGGCACGACCAACGACCGACTAATTAGAACGTTCCCTTCAATGCATTGATCACATTTTCTCCGACGGGAAGATGTTGACATTTTTATTTCTTATTTCGTTTTAGCCGTGACGACTAAAATACGAGTCACGACGGGCAAACCTCAAAAAAAGTTTTCCCCCACAACGCCATTTTTTTTTTTTTTTTTTGTTTTATTCGCTAGGGAATTTCAGTAGACACGTCGTCATCCTAATCGAAACCTTAGGGGAAACAAAAGAACAAAATCATGGCGACAATAAAAAACGAAGAAGAAGAACTTTCCATCACTTTAAGCCGCGTTTTATTTCGTTTGAGACGAGAAATGCTTCAAGGGATTGTCGATAATAAGAGTCCCGATTTGGGGTATTCAATATTAAAACGTCAAAGAGAGAGAGAGAAGATTGCCAGGGGCACGGTATAATTTGTGCGGCTGCAAATGAAAAAAAATACTCAACCCTCATTTTTTGTGCGCCATTCATTACTACACAAGCCATCGGCGGTTACTATAATAGTAATCGTCATCGTGTAATACACGCAATTTAATCATTTTCCCTCCTTTTTTCGTTCATTCTTTTCTCTCATAGCCTTTTGATCTGCATGCGGATTGCGGCTGGAATCGGGACACAATGACACAAACAATACAACACACACAAATGAGAACAAGACTATAGCAGCCAACTTCTGCGGCTCAATTGTATAACATCAGATTTTTTGTTTTGTTTCAATGGCCATTTAAAAACAAAAACAAAAAAAAAACACATTTTTGATTGATTCGAAAAACAAATAAAAAAAGTGAAAGGGAAACGAATTTCGACGGGAATGTAAACAAAAAGCCACGAATAGTGTTGCCACTCGCTGCGTGTAATGCAAGAAGGTAATAACTGATGTAGATTGCGGTTATAGAGTCTGTGCTGTTGCAGCATTATTACACGGAACCAGCAAGTCACGTGATTGTGTAAAACCATTTGAAATTTGCGCTTGGGCGCAATCACCAGATTCTCACATTTTTTGTTTGTGTTACGGTTAAGTGAAAATGCAAAAAGGACATACATGACCGAATCGGAAAAAAAAAGCTGTTGCACGCCGTGAATAAACAGCAGCAACACGCCATATTTTCGGACAATATAAATATATGCGATTATTCTTTTGGATTCTGACTATATTATAGCGAAGCACTTGAATTGTTTACGCGTTTTGTTGGCAGTTTTGTTTCGATGTTTGGCCTCTTTTTTTGTTTTTACGTCGATCAAAAGCACTTTCATTATCGGCACGCAACACGCCCCCCCCCCCCGTCTCTCATTTTTTCACGCTCTTTTTCAAATAATAAATAAAAATCCGAGCACGCAGTGAAAACATCAGCCACACTATTTTCTTGGGCATTTTCAAGTCAAAATAATTTTTTTTTTGGGGGGGGGGTTTGTTTAACGCGGAACTCTCGGATCGTGATTGTACAGCACACAATCGAACGTGTGATTGTTCTCCCGACAAGGCCAGCAGCTCACAAATTGCTGTTGTTGTTGTTGTCATTTCCTTTTGATCTGATTATTAGTTGTGTTATTGTTCGTTTAACTCTGTGATTCTTCATTTTTAAGAAATTGAAGAACAAGAGGAAACACATCAATGTAATAAAGGCGGATGTGGCCAACGGTCAACTCCCCAATGGTAAAATTTAAAAAGAAAGAGGATGAAACGAAATTCGTCCCGTTCAAAAACGAAATTCAATGGAGCGTGAATACAAGCCGACGAAGGAAAACCCCAAAGCAGACTGAATATAAGAAATAAACGCGGTGATTATATGGCCATCAAGAAAGAAGAAGAAGAATAGGCGTTCAAGCCATCGACCTTTTACTATACGATGGGGGGAGAAAAGAATAAAAAGACGCCCGATTTTTTGAGAGAAAGAAAAAAAAGGCGAGTGTCGGTTTTTTCACCATCGGACCGAAGAGAAGAAAAGGATCAACACCCCCGTCGAGTGAGCGAACGCGTGCGCGCATCCATTGCCAAAATAAGAAAAAGAAATTCCTTTCCCCCCCCCCCTTTGAATAAATGAACAAAAAGAAAAAAAAAAAGGAAAAACGGCATTCAGGTGTATTGACACCTTTAAGGGGCTGTGTGAATCATTGCGATGGAACAAATCCTTTAGACTGTCACGCCGCGTCTCATTCTCCTACAAAAAATAGGTGCGGATGCTATACGGACAAGGTGACACGGCGCAAACAAAAAAGGGACAACCAAAAATTTCTTGGGAAAAACGGGCGAGTTGCATCGAAGCGAATGTGTTTTTCAAGCAAAACATCAACAAACAAATAACAAAGCGATGGAGGAAAGTTTGGGAGGTCGGACAAAACACTTTGACAGGTTGTGTGTGGTCTCATGTTGCGCGAATCAAACGAGTAACGCGATCCTCTTTTACATTTCTATATATAATTCCCGATGAAAAAACAAACAAAACAAACAAAACAAAACGTGAAAACTGAACTCTTGACGGATGTCTGAATGGGCGGATCAGATTGGGACACATTGTGTCAGGTCAAATTACGTTTTGTCCATTTAATAGGGAAAAAAAACAAGAAAACAATTGTTCAATTGGCCAATTAAATGCATTTTTGAACAATTGAAATTTTGTAATTTAAAAATGGGAGGGAAGGAAGAATCTTTTCCACAAGGACAAACGTTTTGAACGACGGCCACACAGCTTTTCTGCTATTCATTGGGAAATCGAGAAAGATAACTCCTTTTCTTTTTCAAAATGATCGATATTAACGGCCATTGAATTTGATCCTTTTGACTTGGATTCCTCAACCCTCAAACACAACCCGTAGTTCAATGAGAAAAAGCCATTTAAGGAAGACACTCTCTCTTTCGACTCTGTGATTCGTATGTACATATTTCTAGACTGTTTTACAAAAGAAAAAGGGAGGAGTACTTTACTAGGGTTACGTCGCCTCCAGGGCCGCTCAAAGCTGAAAGGTATACGGCCTGATAGAAAGAAGAGCCTCTCTCTCTCTCTCTCTCTGCTGTTTGTGTATACATCAACGCTCCTATACAACACAACTTGGATTTTAAATTGTACATATAATAATAGTAGTAGTAGTAGTAGTAGTGAAGAGCCTGAATGATGTAAGTTAGGTCACACACATTGCTGTTGTTATGGACCGGCTTGTGCATATGGACATTTTTCTTTATGTGGACCTTGGACATATCTGTCTCGATCTCTCTGTTGAAACTTATTCTTCTCTCTCTCGCTCTCGCTCTTTCTCATGAATGTTTTGAAGAGATTTTCCCTTTAAGAAAAAAAAAACCGTCTAATAAAAAGAGAACAGAACAAACCACACACAGGGGACGGGGACGCTATATTACTATATATCGGTTGGTGCGGTTTCTCTCTCTTATCGAAATGACCGAGTTCTTTTTCTTGTGCTGTGTCATTGGTCGGCGTGTTGACGCAATCCCATTGACAAATGAGGAGACCACGCTGACCAAATAATAAGCCACAAAACTGTGCTGTTGGCCTTGTGTGTTCTGTTCTCCAAATGCACACAGAGAAATGTCGTCGCTGCTACCTCTGTGGCGAATGCTGCCGACGTACATGGCGTCGGCGTTCATTTTTCTTTTAAATTCCCGCCCGATAAAACAGGTAGTGACCTACTCTGTTAAAAACACGGCGATGAAAGTGAAAGCGAATCAATGTTCTGTGCGTTGCAAAGAATAAAAACGGGGATAACAACAAAACAAAAACCCCCAGTCTCAGAAAAAGAAGAAGAATTTTCTTATTGTTGGAATAATAGGAAAGAAAAATCGGGAGACACACACCGTTAGCTGTTGTTATTCACGCCCGCAGATGGATATACGGCTTGGGCGCACGCACAGCCATAGATCGCTTTCACTCTCCAGTCTCACATTTCGTTCGAAAAAAGAAAGAAAATATCCAACCACTAAAAAGACGAAAATATAAAAAATATTTTTAAAAAATGGATGACTCACCTGTTATCCTCCATTTTGTTTTTAAATCCTTTTTAATTCTTCTCCGCGGATTGTAATAAATAATATTTCTCGTGTGCAGTCACGCTCCCGTGACCTGCCATCAAACAAAAAACAAAAACAAAATTAAAAAAAAGGAAAAACGTGTTATCGTTCGATTTTTTGGACGATTGGAGAAGGTTAAAAATGAAACAAAACAAAATATACATGAAAAAGAAACCTGTGTGAAAATTAAAATGGCAGAAACGGATCTAATGATATAACCTTTGGCGCGTCGCGAAACAATAAGGTGTGTCTCATTTTCTTTGTTTCCAATATTTTTAATTGGATCGCGTGGCGGATGGAATTCTTCGTATTAAAGAAAGAAAATAAAATAAAACAAAAAATCAACCGCGCCCGATTGTAATGAATAAAATAAATGAGGAGAGAGAGACTAGAGAGATATCCTTTTCCTTATTGTTGGCGCTTGATAATAAATAAAGAACCTTATTTTTGTAACGTCGCGTATTGTCTTTCGTTCTCAAAGTAAAAAAGCTTTTCACCATTTATAAGAAAAACAAAACTTTCGCCGTGTTTGTCTAAGGAAGAAGAACATTTCACGACGTCCTCGATAGGTAGTAGTTGCCTTTTCTCTTGCCTAATATCGATTGAAGAAGAGTCGATTAACATGTTCGTAGAGCTGCTGCTATCATCTCTCTCTCTCACAGTCGGTGGTGGGCGCCCACACCCAAATAAGAAAGAGACGCGATATGCAAAATAAGAAAGAAAGAAAGAACTTTTGACTCTCCATCTTGTAACCTAAGGATAAACCTTGTACGGATTGTGGCAGAGTATAATGATTCTTTATAAATAAGCATCAAGGCATCGCCAGCTGACAGTTGTCCTCGAACTGGTCTCACAACATTACAAAAATGAATCCATCGCCGCCTTTTCTCTGTGCTTGCACAAACTATAAGCAAACACACGTGCAAACTTGGGAAACCAATGAAAAGTTGATGGGGTACGAACTGGGGTGGAGAAAAAACTCATTTGAAAAATGATAATAAATGAACGCGAACGCAATCCATTCAATTAAAGAAGAAAAAAAAAACAACCGCAATCAATTCAACAACGAATCGACCGTGTTGATCCATCTGGTGGAGAATACTGTCACGAAAAAAAAAATAAAAAAAAAAATAAAAAAACCCAAATGAACTTTTCTTTTAAAACGAACGAACGAAATATATGGCCAGCAATGAAAGCCAATCTTGGTGGCTATTCAACGAGAAGGAAACAATGCGGCTGGGTCACTCCAAGTCCATTACCTAATCCCTTTTAAGGCTGTGCGAAGGCTATGGCTGCACGTCGCCCCAACCTGGCATCGCATGTCGTGTTGATTCCGGAGTATATAGAGCCTTATTGTGGTGGTACTGCGTATCGTGACGTCGTGACTCGAGATCCACGAGTGAGCGATAGAGAGAGAGAGAAAGAGAAAAAAACAAAAAAACAAAACAAGAAGAGATAGAAAGAAAAGATAACGAGCGAGAAACTTCATTCTTTAATCCACTCTAGCAGCGCAGCTCTATGCACTTAGAATAGAACGACGTGATTTCTATAGCCGACCGAGTCAGTTTAGAATATATACATTTCCGACAAAGAAAAAAAAATTGCAGCGAAAGTATAATATATAATATGTAAATGTAATGAATCGGTTCAGAATGTAGACGATATGCACGAGAAACCTTGAAAGCAATCCGATGGCGCAATTATACAGTAGTATGTGTGTTTCTTATTTCTTATTTCTTTCTCTCTCTCTCTCTCTCGTGTACTCTCTAATGTGAAACAATGCGCAATCAAAGTCAAAGAAACAGTGGTGACGTTCTCTTTGGAATCATCGTACACACACACACGACACTGATTCAATCGTGGCATTGTTACATATCCATCGAGTTCGAAATCGCAATACGTACGTCGTGTGATGAACTTGACTAGATAAAAACAACCTCGACATATTACAGCGGCAGAAAAACGACGGTGACGTGGCTCACAGGGATGGAAGGCACGACGCTTGATTTGTTTTTTCATCAAGAAAGAAGGGCATACAGCAACAACGAAAGAAATGACACAATTTTTGACTAATAAAGAAAACGCTTTCATCAAAATATACATGCGGCGGCAACGACAATCATAATCTGGGCTTCTAGTTTGACATGATATTGGAAATTGTGTTTCACTAGGCCAACGACTGACCATCTCCAGGATGATCATCATCGAGGTGGACGAAATCTGCGACGACTTCAACCGAACGCTCCACATCCACATGGACAGTGATTCGTTCGGCGCTTGTCGCTACGGTAGAAGAAGTAGAACGTTTGAGGGCTCTTATCCCGGCATTGATACCTTCGTGCTCGCTGTCGCTGTACATACTATCGCTGGACATGGTTTGGTAGCCGCCGTTGGGTGCCACTGGGGAATGCATTAAGTTGTTTTGTGAGGCTACGGGGACGAGCAAGGCTCTTCTCTCCTCATCCTTGGTGGCGTGACGGGGCGGCTTTCCAGCAACACGGCGACGCACTGATGCACGAATGACGTGAATATGTTCAGCGACGTCACGTCGTACATCCGACACGTCCCACATATGAAGGAAAGCAAAACAGCAGCCGTGCTGATCTTGAGCCAAATCCACGTAGGGCCGATAAGAGAACGAGAAATGGTGAGCCACAGCAGCCAAAAACATTTCGATGCATATGAGAAAATTCTATTTTCAGAAATAAAACAAAAATTAGGATTTAACGTGTTTGATGTACGGTGCGTGATATTTTACCTGGATTTCTTGTGGGGCATGCTCACTTAGTTGGGGGTCGACGGGTAACAATTTATTTATAGCTCCAGTATAAAATAAGATTGCAATTATAACTCCTTGGCTGTGATGAAAAAGATAAAAGAAGGGGGAAAAACCCCGGTGAACTCAAACATGAAACGCAAGTTTTTTAAAAGTTAAATTGCATAAGACTTTTGAAGTGAATTTAAGGTGAGATTTAAAAAAAAAGTAAAAAATAAGCTCTACTTACAAAAAAGAGAAGAAAACGACAGCTTTGATGCACAGGAATTTCCCGATAGGATTCATCGGTCGCAAGGCTTCTCGATGGGCTCGGTAAAAGAGAACCAGGTGGTACATGGCGATAAATTGGGAAAGATTGTTGATCGCAATCATGTAAGGGTAAGCCACATTTGGCAGAAATTTGCCTTCGGCGTAGACGCCAGTTATCTCACATATCCTATTTATTGCAAAGAAAGTTATAGTTACATTTTCTATGATTTGAATTCGTCAAACAAAGTTAACAACACGGAACTTACACGGAAACGAATGCAGAAAGAGGTCGAACAATGGTGTACTGAAGAATTCCGTGCTTACATCTATGGACCAATTCACTATATAAACATAAGAAGAAAAAAGTCAATGTCAACATCAAATCTATTCATTAGAGAAATGCACAAAGTTTCATACCTTCCCATTGGCCATGGCTTTAGACAACACAAAGGAAAAATGTGATGTATGTGTGTCTTTGTGTCTCTTAATTCTGCATCTTCATGTACCTCTTGTTTCAGGTATGTCAGAAGAAACATCATGAAATTATAAATTACCTAATAAAAAAAGGAAATGACATTGTTATCAAAATGAAATCATTACAAAATACCTACATAAGCTTCATAACATTCTCTGCATGTGTCCATATAAATTCCATAGTTAGGGAATGACAATCCAAGCCACTGCAGTAAAAGTTTTGTATGAGTCCAAAAGCAATAACTTTATATATAGCCTTTTTAAAGCATTTCCCCTTCAACATTTACTTACAGCATTGAGGGCATAAATAGGAACCATCCATAAAATTCTAAGAGTCAGTAAAATTCATGGTTATACAAGTGTGAAGGGTAAATTGGCAATGAACTGATTTTATTATATATTACCTGATAATATATTTCTGCATTTGTGGTTTGTTGTAATGAACTAAATGTTGTGTAATGTCCCATAAGCTGATGGGAACAGCCATCATGGTAAATAGTCCTCCGATAATCCAGACATCAAATTTGATGGTATAATTGCCACTCTTCCATAAAGTCAGAATGAGAAGAGGAAGGACAACAACAATGACAACAAAGTAAAGACACCTGTAAAAAAACAAACAAACAATCTCATTGACTGAATCTGGTAAGAGGCTATTATTACAAGAATTTCAATATTACATGACCACTGGTCGAATCCATAATCTCCATCGCGAGCAACATTTACCGATTACTCCACACGTCTGGGAATTTGATTCGTCGTCCCTCATTATTACACAATCTCAAACTAAAATTCAATGTTTTAACAACTGTGATGTTGGTGGTAGGGAAGGTTTATCTCGTCACTTAATGATAATATACAAGCTTCTCAATGTCTTGATTAACGTCAACTTTTAACACAGACCAAGGGAGGGAGCACTATTTTTTCGCAGGTCGGATATAATTGTAAAAAGAAGTTTCTGTACAACAGTATGAAGACGTAAACAGCGGCAGGAAAGCAGGATTAAGGAATTAAAAGCACAAATTGTTATAGCTTCGACAGGTGGCAGCACCAAACAAGATTTAAAAATGTCTCATCGTTGCACCGATCATTAAATCAACGATCACGTGCCGATCACAAGATATTTTGCAAGAGCATATAAACATAAATCTAATCTAGCCTAACTATGTTACTTACTTTAAGTTAATAAAATGTCCGTTAGACTCTAAATCGCCTCGTCATCAAGGTCACGATAAGTACGCAACTTGTTATCAATAACATTTTATCTGTAATGAGTAATGACTCTTGTGTTTGGTGTTTCTTTTTTCTTTTCTGTACTCTACAATCCATTATTTTTTTTTATTATCAATAATTAAAGTTACACTTAAGTTGAAAACGAGGTTTACCCCAACATGTAAAAATAATACAAGTATTAAAAAAAGCTATGTTTTTATGTCGTAAAGTCCAATAGTAAAGGCTAGTCTTGCAATACAGTTGACATGTTTTCAAAACCACAATGATAGCAAATAAACGGATTGCGGTCGATTACCAACGTCCTCACCATTAGACATCAGCATTATAATAGATTGAGATTAGATGACATTCTCGTACGTACATATTAAAAAAACTGGCGATTCTTAATTTAGGCCAGACTACAATTTCAGATTGAAAAAATAAAAAAAAAAATTGATAAATTCCTTGAATTCCTATACGAAGCCAATTTTCTTGTAGTATAGGACCTGTTTTTGTGGCGCAATCGCGAAGAGCGGTAAACAGAAGGATGATTATGTTTTACGGACGTGAGAAATGTGGCGCGTAAAAGACACATATGGGTCGCATCCATTTTGTGGAACTCTATCGTTGAAATCGTCGCAAGTCTCTCCCTTTTTTCGATATTTTATGCAATGCTTTAAAACTCATTGGAATCAAATGGGCGACCACCTTAATGATAAAATTATACATAAAACAGAGTTCAGTCTGATATATTAAGACAACCTACTCCTTTCTCCGCTACAGAATCGTCAGCAAGCTCACTGATTTCCTTCAAATACAAATTGGTTCCAAAAGTCACATCACTCAGAAGCGTCTCCATTACGGCTAAACGGAGCTTTTTCAACCAGCAGGCATTGAAGACTGCCCCTTCTACCAGGTGTTGTGGCAATGGTCTTCTTTTCCAAATAGACTCGTCTTCCTATTATATACAATCGAAGGTGGATTTGGCTTTAATCAAACATAAATTTTTATCTCTATGTAGTGCTGCTACTCGTTTCTTGGAGAAAATGTTAAGCGGTTCAGCTGGTTAAGAAACAAGTAGCTGGCTTTTAAATACAAACAAAATTTCTTTCTATATAGGATGTTTTACGATGCATACCTTTTCGTGGCCTACCCGTTTCCTTGGATGATACATTGATATACTAGGAAGTTTTAAGAAATCACTTAAACTTCTGGTAAGCGAAGGAACGAACTTGCTAAATGCACCACATTTCATCTTCTCAACCACCAACGCACCTACCTAAAATGCAACACAAATTAGACTAATGATAAGAGAAAACGGGATCTTCTAATTAAACTCACTTGGGTATCAAAGACGTTATTCAATTTGACGCCGTATTCATGGACAAAAGCATCTGACATGAATCGACAATCGTGGATAACCTTTACAACTTTAGCATTTGTCAGGATATTGGCTAGTCCATTCTTGACGCCTGCAGGACCTAAGCTGCACATGTCGAATAGGAAAACATGATCATTCGTAGCTACGCCAATCCAACACACAACACCGAATCGCCCAATCCGAACGCCCTCCATACTCAATCCAATTACCGATTCCTTTTCCAACCTGCCAATCTTTAAAAATACTTTAAACAAGACTTCATTCCATAATTTCCAAGATCTACGTACCGCACTCCTGTATGATTCGTCAATGTTCTCGATCAATGTGTAATCTGGTAGAGTAGAAGCCAGACCGCCATCACCGGCTTTCTCATACGGGACTTTATTTGTCAAAACGTCAATTTGAATGCTATTATCCAGAGTTTTGATATGAGCTGGTAGAACCTTTTGCATTACTAAGGGTTGGATTTTTCTTTCATTGTTGGTTGATGATGGTTGAATTTGAGGAACTATGTTGCTCTTCTTTTCAATATGAGTTAACAATAAAGGTTTTACTTTCTTTTGAATGCAAGGTGGCGATCTTAAAGACAACTGGTTGAGACCAGGAGTGGGATTTTCTGAACTTACAACTTTTCCACCAGCAAGTGTAACTAAAACATACATTAAGATATTAAAACTGATATTCATATTTAGAAAAAATATGTAATCTTACTTGAAACAATGTCTCTGACAAAAATTCGATATAATTCAGGAAGTTTAGCACCAGTTGCTACCACAAAACCATTTACCAAAGAGATTTTGCAACAATTGGAATCAACATTACGAACTTCACCTTCAATCTTTGACACAGGGGTTTCTATGACTACTCTACATCCTACAATTTTTGGACCAATTTCACAGCTCATCTTTTATTGATTCTCTAATTATGTTTTCAGTATGGGTAGGTCTTTTAATCTTGCTTTGTTTGCTTGGTAGGAGCAGGATAGAATGTGCGATAAATGTAAAGACCAAGCATAAGGTGCAAAACTATAACAGCTATAACTGCTGACCAAATATTGCAAGAATGTGTTTCCACACCAAAAACACCTGGCAAAATTGAACACATAAGTTTGCAACTCATTGGAAAGAAATATATCTGAGATCACATTACCACTGAGTGTCACTTTGCTGACTATGAATGCTGCGATTGGTGACAATAAAATGGCCAAAGAATAAAACAATACCTGCACGATAAAGTTTGTTAGGTAATTTTTTACGCAAATGTTTCGACCCTTCGAGTCAAACTTACCGTTTGGAAAACTATGGCCTCCGATTCCTCAGCCTGTGGCTAAATTCAAATCAACCTCAATTGTTAATCTGAATTTTGAAATGACACCCTACTTTTAAAAATTATCTAAAAAAATTGCACACTTGCCTTTTTAATGTTGCCAGTCATCTCAGTGTAGAATAAGAGGAGAGGTAGAAAGAAAAGTTGAGTTTTCTGAACACTGACGGCGTTGTCACGTGTTCGATAGTGCTGCTACATGAGTTTGGCGGGACAATCTACCATCTCATTTTTTAAAACAAAGAATTAAGTTACTAAGTTAGCGTCATCACGTAGTAGTTGGTGGAAAATATGCCGTAATTAATTTTGTTCTTAAAAAAAAAAATTGCTATTTAGGTTCAAATGTATTTCCATCAGGGTATTCAACAAAAAAAAAGAACAAGCGCGACTATATATACAATTCGATACACAACTTGTTCTCTCCTAATAGTTTTTCTTGATGCGTTTGCATTTTGATATAACAGGCGTATGAAGCAATTCAACGCGAGGACAAATCCTCCCGTTCACTCGAAAAAAAAAAAACAAACAAACAAAACAATAGGACAATGAATGGTAATAAAAGGAAAGGTCTTGATCAGCAGCAATTTCTTCCAGTCAAAGCCAAAGACAATATCCGATCTGCATTATTCTACAAATATTGTCAAAAAGGCAAGTGAACATAAAGACAGACTACAGGGTAATATATTTTTTTTGTCTTTGATCGAAAATAGGAATAAAGTAGCAGAACTGGTTGGAGTCCACGCATTGAACTACGCGACGATGTTAAGGAAACTGATTGACGGAATTTCAAATGAGTGATTATCGTCGTCGAGAAAGAACGCTAAACAAACAAGGAGGAAAAGAAAGCTACTGTAGACAAGCTTGAATTTTCTCAATCCACTCTTGGGCAGAAACAGAATCGTTGGCACAGAAATTATAAGTCCTTCGTTGAGTGCGTACTTCAAATAACGTCTTTTCATCAAATTTCTTAGGAGCTCCCTGTGGAACAGATCCAGATGGCGCGACAGAGACAACATCAGCTAGATAACATAATCATTATTAATCATTATTTAAAAATTAAACAATTTATAATAGTTAAAATTAATACCCAAATCAACAAAGCCTTTGCAGCAAGGGTCCTCCATAGAATCGTAGTATCGCAATTGATGTTTCACCGAATCCAACACAAACCACCTTTGCTTCCAGGCTTTGAGCAAGGCACCTCGTTTGTATAGGTAACCCTCATGGGTGCGATTCTCTGCAATATTCGGACTAAACTGATCGTAGTGTTGGTGAGATGTAGAAGTATGCGGCGAGACATTGGAACCAACGGAAGAGACATCTACGCTCCCTGGCCTGCCTGATTGGCTTACTGTAGGCGTTGACGGACCAACTCCTCCATCTCCGGCTCCACCTAATCCTCCAGACGAAGTCTGATATTTGGAACAGTGCTTCGGTACAAGGTCGATGCACTTCTCGTGGCAGTTGTAACCGCAATCACTACAGCGCATTCCAGTCTTGACTATGCCCCACAAAATGGTTGAGCAAAAGTCACAGCTAGTCGGGCTTGAAAAGTTGTACTTTTCGAAACGGTGTGGGTTGGTGTAGACTGCGACTCCTTCCATCCCGACTCCGGCCCCTGTTCCAGCCCCACTTCCGCCAGGAAAACGACCTTTTAATAAGATTTCCATTGTTTGTCGTTTGTGTATGTCCCGGGCATGGGCTCTAGCCATTGTTACTGAACTGACTTCTTGTCTGGATGCCGGGAAATCTTGAACTGGTGGCTCCATACGATCCCAAAGAAGTTTCCATTTTTGTGGTAGATGACCCAATTCCGTCTCCAAACGGCGTATCTCATCTAACATATAGCTAAACACATCTGGTAAATGATGTTGAACTCCATCATATCCTATGTTGACAGTACGCCGATGGGAGGGTGATGTGCTGGGTCCTTCCATCGCACGGGCTTCTTCTGCTTGGGCCAAATCCATTGCACTGACTTCCAAGTCATAAGGTGAACCAAAAGAAAGCTCCTCCGTTAAGAAATAGTCCCACAATACCAGATTGGAGACGGAACAGTACGGACGAAGCACGAGATTGTCGCTCTCCGATGTGTAGAAAAAATTGTGAAAGATGGGAGACTTGGCTGACTGCTTCTCAATGTAGTCGAAAATAGACTGGCCTGCACTAGTAGAAGAAGACTGGGAATTTGAACTACCGGGCAATATGCGCCCACCGTTAGGAAAGAGACTCGATTCATCGTCCGAAAGAGTGTCAAAGCTGCGATGATGACGAGATAGAGAGCCACGCTTATCTTCAATAGCCATTATCCCAGCATCTGCACGATCATATTCCGAGTCAAGTAAAAAGGTGCGGAATCGACATGACACGTGATGATAAGCCAGGAATTTGAGGTAGAATTGATTGAATTCAAACGACTGGGGAAACTGCCTGTGAATTTGGTGAACCTATAAAAATATATTTATATACATGACGGAATATACATACTTGAGAATATTTAAATTGACATACCATGTCTAGGAACTGCAGGAAGATGGGAGTAAATGAACTCGAGCCAGAACCAGGAGAATTCGAATTAAGGTGGCTTCGATGGGAAAACCGATGTCCAAAGGCCAACCACTCTTTTTCAACAAGAACTCGAAATCCGTCGATTGTGCGATAATACGGATCCAAACAGATTTGAGTGAGTGAAGTCAATTGCGCAGTTACATCCCAGCCATCTTCCAAACACAGCATTACGGACGATCCGTTCAAATCCATCAGATCTACCATGGCTCCAGCAATTTGTAATAAAGTTTGCAATTGCTGGAGCCATTCAGAGTTCTCAACAGCACGATAGAAACTTTGATCCGGCTCCGAGCTGACTGAGCTGGGTACGCAAGCACGGACTAGCTTTTTAAATGCTGAAAAATAAATACCATTGATATAATTCTTTACAAGACTACACATTGAAATAAATTTGTGTGCTAACCGTTTCGGACGTTGCGTGGCTCAGGGAAATCAACTGGAATGAAATCCGTTTTGGGAAGCGTGTCTGTACGAATGGCTTTAATCGGTGTCTTCTCGCCAAAGATGTAAAGAGCAGCTCGTCGTATGGAATGAGCCGATTCCCCGGTGGATGATGAATCACCGTCAGATCCTGGAACCCCTAATCCACTGCTACTACGAAAATGAGGTGAATGGGGTATTGCAAGAGTAGCAGTTCCGCTACCAGAACGCCGTTCCTTTGAGGCACCCCAGAGACCGACACTCTTACGGCCAGTATTATGGCGCAATGTGCTCATTGCCTTAGAAATAGTTCCACCGTGACCAAAGTAATTACTCTTTCGTCCAACGTCAGGAGTCTCCAGTCCGCCAGTTGGTGATACGCCGCTAGCAGATCCCATTGCGGAATTACCAACAGTTAGAACAAGAGAAGTGATGCTCAGCGTACTGTCTGACATTGCCCAAGACGATCCTTCACGCAACACAGCAACAGGAGTAGCAGTGATGATGGCATTTAGATAACGTTCCTGTTCCAGACTTGATGAGACAGGATCATTTGGACCAGGTGGAGCAGCCGTTGCAGAATTAGCGTTAGCATTACTCCTCAG
Source organism: Daphnia galeata (assembly GCA_030770115.1). Classification (NCBI taxonomy): domain Eukaryota; kingdom Metazoa; phylum Arthropoda; class Branchiopoda; order Diplostraca; family Daphniidae; genus Daphnia; species Daphnia galeata. Next base: position 8,552,033 of record CM061117.1, read on the forward strand.
CATATTCATCACTCCCTTGACATGAAAGCTGGCGCCCCTCAGGAGAAGTCTATACAAATATAAATAATAATAAAATTTTTAGCTGTTAACAAAAAAAAATGTTGTTATACATTACCCTTTGGTTCGAGGATGACGCCATGTAATAACAGGTAAGCGACCATGACGATAGCATCGAGCTACCCTACTAAGACTATCATCAGAAAGATGAGCGGGCACCACCACCAACGCTGGGTAGGTACGACAAAGGCTGTACATGCTATTCGCTGTAGAGATTCTAAATGAATCGCTTTTGGGTTTCCCGGGCGTTAAAGTTCCTGTGGTATTAGGCGAGGGTGCAAGGTTGAGTCTCTGAAAGTCCTTGCAATAGCTGCGTTCAATGACACGTTCTAGGGTTTTGGGATCAGGTTGTTGAACCACATTGATAACGCCGATGGAGCCATTAGGATTGAGACTACGGGCAGAAGATTCATCCATTACCAATTCGTCTTCTTCCCGCAAGAGAGAACCGCTTCCGCTTGTACTACCTCCACCAGGAACGGAGGATGTAATCCCAGGTTGAAGGATGTACTTCTTCCGCTTATTTGCGCTCTTGGGCTTGAGTCCAACTTGACGGGCTGTTTTCAAAAGAGTTTTCTTAGCCATTCCTTTAAGTGTTGCGCTTTTTTCCTTCCCCTTGTGAATGGGCGTGGCATCTACGATTGTCTGGCCGACGAAAGCAAAATAATGGAAGACGGAAGGCTGAGGTGGATGGCGGACGCGATGGATATATTTGCGAAGCTGTTCGACACTGTCCAAATTGACCTCTTCATCAAATGCCACTTTCAGCATTTGAAAAGTATTAGAACGTAGCTGGAGTCCTTCCTGAAGCCACTGATCTAGATGGCCCAAGTATTGGACTGATATTCGTTTCTCTTTCGTCAATGACGTAACAGGAAATGCACGAACAACTGTTTGTTCGCAGACAAGTGGATCGCAAGGGGTACCCTTGAATATGATTCGATAGTTCGTAAGAAAGAGAGCGCCTTCCGCTGGTAGTAGGCTCATTCCTGCCGAACATGGGCCCTCTTCTCGTCCGTCTGGCAGTAAATAAACTCTTAGACCTTCCACGAGAAGGCGCTCACCATTTAACAAACTTGGAGTTAAAATCTTTGGTTTCTGTATGGGAGGCAATCGTTGAGCTTCTCGACTGACAGTTTCTAGAGTCTCAAGATGCATTGCCACGACTCCGGGAATCATTTGATAGAGAGATCGAACATGTTCCGGAGTTACATTTCCTTCGTTGCATACTTTGTCGACGAAACGCGATACAAAACGAACAACAGCAGCTCCCGTCTCTCCAGCTAGTGCCTCTTCGAAACCCGACTCGTCATCGCCACCAGATCGCTCGCTGTCTGCTACGCTCGTGTTCGTAACACTCGCACTGACGCTGTCATGTTCTCCATGCCCCGCAACAGCTCGCTCTCTCCGTCGTCTCTCACCCGCTTCCAAGGGAATCAACAAGTAAACCATACGGTTGGCGTAATGAATAGCTTGAGAGTAGATGGTAGACTCTTCGTTGGCTTCTAATTCAAGACGCTGTTCAATGGTCATTGATGGCCACCTTCGCATTTGTTGGGCTGCGATTTCTAGTACTGACATTTCTATTTTAGTAGTTTGAATGGTCTCCGAATTACTGGAATCCGAGCGAGGAAGGTACAGCGCACGAATATCTCGTTGGACATCTTGATAGAACGACGCTTCCCAAAATTGTTGACTATTTCAAATAAAAAGTAAAAATGTTTAATGCTATGACATTTCTCATTGTAAATAAATTAATTACCTTTGCCATACGGGGTGATCTTGGATGCAGGTGTAGGCAAACTGAACGACTCCAGTGCAGAGTTTACGACAAAAAGAAGTTGCCAAAGGAAGAATAGCTGCTGCTACACCGTATTCATCCATAACCGAAGTGTCTTGAAGGGCACAATTTAATAAACGAACGACAAGATCAAATTGAGCTGGATCAAGGATAGCTCGACTACCGGCCACATGATGACCAAGTTCGGTGCACAAAGCCAATCGTGCATCGTTTGTCTTAAGAGCACGCAAAACTGCCGAAAATGTCTTACGAGCATCCGAGATTTTGTTGTCGAAAATACAATTGATGCAATTCCGCAAAACTTCCAGACGGCGAGCCGAGTTGTTAAAGAGATGTCGTGAATCTTGCAAACCACTCAAAGGTGGTCCCATTGGTACAAGTCGTGGAGCTGATGCGGAGGATTTGACGGCCGCTTGGACTAGATCCGCATTGCCTTTTGCTAGGCCTTGATCGATTCGCTGCTGGATGATTTCAGACGATAACTTGGGGAAAATTGGCTGATGTATCCGGGTGAAGGCACCCTCGGTAGGTCGTGGGATGCGTTGCGTGAAAGGCTGCGGCGAAGGTTCTTCGTTAGCAGCAAGCTGCGCAGCCAGCTGACGAATATGCGTCAAGACAAGCTTTTGATCGTGGCTTTCCGCTCGAAGCTGATCGGCTAAGGCGCTGTACACGTCGTCCCAGACGTCACATACGCGCCAAGATGGGCCTCGTTCTGCCACAAAAGTGTTGAAAAACATTCCCAACACACGTGTTGTAAATTCACAGTCGACTAAACCACGATGACCAAGAAAAGACGCCTTGTGGAAAGTGATGACTGGCTTCGGATGAATACGCAATATTGTAAGACAATGGCGGTATCCTTTTTCCAAACAACAAGTCGAAAACAAACAAAAAAATATAAGATTTCGTTTAACAAAAATGAAAAGTTTTAATGAATCTCTCTACCTTGGAGAAGATGAGCCAAGGATCGAATGAAAATTGCGCGAATTTCTTTGTCCTGAGTATAAGGTTCAGTTTTTGCAACAGACAAAAGCGGAAATGCCGAATCGGCGCTGCGTAGCTCTGGCTGAAGGACCATACTGAGGGCTTCGTGGACGTTTGTTAGAAGGGGTTCGGGTAAAAGAGGGACACTGATGCTTCCAGGTATGGTGACAGATCCTCCATCAAGATCTGCCACGACGACATCCATCAGTTCGGGCACTTGGTTTCGCAACGAGGAGTGAACTCCCATAATAAAAAGTGTAGGCGATGAGAGGACTTCAACAATTGTGGCCGGTAAAATGGGAATGTAGACGTAGGCGTATCGGAAGGGGAACATGATTGATGTCAATGCGTGACAAGCCTCATTCAGTCGTGCATGGCTGCTCGAGTGAAACAATACTTTTTGATCCGTCAGCGCTGCTGAAAAAACAGAAAGTGTGTTCTTGATGCCTAATTGCTGGAAAAGCCGCGTAACGGTCGATCCGGTTACGGGAAGTGTTGGACTAGCCGGTGGTTGAAGATATTGTTTGTCCTTGGCGCCAATACTGAAATGAATTTGAGGTCCTCCCGCTGACGGCACAAAAACACAGCCTAATAAGTTGCCGATTAGCGTCTCCAACGGTATTCCCATGTTCTCGATGTGCACTGTATAAATAATTCCTAAGCTATAAAGAGAAATAAAAACAGTAAAAGAAAATCGCCATTGCAACCAAAATGAACTTTTGAATGAATCATTTTACCAGTTACGGAACGTGTCTGGATAATTATGCCTGGAGACAAGAACAAGACATGTTGGTGCATACATTATGCTGTGGTGAGTACTTGTAGAAGAGAGAGAACGATTAAGCCCAAGCAACTGGAAATTCCGAAAATCAGTTGCTGTATCTTCTTCTTCATCAATTTTAGATGGGGTGATTGAGACAGCTTCATTGAAACTCAAGCAAGCACAATAGTGCCTGTTACCATCAATACCAGTCAGGACTGATATGAAGAACTGTGGTTCTTGCTGTTCTGATGACAACATCCATCCCAATGGCTGGCAGAACAGCTCAATACCTGGAATGAAAGGTGTGTCTTCCCAGTCTTTTTCAGGGAAACGTTGGATGATTTTTCCTTGGCTGAAGCCACCACCTAATGTAGATAGAAATTACAAGCTTGATTGAAGATAGGGGACACATTTAAACAATACTTTTGATAGGAAATTTTAGAATAAACAGCTAAATGATTTCATTTGGCTTGTTTATTTTCGTACAAGGAAGTGAAATAAGGAAAAACGAAGCCCTTTGCTCAGTAGTAGAGTTGACTTACGGTCTTTGTCATGGTCGTATCCTGTTACGATGAAATAATCTACTAAACGCGACATTTTGATTTTCTACATAACACCAAACTCAATTTATCACTGGTAAAAACGTTGAATTCAATATTTGACATTTCTACTGCAATTGGCAGTCGCCATGTTTCCCTTCAAAACGGTCATCATAAGGGGTGCGTTCACAATAACTAGCTAGAGACTATGCGCATCCTGCTGGCAGAATCAGAGCATCAGAGAAAGAATCAGTCAGAATGCTGGAATCTTCTATGAGAAATGAGATTCTTCAGTTCATCACACTCTGCGACTCTGATACACGATTGATACAAACAGTAGGACGAGTCATTCGAGTCATCGATGCTTATCTCTTTGATAACAGCGCGATTTGGGCCATTTTGCTATATCACTAACTAGAAAAAATAACGAGGGGCGGAAATTCTCTCTGTGGATTTTAATCTAATATTTGAAGATAAATTATTATTTCCAAGCGAAGGTTAGTTTTCTTCAAAACCTCGTTAAAACTCCTGAAGTAGCCTATTTATTCTTTTTTAATCAGCATGATCAGCAGGCCAGCAGCTAAATTTTTGTAAATGATTGAAGTAAGGACGACATCTAGTAACAACAAAAGAAACAGCAGACGAACTCAGAAAAATGAAAAAACAAACAAACACCACACCAACGATAGCTAATTTGTTTTCGAAAGAATTTTGCACTTTTGCAGCTTTAGTTAAATTTACTTTGAATTTATATATATAAAGGACTTTTTTCCAATCGTGATACTTTTCTTTATTCCCGGAAATTGGTAAGATTTGTTTATTTGTAACATAGCCTACTTAAGAAAGTAGATGATTTGTTAATAATGTGAACGACGTTGGCCTAGTACTATTGTCCTGTAGGCTAAGCCTCTTTTCTTGTTACATTGCTCTTTGAATTGCAGGCCATCTTCTTGAAACATGGATGATAGAGTCATTACAATTTCAAATGGATCTGTAAGCATTTTTTAAATATTTTAATATGCTTGCACAATCAAATTATAATTTGCATTTGATGATTTTGGAATAGATGCAATCTAGTTTAACACCTGCTGAATCTGAGCCCCAGAATCATGAAGTTAACAACACAATCACCATCAATGTTGAAGCTGAATTAACTTCATCTGATGACATACATCAACAACAATTATTTGAACCACCTCTTTTTCCACCTGTTGTTATTACACCTGGAATGGATGTACATCAACCTCCACCAAGTTATGAAGAAGTTAATGATCCTAATGGTATAACCAACCAAATAGAAAAAAAACAAAACAATTTAAATCCTAATATAGGTATTCTAAATCCTTCATTTACAAGCTCCCCCTCCGTCATACGATTCGTTGTTTGGGAGAGTACGAGAAGTCAGAAAAACATCTCGTGGATTCGTCGATTTTATAAAAAATCTGTTTTTCTTTCTGCTTGGGAAAAGTAAACTTTCCTTCTACCAACCACCTCTTTGCTAAATTATTTTTCCATTTTAAAAGTAACACATTTTATTTCTCAATATAGTTGGTCTAATGATAGTAATTGGAATAACAATTCTAATTCCGATTTGTATGCTTGTTGTCGGAGCCGTCTATTTCGATGATTGTCCGGCTGAAAGTCATATTCCAATTTACCTCATTGTCGGAGGTAAGAATTTCGTGCCTCTTATCGATCCTTAAAGTTTCAATTATTCTACTCCACAGGGGCATGTGGCTTGTTGAAGCAATTCTTATCTCTTAGAACACGGTCGCAGCAGGCTCAACAAGCTGATCTTGAAGTTCCTGACAGCTCTCTAACTGCATCAGTTCAATCGTTAATTAACAGTTTCTTGATTTGCTGGTTTATTACAGGTAGGTTTTCTTGGCGTAATCAAATGTCCTAAAATCACATTAATTTCGAATTTCAAATTTTCAACAGGATGCTATTGGGTCTATCACGTGTATGAACCAAACTATTTTGATCAATCTGATTCCAATTATTGCAGTCACGTGTTGTTTTCGTTCGCATTCTGGTTGTTGACTTCAACGTACATTTTTGTAGGCGTTGTGATCGTACTACTGTGTTGCATCAGTAGCACAGCTCTTTTTTTGACAAGAAATCGTTAGCCAATGACGACATTCCTATAATAGCGCACATGAAATGACTCATAAGAAGATGTGCCAAAAAGAAGGCGTAACAGCTACTGTACATAACAAGTCCTTATATGTCAACATTCCTGGAGACAAACGTCTGTCGATTAATTATGATGTTCACGCGCACGAATACAATTTGCGAATGGTTTCTCTTTCGTGTTTTATACTTATTGACATTTATTAATTCTTTTTAAATCATTAGTTAACTCAGAAATAGGCTATTATTAAAGTATTACAAGAAAGACAAAGATAATAAATGAAATACACGAAAAGTAAAATAGATCGAATGATGAGAAACGAGTTGGTATCTGGTTGTCTGTGCTGACTAACAATTATACGAACGGCTTAAGATTTTTTTCAGATTATTTTGTCAATGAACAGAACAGCAAGAGGTCGAGAGGAAAAAAAAAAAGAATAATAGAGGTATTTAAGCTCCTTATTGGCACAAGCACCGGTTGCGGTTGGAAAATTGAAGAAGACAAAAAAAAAACAGTATTGATTTGACAACGACAACCAGTGCTGATAAAGTTCATTAAGAAATTATCTCTTTGGTTGGTCAGTCGTACAAACGTGTCCGATTCACGACGGACACATTTATACCACGTTCATTCATTCATTCACACACACACACTCACTCACTTCACGCGCACAAAACAAAAATTATGTGACGTAAAACAAAACCAAAAAGAATGGGAGAGGGGTAACATTTCTGAAAGATTCAGAGATTTCAGACGAAAGAGAAGGGCGAGAGTTCAGTGTGATTGAATTGAGGACTAGAATGACGTAATTCGTCTCATCGAGAACTTAATCATTGTCGTTAGTCACCATTGGCGAAACAACGTGACCATCTTCTAGCGTTATTACCCACTTTTTACGATTACTGCTTACCGTGTCGACGAGTACACTCAGCTCCGGGAAGAGTTGAGCAAGCAACCTTCAAATAAATAACAATATCAAATGAAAATTTTAACAATTGGATAAGGATTTAAAGGCGTTTACGAATAGACGGGAAGCGCGACATCATCGATAAACTGAATTTGCAGGGTAGGTATGCAGGCTTTTTCCCGATCCATCATTTCATCTGGCCGATTTCCCATTTTCTTTTCTAAATCTCCTTGTGAAAAAAATTCGTGATAAACGAGCAGCTGCAAATAAAAATAAGAGGAAATTATAAGGCTGGCAATCTAAATAGTTTTGAGAGATTTACCGCAGCGTTCTTGGAACTAATCCAATCTAGATTTTTTAAAATGAAAATATGAATGAAGGTAGAATTTTTAAAAAGTAATTTTTAAAAATAACCATTTGATTTACCTTTTGTTTGATCTGAAAGATCGGCGGTGGTCATCATCAAGAATAAAAGTAATTGATGGTGATCAGCTCGATTTTTATCAAAGCCGGAAGTTGCGAGATCTTCTAATTTCCTGAATATGCTAAGGTGATGCGATACATCAGTGGCTGTTAAATCGCATGAAAAACAAATATTTTACTTTTTAATTAAAAAAAACAAAAATTGAAGAAGGCGGGAAAGAAAATCAATACCAAGAATAATATCCTGCATCAAATCCAGACACCGAGTGTAATCTACCGATGACAAGTTCTCAAAGATGTTGCAACCAAAAGTATTAATAATACACATGGTTTGGGCAAAATGGTGTCGCTGCAAATTGAAATCACATAAATAAAGTGAAATTAAATTTTGTAAAGGAATAACTTGACACCTCCATGACAGATCCCTCAGAACTGTAGAGGGCAGCCAGAAGTGAGTTAGAGGCCAGCTGGAACGAATTGGTAGTGCCTCGATGGTCAATGTCATGACATAAACTCGAAACCAACAAGGCCAAAGCCTCCAAGTCCCTGAGGGTTGAACAAGAACCAGGTAATAAGCAACATGTTTGCGTTATCTCATTCAAAAAACGAGGGGTTATTACGTCAAATATTCTTGTTGAACCAGTCTGAGCCGCTTGATGAGGACGTAGGTAAAGTGGAACACTGAAAAGGCGTGCATCCAGTTATGATAGGGTGGATCACGGTATCCTTTTCGCACCATCAAGACAAACCTACGGCATTTTTCCAAGACAATCAATAACGCGATAAGAAATGTTGATTCAACACGCACAGCAGATGGCGGCAAAGTCAATAGACAACCTGCTGAGTGTTTCTTGATTTATCGACCAGCGTTCCATGAAACCCAAATCATGAAAGACGGCCACTACAGCGGCCGGCGTCTGGAGCTCTTCCATCGAACGTGGCACGAACTGGAACTCGCAAAAGTTTATGTCTATGTTGTGCATGTTGTCCTCGTGAAGTAGTTTGAGCGTTTCCTCGTTCGAAACCTGTCGAGGAAGCACCACAAAAGAATTTTGGATTTAAATAAAAATATATAGAAAATAGAAAGGCTTCCCTAAATCGCCTTAAGCCTTAGTCAGACGATACCTTCATGTGATACATCATTAGCTCGTTACTCAGTCGACTCCGATGCTGTGCGTCTTGCACTTTTTTGTACATAAGTCCTTTCACGAGGGAAATACCGCAGTAAATGGAGAAGGACATGGCCGATTCCTCGTCTACCCGTGTAAAGCAAGGAGCACAGGTCTTATTGCACAATTCAGCTACGCCTAGGACATCGTCGCCATCTTTTATCGGGAAACATAAAATATTCCTATCAACCCGAAATAAATGGGATTAGACCAAATAGTTAGAATATTATCTATAATTTAGACAAAAACGAAAGTGATTCTCACCTTGTTTTGAATCCTGTGGCTTTGTCAATGTCCTTATAGAAGAGTGGGTGTGAGTAGGCATCGACGATATTAAGTAGTCGGCCAGTAGTGGCCACGTGACCCAAGATGCCTCGATCAAGTGGAATATCGAGCTGACGCCTATCGGTCGTGCTCCATTGTCCTGACTCGGACGACGTTCCATCAAAAACTTTTGCCACTAGACATTTGCGCTGCTTGTCATGCAAGAACAACGAACAGCGTTCGGCTTTGGTCAAGTTACGGGCCTGGCTCATAATCTCCTTAAGTAGTTCATCCACATCGTCTATTGATTATCGACATGAAAAGAGTGAGAGAGAGTACAGTACCCTTTGTTATCGTTTCCTCGAATGCCCTGTCCCACGCGACACATCCACCATAATAATAAGTGCGTGCGAGCCGTACGTGCAGTGATGGGGGTATATAATAGAAGCAAGAGAGACACGTACCTAAGTGAGAGAAAAGATTTTTGGCCACCGACAGCAGTGATTGGCATTGTACTCGGAGTCGCCTTTCTTCCTCCAGTTCAACGGCACCGACCAGCGTCCCCAACACTTGCCTGCATAGGGTCAAAACACACACGTCATTATGAGATCCGGAGAGACAGTGTCGCAATGTCGCCATTTCGGATCAATAGTATATTGTTAGAATAGCTGCTGAAAGGGACGAACAAAACAAACAACACAACGGCAGTAGTCTGTAGAATGGAGGAGGACGTCGTCTGTCTGTAGTGGGATCAAGCTTGAATGATAAATAAATAAGCTTACTGAAAGCACTGATGCACAGCCTGAAGATCTAGAGAACCAAAAGCATCATTTTCTTCTTGTTTGTTTACAAGAGCCACCACCAGGAAGAAATGGTGATTGTCAGGCCTCTTAATTGGCACAAGCATGCAGTCTGAGACAGCTTGGTCTAGTAAACCTTCAAGTGATCCTTGCGAGCTTGGATCCAACCCACCCATATCCATCCATTGTGTGTCATCATTCAACAATTGCATGAACCTGCCATACTCCTGGCTCTGGTTGGAATAACAATGTATACAAAAATAAAATCAGTCGATTGATTCTCTGCTGGATTCATGCTAAACATACCCATATTTGAACAGGCCCGGGCAATAATGTCTTTCCAATGACACTGACAGTCAGTCCATAATTAGGATCATGGGATGTTGATGCAAAGGCATGGAACACTGTTTGTGCCTTGGTGACTGCTCCCAACTACATGTGTGTATCCATAAGAAATAGAAAAAAAAAAACAACTGTAAACAACTTGAATCAAAGTTTTCTGTTTTGCAGACGGTCAAACTGATGTGGTGTACATGCTCATTGATGATGATGCTCATTTTGCTGACAGTCTGGAATTGGAGCCGAAGTTGAAGAGCGGCAAGTTTGAATGCATCCGGTGAAGTACCAGTGTCGAAATCATTGCAGTGATCCATCTCAAGATTGACGAGTCGTCGACGGAAGCTGCAACTACCAAGTGACGACGAGTGGCATCAAAACACCAAATTAAAAACGACTAAAGTATCACTAGCATTTTCACCATCGTCAGTTTCTTATTTCTCACATCGAGTATAGAATGCAATAAGTTACTGACGAAATGGACACTGTAATTAATATCGTCAAACTTGCCCGCCAAGATTAAAAATGTTGATTGACTTGTGTGCCCCCCTTCGTAGTGCTTCCTCTGCTGTTTATATCTCTTCGACGACTGACGACCAACAGCGCCCACTGTAAGGAATACATAGCCAACAGCCCTAGCAAATTCGGCGCGTGTATGTTGTCCAAAGGCCCCGGACCATTTTTACACAACACGCAATCGCCTCACAGCCATGTCCCACAACCCCCTTCAGCAGTGACTTCAAGCGGGCAACGGAATTTTGCCGCTTGGTGTCTCTGTAGTTTGGTGTTAAAATAAAAAAGGAAAAAGTCAACTCTTCGGGGGCTTTTTTTTTAAAAAAACGCGCAGTAATGTATGACTGTACTGACGTAAAATGGATTTTTAAAAAAATATATAGGAAGAATCCTACTCTTTGTTGGCTTTGATATATACATCCGTCATGGTTCTGTATCGGGGGGTAGGCTACTACTGTAAGGATACCAATGGGTGAGGATCAGTTTTCAAAACTTAATTAGGCTCACACGGGATAGTAAGGCGATATAGTTTGAGCGTGTGTTTGCGCCTGCGTTAATCGATGTATACATATACTAAAACAACAATTCGATTTGCTGCACCCCCAGTACAAACAGTTTTGCAATTCTGATGCAACCGAAAATAAGAATCGATCAACAACAATTGAAAAATTCGATACTCATTATTTTTGACGTCAAGTTTTGTGTTTACGTAACACTATCGAAAGAAAAATCATCAGCCTGTAAAGGGTTGATAATGGGAACCAATGAAAAATCTTTCAAACTAACTTGACTGTCACAGGTTGTTCCTTTAGAGAGAAAAAAACACTCTTATTTATTTATTTTACGTAAAAGTCGTCAAAAAGAGAAAAATCTTCAGATAGAAAAATCAATTGGTAATGCACCAGCCATACATTGTTGAGCCCCGAGAGAGGTTTATTGATTATTATTTTTATACTTTTGTTTTCTCCTTTGGCCTTTTTAGCGATTCAGTCACTAGGTATAGCGTGTTACTTTGTAGACGAGTCGCTACAGTGCCCCCGGACTACTCACGCTCCAGCAATCGATTCAATTTGGACGGAGAAATAACTAAAAAAAAAAGCTCTCCTGAAAAATATTGGCACGAATGATATTATGCCGCGTGTGAGCTGAAAAGAGGTATCATTCACATTTGAAAATTTGAAAAAAAAAGTAGAGAAATAAAAAATGTGATCTGCCGTTCATCATTCTTGGCCTGACTGGGGGTGAATGCGGTTACCTAGGCTACTAGCAGTGTTCTTTCATGCGAGCATATACTCCACCCACCATCCTCGCCACTCTAAAGTTTTATTCCCGTGGCTGCTGTACGAAAAAAAGTTGAGGGCCGTGTATGTGTGGGCCGACTTACAGTAAATCTGCTGACGAGTATACAGACTCTTTCGTTTGACGCCATTTGATTTACAGTGATTACACAGCGAGAGTGCTGCACGCAAGACCTGTACTGCCATCTACAATTGATCATCATAGAGTCCGTTATTTTTTGGCTCCGTTCTCTTCCAATATGTGGTTCCGTTCGAGTATTTAAGACTCGTCTTCCGGTGCACAATCTTAGACAGGATGGGAAGTGGTGGTGTGGCTCGACATCTTTTCTGTCGGTTGGTGGTCGGTCGGGAGTACAGCACGCGATCGTTGATACTAAGCGTGCGCTCTGCGAACCGTTCAAGGATATGACAACACACGCACTGCTAGGGTGTAGGCCTCCAAAACTCATATTCGATAGCATCAATTTCATTCGGGAAACATATTACCTACATCATGTTTTTATGTGTTTGTTCTCACGATTGCTAAATAAATAATTACTATTAAAGTATTAAGATCCCGCAATTTCTTTGTTTTGGGCGGTTCATTATTTACTTCAAATTCATCCTTTTGATTTGATTCCCATCAAAATGATGACCCTGAAGATTGTGTTCACGCTCAATGCTCTATTAGGAAATAACTAGTTCTTTCCAACAGCACCTATATAGTATAAAGCATAGGCTGGCTGCCTTTCTATGAAAAGTCCCGATAACGATCCCCATTTTTCACGGGAATCGTCGTACACTTTTTCTCTCGCTAGCGTGATAGAGTAGACGGGTCATTACTTATAGTTACTTAGTCTCGGCCCCCCCTTTTTTTTTTACTTCAGCAAATTGTGTCTAGTTTTTATTTTGGGTTCGTTGATAAATCAAAAAAGATGGCTGAAATGGCGTTTCTCACCATTACAAAAAGAAAATGGCTGCGCCTTAGTATCATGTTGAAGCAATCTTTTGCATTCCTCGGATGAAATGAATGTTATTACATCTGATGATAGCAGCGCATCTTGAAAGTCGATCGTTGGGTTCATATCGATCTGCTTGGCTCTAACTTCATCGGTTCTTTTTGCCGCCTTGTGTAGTTGACAGTGAGCCGCATCACGGATTGGTCCTTACTGGTCTCAACTGACGGACCATATGATAATACAGTGAAGACGGTCGCCTACCAGCAGAAAATTCAGTAGACGAGTTGATCAGAACGCCAATTTCTATCATTCTTCGTCGTATATAGGCCGACAGAACTTTTCAAAGTGCTACCGTTGGTCCTTCCGGTTTGACGGACCTAACCGACAGCTTTTCGGTTGATCGATAAAGACCGTCAAAGGGGTTGGAGAATGACGAAGATGAAAGGCGATTTGATGAGCTCAGACGGGGGAAAAAGAAGAAGTATTTTTTTTTTTGGTTGGTTCAGAGGCAGAATATCGGTCGATGCTGCATATATATTGGATTCCCGACAATAAAGCATCCTCTTTTTCCAATGAAGGTGAAAAGCCTGATGGTTCGTTTTTTTTTTGGCTTGTGATCCTCTTTTGCGTTTGTATGATCTTATTTTCCGATATGGCAACGACTGCTGGATGTTCAACACTAACCAACCCTCGCCGATCCTGTTGTATATCCAACTATATACTATGATACAATCTAATAACGCACATCCCTTTTAAGTCGAAATAACATATAATAAATATATAGATTTATATAATACTATCTGCTGTTGCTGCCAGGCATTTCATTGCTATCTAGCTCAACCAGTATACGTCTTCAGAAAAGAAAAGGAGTGGCTTCACTTTGACAACGGGCCTTTTTCCTTCAGTCAACGAACGAAGACGAAAACTGCTGCTGCTGCTGCTGTTCGACTCTATCGATCGCCTCTTTCCCGGTCGCTCGTCGTCTAAGCCAATTAATTTCCCAGTGTTTCAAGGGACGAATCAGTAGAGAGAGAGAACGTGAGCTCAAGAGCTAGTAGTGTGAGTGTGTAATGATCCTGTGTTTGTTATTACGTACGTTCATAGTTGCTAGCTGCACTGCACTGTCCGTTTGATTGCGAACGCACAACATCCTCCTTCTCTCTTGAATCCAGTTCATTCTCGTTCTCACCCCTTTCATCCTTCATTGTATTCAGACGAAAAATCAACAGTACACCGGGGGTATAGTAGTACTGACAGCAGAGTGCGGTGCTGTTCAGTCACAATGATGCTATTCGCAATCATGAGCTGGCTCCTGTTGTCTCCAACTTTCCTTTCTGCACTTCACTCACGAGCGCTTTAATATTCGGGCACGTCATACCAACAGTGCTGATACAGGCTACTACCAGCAGCGGCACTATAGCTCTTCTAATGCGGCGAAACAATGAGAAAGGCGTGTTGATTACTCCAATGTCACTATACAACGCCCGTCCCGTCATCGTCGGATATAGAAAGAGAAAAAACAAGTTTATAAATCGGTATCCTATAGTATGTAGTCAAAATGCGAGAAAACGCGGCAAAAAATCAATTTTTAATATATGAGTATATCATTGACATTCTCTCCTAGCTTAATAAAGAAACTACAAGTATTAGTTTTGAGCGAAACTTGTATACATGTCGCTAGGGCAATTTCAATGAAAAAATTCGAAAAAGGTAAAAGGGCATCCAGACATTGAAAGCCCAGCGAACCGCCGTGAATCAGGAATGGAACTCTATGGCTTCGTCTATATTATGTAAATTCTTTGGCGAAAAACAAAATACTAAACTCAACGTAAAATCGTTTGTGCGTACAAAACAAACTCTCAAGAGAAAGACGAGTCAATATAAAAATGTCGAGAAGATCTATTGAAGTGCGCTTAAATTACACACGAAAAAAGACAAAGATTTCGCTTCGATATCATGCATATTGTATCTGCCTCTCAGAAGATGAAACGACCGTGATCCATCTAATCTTCTTCCCTTTTTTTTTGTCTTCCTTTGAAAAATATCCCGGTTACTATAGTCACCCACTCATGCAACCAGGTTACATGTAGGACACCAGTATAGCACCGAATAAAGAGATGAGCTCGTGGGAACACACCATTCGCCTCCTCAAATGTATGACATCAACCTGACTGTAACGCAGGAGCAAAAAAAGAAAAAAAAAACTCGGCATGCTGAAGAAGAACAGGCCAAGCGTGATCAATTCAAAAGAAAGAACACATCAGCTAAAGAGAGATGCGGTAACGAGAGAAACTCAAGTCATCAGTAGAGATCGTCAGATCGCATCTTTCATTCAAGACATTTCCTACTGTGCTGGGAAAAGGCTTCTTGCTTCATCCACGCCGATTAGTAATCTAGCTTAGTGGTGTGGGTATAAAGTTGTACAACTTTTGCTGTGACAGATAAGGGGGTATTAACGATTCATTCCCCGCTGGAATTAAGCTGGAATTAAGAAAGGGAATACCTAGTGCTAGAAAAATCGAGAAATCGAGTCCCCCCTTTCCCAGCAGCACAATTTATGAATTTCTTAATCAGCGACTGACTCGGCGAATTTGACGTCACTATTTCAATTTGTCTTGATAGAGCCTGTCTCTAAAATGCCTGTATCATTGAATCGAATAAAATAAATATGTTGTTACGTGAAGTATTTGTACAAGTATTGATTGCACGTACGGAAAGGGGTCAAAGAACCGTTAAACAAGTTCGTTTGACCATTGCGGATATGGACTGACAGTGAAATTCAATATAAGCTGGCTAGCTACAATACATCGTTCATGATGAAACTTGATCCACTTCAGAATTTATCGGAGAAAATTTAAATTGCCATTTTACATTTCTTTTATTTCATTATTTCTTATCTTTCGTGATTTAAACAAAAAAAACTAATCTTTAGAAAACAGTTTACCGAAATGGATGTAATTTATACCCCAATATGCGAACATCAACGTACAGTTAAAAAGATGCTGGGATCGATTATTACGTATTCGTGGCTGGAGAAGATGGATCGAGCAGCACGTAATTGGATGCATAAAAATGCGATATTCATTTATCGTCAGTTTTCCGCTTTAATACACTGCACAAATACATTAAAAGAAGAAGAATAGTCAAAAGAGGCGCATTTTAAGGGATAAAACGATGCTAGTAGTTATTGTTTTCTTTTCATCTGCAATAACGTGACGTCAGTTGAGAAGCTGCTGTTTTTATTCTGAATATTGTGCGCCTATTTACGCTAAGGAATTCAACTGGGCAATTTCTTTATTCTTACTAGATATATTCTTTTCGATCGAGGCTTGGAAGATTTTAACATGCAAACGCGTTTCTGTATACGATGGCCTCATTGTTAAATCTAAGAGAATCTTGCGATGTTCTGAATAAGGGGAGAACAAACAGAAAGAGTAAAGTATAGGAAAAAAAAGGCAACTCACGCGCTTGACTCGACAATCGTCTGAAACATCACGCGTGATCGGAAAGCCTGATTATAGCAGACTGTTTAGCACCAGCTGGGGAAAGTCATTCAATATTCACGAGTTAATGTCTTTTCTCCTTTTATGCATACCCTTTTCTTTCTACCATGAGAAAAAATTCAACTTCTAACATTCTCG
This sequence comes from Daphnia galeata, assembly GCA_030770115.1. NCBI lineage: Eukaryota > Metazoa > Arthropoda > Branchiopoda > Diplostraca > Daphniidae > Daphnia > Daphnia galeata. Next base: position 8,568,600 of record CM061117.1, read on the forward strand.
ATTTACCGGTTTGTGGTTTGAATGCAAACTTATTGGATCGTATGCGCCAGCTTGTGACCATTTATGAAAGAATCACTAGTTCGAAAGACGTCACAATTGATTTTCGATGTAACTCTCTGGCAGTTTCGTTCGGGAGCTGCACGCCTGCACGACGCATTCATCCGGCATCGCAACGTCACAGACGATGATAGTCTTACTGCTTAGGGTTTACCCGTAGCAGACGACAAACTGTCACGTGTGCTTCGAATTTTTGTAGCGCCATTCTGTGAGAACAACCGGTAAACAATGGCACCAAAAACTCCAAAAACTCCTCAAACTCCATCGAAATTTGGAACAAAAGTCGAATGGAAAAGTTGTGCCTCTTGTGCCTCCACTTTTGTTTTACGGGACAGTCTCAGGCATGAAGCAGTCTGCTCCGTTATAGCGAACCAAGATTTCTCCGATGCTGACGTCAACCATGGATTCGTGTTAAATAAACGGCTCTGTGGAGTCCTTGAAGATAAAGCTTGCAAAGAATGTCTACAGCATGTGCACAAGTTACAAAAGTCACATGTTGCACTCATTTCCCCTTCAGCCATGCAGTTGTGTGGAATTGTGATAGGATCTCACGTTGAAGTGGAGACCTTTGATTCCAAGTCATCCACTTTTGTGGCTTGGCCCTGTTGCCATATCCCACCATCATCAATTTTTATTGATTCTGAAAGTATTTTATTTGTTTACTTGTATAAGTTCTACTAAAAGGGTTTTAACTTTCTGTCTCAGTTCTAAGGGTGATATCAATGGAGCAGCAAAAGAATCTTTATGTGTCTGCACCAAGTGAAGACAGACACATAGCAGCAAAAGTGCACCTGAAAATTTCTCTACGAGATAACCCTTCATTTGAAACCAGCCAATTGGAAAATGTTTTTCTTCATCAATTTGATGGGCACCTTTTGAGGAAAGGCAACCGCTTTGCCCTGAAACATCTAGGCAAGAAATGGCTGATAACTGTAGAGAAAGTGATTCGATCCGACAGCGAAAAATCAGCTGACGATCTCTCAGCTGGAATGAGTTCATTAACTATGGATACCATCCAATCACGAGACTATTCATTGGTCCTCTCGAATACTAATATTTGTTTCGATGCACCGAGTGCGGTTTCCTCTGATCCTTTATTCGTAGAACTGAGTGACTTTGGTGGCGCCCACGATGTGGTCGAAGAGATAAAAAAGTTGTGCACAAGCGTCTTTCAGGCAACCAACCCATCAAAAAGTAACTCTTGTAATCATGTCGAAAGATAACAGATATTTTTGTTAACGAAAAAAAATCTCTCTCTCTCTCAAGGCTTATGTCCCAGAGGACTTCTCTTGTACGGACCTCCAGGAACGGGAAAATCACTTTTAGTTCGAGCTGTGGCAGGCCACTTCAAAGTTCCAATGATTACCATTCAAGGTCCAGAGTTGTTTAGCAAGTACTACGGAGAAACTGAGGCCCGATTACGGGAAAAGTTTGAGGAAGCCATTAAAAAGTATGCCGACTTAACATTTAGCTGCAATCTTAATGCTAACAGACGAAGAAAAATGTATTTTCCTATTAGAGACTATTGCATCATCTACTTGGACGAAATCGATTCTCTGTGTCCCAAAAGAGACACTGGCTCATCATCTCACAGTGATCAAGAACGCCGGGTAGTTGCCACTTTACTCTCCATGATCGATTCCATCCCACCCCAAGCGCGTGTCGTGATAATTGGAGTATCAAGCCGGTAAAAGAAAAACTTTGGCTTTATTTTTCCTTTTCATGTTTGTAGGTCATGAAAACTGTATTTATTTCTTATAAAAGGCCAGACGCATTGGATTCTGCCATGAGAAGACCCGGTCGATTGGATCGTGAATTAGAAATCCGAGCTCCAACTGTTGCCGAACGCAAAGATATTCTCAATGTACTTCTCAGAAAGATTCCGCATCGATTGGAAGCTAAACAAGTCGACCATCTGGCTTCAGTCACTCATGGTTTTGTCGGTGCAGATTTATCGCTCCTATGCGCAGAAGCTTCACTAGCTGCAGCAAAACGAATCATATCCAGTTCTGGTAATCTTGTTTGAATACGAAATTATTTTTATTTCCCAATTCAATTATTAGAAAACAAATTGACATTTGGTTTCAGAGTCTACTGCCGAAGTTTGTCTTTTGGCCGAAGATACAAAACAGGCTTTATATTTAGTCAAACCGAGTGCGATGAGAGAAGTGTTGGTTGAAGTGCCAAATGTAGGAATAAAAAAACTTGCTCAAGTTGATTTGAAAAAAAAATCTATACTTTTTCGTCAATCTTATTAGGTACGTTGGACAGATATTGGAGGGCAAGCTGAGTTGAAGCTCAAACTTAAGCAAGCTGTTGAGTGGCCTTTACGTTATCCGGATGCTTTTCAACGACTCGGAGTCGAACCCCCACGTGGACTGTTAATGTTTGGACCCCCTGGCTGTTCTAAAACTATGATTGCCAAAGCTTTGGCCACGGAGAGTGGATTGAACTTTATCGCTGTCAAGGTACACATTTTTGTTTACCTTTAGTTGGAGTTCTTCCACGGAGACTGACGGAAGTATACATTTCAGGGCCCAGAGCTATTCAGCAAATGGGTGGGTGAATCTGAGAGGGCTGTTCGTGAAGTGTTCAGAAGGGCACGCCAAGTAGCTCCGGCGATCGTCTTTCTTGACGAACTGGATGCTCTAGGATCGGCAAGAGGTTCTGGCTCCACCTCAGCCGGCGTAGGGGATCGTGTGTTGGCCCAGCTCTTAACTGAAATGGATGGCATTGAAGCATTAAAAGATGTCACAGTTGTTGCAGCAACTAATCGACCTGACATGATTGACAAAGTATGATATTCATCAACTCTATAATTTGTACAAAAGAATTTCCGACGAGATCGAATTTTGTTTAGGCACTGCTTCGACCAGGGCGATTGGATCGTATCGTCTATGTCTCTCTGCCAGATGAAGCTACACGAAAAGAGATTTTACAGTTAAAATTCAACAATATGCCTATTCATTCTGAAGTTTCCTTGGATTGGCTTGTGTCAAATACAAGTGGATACTCTGGAGCAGAGGTTATTTTTTTTCACAAATTCAAACTATGACTTCTCAAAAAGATTACATTCATTTTCTTACAGGTGACGGCAGTGTGCAACGAAGCCGCTTTAAGAGCATTAGAAGAAGACATCGAAGCAAAACAAATTTGCAAGCGTCATTTTGATTTCTCCTTATCTGTTGTAACGCCTCGCATAACCTCAGAGACCGTGAATTTTTACGAGAATTATGTCAAAGAAAGTGGTTTACACGCCATATGATTGATTTTCAAGAATGAAATTTAAAAAAAAACACGTAAAAATTCATATGCCTTTTATTTTCCTCGATATCAATTCAGGATAAACAAGGAGGACAGGCTAATTAACTCTATACAACTTATGGGCGATGGCGAGAAAAGTCGTTAAGAAAGGAAGTGAGATTCCTTTATTATTACACATGTAGTGGACGGAATGAAATTATTTGGAACGGTTAAAAGAACTCGAGAGATCTGCACAAAAAAAATCAGACCACTTGTGCAGTTGAGACTGTGCTGTGTGGTGTCGTTGGTCTGGATCCTGCAATAGATTGCGTCATGTTGAGACTGCTCATTGTACCCATACGTAAATGAGCCAAGTCTTCAAGCTTCGTCAAGTCACTTAACTCTAAATAAAGAGAATACACGATGACCCAACCCAAAGCCCCAAGTAAAATGAAAGCGACCCAAAATAGGCACATAGCAATATGATAACCGAATATCATGTCGTTAACAACCGATGCAAAAATAATGGCGATGGTACGCCAGACAAAAAATACGCCAGAGGCAAAAAGCCATGGAACCATATCCTTTTCAATTTCTTTGCGAAGAGCTTTTAGCAAGATGCAGCTAGTCACAAAAAGGGCCACAGCAGCAATAGCAGAAAATAAGGCAAACACAATCAGAGTGTTTCGGACATTGCCATTGCCAACATAGACAAATTGAAAGCTCATGATGTAGTAACCATAGTGGGTGACTCCAGGTTTGGTCATTCCCAGGCAGTAAATATCTAGCACTGCTGTTGCAATGGTGAAAAGGCTAATCACCTATTAAACAATCAAAATATATCTATTAAAAGAAGGCAGATGGCAGAAAAAAAATAATAATTCCTACCATAGAAAATGTAGCTGTTATCATAGATCCAGTCTGAATATCAGTAAAAAATGCATCTTGCAATATAGGTTTTTTATACCAGGCTACTCGTAAAGACTTCATTGACCTGGACATAGTCCTGGTTGTGCTGGCATAAGAGTAGATTGAGCTTGCACCACCCAAACTCGGGGTTCTAGTTCTTCCTTGCCTGCCTTGTTGAGCCTGCATTTTCGATCTTTGAGATTCTTACGTCGAAAATAAAAAACTGAAAACCAGACAAAATTAGTTAATAATGAATAGAAATGATACTTAAACTAAAAGTAGTACTGTAATAATCTTGGACAGATACAGAAAACGGTAATTTTCTATGGCTTGTTCGAATAGAAATACTAACGTTTGTGAAAGAGAAATTGGTTTTGACGTACAAACTAAATAAAAATGATGATTTCTAACCTATTTTGATTTAATTCAGTTGAAGAAAGTTAGGCGTGGCTGTAAAAAAAAAACAAGGCGGTTGTTGTGACTGCTAGCGCTGCTAGGCTGCAGGACTCAGGTGGTTGTTCGAAAAGAAACAAATGAAGGCCGATGCGCGACATTCCTAGCCATAAAGCGGCTTTGGGCTTTGGCAACTTGTTCGAATTGTTGTTGTTTAAAAAAATACGTCCACTCCAACTTGATAAATGTCTGGTGCTTGAAATAACAATTCCATTAATTATTGATTGACACGAAAATCCCCATTTCAAGATATACAAAAAGATAGTACCGGTAATGGTATAACGCTGTGTACATTTCGGAGCACTCGGATTTTTGAAGATCCCCACACGCACTATAGGCTACAGTGAATTTAGATTTCACAAAACCAATATACATAACTATCATGAAAAAAAAACATGCGTCATCTCTAATCATCCGAGATGTAAAACAAACCCAAAAATAAATGATTGACACCGTGCCATGATCAGATAAAGAAAAAAACCCAGTTGAAGTGAGCAAGCAATAAGACTTGTCATCTCTTACAATTGAGATAAGACTCATTACGAACACAGACAGAGATCACTTCTTGGTTCAGTCGTGAATTCCTCCCTGCACCGAAAAAAGTCACAAATCGATCGTTGACTAGAAATTTATTTTAAAGCTTCCGAAATATTAATAATAATTAAAGGGATGGTGGAAAAACAAGAGGAAGATGTAAATAGTAACAGTGAAGCGACAGAAATTCCAATTCCATTGGAAGATCTATCACTAAACAAAAATGAAGCAAAAAGTACCGAATGGGATATTGTCAAATCTGAAAACGCCAACGTCGAAGAAAAGAAAAAATTCCATCCTATTTCGTAAAAATTTACTACAATTAAATTCCCGTGTTTTAACTGTAACCACAACGTCTTGTAGGAATTTCGAAACAATGGCTCATTTGCTCAAGGGAAATATCGGTACCGGTATTTTTGCAATGCCTTCGGCTTTCCTTAATTCCGGAATATGGGTTGGTAGTGTACTACTTCCGGTCATGGCAATAATTTGTACTCATTGTAAGTCGCAAAATAAACATTTCGTGAAATCTAATCACTAACTAATCCATTAATTGTTACAGGTATGCAAATGCTGGTGAGTAGATATGCAGATGACTGAAATAATCTATAATGTTAATGAAAACATCAATCACACATGATTTAACGTGTCTACAGGTAAGATCAGCAGCTGTCATGAAAAAAAGGGAAGGCGATTTTTCAATTTCTTACGCAGACGTAGCAGCAACCGCTTGCAAAACGGGTAATAATCCTAAATATGCAAAATATGCAAGAGCTTTCAGGTAGAGTACATAAAAATTTAATAAAACTGTGATATAGTTTTCATAAGAATTGTTTGGTAATAATCTGTTTTCTAGCATTACGATCAACGTTTTCATTTGCATTACTCAATTTGGTTTCTGCTGTGTTTACTTGGTATTTACGAGCACCAATTTGCAACAGGTAGATCAATATTTGTACATCAATCAAAAGGGTTTAATCGAACAACATTTTTAAAATCAGGTGGTTGAATATTACGCAGAGCTAGGATGGGATGTGCGCATTTACATGTGCTTTCTGACCATTCCGCTCATTTTCCTCAACTGGATTCGCAATCTTAAAATTATTAGCGCCTGTTTCACTAGTTGCTAATGTCTTGCAAATGTCAAGTATTGTCGTAGTTTTCTATTACATCTTCCGAGACCCTCTGCCGCCAGTCAACTCTAGGCCGGCTTTCGGCAGTTGGGGAGGACTGCCCTTGTTCTTCGGCACTACAGTCTTCACATTCGAAGGAATCGCATTGGTATTGCCATTGCAAAAAGACATGCGACGTCCATGGGATTTTAAAGGATGGACTGGTATTCTCAATACTGGAATGGTTATCGTTACTTGCATCTATATCGCCATGGGTTTCTATGGTAAAATATGATATAACAGATCATTTGGCCATTGGGGGATTTCAAACATTTTCGAATTTTCAGGTTATTTACAATACGGTGAAGATATTCAAGGAAGCATCACGCTTAATCTACCACAAGATGAAGTGTGAGTACCCTGTCACAGTTGGCGCAACAACATTATCATTAATCAATTTTGTTTTCGCTTGGCAGGTTAGCGCAAGTGGTGAAAATTCTATTGGTTATTGCTATTTGCGGAAACTATGCTATGTAATTGTTATTATCTTGCTCATTTCGTTTCAATTTAAAGTTTTAAGATTTCTTCTTTTTAAAAATACGCTATCAACAGGCAATTTTACGTTCCTATCCCTATTATGTGGCCAACTTTGTCAAAATACGCAGCGAGATACACAAATAATGATCTAGCAGCTGAATATATGTTTCGGACATTCATGGTCCTCGTTACCTGTAAGTTACAGATTAAAACGTTTGTTGCACTGGATATTTTAATCATTTTTTCGGTCATTTTTTTTTCTTTTTAGTGCTTTTGGCTGCAGCCATCCCTAAAATTGATTTGTTCATTTCTCTTGTAGGAGCTTTTGGCAGTTCATTTTTGGTATATTTGCGCCACGGCATCCTTTGCAAAGCTTGTTTAAAAAATAAATAACATTTTCTAATAGGCGCTGATTTTCCCACCGATACTCGAATACGTCACCTACGCACCTAACATAAGCAAACTAACCATCACAAAAGAAATTCTTATTCTTCTCTTCGGAGTTATTGGTTTCGCGACTGGTACTTACGCCGCCATTCTAGCCATTGTTCAAGAATTTAGCGGATCAGAATAGCAGATCGATTGCTGCAATACAAAACATTTGTCAAGATTTGATAATGTATAAACTAATGATAACATGAATATAATGACAAAATCCTACCGAATGTTGTTCAGTACATTTATTATGTCTCGTTCTTTCGACATTTTTTAAAAAAGATAACAATTCAAATTTAATCCCAATCATGATAAAATGTCATGTCAACGTCACAATGATGTATGTTTGTCAGTCGACAGCAATCTTCTCGACCCAATAAAAGTACACCTCTCCCTAAAAAGACTGAAACTGCTCCTATTTCATATAGTTTTGAAAAAAAAAGTGAACTATTGAAAACAAAATTTTGATTTACAGGATGGCGGAAAAACAAGAAGAGGTAAGCAGAAACAGTGAAGTGGTGACAGAACTTCCATTGGAAGATTTATCACCAGACAAGACTGATATCAAACGTCAGAGTGTCGAATCGGATATTGTCAAATCTAAAGATGAAGAGGTGGCTGCAACACCAGAAAAGAAAACCCAGTCTATCTCGTAATTGTTTTGTATACTATGTTTTTAATGATAATTGATCTTCTTTTAAATAATGACGGGTTTACGTTTGATAGAAACTTTGAGACGATGGCTCATTTACTGAAAGGAAACATCGGTACAGGAATTTTTTCACTGCCATCGGCATTTCTAAACGCTGGAATTTGGGTCGGGTTTGGGATGTTTCCAATCATAGCAATCGTTTGCGTTCACTGTAGGTTTGGTTAAATAAGTTTAAAACACTCCGCAATTTTTTAAAAATGTGTTAAATTACAGGTATGCAGATGTTGGTAATTAAATAGGAATAAATGGCAATTACTATGGCCATAACCCCTTGGCTTGTATAAAGTAATCAATAATGTTTCCAGGTCAAATCGGCAGCCGTCATGAAAAAAAGAGACCCCAAATTTTCACTTTCATATGCGGGTACAGCAGAAATGGCCTGCAGCACAGGAGCACCCCAATTTCAAAAATACGCGCGCGCTTTCAGGTGGGACATTTGAGTGACTCCACGGCTTCATTTTTTAATTTGCTTCGTTTTTCAAAATTAATTACAGTATAACGGTGAACGTGTTTATTTGCCTCAAACATTTCGGTGCCTGCGTTGTGTACTTGGTATTTACGAGCACTAATTTGAAAGCGGTAAGAGTACGTTAAAAAAGTAAAACATCAAACAGCCTCATAGAATGACAACATTTAAATTAGGTGATTGAACACTATACGGACATTCAATGGGATGTACGTATTTACATGTGCATACTAACAATTCCTCTCATCTTCCTCAACTGGATTCGCAATCTAAAGTTATTGGTGCCCGTTTCGATGGTTGCTAATGTTTTGCAAATGTCAAGTATTGTTGTAGTTTTCTATTACATCTTTCGAGACCGTCTGCCACCCATCAATTCTGTACCCGCGTTCGGTAGTTGGGGAGGATTGCCACTATTTTTTGGCACGGCTATTTTCTCTTTAGAAACCATTACCCTGGTTTTGCCATTGCAAAAAGACATGCGTCGTCCGTGGGATTTCAAAGGATGGACTGGTATTCTCAATACTGGAATGTCAATTGTAACTTGCATCTACATCGCCATGGGATTTTTTGGTATAATTGGATTAAATTATTGATCTTTTGAGTATTGAGCTTGGAACGTAACACTGGTTTCTGCAGGTTATTTGCGATACGGTGAAGATATTCAAGGAAGCATTACGCTTAATCTACCAGAGGATGAAGCGTGAGTTCACTTAGAGATTGTACGACAACATTTTGATTCATCAATTTTGTTCTCTTTCGGCAGATTGGCGCAAGTGGTGAAAATTCTATTGGTCATTGCAATTTGCGGAAACTATGCCGTGTAATTTAAATGAATTCAATCCATTATGCGCACATTATTTTGAAATCTTTAGTTCGATCCTACAGGCAATTTTACGTCCCTATTCCGATTATGTGGCGGGGTTTGTCAAAACACGCAACGCGGATTATAAAGAATGACCTAGCAGCTGAATACATGTTTCGGACATTCATGGTCTTAGTTACTTGTACGTTAAGTAGATTACAAGAGTATTATACAGAAGACAAGTTTTTTTGCTCCTCTTTTTTTGCTTATTCTTTTATTAGTACAGTCTCATGCATTTCTTCTTTGTATTTTATTTTTTTATTTTAGTGCTTTTGGCTGCAGCCATTCCCAAAATCGACTTAGTGGTCTCTCTTGTTGGAGCAGTTACTGGCACATTTTTGGTAATTTTCATGGTGAAAATTTGTTGAAAACGATGTTAACTTGTAAAAAAAATATGTTTCACAGGCGCTCATTTTGCCTCCAATACTTGAGTACGTCACCCTCGTGCCTAACATCAGCAAGGGAATGTTGACCAAAGATATTCTGATTCTTATCTTCGGAATTATCGGCTTCATAACCGGGACTTACTCCACTATTTTAGCCATTGTCAAAGAATTCAGCGGATAGGAAAAGCCTAAGAGAATTCACAACAACTGAAACGTTATCGTTTCTTAGATTTTCTGTTAAGAGTTTTCATCAAATGAAAATGTCTTCTCCATTTTGGAACTATCCCTTTCTTTATCCAGTTTTTTGTTACATCAAAATTCTATTAATAAGAACGCAATTAAACCCGACTTGTTTAATTTAAAATAAAAAAAAAATGATTTTCAATATAAGACATAATGACATCGCTGGAACGTTTTTCTGTCTTAGCGCAATACAAATATGGGGAAAACCAGATAGTAAGCTCAATCTTTCAACAGGCAAAATTCCCTGAAATGTAAACGTAACGACGTGGAGGCGAAACGTCCATTATTAGAGACAATCAGAACTTGCGCTATAGACATCTTTTTTTAGTTTTGAAAGGACAGATGTGCAGTGTCAACGCTCAAAGATAGAAAGTTTTTCTTCTCGCAAGTTTGGCGCTAGCAGATATGTCTTCAAAAATACCTGATGAACAAATGGTCAGTGAAAGTATGATACCTTTATTGGATCATTCAACAACTATCCAACCCATAGGAGATTCAACAGAAAAAATCATACCAGCGCCCATTACAGTCATCAGAGATGAAAGATTCCAACCCATATCGTAATTAAACTGTTAAATTGAAATTCCGCTGTATTCACATAATCAAAATTTAATGAAAGGAATTTTGAGACGATGCTTCATTTGTTAAAAGGAAATATTGGCACGGGACTCTTGGCTATGCCACGTATTTTAACCATGAAAAAGTTTGTAATTTAGGCATAGTTCAACTTTTCTGTTCAACCATAAATAAGGTGCGTTTCATAATTCTGGATTGTGGACGGGAAGTGTCTTGACGATCATTACAGCCTGCATATGCACCCATTGTATGAAAACGTCTTTTATCAGTTCACGACGATGTGTTTGCACTAAATATTTCCTTATTTTACTTGACAGGCATGCACATTTTGGTATTCAACATCTAGTCTGTGGGCTATATAGCATCAACATAAAATAGAAAAAACGACAAACAATCAATCCCTTATTGTTTTCCAGGTAAAATTAGCTGCCATCGTGAAAGAGAGAAGAGACTGCGTAATACCCGCTTCTTATGCCGAAGTGGCAGAAATCGTCTGTCAAACGGGGTCGCAACAATTCATAAAATATGCCAAATTAGCCAGGTTTGTAAACTAGTAAATGGCATATTCAATAAATTTTCAATATTGTTCGATTATAAACAACAGGATATCGGTCAATGTTTTCATTTGCATAAGCCAGTTGGGTTTTTGTTGCGTCTACTTGGTGTTCGTCGGCACCAATTTAAAACAGGTATCAAAAATCGACATCGCATCATCCTATCTATATGTTTCCCATTTTATTATATTCAGGTTGTCGATTATTACGCACCGAATTTGCAGTGGGACGTCCGTGTTTTTATGTGTCTTGTCACTATTCCTCTAATCTTTCTTAACTGGCTACGCGATTTGAAGCTCATGGCTCCAGTCTCACTCTTGGCTAATGTCCTACAATCAGTCAGCATCGTGATTGTTTTTTACTACATAACTCGAGATGGTTTACCACCCCTCAATTCCAAGCCAGCTTTCAATGACTGGGTCGGACTTTCACTCTTTTTTGGAACTGTTGTTTTCTCGTTCGAAGGCATCGGCCTTATCTTACCCATTCAAAAAGATATGCGTCATCCGCGGGATTTCGAAGGATGGAATGGAATCCTAAACGTAGGAATGGTTCTCGTGACTTGTCTGGAATTGGCAATGGGTTTTTATGGTCTTCTTTTCTCTCTCTTATCGATAATGAAGCACATCATGCATCAACAACCCCCCCTTTCTCTAGGCTATCTCAAATATGGAGCTGCAATTGAGGGATCCATTACACTTAATCTCCCTCAAGATGAGATGTGCGTGTTATTGTTTTGTCTGTTAGTTATAACACGCAATCACTCTCCATTTAATTACCAAAATTCCCATTATTACAGATTGGCCAGGTTAGTGAAAGTTTTTATGGTTTTCGCCATTTTCGGAAGTTATACCATGTAAGTATCACCAACCCATTTTTTTATTTATGCTGTAATCACGAGGAAAATGTCAAGAATTTATGACGTTGAATAGGCAATTCTACGTCCCAATCCCGATATTATGGCCCGTTTTGGAGAAGAGTGTAGAAACATTTAATAAATACCCGCTAGCGTCCGAACTCATCTTTAGAACTCTATTGGTTCTGCTGACTTGTAAGTACAGAAAATAAATTCCTTGGTGTGTCAATAATAATCGATATTTTCTCAAACCATACAAAAGTGATTCTGGCTGCTGCAATCCCTCAAATAGATCTGTACATTTCGCTTGTCGGAGCACTGGGAGGGTCAGCTTTGGTAAACAATTTCAGTCATTATCTAACCGGCAAAAAAAATATTAACGGTTTAAACAACAGGCTTTAATCTTTCCCCCAATACTGGAACTTGTCACACACCTGGCCGCATGTCAGCTATACGAACGTCGTCAAGAATTTCCTGATTGTAATTTTTGGTTTAACTGGCTTTACATCTGGTACATACGTTTCCGTTAAGGAAATTTTATCTGCTTACAGTAAGTGATTTCCGGTCGGGAATTACACTCTTGACTCAAAATTCCACCGATTTGATCAGTAAAATTTGAAAATTGAGAATACAGAAAGTTAAATTCTAAAGAGCACGATTTTTAACTGAACATGACTGCAAAAATGAAAGAATTTTTAAGTTGCTTTTTGTTTAAAATAAAAAAGACTGTTTTTATCAACCAAAAATTTTAATGGTGAAATTCGTAAATAAAAATGAATCATTTTACGGGTACAATCAGAAAAAGCACATATTTGAACGGATCGACCGCCGGCAGTATCGCATTTTTTTTCTTTGAAACGGAGATTTCCAAAAAATGGCAAGAGTAAATAGATCCTCCTTACGGCTTACGCCCCCCGTCGCCAGATGCCCTATCGCATCAAAACAATGTCTAACTGTCAAACACTCGAGCTGTCTAAAACCCAGATTTTCTAACCCATGAGCAATAGTGCAAAATGAAACCATTTGCCGGTTGTCCAATTTCTAGTTAGGACGGCAAAACAATAGGAATATTCTTGTGTATATGTAAATCGTGAAAGGAGTTCAACAGAGTTATTTCAAAGTTGAAATTCGTGTTAACAAATTCTTCTAGGGAACATTCTAGGAATACTTTAAAACTTTTTAGTCCTGATTGCAAACACAAATAATACAAAATGAGTCAAGGTTCACAAGAAAGTCTTGATTCCCATGAAAAACAACCTCTTCTTCAGCAGTTGTCTCCAGAGCGTACAAGGGTGACTGAACCTCTAGTTTGTTTCAGCATCAAGTAAGTAAAATATAGGTGACTTCATTTACCAGAAACAGGTTGCTAATAATTATCAAATAAAGTCTCCCAGAAGCACTAGAAGGTCAACCCATAGATTCAGAAGATCCTTTTGAAGCTTCCCACAGTAGTAATATTGATGATGAAGAATCCCTGTACCACAATGACACCTCAGAATGGAAAATGCTACCTCAAGAAACTCAACCTCAAGCACACAGGCCCATTTCGTGAGTAGAATATATCTTCTTGAACAATTATTGTTTCTAAACTTTGCATTCAACAGGAATTGTGAAACAATGGTCCACCTACTAAAGGGGAATATAGGAACTGGGATATTTGCTATGCCAGATGCATTTAAAAATGCTGGCTTACTGGTTGGTTCAATCGGAGTTCCTCTCATGGCTGTCATTTGTGTTCACTGTGAGTTATTTCAGTTCCCTCGTTTCTATCATATAAGAAATTTTAACAAATAATTTTTACAACAAGTTTCTTTTTCTTTCTCTCTCTTTCCCTCTTTTGTATATAGGCATGCACATACTGGTAAAATTCATTCAATGAAAATGTTTTGAATAAATTTAGCAAGAAAATAATCGCTTTCTTTTTACAATTTAATTAGGTCAAATGTGCTGCAGTCATGAAAAAGAGAAAAGGAGATCATTTTATGGACTATGCTGATGTAGTGGAAACTGCTTGCCAAACAGGGCCAGCCAAACTTGTTCCTTACAGCAATTTTGCAAGGTAAATACTTTTGTAAAAGAAAAAGAATATCTTCTAATGATGAATTGGCTGTATTGAAAAATATAGGAAGCTGATCAATCTTTTCTTGTGCGTTACACAATTCGGATTTTGTTGTGTTTATATAGTTTTCGCAGCAACAAATTTCGAACAAGTATATTAAAAACCTTCCGTTTAATACGCAAAAAAAGATTTTAATAAGGCTAACAAATTTTTCTTTGCAGGTGGTAGCACACTACGTGCCAAGCGTCGATCTGAGTATTCGATCGTACATGGCTATTATGACAGTATTTCTCATTCCGCTCTGCCTCATTCGAAAATTAAAATACCTGTCGCCCGTTTCTCTCTTGGCAAATATCCTACAAACAAGCAGTCTCATTCTTATCTTTTACTATATTCTTCAAGATTTGCCTAACGTGTCAACGCGCCCAGCATTTGGCTCATGGAAAACCCTGCCACTTTAGTAAGTTGTTTTTTGTTTTGCCTGGCGTTGTTCATAAGTCAAATTGGCAAGTCCGTAACGCTATTTTTATTTGGTAGTTTCGGCACAGCTGTGTTCGCTTTTGAGGGAATATCGCTGGTTTTGCCATTACAAAAGGATATGAGAACGCCAAAACAATTTGAGGGACTAACAGGAGTGTTGAATACTGGAATGGTCACGGTATCTGCCCTGTACTTTGCTGTCGGTTTTTATGGCTACCTGAAATACGGTGAAGTCATCAAAGGATCCATCACTCTCAATCTTCCATCGGAAGACTTGTAATGTCTTTGCCATGCTTATATATTAAAAATGTTCTTAAACTAATGATACATTGTTTTTCCCTTAGACTGGCGCAATTGGTGAAATTGATGGTAAAAAACAAAAAAGTTATTGAGAAAGTAATAGGAATAAAAAAAAACATTCTTTCCCTTAGATGGTGTTGGCTATTTTGGGAAGTTATGCTGTTCAATTTTACGTTCCGATGGAAATCATCTGGCCAACTTTATCAACATATTTTCAAACCAGTAGAAGCCAACTGATTGCAGAGTATACATTCCGGACCGTTCTCGTACTAGTAACTTGTAAGGAAAATACGCTCTTTTTTCCTTAAAATAAAAATATTAAAATTAGTACTTTTATTTGTAAAAAAAAAAAACAAAAAAAAAAAACAAAAAAACAGTTTGTCTAGCGGCTGCCATTCCAAAACTAGATCTCTTCATATCCCTAGTGGGGGCATTCAGCAGCTCATTTTTGGTAAGAGATCATTTCATTCAAGTTTATTCCCTGCCTATTCCTATATGCCTTTCAAGTGCCTCATAAGAATTGATTATTATATGCGACAGGCTCTAGTCTTCCCACCCGTCTTGGAACTAATCACTTTTTGGCCAAATGTGGGACGTTGGACGCTGACCAAGAACTCTCTGATCATTGTCTTTGGAATTATCGGTTTCCTAGCTGGGACGTATGCCAGTGTCGAGTCTTTGGTAGATGCTTTCTCCACATAATTTAGAGACTCCACGACCCTCTTTTCCCTCTCGTTTTCGGTGTCGTAATTGCCTTGTTGTCTCTACTCAATGTGCTTCGCATGACTTCTAGACACGTCCGGTCTCTTTTTAACTGCCCGATTTGATCAGTGAAAACGGTATTTTTATTTTGTACATCCATATCAATAAATATTGTTGGTGGTATTTTCAGTTTCAAACGAACGTTATTACCAAACTAAAACAAACAATCGAGATGTTTCGCAACTTTCGATTGCTTACGAAGCTAGAACCTAGAATAGACGAACATTGTGCCTACCTACTTTTGACGTTGATGAACATGTAGTGCTGACAACCACTTTTGACTAATCCCTGCCTTGAGCAGCCTTAGGAATGCCCATGCGACGCGTTTCGGTCAAGATATCTGAAAGGAGGCAAAGAAGTTATTATCAAGCTTCCTTATTCACAGCCGTAAAGTTCAACAAGCTTAATCAGATCACATTACAATACTACAGTTCACCTTTGAGACAGAATTTTAGATATGGCCCCCCAACCAGTTCTTTGCGCTTACAAAAACATCTGAATGGCTTTTTTTTTCACACCCTTTCTGTTTCGTCTGTAGAAAACATAGCTCTTTACCTGCAGTTGGTTTGCTTCAGCTACATACAGTAGTCCTTAATACTATTACAATAGTAAAGAAAATCAAAGACCAGTAGACAGAATTGTACTGTTTTGTAGTCCATGTGCTCAGCAAGGAAAAATTTCTACTTGAACACGTGCTCGACACAACCGTTTTACTTTACACGTCATTCTTTCTTTCGATTTGAATCAGAATAAACTAGTTCCAAGTACAAATTGATAATTACACATGGTGGAATGAGAAAATAAATGGAGCTGGTAGCCGTTGAACATCACAAGGCAGTAAAACGTGTAGGCAAAGGAATTTGGCCCATCTGCCATGAACATTTATGGCGTGCACACAAGTTCTGCTGGTCAGTACTATACTGATCCGTGGTATTTAAAAAAAAAAAAACGAAAGTTTATCATTGCATTTTACGCGCCCAAAAGCTCCAACCGTTATTTGCAGACGACTAAATAAACAGCGTTGTCATTCGATAAACATTTCCATCGAAGCCCTTTCGATTTTTATTTCAGTTCCGCTACTTCCGCATTCCACTTCACACTTGCTTACCAGTTACCACCTGTGAGTGACTATAAAATGATATGCAAACAAACTCGAAACGAGACTAAAGTCGGCCATTTTTCATGACGACAGTCTGTGGATTCAGCTGACACTACGTAATAAGACATTTACCGGCTGTTTGGTTGATGTGTTTAGTAGGTCATTTTGCTCGACAATGTCAATTTCAAATAAAAAATTTTCAAAAGACGCAGTGTATAGACACGACAATTGTATTATTACATATGTACCCGCCACACACACACACACGCACAAACACACAAAAATGGGATATTGTTTCTTCTTTTCAGGTGGAAAAAAAAAATTACAAAAAGCGGCTCTGCATTTTTTTGCACCGCATACACAAACAGAGAGGAGAGAAAAAAAAAGGTCAAATGAAATCGCTGACGTGCCGTCATTTTTTGTCGCATCTGTTTCAACCATACCCCACCTTGAAGCGAAGCTGGCCAAGACACACACTTTTAACACATGTGTATGCGGTACCCCGACCCACCCGTCCGAATTTTTTTTTAACCACCATCTACAATTTAACATCACCGATGAGCATCCACGAACGCCATGAGTGTCTTTCATTTCAGATCGATACTAACGGAGAGGGAGGAGGACATAATGAAAAATAAATGAAATCGGTATTTTTTTTAACGTGGCATATACAAACAATTGTTTTGAATTTCTTTGTAAAAGGAGACGATACTGTTTGAACGGAGCGGGATTGCGTGATGGAGGGGGGAGGGGGATTTCTTGGCACGAACCATCATCGTGTCGCGTGATGCTGTGATGAAGACGGGATCAGAATTGAGATCTCCATTTCTGTGTTTCTTTAACGGGGAGTTGCAGGAGAGAGGGTCGTCTTCTGGGTTTCAATTACTTTGATTGTAATCATTTTTATTTTTTTAACAAACTGGGAAGAGGGAAATTGCGGATGATGACGAAATTGGTGGTTAAAAAGGGACCGAGAGAAGTCAATGACAATTATTTATAAAATGGTGGGGCTGGCGGGCAAAATTAAGGCATTCTTCACACACATGACATGCAATTTTACATTCGCTCTGAAATAACTTAAGTATATAGCGCAAAACATTAGAAACCCGAATATGTAATATGTATATAGATAACAGCACGTTAGCGTTTTTTTTTTCCCTTTGTGGTGGCCATCACCTCTTTTTTTGCCGAAGGTACAGTACAAACACATTTTGACATCATCAAATTTTTTCCTTTTTTTTTGTCTCTTTTCTAGAAATTTTTGTTTTTTTATTTCTTTTCAAACACTTTGCGACAAATCAGGGGGCAAATGAACAACAATTTTACATTATCATATCTCTAAAATTTCTTCTTTTTTTGTAACTTTTCTTTAAATGTTGCAATAATTTGGGGGAGAAGGGGAAAACGCTATTTAGAATTATATAAACATTGAACTATTCGAGGCACTCTCTCTCTCTCTCTTTCTCTCCTCCTCACCATCCCTTTCTCCTTCTTATCCCATTCAAGTCGTTCCTATCGTTACGAATACAATTTGGAAAACACACAAACTGTAAGGTGCAGCTGATAGGAACCAACAAAAACACCATCCATGTTATAATTTGATGTAACAGAGTTGTCAATTTCTTTTTCCTCGGGGTTTGGGGGATGGATGGGGATTGGTATAAATTACACACGCAACGATGATGATAAGATTATAAAGATATTGGTGTTTTGTAACTCGATATATAAATAATTAAAAACAAACCGAAAAATAAAAAATTTAAAAATAAATTGGTTATTATGATACACTTACATACTGATTTTGGGAACCCTCATCTTTTCCCGCTAACTCTGCAATGAACGTCCATCTCAACATCCTTTATTCTCCTGAGAGCTCTATCAGAAATTCGCTCTCAGGGTTTATCGTTTCGACACGCGCGCGCAATCATCACAGTTGAGGTTTCGATCAAAAAAGATTTAAAAAAAAGAAAAAAACTAAACAGAAAAAAAAAATGGGGGCCCTTTCTCCCTTAAAACTTCAAAGGGATACAAAAGAGAGACGAGATAAAGAGTTAAGAAGATTTTCTCAAAGCAAATGGGGGAGAGTGGGGATAGAAGACAGAGAAAAAAAAACGGACCCATTTTCCTTTTTTTTTCTTCCCCCCCCCAAAAAAAGGACGGCGCTAAAATTTTTTGTCTTTTTTTTTTTTATTATTATGTTGATTTTTTAAATCAAGAAGAAGAAGAAGAAGCGAACCGATCAAGAAGGCACTTGGACAAAAGAGAGGGTTAGAAAAAAGAAAAAAGGAGCAGAAAGAGAAGGGTAGAACGTCAAATGTTGTCGTTTTCTTCTCAACGACCTCTTTACTATCGAGGCATCCATCCGTTTCACACTTCCACGTTGAGAAACGGCGATGAGCAGAAGGGTTATTTTTTCTCTTATTTTCTTCAATTTTCTTTGTAACAATTTCTTCAGGCGCCCGTACAATCGATTTCCACAATGTCTTTGGGTACGTCGACAAACTGGTAGACGAGACGTTGGCCGTCCACTTTAGCCAAGATGCCGCGCTGGTAATAATACCTGAATTTATCAATGAAAAAGAAACAACAAAGTTGTTGGTTAGTTTTTAGCTTGGGCTTCTTTTGTTGATCTGTCAACTGTCGAACTGCATTGTCGAGGCTGGCGGAAGAAGAAGAAAGAGAAACGCGCGTACCTCAATGCTCTGCCCATGGTCTCGTAGTTCATGTCGGGTTTGTTTTTATGGAGACCCCATAATCTGGAAACGGCTTTAGAGTCGACCAACTTGAAAACGCCTTTCTCCCGGTTGGTCCACTTGATGTAGCGCGGACAGCAGTCCTTATCTTGGAGCAATTTCAAGAGAAACTCCCACAGGTACGTCGTCGATCCAGCTGCACACATCCAACGCAAAAACAAAGAAGAAGAAACATTTTCATATTTAGATGAGACCGTTAACGATGACAAATTCTTGATTTTTAATTTATTATTTACCTTCTCGGTTTTTTCTCTTGCCGGATGGGCATCCATCAGGACCATCGGGATTGCGTTGTTTCTTCATCTTTTTCCTTCTGTGTGGAGACTCGAGTCCCGACTGACCGGAATAGCCTCCACCTACACCTCCTCCTACACCGCCGCCAACACCCAAGTTGTAAAGTTCGTTGAAATAGTTGTCTTCACCGCCGCTGGGACTTCCGCCACCGCTCGAAATGGGACTGGCCGTCGACGGGGCTTGAATCACTGAAGTCGGAACGCTGGGTACGTTAACGTTTCCGTTCACCGGAGAGCCGGAGAGCAAAGCCGCCATGGCCGATGATGGGCCGGCTGGATTGTGATGGTGGTGGAACTGGTGGTGTTGATGAAGGTGATGATGATGGTGAGCGTTGGCCGGTGATCCAGGGATCGACGGATGAAGATGAAGAGACGGCGGACCCAAAGAAGGTCCTCCTCCGACACGCGAATGAAGCAAACCATTGCTGTTGCTATACAACTGTTGCTGTTGTTGTTGTTGTTGTTGCTGTTGCTGCTGTTGAAGCTGTTGCTGGGAATGGATGGCGTAAGATGAGGGCGGATGAGCCGACAAGGGCGTCGACGGCGGATGGAAATTGTCGAAACTGTCATTGACAGCTGCACCACCAAAGAGGAGAAAAATGGAAATAAACACATCGTTAGATGGAAAGTCGGTAAAAGTTTGCCATTACATCATCGAGTTACTACTTTAAAGAGATAGAGAGACAGAGCTAGAAAAATTCCATCAGCCACCCAATCAAAATGTGTCCGTTTTAACGGCCAAACGAGTAAACGACCAATACACAATCAAAAAGCAAATGAATTCCAAAATTGGATTCCCTTTTTTTTTTTTTCAACCTGTGGCGTTTTCCCCCTTTTAATTTAATTGAAGAAACCCATGTTTGGAATATCATATTTCTCTTTTCTTGGTTGGTTCTACATATTTCGGATTTAACTGCCTGTGCAAATGATAACATTGACAATAAATCTAAAGTGAAAAGGAGGAAAAATGTATGGGCAAATATGTTGTCGGACAGTTCAAGGTTGATGGATACAGAAAACTTTATCCATGACCATGTAGGAAGAAAAAAGAGTCCATGACGGATCGTATATACCAATAAAATAATTCAAGCGGCAGGACAACAAGAAGAACGAGACTCAAAACTTTCTTCTTCTTCTTATTGTTTTCTTGGTCGTCGAAAGTGAACGGAAGAAGAGAATCTTTTAATTGGGAAAACAGCTACAATAGGAAGTGACGAAGAAAGCCCAGCCAAAAAAAAAAAGATGTATGCAACAGGAGAACTTGGTGAAGATGAGAAATTAGAAAGTCGAAAAATTGCCTTGTG
The DNA here is from genome assembly GCA_030770115.1 of Daphnia galeata. Lineage (NCBI taxonomy): Eukaryota > Metazoa > Arthropoda > Branchiopoda > Diplostraca > Daphniidae > Daphnia > Daphnia galeata. The sequence continues at coordinate 8,589,585 of CM061117.1, forward strand.
TGCAACAACCCCCGAGAAAAGAAAAAATAGAAGACAAGTAGGAAATGAGTTCCCAGAAAGTTGAAGAGAAAGAAAAAAAGCCATCATTTCCGCTGCCGAGAGAGTGACTTCCTTTCTTCTTGTTCTTCACTTTCAAAAAAAAAAAAATCCTCGACTTGTTCACTCCTTGTTTTCTTTTTTTTTTCTCACTCGTAATAATAAATAAATAAAATACAAAAAATCAAAAAAAAAATGAGCGCTTCCTTTTCCACTTTTTCCTCCCCAACGCCGCCCACAAGACAATCACCAGCCATCCAGAAGGAGCGCAACAGTCTCTCACATTGATATGTATATATTTAGAAGATACAGGACGCAGAGAGAGAGAGAGAGGTGGCAATAATAAGGAGGGGGAAAGAGAAAAGGTGATTTCTTCTTAATCTGTTTGGCTGACGTAAACGCGGGCACACACACGACGATTTTCACGCGACACGCGCACATTACAGACGCTTCAAGAGCCGCTAGTAACCGCTAACCGTCTTATATTTTTATAAATAACAGCCAAAAAGAGGGGGGGGGGGGAGAGAAAAAAAATCTTACGATATAACGATGTGTTTTGTTCGTTGGAGAAAGAAAACGGAAAAAAAAAGAGTTAGTGGTGTCATCATCGTCATCCTCCTTCCTGCAGCACATAACCGTTTTCTCTTGGGTCATAACGAGCTGCTGCGTTTCTCAATGACAACCAAACCCATCGTCCTCACGAAAAGATTTTTCTTCTTCTTCTTCTTGATTCCCTCCTCTTTTTTTTATCGACACACCGTTTGGCAAAGGAAACCACAACGGCCGGGTAGAAAAGAGATTTTTTTTTTTTCTCCCGAACGGTAGTTGAAATGGCGGCTGCACATCTGGGAACATCTCCGATCCTTTTTAACACTTGACAAACGGGCACCCAAAACGACTTGAAACATGTGATGGTCTCGGCGGTGGTACGTCTCTGGCTGGGGGGAAATGGGGCCATCATAAAATAATAAGTTCCTCAACAAAATTCGGGAGAAAGAAAGAAAAAGAAAAAAACGAGGTGTGCGTCCATTAAGAAACTCAATCCCACCCCACCCAAAGTACACACACATAGCGAAATGGCTGGAAGAATAAGACAAAAAAAAAGTTTGTAGTTAAGTTCACGGGTTGCGCACCGCACATATTATTTGGCATGAGATTGCATAATTTCACGCCAACGGGATGGAAAACTCAAGGACAAATCTCCTCCCTTTTAGTACTTGTTTCTTCTTCTTTCTTTTTTTTTCCCCAAGTCACTACTTTTATTTATCGTCCCGTATAGTATTTATTCAAATAAAGAGAAAAAGGAAAGAATCTGAGCAGCCAAATTTCTTCCTGGTTAGTTCGTCCTCTCTTCACCTTCATGAAGAGAAAAAAAAAAAGACAAAATCTCGGGTCGTTGGCGCGTCATCGTAAATCGTCTCTCGACTTTAGTAGCGGCCGTCTGTCTGCGTCTATACGAGGCGATTGCGAATAATCCCGCAGACTTAACACAACAACTCGACGCTCGTCGATTATTTCACTCGACCAAAAAAAAAAAAGAATTTAAAATAATAAATAGAAAAAAAGGAATGGGGAATTTTTCCCGCGTGACGTGACCGCGAAATTCCGTTTGACCGCTGGTCTTCTTCTCTTATTACTTACTCTCCCGACCGACGACGACCGAAGGTTTTTTTCTTTCTTTTCCTGATTCTTCTTCTTTCTTTCCTTCTTGTTCTGGCTATCAGAGAAGCGCAAAGGGTGGGGAGAAAAGAACGCGGATGAGATTGAAAGAAAAGAAGCCACTGTGTGTCTTCACGGCGGCCTTGAAAACGGTCACTCACGCGGCCAGACACACGTACACACACACACACACACACACACGGATATGATTCTCTCAGAAAGAAAGAAGAGGGCAAATAAAAAAAGGTCAAACGTTCATATAACATTCGGTAGGTTAGCGTGATTACTGAAAGGCAGAAAATTGGCTGCCAAAATTTGAATGAAATCATTTCTTGACTGTTCTATATTGCCAACTGGTTAAATCAGGAGTATACAGGAGGTGTATGGGATTGACATTAAGAAGAGATTGAACTCCACCCCACCCAGCAGGGGAACCGGTCGTTAAATGTTGAGCTCGAGTCAATCATCGATCGTCTGAATTTCGTCTTTTTTGTTGTTGTTGTGTGTGATACCGGCGGCAACCACTAGCCACTAGCGCGACATTGACGCCATCGGGAGTTGTACGTGTAAAGGCAAATCGGGGAAAATCCTCCCCTTCTGACGTCAATCCCACCCACCGTGAACTGCAATAGCGTGGCGCGGGAGCAATACTGATGCACGTCCGACGTCATCGCCACTATTTTCTATCTCCCCCCCCCCCAACCCTCTTTCTTTTTTGTGGGTGAGTGCCGTGCACTGCAAATATCGATCCTATCTCACGCACTGTCCGTTTCGCTTCTCTCGATTTTTTTAAAAAATCCACCTTTGTCCTGATTGAAAGTTAGGGGTTTCTTTTCATTTTGATTTGTTTCATTTTCTTACTATTTTCTTCTCATTTATAGACTCAACTTTTAAATGAAAAAGAGAGAAAAATCCGAAGAAAGAAAAGAGCTCTGGACGCGACCCAATGCGGCGTGACTGAACTTCCTCCACGTTCACACTCTCACTCTCGGATAGTCTTCGCTTCTTTTGAACGCGCGTGCTATCAAAAAAAAAAGGAAAAGAGGAAAAGAGAAAGTTAACCTAACGTCCTAGACGCACAAGGCAGGAAAAAGAAAGGGGCGGATCATTTTTGATTGCACGCCAAAGACATTCACAGTTTCTTCTTTTTTTTAAAAAAAAGAAGAAGCGAATCTTCTTCTCTCTTTTGGAAACACGTCGGCGGATATGTGGTGGCGTGGGACTTACGAAAAAAATATAAAAAAAAAACGGGACAGACGCAACAACAACACGAAAAGAAAAAACTTTCACGCACGCAAATTACAGGAAGATGAGTGTCTCGGTATAGACAAAAGAGAGAAAGTGAGACTCGTCCAATGGTCCCGTTATTAAAAAAATAAAATTATTCGTTACCTCCTCCTCCTTGCGTGTCGCGCAACCGAAAATAAACCTATTATTATTTAAACTTAAAATAAATTTTCTATTTCCATCGACGTCACGTTGAATACTTTCAACGACTGGTGATGCTGTTTGCTTCTGTCGCTCAGCAATCGATCGACTTTCGATTCGTTCGCACGACATTCCCGGAGAGAGGGAGGCAACAAACAACAAGTGACGGAATAAGCGTCACTTCAATCACTTCAATTCCAATTTGACTTCTATTCTGTTGTGTGTACAAGAGATGCGACGTACAGAAAACTGAGTCACTACCAACAATCGACTACATCAATCGCGAGTGAAATCTCAACAAAAAATTTAAAAAAAAGAGGATCATCATCTTCTTTTTTTTTCTTTCTTCTTACGTTCACTTTGAATTTATTTTTTGAATGCAATTCCTATTTTTATTTTAAAAGAAATCAGCAGCGTCGCGACGTCTCGCCACTAAACGACGCATGACCATTTTATATCGTTTCCGTTTCCCGGTTTGTTTGACTCGGAACGGGAAACGGAAAAAAAGAAACTAGACGATGTGTTGTTGTTGGGTAATTCTTTTTTTTTTTTAAATAAATTCTCTCTTCAAAAACTCTCACTGCCCCCCCCCCCTTATTTTTCTTAAACCAATAACAAGACAAACATTTCCTAACCCGACCAAAACACGCCTAAACCTTCGTTTCCCCCCTTTTTTTTGTTATCCAGCTGGTATCTCGGGTGTGTGAACAAGTCAATAAAGAAGAAGAAGAAGAAGAAGAAGAAGACAACATTTACTATGTCCCTTGGGCTGGTTCTTCTTCTTCTGGTTCTCATGTATGGAAAACATTGGACAACAAGTTGACTGTTGCTGGTTACTTTCTAAACATTTTGTGGCCCAGCCCTGGTCGACCTTGAGAAGAGGCACTGTTGTGAGCAGCACCAGCCCAAAAAAAGACCCTCCGTTCTTCTCTATCGTAACGAAAGGGAGAGTTTCGTGGTGTTATTTGTTATTATATTTCCTCACTAGAGCCCGATGAAGAAAGACTTTTGCGCCACTTGATGGAAGGTTTTTCTTCAAGTTCAAAAGGGAAGCAAGAACAAGAAAAAGGGGGTGAACTGGAAAGGAGATCAAAAATGAATAGGGAAAAAACGAAACGTGGGAACTACTTGGGAGAGAGAACGACATCCCCCTCCTAACCAACCAACAGGTCAATCGTTTGGAACGGCGGAACAACAAATGGACTCTTTTTTTCTTTCTCTTGGGGGGTAGAAAACAGGAAATTCAAAACAACATCCCCCATCAATAATATGAGCAGAAAACAAAAAAATGAAAACAGCCAAAATGTGTGCAACAACCGAAATTTTACCGTAAAGAGAACGTTGCTGATGAAGGACAGAGAAACGTTCGTAACAGAAGAGCGGCTGCGGGATGAATCGCTGCCCAGCACCGCCACCATTACTGCAGCTACTCGAAGAAGAAGAAGAAGAAGAAGAAGAGGAAGAAGAAGAAGAAGAAGAAGGAGAGGAAGAAGTGATAGGCGATGGACTTTGGCTATCAACCAGGTCATCCTCGTTGCCATAAACACCACCTTTATAGATACACATCCAACAACAGCCCCACAACCAGACAGATTTTTTGTTTTAGAAAATATGTTGTGTAGTTTTTAAAGTTAACGATGAATGTGGCGTGTTATTTAGGTGGAGGACGACATTTTCTGTAAAATAAGGGTTCCAAGCGAGATGGGTGGAAAGTTAATGGGATTTTTGTTTTCCCTTTACCTGATGATTGCAGTCGTGATTTTAACTCGTCGTTACTGGTGTGGCCGCTGCTGCTGTCCACGTCAGAGACGCCGCTGTCGGCCGGTGAAGGTGGTAACGATCCTGCCCGTGCGGATGTGGTTCACAGGAGAGACGACGACGACGACGGGCAACAGCAACAAAAACACACAAAGTCCAAAAAAGAAAAAAAAAAAGAAACAACCGTCAGTTAATGTTGTTGTCCAACCAAAAGTCTAAACAGAATGAAATTGGTCTGGCAAAGAAGAAGAAGAACTCGGTCGGGACGGGCCAGCTATTTCCTGTCAATTTCCCCAGAGTCAACAAGAAGAGAAAAAAAAAAAGAGGAACGAAGAGGAAACGCACACACACACATAGAGGAGAGAGGCTAACTCATCATTGCTCAGCTGGCTCATGAATCACCTCCGCCCCAGTAGCTTCTTCTCTCATACCACACAGTTTCCCCATCTAGAAGTAGTAGTAGAGTATAGTGCAGAGAGTATAGTAGTAGAGGAGAGAATTTGTCAGAACAAACAAACTTATATAGCCCGCCCTGTGTGAGTGTTTGTGTCTAATTTCGGACGGGCAGAGAGTAGTTCACTTTTTCCCACTTTCCGTGGGAAGTGGCGCGGAAATAAAGAAAAACAAGACCAAGAAGACCAAGAAGAAGATGTTACTCTCCTTTGCCAGCCGTCTATACGTTTTGACCCCTTGTTTGTCAAAGAGTTTGACCTCATGTGTGACCGACTCCGACACGTATCATCTTCACTTTGCGCCCCAAAAAAGGAGACGAGAAACGGTCAAGTTGATATTGTTCAACTCCAGGGGTGGCCAATTAGTCCGGATATCTAGCCGCTGCCTCTTCGTTGGTGGCCAAGAGCAGTTTGTCATTTTCACTCGTGCCAGCAAAATCCACCACCCCTCTTCCCTTTTTGTGTGTGTGTGTGTGATCTAATTCCATCCGCCAGAGAAGAAGAAGAAGAAGAAGAAGCGGAAAACAACAAAAATGAAAGTGTACCGGGTTTGACGTGCGGATGATGAGCTGGCACCAGCGACGGATGACGGAGAAGTTGTTGCTGCTGGTGAAGGTTTAAATGGTGATGGTGGTAGGGTCCAGGTTGTTGTTGTTGCTGTTGGTGGTGGTCGGCAGGTCCGGCCGGACGCAAAGCTGGATGACCCGGTTGAAGGATACTGTGCAGATTGACCAGACCCAACACGGCGCTGTTGTTGTTGTTGTTGTTAGCGACCAATCCGGGAACAGAAGCGCCCGGTTGTTGGCTGAGGATTCCACGAAGGAGAGTCCTCGGAGGTTCGCTTGAAACCGGAGAAGAAGAAGAAGAAGTTGTCGTTGTCGTCGTCGTAGGAGGTTGTTGTTGTTGAAGTTGATGAAGTTGTTGGCGAGAAACGGTCGACGATTGAGCGCTACCGGCGGCTGTGGTAGTGGGCGAACCCGTCTCCGTGTTGTAGCCGTTATTCCTGGCCGCTTGCAAGACCAGACGTCCAGCCGATCCAGCACGACTGCCATCCACTGCCGTATCCACTACAAGAAAGAAAGAAAGGACAAAAATTATCATCATGAATCATGGATGGAATTCACCGCATGCCAAGCCATCGATACACCGGCCCGTCTGCCGGCCTGCGTCTACAGTATCTGGCAACAGATATGACTCTTGTGTTATAAATAAAATATAAATTCTATATGACGTTTGCGTAGAGATGAGCTAACACACACACACACACCCTCTTTTTCCTCATATTTTTTTTTTTACCATTTTCTTTTTGTCTTTTTTTTTTAAATTAAATGGCCTCGTAAATCATCATCGTAGTGGCTGGCGTTTTTTTTTTTTTTTTGTTTTTTTGTTTGATTCCATTTTTGTCCAGGCGCGAAAACGCACCTTTTTAATTTCTATTATTTTCGAGTTTCTTTATTTCTATTTTTTGGGCCGGATCCCAAGCAAAAAAAAAAAAAACGACTTTTCAAATTCTATTTTCGTTCGGTTGTTTTTTTTTTTTGTTTTTTTTTCACGTGGGTTAGTTTTGTCATATTTCCACTAGGGAGATCCGTTCAAAAGGTTTCATCATTCGAATAAGGGGTGAAAAAGAAAGAAATAAAGAAAGAAGCCATATCATAGTAGGAAAAACGAAAAGATGGTTAAGCGCAATCAAATAACGGACCCAACCAAACAAAACAAACGTGGACTTGCCACGCGACGAGTCCCTCAACAAAATCGTTCGTCACGTTGTTTTGCCTCGTTTCCACACACCGCGGAGAGGTGAAGGATAAAGAAACCCCGTCGTTGAACGGCGATTATATTGCAGTCGTTTTGTTGTTGTTACAACTCGCGTGGTGGCATACTTTCACTCTTCGACATTCCCGAAAGGCACAGCACAAAACGGGCAAGAGAGAGAGAGAGAGAGAGAGAGAGAGAAAAAGTGCACAGACACAGAGCCAGGCGAAATCGTGTGCCGTCAAAGTCCTTGGCCTCAATCGGTTCCTCTCTCTCTCTCCTTCTGTTTGTCTGTGTGCTCCATTGATTACACACTCACGACACACAAGTCAAGTCATCCGAATGAAACAGACACAAATTTCAAAAAAAAAAAAAGAAGTCATGAAATGAAATTGCAAAAGCGCATGATTTTCAAACATTTTTCTTGAAAAACGGAATGAAATTTTGTTTCGTGATAGCGGATTGTTCTCCCGCATATTCCCCCTGACTTAAAAAAAGGGACTCGACCTCAATTTTTGGTTGTTTCCAGTTCAGCCCCAAAATGTCAACGGTATCATTTTCAGCTTTAGTGTGCCGTTTTTGTACAGAAATAGGCTCAAAAAGTGCCTTTTGTAGTAAAGGTGCACAACACATTATATACAGGTACCAGTAGCATCAGTTTCTTTTTCTACCATTTGAAAGATGAAGGACCCCCTCGATTTCAGGTCAGGTGAATCACCAGAAAAGAAAGAAAAAAAAAACAAAACCCAAAATAATATAAAACAGGGAAATAGAACGAAATGGATCGAGTTTTGACTCGATATTCCTGTTGGGAATTAGTGGGCGCGCTCTTGTGTTACCAATAAATAAATAATATAAATGGCGTCATCAAACGACGATATCCAGGGCAGAGACACTGAGACCTAGACGCGACGAAAAGTTGGATAAATTGGTTGTCATCAGAGAGGAAGAGAGTAGCGCCGTATACATATAATATGGCAAAATGGTGGTGGTGGTGCAAGTAGGTTAGCGGGACAAGAGAAAGTGAACGTTTTTTTTTCTGTCTGCAATTTTTACAACCAGACATGAATAAAGAAGAAGGGAGAGTGTAAATACATACGCGATTTACATCATAGTTGTCTGATCTCCACTTTGACGACCTTGTACTTTTTGTTATTTTATTGAAGTTTTCTGCGACCTCTTTTCTTTTTTCTCGTCGTCCAAAAGAGTTTCACACCTCACCAATCAAGGCTACACGATTTGACCAAAAAAAGGTAGACGCGAAATAATTTGACGATTTTTCCTTGGTCGTCGTTTTGGTTATTTCCCGAACAAATAGAAAAAAAAACAAAAAAAACCGCAACCCCGACCTCAATGATATTCCCATCAAGCCAGTCGTTGGTTTTCCAGTGCACACACACACACACACACGCACAAACAACCCACCTGTGTGCACACACCAGTACACACGGCTCGGCATCAATTCTTTCGTTCCATTTCTTCGTCTGGCAAACTTTCCCTTTCGTTCCGTTCGTTCCGTTCGTACGCATGTTGTTACTGTTTCTTATTTGCCTTTCATGTGACATCCATTCAATTCCTTTAAATCCGCCCAATCGACCCAGCAAAGCGTCGAGACTCTCGTTGACGTCACGATGTACATATGACGTGTCTACTCTCTCGATCCTCTTTTGCGCACATCCCCTTACCCGTTCCTCAACGTCAAGCAACACACAAACTCTAGTCGATGCGATCGAATACGAGGAAAAGGCAAGCCATGTAAATCGGGTTGCGGTTGCTATAGTAACAGTGGCTGTTGCTTTTTCTCACTCCAAGACGCCAAGTCCCCCCCACCCTACCGACGTCAAAGGAGATAATCAACTTGTTTTCTTCATTCGTGAAAAAGCTGCAAAATGGCGCATTGTGTCATCATCTTTCTTCTCTCCTTCCTATTCTTTTAATATTGTTTTTTTTTTAAAGAATTGTGTGACAAGACTGACGGTGTTAGGCATTGCTGATGGATAATCGGCAGTCGAAAAAGACATGACGCCATGAATATCTCGGGTGGTGGGGGTGGTAAATGCTTTTCTCGGAATGATTCTGGATGTTTTGCGGGAATGACACGGTCATATACATCACAGAATGGGAATCATTCCCGCAGCTATTTTTATCATTTATGTTTTCTGGTTTCTTTTTTTTTCCCCTTCTCCGTTTGACTGTAAATAAACCAATGGCGGGGCAACGCACATACAACAGCAACAAGAATAAAAGGCACCTCAACGTTGTCAAACGGAAGTACGGAACGATCGATTGAGCTTTTGGGGGAGATGAAATAGGAGAGAGAGGACAAGTTGTAGCGACGTTCGTCAACGACGAACGTTAATGACGTCGACAGCAACCGGACTCTGAGAGCCTCTCTTCAATTGCATTAGCCCGGCCAACAAACGATGCGGAAGAGCCGGAAGTAAGAGAGCTACGAAGAAATGAACCGTTTCTCTATCTCGACTCTCCAATGAAATAAAATTCAATGGCGAGATTGGAACTCCTTCACGTGTGTGTGCATCTACGAATCCAAATTGGACGAGGAATCGTTCAGTTGGAAGTTCCAGACACACGAGAGCAGACAAAAGAATTAAAATGAAAAAAAAAAAGAAAGAAAGAAAAGAAATCACAACATCTGCGTTCTGCTTCTGTTGTTTTCTTTTGAATTCTGCAGCTTCAAATCAATAGAAGGCGATGATGAAAGTTTCTACGGAGAGAGAAAGAGGAGATATGTTCATCATCTCTCGTTTCCTATTTGGTTCTCTGAAAAGTCTGGCTCAACCAAAAGGAGACAAGGAGCTAGACAGACAGACAGACAGACAGAGAGACAAGGAAACATTGAGAAGAGGATAGAGAGCAAAGAGTAGAGAAAGACGAGCAGCAAAGGAAATCAAAGACGACGATTCCCGCGTGCCGAACTCCGTCCGTCTTTCCTTCTTTTTATTCGGCGAAAAAAAAAAGAAGAGAACTGAGGCAGATGACGGGACTATTTGGATTGGGTGCCCAGGCACAGGGAAAGGTTAAGGTACATATATAAGCAAAAGGTTGAAGGGGCGGTTGGTGAGGGTGGTAGGTGGTTCGGATGACGCGCGACGACGACGCTCGTTCTCTCCCAATGACGCAAGCAAAAAGGTTCGATCAATGGCCTTCCCCCCCAAAGACGGACGGGACCCATTTGCTCGGAATCACAAGAAAAGAAAGAAAAAGAAGAAACAGCCAGGCAGTTGTCAAAGACTCAAAATGTATAGAATTCTTTCTACCACTAATACTACCTTGCAAAACCCTCCCCCCTTTCGTTTCTCGTGTATGTAAAATTCATCAACAATTCATCGAGCCTTTCTCTTTTGAACGGGAATAGAACGGACGAGATTGAGGCAACAGTTGCTTAACGTTAGGAAATCTCTTCTAGCTTTCATTCTTTGTTTTTTTTTCTTTCTCTCTTTTCAAAAACATGAAAGATACAACACGACCGATGACCAAAATTCCACTTCATGAATGTTTGTCTGTTGTATAGGAAAAAAAGAGACTTCAAAGACATTTGAAACGCTATGAGGGTAGGAAATCACGCGGTCGGTCGGTTTCCTTGCATCCGCATTGCCGGAGTCGCTGTCCCTTTAGATTGTTTGTCCGTACTACACCGTTGCATTGTGTTACTACTATATTAAAAAAGGAAAAAAAAAAAAAAAGAAAGACAAAATGGGAAATAACTTGGCAGTTTTTCCTCATCCCATCCATCACCGGGCGATCACGGCCTCTTTCTCTCCTCTCTCATCTCCGTTCGTTCAACCTTTTCACGCAAGTCGACGTTTTCGTTGGATACAACCCGATATCTTGTGTGTGTGTGTGTGTATGTGCGTACATCTCTTTCGGTTGAAACAAGAGAGAGAGAGAAAAAAAATAAAAAATAAGGAATTCGGGACACGGGGCAGCAAAGCGACTGTCATAGGTCCGTGACTTGGCCGCCGCTCCTTTTTCTCTTCCGTCCATTTTTCTCCGTGCGTGTTTTTCGCTTTCAATTTCTTTCTCGTTTCATCACTGCACCGAAATTCCCCCGCTGTTTGTTTTCTTCCACAGCAGAGAGAACAAGAGAATTTGTTTGGACTCCAATGAAACATTTGAGCTGTTTCTATCCAGAGTCACAAAAATAATAATCATAAATTCATAAACCGTTTACCGATTTCTTTTTAAAATGGAAAAAGGAAGAAGATGTAGGTCACAACCTTTCTCTCTTTCCCCATTCGGTGCAAAATGGCAACCATACATATCCTCCATAGAGAGAGAGAGAGAGAGAGAGTAAAAAGAAAAAGGGAAATCTTAGTTGGGGTCTCTCTCTCTCTGTCCTTATATAGGAAAAAAAAAAGGCACAGTGGTATGGGGCCCTATCCGCTTGCCCCCGTTTTATTATTATTATTCTTTTCTTCTTCTTCCTTTCGACGCGATAGAAACTAGGCCAACGGAGGCAGTACCATGTTGGATGTGTCTCGATTTCCATCATAGAACAGCAGCTCAACTCCTACGACGACGACACTTGATTTCAAATAAAATTACATGCGCCATCTTTGTGAAAGTGAAAGCTGTGAGCAAGCCCAGCACAGCAGTCCAAATGGGTTGCACACGCGAGAAGGAAGAAGGCAAGACGTCAAGTTGAACCAATTGAATAGCAACTTAAAAAAAAAGAGGAAAGACAAGCCCGACTAAAGAAAAAAAAAATAAACAAAATGTAGGGCAGGGTCTCCCCTCTCTTTACTCTTTCTTTTCGCATTTGAGATTTTACAATTACAAAAATCCAAAAAAAAAAAGGGAAAAAAAGAGAGAGGCCCGCCCTCTTCCTTCCTTTTGAACCAACCTACTCTCCGTTTGTCCTATTTTACACACGCACGAATTGTGTGTGTGTGTGTGTGTGTGTGTGTGTGGAAACGAACGGGAAAGGAAGGATTTCACTTTCCAGACAAGAGGCGGGTCACGACCAAACGATGGCGAAATGTGTCCGACACGATACGGACGCCATAAAGAGCAGATCAAAAAAAAAGAGAGAGAGAGAGACTCTCCAAAAAAATAAAAAAATTCGAAGAAAAAAAAGGAAAGGGATGAAGGAAATGTGACCCAGAAAAAAATAAATTTCGATTTGACTTTTTTTTTTTTTGTTTTTGTGAATAAACTTACGATATCGTTTCATGAGAGATTTCTTGTAAGCTTTCGGGTTAGCCAATCCCAAATCCATTGGATTCTGATGAGACGAATCATCGGAATCGTCTTCGGCATCTGAACCCAAACATTCCTCCTCGTCTTCTTCATCGTCTTCGTCGTCGTAACCGAGCGGAGGTGAGTGACGACGACGACGACGGCGTATTATTAAGAGATCATCATCACCGCCGACGTCAAGTTGTTGAGATTGCTGCTCTTCTTGGTTATTGTCGCCAACATCGTCGTCGCCTCCTTCTTCGTTGTTTTTAGTCTTGTTGCGCCTCTGCGCGTGGTGTCGCTGATAGCGATGAATACGGTAGTGACGTCGTGAACGATCACGATCTTTTGCATTTTCCACGGCATTTTCTCCTCCTCCTGCATCCTGTTGCGCTGCCGTCGCCACATCGATCGCATGTTGATGTTGTTGTTGCTGTTCCAGGAGCCACTGACGCTGGCGCTCCATGGCCATCAGCTGGCGATGGTAAGCCACGTAGCCCAAATCGGACAAGGCGCGGAAATCCGATGTCGGCGAACGTGGAGGAGATGGCGGACCACCGATACTCAAAGCGGTCGATCTCATGTCCGTTTCTTTGACGTCCATCATCCGTCCATTGACGGATGATCGGCGATCGTTTCCACTACGGAATTCGACGTCGTCGTTTTCTTCGTCTTCACTTCGACGTCTCGAATTGCAACTCAAGTCCAGCGGCAAATCATTTTCAATCACCGGCTCGGCAGGAGCCGCCAACAAACTCGTGTTCCTCATTTTGTTGTTGTTGTTTTTGTTATTATTGGAAATTGACTTCAAATAGGTCGACAGAATTTGAAAAGAAATTTGAAAAAAAAGGGTTCGTCCAACACTTGGTGATAGCAAATAGAATCACTGAAAAAAAAAATGTGTTTTCATCAACGCATCGTCACGCACGAAAAAATCCCCGACGATCAACAACAACTGCAGGTAGGTAACGCGTATACAAGTCGCTATTCAACGACGGTGGTGGTTCTCTTCCTTGATTGGATTTTTCGTTGGCTATGACACAACACGCATCCATTCAACGTCCCAAAATGATTCCTTTTCTTTTTTCTTGCAAGAGTTTTGATCAACGATGAATCAACGACGCACACTCGACGGCACTGGGTCGATTTAATTATTAAAATTTCACTACCGCCAAACAAAAAACCAAACAGGAAATCCCCGTCGCACAAAAAAGAAAAAGTGAGGAATGAAAGAAAAAGAAAAAAAAAATTGTCCCAAGATGATGGAGAGAAGAGAGAAAAAGAAGCAACGGTGGCACACGTCTGTACTGTACGGAGCCCAGTGGCCTACTGACACATTGGCAGGCAGCGGCACTCGACTGCACTGTAGAGTCAGAGGAGCCAAAGCAACACACGAGACTAGTAGTAGTAGTACCAAGATGAGCCGCAGCAATTCGACAGTAGCGCCACAATAACGGGTTGCGTGAAAGAGAGAGTGTGTGGCGGCTATCACTCCGCCCAATTTTCCCTTTCTTCATTCTTTCAAGTTCCTTCCCTACAATTTCTAAATATTTTAGCGCGTGTGTACTTACACTACCCAGTGAATTTTATTGTTTTTTTTTTGTTTTTTTTTTTGTTCGACGACGACGACCTCAATTTCAAAAAAAATTTTTCCCGTTTTCCATTACGAGCATAAAATGGAAAGGACGTCCAAAGTTATTGGCTTGTTGTTATTTTTTCGTGACTTGTCAGATGACAATGTCAGCACGGAACTTTTTTTGTTTCCCCCAACGAAAGACCCAATTTTCAGATGCGATTTCAGCTCGCCCATGACGTCAGACGAGACACACACACACACGGGATCGAAGGATTAAGCGACTGCCCCCCCCCCCCGTCCTCAATGGATGGTAGGAGAGAAATGAGAGGGACATGTTTTAGGAGCCATGAGAGGGCAGCCGTCAGGAGCGACCGAGGCCGTTTCTTTTCATGTGTAGCAACTTCTTAAATATCTTATTGGCCAAGTTTCTTTCCATCCCGTCCACCTTTTGTTATGTTTTCTCGCTTAGAATGTTTGTTTGGTTTTGTAAGCGACAAAGACAAAGTAGATATTGCCTTTAAGACGTTCGTTAGGAGCCAATTTAGAAAATCCAAAAGTCGTTGAAATTAAACCAAAATCTTTTTCTTCTTTTTTTTTAAAATAACCAAAATACCAAAAATAAAATAAAATAAAAAAACGGATAGAACTTTGAAAGACACGCTCGGTTCCTTCTCTCTCTCTCTCTCTCTGATTTCTTCTTTCACGCTCGTGTGTTTGAGACGCTCGTTCCACACTGTAGGCTACTACTAGCAGAGCCTACGCAAAGCCTCAGCGATTGACGTCATCCAAAAAGGAAAGAAGGAAAAAAATAAAGTAAAAAAAGAGGGAAAAAACGACGTGGCTCTCTAGTTGGCGTGCGATGTGCAAGGATCTTTTTCTTCTTCTTCTTTTGGATTCGTCCAAAAAAAGAGAAAAACAAGACAGGCAGATCGTCGTCGTTCAACAGAGCGACGCGCATTGACGGCGTGCACTACACACAGCACCGTAGAGAAAGAGAAAGAAAGAGAAGAAAACGACCGTTACAAGGAGAAGAAGAAATGACGAATGTCACTGGACGTGAATCCAATGACTCTTTCCTTTCTCTCTCTCTCTCAAACCTCCTTGTCTATATACCCCTACGCCATTTCGGCTCGACTTCCTCCCGACGTCTTGACGTCCTCAATTGATCCACAAAAACTCCCATTTCCTCTTCTTCTTTTTCCTTATTTTGTTTCTTTTTTTCTTCCCAGCTCTTCCGGCCATTCGGACAGGCCAGTTAAGAGGGCAACAACAACAACAACAACAAAGAAAAAGAAGGATGGATAAGAATCTTCTCTAGTTCTATTCTCTATACAAATCGGCCGCCGTCGCTCCTGTCCATATAAGGCCGCACACGACGACGACGACAACCATCTGCTGAATAACCTCGTCGCCATCAAAATCTTTCGACTTTCTCATCTCAGCGAAAAAGAAATTCGTTCCTTGTGCGCCCGCCCGCCTGAGCGCACGCATCAACTTTGTGCGTAACCTCAGACTCGCAAAAGGTCTCAAAAAATCGATCATACGTGAAAATGTAGAGTCGTGAGAACGCCACAACAACACAATCGAAAAAAGAAGTCGTCGATGTAGTTTGGGGAAATGGAGTGTGCCAAAACCGGAGAGAAAAGAAGTTTTTTATTATTGTTGTTGTTGTTTTTTTTTTTCTGAAAGAGAAACGAAATCCCACCCAAGTTCCCCACTCCTTTCACTTGTTGGCCTTCACGCTCAACCGGCGTTTCATGTTCGTTAACTCGTAAAACTTGGGACACCTATACTATTTCTCTTTTTTTCACGTTTTCTCACTCTACAAGTTGTTGCGACACTTTGCAGATTCAGAGCGGCGCGCATTCGCCACAATCCATCATCTCTTTTGACCGATCTCCTTTCGTTCAGCAGTTCGCTTTTCGACACTCAAACGGGAGGCGGCTGTTACGTTTCACATCTTCGCCAATTGGTGGTGGCCTACTTTTGAACGGCTCAATAATAACGACGGGAAGCTCAAGTGAAGGCGCGTGTATTTACGGCGTGCGTGAGCGATCAGAAGGTTACACACGCCGAAGTAGATGGGGGGGGGGGGGATTTTTCTCTTTTTTCGAACAGAACTAATATAAAAAGAGAGAGGAAGCAAAAAGAGAAATTTCGTTTGTTTGTTTTGTTTGTTTTTTCGCTCTACACTCGTACGAGTTTAGGAATCAAAAGTAGGAAGGCCCTACAAACTCAAATAAGTTTTAACAAAAATAAAAACCCTCGTCTGATCGTCGGTCAATAATGAAAAAAAACACAAGAAAAATCTGGCCAATTTCTCGAATGATTGAGAAGAACCCGCATCATGTGATTTTCATGTGAGTACATTATTCGATTACACAAGATCGGCGGAGTTGTGTGTAGGAGTCGCAATGACGAAAAAAGTGGCAAAGTAGGTCATCCCACACACACACACACACAAAACAGACACACTCTTGCGAGAGGGGTGTATGGGTTTTAAAGTCGTCGAGAGTGAAAGAAAAAAAAAAGAGAGAGCGAGTGGTGGTGGTGGTTCTCCATCCGGAGCCTGAAAGGAAAACAAAAAAAAAAAAAGAGGGAAGATATCGTTCGTGTCGAGGTCGGCAAATGGCAGTTCATCAGCAAAATGATCATCATCATTAACACATCGACAAGCATAGACGGAGAAGTTAATATCATAAAAGAAAAGAAATTTTCTACTACGCATCTGGATAGAAAAAAAAGAAAAATTCCCGTTTTGAACTTTGGACGATATAAATGTGATGATAGTGCAGAGTACGTAACCAACTTTTTGAAAAATGTGGTGTGATACGCTCAGAACTCGTGAACTCGCCTGGCAAGTCGAGTAGGAGAGGACAAGTGCACCCAAAGTTGCGTTGTTGTTGTCGCTTGTTAAGGGAGGGGACCCATATCTGCTGGCCAACACTTGACTGAGACCAGATAAAAAAAAAACATTACAAAAATTGAAATAAGGGACGACACATGCTTTTTCTTCTTCTTCGTCCAGCGCAAATAGAAATCAAACAAAAATCCGATATCTACTTCCTTATTGCGATAAAAATCCCAAGTCGAGATATGTCCTTCTCACTTTGCGTCAGTAGTAATTGAAAAAAATAAAGTAGAAAGAAAATGATTAACAGATTGGGTGTGTGTGTGTTCTTTATTTTCGTTCGTTCACTCCTGCTGATTACGCAGATATCAAATATTTAAAAAAACAACAACAAATTTTCACTTCCTGAACGTGCGCTGATTTTGGGTTGAGGAACTTTGGTCGCACCAATCGAAATGTAATGAAATACGACGACAGTTTTTTTTTCCCTCAGTCGGGCGCCATTCTTCTCTCTCTTGAGAGAGAATTTCCTGTTCCTGACATCGGGTCATCGTCGACCGACTGCCGTATGTTTTTTGTTTTTTTTAAATCCAAATGACGACAACTTTCTCTTTCCAGCGCGGAATTGCAAGGCCTTTTTTTTTTTTTTAAATGCACATCCTCAGAAACGCCTAACTCTTCGGCAAAAGACATTATAGGGGGGAAGTTCCATGTAGAGAGAGAGAGAGAGAGCGGAAAAAACAAAACAAAAAAAAAACAAAAAAGAGAAAACGACGACATTATGTATAGGTACGCGTGGAAGATGGACGAGAGAAAGTGAGTACTAACCGCTCGTTTTAGAATCAGTTGGATTTTTTTTTAAAAGCGAGTTTGGCAGTTGCATCATCACCCTATATGGTCGAGTTGAGTTGAATATTTTATCATTGGTGGGGTTTCTTATGTAATTGAAAGAGACACGGCACGCAACTGTAAGAAATTTTGTAAAAGAAACCAAAATTTTTAAAAAATGAAGGAAAAAAGTCTGGGCGCCATTTCCCAAATGACTCCGTCATCTTTGTTATCAATTTGGACTTGGTGATGGACTTCCTGTTCCTTGTCTTGATAAAAAAAAACCCTGTGCGAGTGACTGACTGACGTTGTTTTGTATGTTTGCTCGTATTTCGCTGGATTTCATGTCCCCTTGAGTTCGCTCAGTGCAACTGTCCTCGATTTCAATTCTGTACTTGAACGTACGTGTCTCCCTTAATCTTCCCTTTTCCCGTTAGTTGAAATTGTTCGTGTCCCCATTTTTATCGTCATCCATATTTTCAATCAAATCGTTTCTTTCTTTTTTTATCAAATTCGAAAACGTGAAATAAAATGTGAGCATTTAAAAATGCCAGATTTCCTATCCAATCAAATTAAAATCAATCTGCATAACAAGGTGTGTCCTATACGGAGAGAGTTGATTTGAAAAAATATTAAAAAGAAAAAAGGGATTTCGTGTCGATTCCGCACGGACTCTTGCCACTAGTATTACCCCACACACACACACACACACACACACAACACACATATTAAATGACGGGATAGATAATACAAGAAGTGGAGCGAGTAGAAGCCGGCGGGCCAACGCAATCCAACGAATGGAAAATGAACGAACGACAACGACGACCTTGGATTCACTTTCTTTCCCATTCGGCCAACAAAATCGGCGTGAGCACCAAACAAAAAATGGCCAACAGAAGATAAAAAAAAAAAAAGAAAAAGCGAAAACGGGGACGGAATGACTCGTTCAAAAAATACAAATCCAAAACCCAACCAACCGATAAGTACTCTATATATTACAACACACACTCACGAGAAACCTAGCTAACCGACCGGTACACAAGGTAAACGGGAACACGGAGGTAATAAAAAAAATAATATCAACAAAAAAAAGAAAAGAAAAAAGTTCCGCACGCTCCAGTCCAGTAGATAGTAGTAGTAAGTACACTCTATAATGTGTGACGTGTTGTGTTGTACGTCGTCGCTATACGAAATTGATGATGCCCAACGATTCACAAACAAAGGGAGAAAGAGACAGAATGGCATAACCAGAAGAAAAACGAAATAAAATATTGAGAAATGTTGGTCGACGGCATGGACAATGTGGACAAGCCAAAAAGTTTTTTTTTTTTTTTTTTCAAACATGATAAAGTAATACGTTTTAAAAACAAGAAAGACAACTTTATCCTACAAAAATCGTTGCGTTGCACACATTGGCACATTCAAGTGGACCACTTTCCCGTCTCGACCCACTCTCTCTCTCTCTCTTCCCGTTTGTTTTGTGTGCATATTTCATATCGTGAACTACTTTTTTTCCCATCTTCGTTTTCTTGTCGTAAAAAGAAAAGGAGATGTGAGAGACGTGAATAACGTACGAATATTATTCCGCGTACAAACACAAAGAAACAAACATCTTATAACCTTGGTGGGCCTGGTTTGTGTGCGCGGGATAACTCGACCCAAATTCACAAAACTTTTTCTTTCCTTTATAAATCTTCGTCTCATAATAGAGACAGTAACAATTGAATCACAGATTCTGGAACGTGTTTGTTTGTTTTTGCATGAAACCGGATGGGAAAATCACGTTCGTTATATGTATTGATGAAATTTCCTCCCGCAACTCACGACACGTGTCGTCGTTTTGATACAAAAAGAAAAAAAATCAAATCAGACCGGAAGTTTTTTTCGTCTGAAATAGAAAAAAAAACGCATTTAACTGTGTGCCCTGCGCTTAATATATAACGGTTGACTAGTTGACTGGCCAAGTCTACGAATTAAAATCTAGGCTGCTGTTGCTTCGTTCTTCTTTATTTTTATTTCATTTATTTTTTTTTAATTTGTCAGAGACGAGGAAGGCGGGACCGTGACGGGACATGTGTCTCTGCGTCTGGTGAACGAACATCCGCTCCCTTTCCATCACAGCAATACTTGAGAAAGAAGAAAAATAAAAGTACAAAATACTATCATTTCCTCTTTTTTAAAAGAAAATGATAAGAAAGACAATTCCTGACAATTTCGTGGCTAAATACAACAAAATTCGAGTGGGGCCACCCGTCAAATATCGAAAACGATGATAATTTATTTCAAAAAGAAAGAGAGAGTCACGAATAGAGAAGAGAAAGGGAATATATAGTGTGCTGCATCTATCTCTCTACTATGTGCTGTATAGTGTAGAGAGAGAGAGAGAGAGAGAGAGACTTTAATATAAGCGAAATGGGCAAAAAAAAAAGAGAAGCGAAAACGAAAAGAAGGAAAAAAAAAGGGTCATTCGAGAGAGAGTCAGAGCCTTGACACACTTGTCCACTTTCTTATTGTTGTGGTCGATTTGTAATAGGACGACGACGACGGGACACACAAGGCACAAAACTGCCTACACATTTCGCCATATTCCCACCCTACGCGCCACCACCTTCTTTGAACGAAAGGCAACACACACACATTTCATAATTCTTGTTACAATTCGATTCTTATTATTTTTACGTCTTTGGTTCTGTGTGTGTGTAATAACATAAGGGAAGAAGAAGCCGGATTTATTTTGAAAAAAAAAAAAAAATAAAATCGAAATGAATAGCAAAAAAAAAAAACAACTGCGTGACCCACTCCCGTTACTACTTGTCGGGCCGGAGGCGGTGTCTATTCGACAAGATGGAAGTTGCGTGTATTATAGTAGTAGAGTCACTTTCGCTTTTTTTTTTCCCCCATCCCGTTCGTTCGGTTAGTTTTCGTCCTACTTTTTTCCCAGTTCTATACAGTGTGTAGGTTAACTTTTATTGTTTTGTTTCTTTTTTTTTGTTTTTTGTTTGCAGACATTATAAGAAAAATGGCTAACGTGAGTTTCTGGTCAACACCTCACCATTATAGTCAGGTTCCCGTTCATTGGTGATTACATGTGAGCCGTAAGAGAGATAGAGAGAGAGAGATCTGGTTTCACTGATATTAAACTCGCCATAAATATAACGACAAGTGAGAGTCTTCTAATTGAATTTCGTTTTTCAATGATGAAACAAAAGAAGAAGAAGAAGAAGTCTGGACAATTTAGTGATGGAAACGAGGTCAAAGTGATTGATCGGCTAACAATTCAAGCAAATACCATCGTATACAGTTGGATGGATGGCGAGGTTCTATTAAGAGTCGGGGGGCAGCGGCGGTAGTCGGCTACAATTTCAAATAAGTCATTGGATTATCGTTTGACGTTGGAAACGGCCCATTGGCAATAGAGGAAACCTTCATTCTCGCTCCGTCCTTCATCGTCGTCGTCGTCGTGTGAGGACCTGATTTGACGGCCGACGTCAGCCAGAATGATTTTCTTCTTTTTCTACTTTTCAGGGCGAGTTGATTCAATCAGCGCACAAAAGAGGAGGGTATAACAAGATTCATTGTCGTCATCTTTCGCACATTGCGCCGCGATGGACGGGCAACTAACTCAACTGGCGTCTATTCCTTGCAACTCTCAACGCTCGACGCTCAATATAGGACGCGTCAATCACGCAACTCTGTTGGCTTGTTATAGGACCCGGACCCCCCCTTCCTCACTTCGGAAGAAGGAGGAGGGAAACAATTTTGGACCCCAAAAAAATTCAACACATTCTTCCTGGCTGAACGGGCGACAAGCGTGAAAACTGCTCATACCGTTTCCATGGCGCTGGAATAAATGCATCCAGCCAGCCAGCCAGCCAGGCAGGCCCAGCCCACCCACAATTCAGCTTTTTGACGACAGATGAAACGTCGTCTACTAACAGGCCGTTCATTTGATGAAGGAATGTCTCCCAACGTCATCATGGCTCCTTATTTTCATTTTTCTTTCTTTTTATTTTGCCCTCCCCTTCAGAAATGTTGACGGGTTCCTTTCGTTCTGCTCTGTCTCAGACAGCAAGCGAAAAATAAAAAATAAAATAAAATAAAAAATAAAAACAAAAATCAATGTTCTTTCTCTCTCTACGTCAGCCGGAAACAAAAAAGAGACCTGCTCATTTCCCTTTCACAACAAGTACAAAAGAAACGGAACGAATGGTTTTGAAGGTTGTTCTCTCTCTCTCTCTCTCTCTCTCTGCTCAGCGCCCTCTTTTTATTTTGCTATTTTCCTCTTCGTGAACGACACACACACACACACACACATGGCTCACGTAAAAATGTATAAAAAAGTGAAAGTATGTCGCGCGTGCAACAGCCCGCCAGACAAGAAGAACAAGAAGAAAAAGAAGAAGAAGAAGAAGAAGATGATGATGAAAATTGAGTTTGTTGTGTGACGGCCATTGTCGACCGACGATGAGGTTCTCGCCCGTAAATTTTTTTTCTCTTTCTGGAGGAGAATTTGGCACAACGTTCTTACTTGACATCTCTCCTATTTTACACGAAGAATGTAGAGAGAGAGAGAGAGAGAGAGATGTGTGTGTGTAATCATAACGAGGCCACAAAGGCGGACGGTGGCGGCATCGCCGACACGGTCCAAGCGCTACGGAAATACAAAGGAGGGAAAAAAAAGAGATTCAAAAGTCCCGTGAATAAACAACAACCAATGTCCGTCTCATCGTTTAAAAATACAAAATAAAATGTGTGTGTTAAATAAGTTATTCT
Organism: Daphnia galeata; assembly: GCA_030770115.1. NCBI lineage: Eukaryota > Metazoa > Arthropoda > Branchiopoda > Diplostraca > Daphniidae > Daphnia > Daphnia galeata. The sequence goes on from CM061117.1 coordinate 8,611,900, forward strand.
TTCAATGTTTTTTAACGACGCAAATTCACCAGCGCAGCAGTTAACAGACATTTGAAGCTGCCGTGAATTTCTCTTTTCATCCTCCCATCTCTATTTTTGGGTTGTGCGCGCTGGAATTCGGAATTTCGGGACTTGATTGTCTACAGGTGATGCATTCGTTTCGCTAACAGTTAAAAATACGGCGCACTAGTCAACATTTCACATTGATTAACGGCCATCTTCTTTTTCGACGTATTTGGCGTTATATGAAGCTGATGCCAACAACTTCTTCCGCTTCTACGGTGAGGGCAGACTGGTGGTGTGTACGGTGTGTGTGTGTGTGTGGAAAACGGAGTCTGCACTGAGGAAGGAGCCAAAGAGACGCATTCCTTTTTTAATGACATTTCCTTCTTCTTCATTTTCGAAAAAAAAAACAAAAGTTTCCTTTGCCGACAAGAAAACTGGTCGCAGCAGAGGCCAAAGGTGTTATGGGATTCGATTGCGGATAAAGGAGTAGGCGCGCACACATCGATCCATCCTATCCAGTCCAGTGACGCATGTAAGGAGTCTCTTTTGACAACACTGGGAAGGACGGGCTCTTTTTCACTTAACCAAAATGAAAAGGGACGCGACTAAGAAGATGAAAAGAAGAAGAAGGATCGTCTGGAAATAGATTGAAATGTATCCATCCAAACCCGTCGCAGACAAAACACACACACGCCGTGCTAAGCGACTGGGAAATACGACAGTTTTGCGGTCGGGAAAAGCAAACGTCGTGGGCGTTAGTCGTCGACCGGGACAGACCAACGGGAATAGAGAAAAGTCGATGGTCAACCCGATAACAAAATAAAAAAGACAAAAAACCATCAGAGAGAGAGAGAGAGAGAGACGAGGTAGAAGGAAGAAGAAACTGTCCAACTAAATAAGTGACTTTAGCTCTCTCTCCGTCGCTTCCGGATTGAGTGCAGTTCCGTGTCGCCAAGGGACGATGGGACCGACGCATCCGCAAATTGACAACCAGCAGCCAGACCAAAATACTTAAAGTATAGTGTAGTTGGTCAAAGTAGTACAGCAACCGAATAATGATCAAAACAAAACAAAAAAAAAAAAAAACAGTGTGGCAGTCCGTGATGCTGTTCCACTAGAGTGCACCACTACCCAAGCAACCTTTAACCACAGAGACAACACAGCAGACACTCTCCTTTTTTTTTTTTTTGAGTGTCCTTCATTGCTGGAAAACGGGCCGACGAACCCGAGAAAAAGAAAGAAATTTCATGACGCAAAAACTATACCCGACACGCAACACACAGCAGCACAAAACCCAAAGAGAGAGAGAGAGAGAGAAACAACCAGTCCGGCTAGTAAGTAAACGACCGTTAACCGACACGAGGACACTGTGAACTACATACGGTACAAATCAAATATGAAGTGAAAAAGTTGCGAAAAAAACAACCCAAAACAAAAAAGAAGCTTTCTATATAATATGTACCGAATTGGTGTGTCCCCAAGGAGAACTTTTGATTCTTTTAGCAAAAAAAAAAAAAGAATCAAAGTGGAATTCGGTCTCCAAGCGAGAGGAAACGTGCAGCAGATGACGGTCGTAACCACAAAAGTGGCGGGCACGTGTCCGTTGAGGGATGACCTCCGCGTCTCTTCGACTCATCTTTCAATTTCTCAATAAACTCAAAAAGAAGAAGAGACAAACATACCGACAATATGTGTCGGCTAGTCTTGTCTTTTTCTTCCTATTTTTTTTTTATAAGGGAGCCGCACATTTTTTCGGTGTACGTTACACACAGCATCTTAAGCCTTTTTATCTCTTTTTTCGTGTTGAAGGGGGGGAGGTGGTGGTTGGTTACAACATGCGCTGGCGAGCTGTTGATTGAGTCACTGCCTGCGACGTGCAGCAGCAGCTACACAACACACAAAAAAAGTAAGGAAAAGAAAAAAAATAAAATGTGACACGCCAAAAGGAAGGCGGCAAATATCCCTCCCCTCCTTGTCGTCGCCGTCGCTAGGTGTCAATTATCAACAACTCGGCCTCTTTTCTCTTCGTCGTTATACAAAACCTTATAACTTACAACTAGCGGCAAAACTCAATCTCCCTTATTTTTTTGTTAAATTTAAAAAAACTCTTTTGCCGCTCTCTCCCTTTCACACAAAAAAAAAACATGCGTGAAATCATCATGACACCATCTGCGAACATCGTAAAAATCTCCGCAAGGAAAACACACATTTTCTTTTTCCCTTTTTTTTTATAACTCAGGGAGCCAAAATCGAGTTGCAAAGTTTTTGTTTTTTATTTCAAAGTTATCCAAAGTGTCAATCGACTTTTTTTTTCAAATTTAAACAAAAAAGGAAGGCGGAAATGCCATTCGGTCTTAACTTGTGACGAAACTTTGAGTGTACTAGTCGTACCTTTCCCTTTTTCTTGATATATGTTTATTAATAATCTCTCGCTTGTTATTTAAGCTCTTCCTTGTTGACCCTTTTTTTTTTTTTGCATTTCTTTGGAGTTGCATTTCTTGTTTTCATGTATGTTCACCATCTTGTGTAACATGTGACTCATCCCCAATGGAATGCTGCCCTGCTATTTCAGAGAGAGAGAGACATGTCAGCGGAAGAAACGTCCCGCAATGTCCGTCCAGGCGCACCCAAGAAAACTGGCGAGGTGGCAACGACGACATAGAGAAGATGTACGAGGAACTCGTTAACCTCCGCAAAAAAACCACCGAAAAAAGAATGGGAAAGATGCGTCGAAATATGTTCGCAAGGTCGACAGTTCCTTGAATTGAATAATAGGGAAAAAAAAAGACGACAAATCCTGCCCTCATTCAACCAACGACACACAGTCGATTTCGTTAGAAATTTAGTTTGTTCCATCATTTTGTTTGTCTCCAAGGATGAAAATGTCCTCGTCTTTGGGGACCCGTTTTTCTTCCTCGTCGAATCGGTTCCTTGAACTTTTATTTTACTTTTTTAAAAGTCGAGGAAAAGGAAATTCCTTTTTTTTTTTTTTTTCAAACGTAACCTATTACAACTAGTCGAGTTGCAACTAGGAAAAGAAGAAGGAAGATGTCGGGTGTTATGTATAAGATTTTTTTATTTATAGCCAGTGAGAGGGTGGAGCTCCGTGACGGTGCGTCGTCGTCGTCCATCACACTCACTCACTCGCTCACAAGAAAATAAGAAAAAAAGAACGAAAAAACCAGCCCGAATTAGATTCACGTCTTCTTCGAGATGGGCGCGGCGCTAACCCCCAACGCAAGATGTTGCTAAATGTGGATGGCTATAAGAGTGGAGACGACGGGCCACTGGCCTGACTATCGAATACAAAACAAAATAGGCAAAAATAAAAACAAAAGAAGACCAAGTTGCGCGAGCCAAGCGATCCTGATATTTTGTTTCACGTTAAAATGTGTTGTTGTTGTTTTTTTTTTTAAAGTTTTAAGTCGATGTGTATATACATCCCATATAGGACGTTTGCGGCCGGTATAAATATACACCAGCCGTCGTTATAAATAGCCAAGGTATTTTTATTTTACTTTTTCAATTTTTAAAGCGCACAAACAGCTTATGGGTTGAAACTCCGTAGTAGGAGACATACCGTTTGTGGCGTGACATTCCATTTAGCGAAATAAAAAAGACACCCAAGACGTAAAAAGAGGAAGAACGCGGAAGTGTCGTTGTCATAGTCGTCTCCTCAATTGATTCATTTTCATCTTCTCAATCCAATAGGGATCCCATTTTTCTTTCGTTTTTTTTTTTTTTTTTCGAAAAATGTGAGTTTTTGGGGTCCAAGTTAAATTACGAACTCGTCCATCTGTCTTTGTCTCCAGAGTTATTTGTGTTTTCTTTCTTTCATTTCTAGGTCGTTAATACAAAATAAACACAAACACCAAAAGAAAAGAAGAGTAATCATTGGAAAAACAACTACCAGACACAGCAGATGAGATTTCTACTTCCTCAAGTGGTTTGTGCTCTCACTAAGGCGATCGATATCCAATCGGTCCTCTCTTCACCACTCATAATGATCGTGCGATTATGATGGGCGATGAAGAGTGAGGAAAAACACAAAATGAAAAAAAATAACAAAAACAAAAAAAAAAAAAACAAAAGAAGATGCTTCGCCCATATAAATATCAAACCTGACATTTGTTATGGAACGACGGAGAGAAAAACCAAACAACTTTTTTAAAAAAATATTTCCACGCTGCGCCATGTTGTTGAAATTTTGTTAAGAAAAAACATAAACCCCCGTGCTTTCGACCTTAAGTGCCGAGTTCCCAAAGCTGGAGCGATTAAGAACGTCATCGTTTGTTATTCAAAATTTTTCTCTTTCCTGCCACCAGAAGAGTCACCACCAGGTTTCGTTTATGGATCTGTTGACAGGATTTTGATTCACGACTCTCACAACTATGGACATAATCCATTGGCATCACGAGAAGGAAGTAGAGGAAGAAAAATCCGTGTGACTATTTGAAACGTTGAAATATATCAAGAATTAGTGGTGTGTGTGCGAGTGTGTGCAGACAGGGAGAAAGGGAAAAGGAAGGAATCAGACGGCCTATTTTGTGTCGTCAAGCCAGCAAAAGAATGGAATGCGTAGTAGTAGTTGTTAGTGGGTTGGTTGTGGTGGTACGTAAGTCTAGTAGCGGTGCCCGCCCGCCCGCCTAATGGTCACGGCCGTGTCGGCAGACAAGACGCGACGGGCGTTTCGTTTTGTCACCATCACGCAGCTACCAATTGCTTTGGAGCTAGCATCATCCAGCTACTATGCCTCCCTGGTGTAGTGGTGTAGTAAATATAATGCCCAAGACCAAACAGTCACCGCCCGTCCGACGTCAACTATCCTGTACGACGCGCGAAACGACAGATAAGGAGCCAAAGGAGCCATCCCTCCTCCCCATAGACGAATAGAGAAAGACCCAAATGGAAAAAAAAATAAAAAGAGGAGCAACAACATTCCTTTGATCTCTCCACGATGAGGAAGCTGAGAAAAAACCTTTAAAAAAGAAAAAAAAAAGAAGATCCAAACTATCCGGAAAATGTCTTCTCCTTGCTTCTCAACATTCCATCGCTTCCTCTCCTTTTTAAGATTGCGGGCAAAGATTACGTTTCGTGTGTGTGGAGGAAAATAAAACAAGAAAATGACGCAGTGTGGTTTTTCAATTCCGGATGGGGGTCAGTGAAATCGTTCAAAATTGAAAAAAAAAAGGCATCGCTGCGCATTTGATATTATTAAATACACTCCACTTTGAGAGAGAACTTTTTTCAGTTGTCTCTCTGTTGCAGGTTTTTCTTTCTCTCTTTTCGTTCTCTCTCGTTGACAGATTTGTTGCTTGGCGCAACGTTAGCTACTTCTTCTTCTTCTTCTTACTGCTACGCGTCACAAAAACGTTAACCAATAAATCACGCAACGATACCCAACCAAACTGACTCTCTGCTCGACTCTCCGATGCGAGGATTTATTTATTAGAATGACAGGGCAAACGAAAAGACTTGTAAAAAGAGAGAGAAAAATAAAGTTCGGCCCCATTAAGTTTGTCTGGTCTACAACTATCAACAACAACAACAACAACAACATGGATACAAAAGAATAAGAGAGAAGAATTTGGTAACGCAACAAAAGACACACACATCATTGTAAAGAGAGAAATTCCCGACAGAGTTTTCAACTTCTTTTTTTTGGGGGGGGGGAGGGAGAACCTGTCAGATCGTCGTATTCTGTTTGTGCCCCGCCTAGTTGCGTAACAACACTAAACGTCGCCTTCGTAACATTACTACTGTTACTACTCTCCTAGCCCACATTGGGACAAAATGCGGATAAACAAACGGACCAACGACCGAAAGATATAGGAGGCCACCGCCACCACCGTCGCCGGGGCTTTAAATATCTTGCGACGTGTATTTTTGTCTTTTTGAAAAAGAAAAATCTTTTGATGTCGACGTTGACTGAGTGTGTATGTGTACAAAGCCGATGTTGCGTGCTGTTGTTGTTATCACAGGACTCGAATGCCTCTTCCAAAATTTTAATTATAGATATAGAAAGAGCATTGCTTTTCCTCTTGTCTGTTTCTTCCGTGTCTTTTTTTTTTATTTTCACCTTTGTTGTTGTTGTTGTTGTTCATGGGTTAAAAAAACCTTTAGTCTCCTATTTTGTTCTTCTTATTTCTTCTTTGAGAAGGCTCTCTTTTTTCATTACCGACTGAAATAAACATGGGCGATCATCCAAAGAGACACGGAAAGCTGTTTGCCTACAGTTTTGCCCTTCGAAACGGCCTCTACAACAGCACCGCTAATACTACTAAAAACTTACCGTGCCCAAGTCCAAGTCTCTCTCTCCCTCCTCCTGGTGCATTTATAAATACCGAAAATAACCCTTCGTGAAATATAGAAATAAGTCGACGTCTTTTCTGTCTGTCTGTATGTCCATGTGTCTGTGTGTGTGTGTGAGAGAGTTGTGTCTTTTCGAGTTGGTAGCGTGCTCTTCGCTCTTGTACTGCTGTTGCTCACCGTAACGGAACCCCAACTAACTATAATATGAAGAGAAATCGAGAGCACAAGCGAAACGAGACCATCAGCAGAGACGCGATCACTTGTCGCTAGGAACGATCCTGCCGCCGGTATACAGGGAGACTTGGTGCCAAATTCGTCAGTCAGAAAGGAACAAGAGAATCAAGACTAAAAGTTGATGGACCTTGTCAATCCATGTGAAAACTCGGCTCTCAAAACTACAAGCGACGACCCGAGTCTCTGTCACGGGAAAACCTCTGTCATAATCAGCCATGTCCTTTTCGTCGTCAAGGCTCCTCTTCTTTATTCTGCCCAACAACAAACAACAGCAACAACAACTTTGGCGGTACATACGTGATGAAGAAAAAGTTTTGAGACTTGAAAAGAGAATATGACGACGGCAGAATGATAGATGATTCCCAAACACTACTTCTTGTTGGAGTAATAATAAACCTCAACAGGCCTCTCCCTTTAAAAAATAAATAAATAATTTAAAAATGCGGGAAAAGAGGGAAAAACTTGCGGGGGGGTGCGAGCAGCAAAGGCAAGTCCCTTCTATCAGACTGTCATCTTGCTCATCAAGGCCGGCATAAAAGTTTGTCATTTATTATAAAAGACTCACGACGACATCTAACGAGTTCTCGGATGCTGCACGACAAGCATGTCAACATGCGATACCCTTAACGAAAAGACAAAAACAACAAAAAGTGAGAGAGAGAGAAGAGCGATGAATGACGCAAGTTTTTGCTCAACCAATCAAACGCCACACAACAATCTTTTTTGCATTACAGAGCGTAGACGTCATACTGGCAACCAAACTTTCAGCTTAAGTAAATATCGACTTTTGACACAAGGGCTTCAAAACCAACGACTTGGTCTAAAAGGTCATGAGGAACAAACACCAGATGGTGATGGTGGAATCCTTTTTTCTTTTGCTTAGGTCGGGATTTCACGATGGTGGCGTCGATTCAAAACAAATCAAATTTGATATATTTACAAGAATGCGGTGGCACATTGCTCTTCCCAATTTTCTATCTTTCTTTTTTGGCTTTGGTGTTTGTTTCGACGATTGGGGAACAAAGTGATTGGCCCTGAGCTTTGGCTTTAGCTTGGCTCCTATGCCAAAACGATCTTCCCTCCTCTCCCAATTAGTTTCGTCCCTGCCTTTCTCTTGCTCACGTTTAAGATTTTAAATTGCCCAGGCTGCTGCTAGTGATGATGCTGAGTGAAAAGAAGAGACGGGTACAATCACCAAAACGAACTCAAGAGGCAAGAGAGTTCATCAAGATTAATCTTCAAGATTGATGGAATCTCTCCCCCCCCCCTTTCAATCTTCAGGAAGGATCACATGCAATGAAATGAGCCAAAACCTTCGCCTACCTCCTCCCAAAAAAATGAAAATGTATAAGAGAAAATAAAAAAAAGATCGAGGATTTTTATTTTAACTTGGATAGATGGCGAAAGTATACCTAGTATAAGAAATCGCACGAAAAGAAGAACATTGACGTCAATGTCATCCTATCGTCTTGGGTACTAGCCTACTCATCTTCCACGAGGACACTCTTCTTCTTCCTCAGGACTTTTTTTTTGCCTTTGATGTCGATTGTTTTGTATGCCATGGTGATGGAAGATTCTAGCGAAAGTAGATCCAGCCCATTTTCACGCTCCTCGCTCTTAATGAGCAACTCAAACTCTTGCGTCTTGTGTGTGCGGGCGTGATCAAAGCGCTAGCAACGCGAGATTTAACGGGGGGCGGGGGGAGGTGATAAAGAGAACGGGAGTTGGATATAATTGGACGGATGCGGACAGGGAAATAAAAAGTAAGAGAGAGACGATGGGATCACGAAGGAAGAGAAGGAACCGTACGTCATGGACGCCATCACACACTTGTTCCTTTGTACCCACCAAGCTCTTTGTTTGTCTTTCTACCTCTTTCACTGCAGAGAATCCTTAGTATTTAGCAATCAGGACGCTGACGTCAGTGAGTCGGACACGTTCGATAAAAAGGAGCTCAACGGAAACCAAAAGAGGAAGCTCAACCGAATCCGGCCAATTGGATTCGTGTCCCGCTCGGAAAATCTCAACACAAACGCCATCTAACGGCCACAAATGAAAGTAGGTGGAACTTACTTTTACTCGAGTCCGGCGAAGGTAACGACGGTTGGAGGTGGTCACAGTCGACATTCAACGATGAGGTGAGCATCGAAAAGGGAGACATGGCACGGGGCGATGAAGGAGGCTCTTCCTTGATCGGTCCTATGCCTAAACTCAGCGCTAATGCGGCGCAAGACGTCGGTGGCAGGGGCGCGGCCGGTGCCGCAAGTTTCTCTGAATAAACAAGACACAAACTTGCATGTTAAATAATGGCAAAAAGGAATTTCATAAGAAAGTTGTATATGTACCGGCTAAAAGCGGGTTGGCGGCGACAATGTTCTTATTCTTGATTAGTGATGGCAGTGGGGAATTAACGAAATGACTACTGGTTGTCCGAGAAGAGACGGGCGTCGATGGGGACGAGGTATTGACGCTCTTCAACAAATTCGACGACTGGTTGTGAAGAGAGGGTGTGTTGAGGAGGCTAGATAGAGTTGGTGTGGCACTCGAGAGAGAGATGTAAGTGGAAGAGGAGCATGGGGGAGTAGATGGCTCTCCGTAAGAGAGGGGTAGGTTCACTTGATGGTTGGCATTCATGGAAGGCAGGTAGCGACCACTACTCAAGGTAATGCTTCCTCTGACTGAGATGGTGGCACCCTCCACGCTACTTCCCAACTGCAGACTGTGGCAGTCATCATTTGATATGGAGCTACTGCACTGTATTTGATTACTACTGCTTACAACCCCATTACTGCAAAAGTGGGAGTTCTGCTAACATACAAAATGAAATCATTGATTTTCTCAACAAATTGTCCAAATTATAATATGAGTTGTTTTACTTCTCTGTGATCTTCCAAATAGTTTCTTTTAGCTAATCTTTTCCTGAGAAAATCATCAGCCTCTGTGTGGTTACTGAGCAATGTAGAACAATCTCCAACCTTTAGGAGGGAAAAAACGCAATTAGAAAAGTCTCACAGAAATAAGCCATTTATAAACAAGTGGTCGAACTAACTTTTTCGTCAAACTCGGCGAAAATGTTGTCCAGTTCAAAATTCCCAAACTGTTTGAAGATTTCATCCTCGCCTTCGATCTCAGACACCAGACCATTCAGATCAGCGTGTGAGAGTTCGGTCAGGTCTGAAAACTCGCCTCCTTGATTAAGTGGCGGGACTGCAGTCGGTTGGACACTTTGGGCGGCAGTCTAAATAGCAGACAAAACAACACGCGGGTTTTCATTTAAAAACAAATCTCTATCTAGCGGTGTACTTTTAAACTTTGCAAACTTTTTGTATTTCTATAAAAAATGAATTCAAAATTATGGTTAAAATGGAAATATTTACCAAACATGAGAGATCGACCATTCTCCCGTCATTATCGGGACACCAAAGCAAGTCGTCATCAATGAAAGGCATGTTTTTGATAATGACTTGAAAATTGCACGTTTATCAAAGGATTTTGAAATCCTTTTTAAAAATTTAATCTATATAGAAATGAAAAATGTATTTGAATAAAAATATTCTACCAATGAGCAATGAGAAAGAATAAATAAATACCTTGTGTTAAAAGGCAACAACTAGGTGAATCCCATATGTAAAACTAAAATTCAAATGGAAAGAACCTCTTCTGTGCAATTCATACCTGTAAAATAGAAGAAATATTAAATATTTAGTTACATAAATAATAGAATTCATAATTATAGCCAACTAAGGATAAGGAAAAGTCAACAGGAAAAGAAAATCAAACATCCATGATATTGTTTTGTCTACTTGGCAACACCTAATATTATTGTTTATTTTAGCAGACGTCACTTCACTTTCAAGTTTTCATCTGTTCAGTCAGTGTCATTCGATGGAAATATTTTTGTGTGAAATAAAATGGACGAAAAAAATAAATTGGATTTTTCATCAGAAGAATTTAACGCCCTAGAGGCATTATTGAATCCTGATGTCACTGTTCCTGTTCCCGAAGCACCAATGTACGACAACTTGGGACAATACGTCTCCATATTAAATCGTGCAAAACAAGCTAAACAAGCGAAAGGCGATGTAAGATTCCACTATTGCCTTAGTATTTCATACGAGACACGAACCTCTTATTTTATTTAAAATAGAACCAGTATTTTTTTTTGTTTAGTTGCATTCTGTTTAAACATGGTTTTCCAAATTCAGGGTTCAGGACCAAGTACTCGTGACAGCAACCAATCAGTCATCAACACCCTCAACAGTCTCAACCCATTAAAGAGAAAGTTTCTTCCTCATCAAGGTAATTACAATTCATTGATTTTGAAACATAGTACATGCCCAACGTGTCACAATTTACATTGATTCAATGCATTTTACTGCTGAGCCAAGTAGCTTTTGTATGTGCAACAAGTAGCCTATCTTTTCTGTTTATTTTGTAAAGTAACCGCTAGATGTCTTACGCTTTCACTTTGCTCCAGTGTCGCAAAACTTTGCCCATAGTAAAATGGAAAAAAACAGGAATTTGAAAAAAAAATAAAAATAGACCGACTGACTGAAAAAATCGGAACAAGAAATATCTCCGCTTCAATTTTCCCCGCGTCACGGTCACTTAGTTCCGCATTTAATAGGCCACGGCTATTACCAGATTGAACGGCAATCTATATGCTAGTAAGTTGATTTCGAATGTGACCCTTCGTGCTGCACGTGTGCGAGTCTTAACAAACAAAACAAACTCCAAAAACTACCTACGTTGCTGAAATCTGTGCCGAGGGAAACAAAAACCTCGGGTCCCCACCTTTTATTTTTCTTTCTCCTACGTCGTTTCTTTTATTCGCTAAAAATCGTGTCGTCGTCACGACGATGTAACGGTAGGTTTGGGATTAGGTTTTGTTTATTCTTCTTCTTCTTCGTCTCCGCTGCTGCCTCTTATGGCTTGAAGGGCATTTGATGTTGTTGGTTCGCTTCGTTTTTGGTAGTTGGTCCTTTTCGTTTTACTGTCAAAACCTTTGGAATGGATTGCGCGATCCCGCCTGCTGCTATACGGCTGTATCGAATATCTTTTTGCCCAATCTCACTCACACTGGCGGGCACTTAAAAAGAGAGCCGAGTGTCGTCAAATGCGGCGCAAGAACTAACCTAACCTCCCACACCCTACTCAAAAATGTTGCGCCATTCAGGCGAAAGATATGGCCTCATCGTTCGTTCGCAGGGCATCGGAAGACGACGACCCGTTTTGGAATGTCCGAGAAGAAGCTGCTGCTACTCCTCCTCGTTTTTTTTTCTTTTTTCTTACATAGCATTAAAATTGCGATACTCACGCTCTACAACCCTATCGTGAAACGAGTGGATGTGGCCACTATCGCTGATGCAACAACCCTTTTTTTTAATTTTTCTTCTTTTATCGCAATGTATGCGTAAGCGAAGGGAGGGACCTGTTCTTTCCTTTTAAATGTTTTTGGCTCTTTTTTTCTTTCTCTCTTTATTATAGTCTTCGCGATGGTATTCCATTCTCGCCGGTTAGTGATGGTGGGTAGTGTGTGTGTTTGCGCATGCCCTCACTGACCCACATCATCCAACATGGGATTATTGTAAAAAAGAAATGTAAAAGAAAGGAAGTAAAAGGGGGGAATAAAACAAAAAGGAAAACAAAGAAAAAAAAAGACGACGAAATAAATAGCCGTGCCCGTCGGGGTAAAGAAGGAGCTACACGTTAGACGCAACAGGTAATCATTTTGAATGGCGAAAAAGACAAGAAGATGGGAAGAACGGTTATGAAAGACCGCATGCATTCTTTGCTGGTATGGAGAAAACGACACTGGGCCGCTAAATTACCAACTCATAGACCTGTGGGCTAAATTTAGTCTAAAACAATTCTTGTTTAAAATAATAATAAATGATTATCATTATTTTTTATGATTTTCATTTTTTTTTTTTTTCGTGAAAAAAAAAAGAATTGACGAATACTGATTGGTGGTCACTGTTGTTGTATATCATTTTCAGAACCGGTTATGGGCCGAGGCCGGAGCCGGCCTCAACGTAATCTACTCACGCGCATGGACGAGGTCACAAGAGGTCCTATGAGCGTCCTACGCAATTGCATGATCAACAAAACACGAGTCAAGGTACGGTACTACTCTGACAACAAATTTTTCTTTTTTTTTGTGTGTGTGTGTTCTTTCTTTTGGTTTGAATAATCACAAATGACACGTTGTAGAATAAATTGAGCCGCGTAACGTCCAGAGAGAGAAACATACCAAATTTGAACAAAAAAAAAGTATCGATTCAAGAATCTCATTTTCAAGAGCAAAAAAATGAGAAACTTATTGCATCTCTGCTAGTTACTATAGCCAAAGTTAAATGAAGATGATGCACACAATTGTCAAACTAGTTACACGCATCTCCAGCAAGTTTGAAAGCGAATATGATAGAAGAGAGTAACTTGTACGAGCCAACAGAGCTTTCCTTTGATAGATTTCAGACACACACAAGTCCCATTGACAACTCAACAAACAGCCGGTAGAAAATGGCTCCTGCTGAATAGAAAAAGCCAAGGGCTCGGCTTGTTACATTGCAAGTTATTCGTAAGGAAACAACACGGGCCACACATTTTTCTCTGAAAGCCATTTCCTGTCGTCGTCGTTTTTCTTTTGTATCGGCAAGTTGTTGTTGACGACATTTTGGAAGTTGTTTTCTTACCATTCTTGTGTCTTATATAGACAACCACCTACGTGCATTGTGTCCAACAAGTGAAGGGAAATTTTATTTTATTTTAAGGTTTTTCTTCCAGGAAGGAAACGAAAAAGGAAGGAAGCAAAAGGAAAAAGAAAAATAGATGGAAAGTGTATATAATGCGAGCCAAGCGTTTTGGTAAGAAGCCCAGTGTAGAGAGAGGGCAACAACCCCCCCTCGGTGGTTGTGTATCGTTGTAGAGTCGATTACGTGTACAACAAGTCGTCGTCGTCGTCTGCCTTCGGGAAGAAAAACAAGCGCATTCAAGTTATAATTCCTAGTGTGGTATGTTATCACATGTCCTTGCGCTCTCCCTCCTCTCTCGTTCCGTATCGAACGTGTAATAATAATGAACCGTCGTTTCTTTTTTCGGATCGTTCAATGAACCCCAGAACTTCTTCCCCTTCCAACTACACCGAAAGAGGGGGAGAAAAATGAGATTCTTATATGTTTCGGGGTAACTTTTTTTTTTTCATTTCATTTTCGTCGATTATTTCTTAGAAAAACTCTTCAATCAATTTGGTCTCCTCGTGTCAAAATGTGTTTTCTATTTTCACGATCGGCAACAATTGAATCTTTTCGTTGATTGGTTAAGACGTTTGATGGCCACGCCATTTAGTCATCTCAAGACTTTGATCTGATTTTGTCTTTCTTTTTAAAAAAAAAGGACCTACTAGCTTCAAGTTTTTGTTTCTTATAGCGCTTTTGGTGTGTAGAATGTTGTTTGTTATCTCGATTTTTTTCCTCTTTCCTTGTCGGCATTTTGCCGTGTTCTTGTTTCTCTTCTGGAAATTGTTAAAGAAAAAGTTTTAGAGGGAATGACGGTTCGTGAATAATTGGACATTCTAACTGAGGGGAACAAGTATAGTCTACATATAATATACCGCGTACACACAGAGCATAGTGTAGTAGTAATACATATGTGTGTGATGTGTAATGTTGTTGTTGTTGTTTGGGAATGAAATGGAAACGGAGGGGATGCTGAGGCTCGAGGGGTGGACATTCCAAGAAGTAGTCGAAATCACAAGGAGGTTCGAACGGCTTTTCATTTTCTTTTTAGAAAGAAGAAGAAAAAAGAAGATGTATATATAATCATCCATGATAATCAAAAATAAATATCCGAAAGGAGAGAAAAGATCGTCAAAGAGACGAGAAAAGGGAGAGAGAGAAAGATAACGGGTCCCGGGGTTCTTGTGCAATCTTTGCCTATCGGCGGGGTTATATAGTAAGTAGTTTGAGAGACGACTACAGTATAGTAGTAGACTAGTAGTAGGTGTGTTAAGCCAGTGAGAGAAAGAAAAGAAAGACGAGGGGAGATGAATAGAAAAGAGAAAGAAAAGAAAAACAATCCTCTTCTTCTTCCTATCTCTCTGTGAAGAGAAAGAAAAGAAAATGGGATTTAAAGGGAATCGCTGTTGTTGTTGTTGTTGCGTTGTTCGACACAAGTGGTTCTCTCCATTCTTCTTCAATCTTGATTTCTTCCAAATAGGAGGAGGCTTTTTTTTTCTTTATTTTTTAATTTTCTTTTTTAAAACTCATTTTCTTCTTTTCTTTCTTGTTTTGGAAGGGAAACAAAAAGAAAAAAATCTTTACTTTTTTCTTCTTCATTTTGTAACATTCCCTTTTTTGAATAGTTGAGTAGGTTTTTTTTTTTTTTTCTTGGTTATTTCTTTCACGGTTCAACTAGCAGAGAGTAGGTCATGCACGCTGGCCGGACTGACCGAGGAGCCAAACGTTTTAACATATCTGCAACGTAGTGCGCCGTTAGCGGACTGCCGAAAACATCGCGCAATCGCTCCATGCGAAAAATATTTATAATGAATCGAAAGACTCCATAGCCCTTCTCCCCACGACATCAAATCGTCGAATGTTTTATTTTCACGCACAACAACAAAAAAGAATCGCCACACACGATATATCAAAATAGATTTTGAGTAGAGACTCTCATCGATTATTAGCCAACAAATAAGTTTGCAATAAGAGTAGAAATGGTTTTGTGATATGCGACATGGGGTACTCGTGTTACCCTCCCGAGAGAATATTTGTATTTTTCGTCATCTTTCGGCTTAGATTCACCTGTTCTTGTGAGTGAACACACAACCAAGATGAAATAATACGTCCCGACTGTGCTTCTTCTTCTTCTTCTTTCCTCTTCTTTCCATTCTACTCTTTTTTACCTACTACGTTGTCTGTCTGTCTGATTCTCATTTCATTCCCCACCGTCGAGTCGAACCGTGATGGGAGAGAGCCGCCCACAGCCACACAGCCAAAAGAAGAAGAACCCCCTCACGAAAGAGGCAAGAGTACCGTTAGATTTCCTTGGGTCGCTCAACTCGTGAGACGACGTTCAAGGGAGGAACCGAAGAAAATCGAAAGAAAATAAAAATAATAAAATACAAAAATCTGACGTTTTTTTCTTTCAACAACAACTCGAATAATCCTTTGGCAGAAGAAGAAGAAGAAGATGGAAAAAAATAGCTATAGACACATGGTACATAGGCAACGGAATGGATTGTCGAGAGAGAGACCGATGGATATGCACGGAAGGGAATTTGATCGGATGGGAGACGAATTTTGGCTAAAATGTTTTGACTAGATACTCTCGGGTTCATCTCTCTCTCTCTCTCTCTCTCTTTCCCCATTTGATCTTTTATTGTTATTGCCTTGGATATGTATTTTGGCAGCGGCGCCCAACGAGTCGAAAAAGAGAGAGACATCTGCAACTGTGCGGATGAGACCGGATTGTCTGACCCCGCCACGTTGGATGCCACACGGTTCAATGTTTCCCTTTTGGTCATCTCTTCTTCTTTTTTTTCCATTAATTTGCTCAGGTTTTTATACGAGGAGCGACGTGGATCCGCGGTTTTTGCATTGGCTACATCGCGGCATTCGATAAACAGTGGAACTTGGCAATGACCGACGTCGACGAAACATTTACACGTCGACGCCACAGGAAGACTCCCATTTTGGGTAAGAAGAAACAAAAAAAAAAACCGTTTCATTTTCTTTTTACATTTTATTCGTTTTGTTGTTTCAATTTTGTTCTCTGCACTTGGCGGAATAATGAATCTCACCGTGAAAAATGTCCGTCAACGCGGTTTTTTTTTTTTTCTTTTCTTTTGACGTGCTTGTCCGTCCAGTTTGTAATGGCGCAGTTAATGTGAACGGGCAGAGGACCTTGCCACTCACGTACACTACTATTTTACTATGACTACGTCATCCTTTTCTTTCTTTTTCTCTTTTCTTATTCACCTCGCCCTTGGCTGACCGAAATATGAGCTCGCCAACTGACCTTCAATCAGACAGCCTCTCTCTCTCTCCAGTGTGTTACTCACTCACCTTCGCAATAGTTTGCCCACCTGTGACTAAACGAAAACTAAACGAAATGAAATCAACAAGGCAATCGGACGGTCAAATAGGAGAAAGAACTGCTTTATATAAAAACAGTCCCAACCGACCAACTAATAACAACAATGGCGTATTTATTATAAGCGAAACAAAAAAGGGGGGTTTTGAAAACACATTGGACGCGTGTCAGCACAACTACAATCGACTGACTAGCTGTGCTCCGTCTGAGATTGGGACAACCTGACCTTAGTCTCAAGGTAAACTTGTCCTGTATAGACCTGTGGTATATACACTGGGCGCTGGGTTGGCGTTTGTTACCAAAACAGAGTCACTCGTCGTTTGCAATTCTTGAGTGCGGTTATGTTCGTATATAGAGGGGAGCAGAGAGAGACAAGCATCTCGTATTTATCCAAGTTAAGGTCGCTTTCTTTCAACGCTAGAGGTTACACACGCATTTTGAGCCAATCTGAAAGCTCCTCCTCTCTTTCTTATTTCAAGGGTGATCGTATGGGACTTGTGTATGTGGGCCTTGTTGTTTTTTTTCTATTTGGCGAGGACTTTTGGTCCGAGGACAAGGTCGGCAACGGCAACTGTAACACGTTTGCGCGAACGCAAATTTGTTTTGATTATTTTCTTTTTCTGCACGATGCAATCACAAAGAAACGTGATGGTCATCTAAGTTCTTTTTTGTTGTTTCCCCTTTTTTTTAAATTCTTTTTCGGCTTGCCCTTTTTTGTTTGTTATTTTTTGCGCACACAAGTCCAAAGTAGTTGCTATTTTACAACGAAAAGATACACACCTCTTTATACCGCCTGTGCCCCGCCTTGGGGTCCCGAATTCTTTTTGCGGCTACTAGCGGCTGGGGCGCAGACCTGTTATAATAGTAAAGGCCCAAATTGCTTACAAATTCGAGGAAATGAGAATCAGCTTCCACCATTTGTACATATTTTGACTAGTTTATATATTTTTTTTGTTTTGTTGTTTCGTAATAAAAGGGACACCTGACTCGCCTCCTCCTCTTCTTTTCTTCTCGACTGTTGTTATCTAATAACGGGTCCCGACCGTTGACGATCTCCTCCTCTGCTCTGTTTTTCTTCTTTCCTTTCAAAACGTTCGGCATCATTTCGGATGACGTTGAGAAAACAAAAACAAAAATATAAGAAAAATGCAGCTCCAGAATATTACCATAATCATCACGGTAATAACATAATGGCGATCCGCCCATCTTGATGAAGATCCGATTAGCTTGAATTAACAACAAAAATGCAATAAGAAAAATTCTTTTCTCTCAAATTTCTTTCTTTCTTTATTAAAAATTTTTTTTTTTTAAATATAGAAAAACGTCAGTCTCTCTTTCTCTCTTAGAGAATCTCTGTCAGTGCAATGTTGAGCTCTGACCTTGGCCGGAAACCTTCACCGTTCCAATCCCGCCCGCTTGACTTGTTTTTTTTTTTTTCTCTTTTACTTTATGGAGACGCACTGGGCCGGCTGGTGGGCGGCCCTCAGTGTGATGGAAAAGAAAAAAAATGGAAAGAGGAATCGAAAAATAAGAAAAAGGAACGCGCGCGGGTGGGGTTCTTGTAGGACAACAATTTCTCGATATACTAGAGGGGGGGGGGAGGTATGCGCACAACACCGGTGTGACATTGGCGCACCTTTTTATCACGTCGTCATCTCTTTCTTTCTTTCTTTCTTGTTTTCAACCTTCAAGTTCACAATATCGTGGCCAGGGTCACAGAACACTCACACACTCAATTAGGTGAGTCCTCGACCAAGAGAACACATCCAAAGAAAGAAAAAATCAAATACACAAATCGAAATGAGTTGAGATGATAAGAAGGGAAGGCCATTCGTCAATTACCTAATCTACCACCAGGATTTAACTGTCATTTCATTTTTGTTTTCATGACTTATTTTCGTCCAGGTCCGGTAGATCACATCACCGACGTCCTGAACTCTTTGACGACGTCTAGCGACGAGAGTCATCAAGTCAAAGCCAAAAACGAGTCATCAACAGTTGCATCTGCCTGCCAACAGCAATCAAAGGAAACCCGATCCATTGACGGGATTGGCCGTTCAACGTCAACCGATTGACCGCAAACAAGAATTGTGCCAGAGGCACGTCCAGCAGCTCTTTATTCGTGGCGAACAAGTGGCTCTTGTGGCTGTTTTACCTCTCTGACATTGTTGTTGTTGTTGTTTCGTATTTTTTTTTTCTCTACTCAATCTCGAGTTCTATCATTATGCAAACGGCTCCAACCTCCCAAGGGAAAAATAATAAATATAGAAAAAGCACTTTTTTTTTGTTTGCCATGACTCAAGCACCAAATAACAAATAAGAAAAAAAGCGGGTTATTATTATTGTTACTGTTATTATTAAAAGAAATCAAAACGAGCGTATAGGGCTACACTTTTGTGTGTGTGTGTGTGTGTGTGTGGGCCATTGTTGTGTTTACCAAATAAAGATGCCGTCCATGGATAGGATTGAGGCAGCAGCAGCAAACAATTCGACTCACGACCCGAAACTTCAAAGTCTCACGTTTGCCCATTTTTGAATGTGAAAAAAAAAGAAATGAGTTGCACAGGGGAGGAGTTTTTCTTTCTTTATAGATGTTATGCCGTTTGATTTAGTTTTTCCTTTTTGTTTTTCAATTTGATTTTTTGATGGTCGACTCGATGCCACATTCAGCGATTCACGATCGACGTGTCCTTTGGTTGGGCGGTAACCAATAGACAATGCCTTTTTCTTTATTTGCCTTGGCTGCTGCCGTTGAAATTGCTGGTCTTGATTTTTTCTGGGGTTTGGTTTTGTTTTCGTGCGCTGGATAAGATTTTGGCGATACGCCGTTAGAGAGCCGCGCGAAACGTTTGCAGAATTGAAAAGAAAAACAAACGAGTCTCTGCTGCCCGACAAAAACAACAACAACAACCAAAAAATAGGCCAAAACCTGCTGCTGCTGCTGCATGTCCTAAAAAGAAGGAAAAACCTTGTTTCGACATTGGAAGAATCTGGTCGTCGTCGTCGCCGTCGCCATCGATCCTTTTTACCGTTAGACTCTTTGTTATTACATCAGTGCAGTAAGGTGTACCCACTACCCACCACCCACTGTCTCCAACTGCAATTGCGCCGAGTGCTACGTGAAAGTCAAACGAAATATTTAAAAAAAAAACTGCGTGCAGGAAAAAAGAAAAAGATTTTTCTTGGAAATCATTTGGCATGAAAAAATGAATCCGATCAAAAATCCGATTGCATCAAAATATCAACATGGAATACCTCCACGTGAAGAAATTTTAACGACATTGATGGAGTTGTCGATCCTCCTCTTTCCCAACTAGTGAGGATCGCAAAAAAATAATACAAAATCCAAGGCGCCATTTTCAAATTTTATTTATTTTTTTTTTTTTTTTGCGAGTAGCGGGGGCGTCGTGTGTAAAATAAACACACAAACAACATTTTACTTTTCAGTTTGGCCAGTGCGGACGGTAATGAGTTCCGAGCTGTTGTTGTTGTTGTTGCCGTCGTTCGCTAGGACTCTGTACGAGCGTGGGTGGGGTGTACGTATAGTAAAAGAGGAAGAGAGAGGTATGAGGTTGTCTTTCGGGACTGGCTATTGTCCAAGATCAACAAGACAACAGAAAAACTCGGTTGCTTATTTAAAAAACACAATGTACGGACTGGAGACGGGGATGGTGACGCCGAACCTTCCACATATAACGTCAACAAACCAACATACACACACGTACTAAAAAAGGTATAGGCTCGTCTCTCTCTTCCTTGTACGTGGGACGTGGGAGGTTCATAGTTTTCACCCGATATGCCAGGCTGCAGACCTCCTTGAACGATTATCCCAATATGAAGTTATTTCTGCTGTAGATTCCAAGATAAAACGAAATGAATTGGCCATTGTGAAATGTGTCGTCACAATAGACTTCCACTTTTTGACGTCACTGCCGTCCCATGGTCCTTTTTTCTTCAGCTGCTTGGCTTACTCAGCTGCTGATGGAAGATTATCAATAATGATGATCATCATCATCATCTTCAGTCATCTCCCACCTTATTAGCGTTTGCTGACGACGCTGTTTCTGCCCTTTTTTGTTTATTGTGTCCGTAGCGATTCGTTGGTGGGGGGTTTTTTTTTGGCAAGCGAAACGAAGGGAAAATGCGAATTGTTGGCCGACAGCATCGACGCAATACGAGTGACGATATGACCCCCTTTTTGTTTCGTGGGTGTGTCACTTTATCGACTAGAGCGATAAACAAAAATGCAACAAACTTTGAAATGTGAAATAATAAATTTCCGCAGCATTTTTCTAAAAAATCGTGTGCCTCGTCGCAATCAAATCGAAAAAAAACCGCAGGGGATGGACAGTAAAAAGACGATCGAACATATTCCAGTTTGTGAATGAAAGTCGAAAACAAAGTCAGGAGGAGGTCGACGATGATCGTTGGTTTGTTGTTGAAATTTTGTTGTTTTCTTTGAATGAAAAACAAAAAAAACAGCGGGGGTGAAAGATGGAGGCGTCGGCGTTTCCGTGTGGTCAACTTCTTAAATGGTTGGCGTGCAAAACGTCTCAAAATAAGACACTGGCTGAAGCTGAACGAAAACAAAACGAAAAAAAAATGGATATAAATATAACGGGAAACTTTTTCTTTCGTCACGTCGTTTTGTTTTTTTTTTTGTTTTTTTGTTTTTCTTTGATTTCTCTCACCAACGCAACGAGCGACCAAGTGAATGGACCTGCGCTTCCCTGTTGGCCATTCATCTCACATCATACGATAAATATGAATTAACAAACGTAGTGGTAGATGGAATGTTTAGACGGACACACACAGACGATAGATTTGAATAGTTTTTGCGCCAACGGAGAGAAAATTTCAACTTGTCGTTCGGTTGTCCTCTTGCCGTCAGACACGGACGGCCGACTAAATAATCGAGCGACTCTTTTGGAATAGGACCAAAACGTTTCGAGATGAGACTCGTCTACTAAAGAAACTCGACGAACGAAATACCGTTCCGCTGTGTTTGCCTATTTTGCGGTGCTCAACTTGTTTGTTATTGTGTTCTGTTTTGTTTCTTCGGGTCAGCAGCAGAGGATACAACAGTGTTGCTGTTGTTGTTGTTGTTGTTGTTGTTGTCTCAAGCGTGACGTCGTTTATTCACGCTTTGATTGAACCGCTCGATTTTCTTCTTCTTCTTGGTTAACAATCAACAGCCCCCCAAAAAAAAGAGAGCGACCATCATCATCATTATGGGCCATTTTGTGCGCGCGCGCGCTCGTTCAAACAGCAGCAGCAGCAGCTGTTGTGCGTGCTGTGTGTTGATTTCTCTTTCTCTGGAGAATTGGCGATAGATGACGCAATAACGGTCGGGGATATGATAATGATAATCATTGCGGGCTCTTATGGCGTCGGCAATAAGGGGGTCCCACATCTCGTTCTTTTTCTTCTTCTCTTTCGTCCGTTCGTCCATTCACCTGTGTGTGTTCATCTTTTTTCCCGTCCATCGGCCGGGGCGTGAGTGTAAATGAGTCATAAAGCAGACAGACTACAACTGTTACACAGTCTCACCATCCATTTTCTTTTCGAGAGAGTTAAGTAGCGAAACTACTCCGTGTCCCAACTGCCACGTCATGTCATCCAGAAGAAGAAGATAACAAGTCAACGATCGTCGTGTTGCTGATGCCACCCTTTTTTTCTTTTAAATAAAAATAATAAAATGCGATCATCATTACACATCAGTCTTAGCGCAGAGACCAGCCTCTTTTACACACTCAGCTTGATCTCTCTCTGCGCTGCGCTGTTTCCTCCTTTGCGCTCTGCTGTGGCGCCTTTTTTTGGCGAGTCTCGAAATAGCTGGACGCTGTGCATGTGCTCTCTGTCACGCTTATAAAAGATTCTCTTCTTCTTCTTCTTCTTCCGTGGCGGCGGCGTCGTTCTTTTTTTTTCATTTCTTTTCTACCCGCCCCGTCTGCTCAACGTCCATTCATTCGTCCCTTGAAGTTTATTTTTTTCACGTCATCTCGGGGAAATCTAATGACTGTCGTAATCGTTAAAAAAACCAAAACAAATACAGCAACGGCTCAAAAGTTTGTTAGAAAGAAGAAGTGAACGCTAAATTGCCTGGCCAGCGGATCGTTATATAGACTGCTGGGCGGGTAGGAAAAATGAACGGTCCATCAACACATTATTTGGTCATAGTTGCTGATGGCCAATGGGAGGCGGAGGCCTTGATGGAGATGTATAATATAGAAGAAGAATATCAGACTGAACTGTGTAAATAATAGCTGTTGTGTACGACATATGTTGCGTCCGTTCTGTTCTTTGTTGCGCAATAAATATCGACCAGGCAGCAGCCGCTTAAGCTCATCTGATGATTCGATTCTACGGTTCTATGCGCCTATTAAAAATAAGTTGCGTACAGCCCGATAAAAGAAAAGGAAAGAAAGAAACGCATCATCGCACAGTCTAACGGTATTTTTAAAAAGAAATCAAAAGAAGAAGAAGATGGTGATGTTGTAACGCGCTGCTGCTGATAACGTGTTTTGTCTGCTGCTGTGTCAGCCCTATCCCGTCTTCTGCTCTGCGTGGCTTTGGCCGCGAATTGAACGCAAGGCCATCGCGCCCGCACGTCGTCATTCCCTGCGGTGAGCAAATGCTCGTCTCCCGGCAAAACGAACGACAATCGAATACTTTTTGAAAATGGAAAAATCCCGCGTTTTTCAGCTCATAGCGATCGATTGGGCCTTTTTTTTTTTGTGTGTGTGTGTTTGTGTCTTCATCATCGTTTATTCCCTCATTTACTTGGGTCGCCACGGACGACAACAGAAAAAAAAAAGAATCAAATATAAATGACATGCAGAAGTAGATACAAAACGCAGAGACATTTCATGTACATGAGGGTCATAGTGGTTGAATATGATGGTGGTAGTGGCAATGGTGGTGTGGTGGTGCTGGCAATGGTGGACCCTGACCACACGGCGACAAAACAAAAACAACAAAAACTCACGCAACAAAAACCGGCGCAAACTCGACGTCGACCTTGGCCTCCCTTTTTTTTTCTTTCTCTCTCTCTCTCTCTACACTCACGTTCGACTTGCGGCACGATAGCAGCCGCCGCGGTCGGTTTGGCTCGTTACGACGATATGTGCACAAGGTTAATGTCTGAAGGTCTCTCTCTCTTTCTCTCTCTGGAGAAGGTCTTCCTTTTTTTAAAATATAATTTCCATGAAAATCGACCAAGTTTTGCTTTTTTTTTTCAGTTTGTTTAAATAATTTCTTTTTGCTAGGCGTTAAATAAGGAGAATGTGTGTCTAGAGAGAGATATGTATAGACGATGATGTAATGTGATACGAAAACGGTCGAGCCCCGTTTCTCTCATCTTTCGTTTCAATATTTTTTCTTTTTTCGTTTCTCATTTTTTTTGAGACGTGCACACACATTGGCTGTACAACTTGGGAGAATGTTGAAGACTGTTCAATGTGTAGATTGCGTTCGTGCAAAACTGCAAATCGCATGATGGAGGATATCGATCATGATTTTTTTTTCTTTGATATTTCCTCCCTCCTCCGCCAACGCATTCACGACGAATTGAACACGAAAAATACAAAAATTATGTTCATTCCTTTTTTTTTCTTTCTCTTTTCTTTCGTTAACTGCCAAGAAGAAGAAGAAGAAGAAAAAAAATTGTCTAAGTTACGGTGTGTGTGTGTGGTTGGTCTCGATTGCGATGAAACGTGACCAGTGTCGTGACACTGATGAAGAACTCTGGTGTTATTAATAATATACACACTCATTCAGTCAGCTGCTGCTTTTAAAAATTCTCTTTTTATTTTCTCCTTCCTTTTTCTTAAACAAAAAACAAAACAAATAATCGGTTCATTTTTTAAATATTATCTTTGGTCGTATTTCATCATCATCGCTGAAGCTGATCAACAACTGAACCCGCACCAGTTCTATTCATCCGAGTCCCGTTGGGGGGGAATTCTTCCATCTTTTTCCCACAGTAGAAAAAACAACACGAAATCAAAATCGAACGACATTGTCTTCAGGAACAACAACGTGATAACAAATTTCAAAACAAACAAAACAAAAAATAAAAAACAAACAAAAAGAGACGCTGATAAGACAACAACACAACACGACGTCGTTTATCTTCATCAGGTTCTTCTTCAATTTTGTTTGTTTGTTTGGTTTTTTTCATCGAATTTGATGATGAAAATATCATTTGATGATTATTATCCATTTGAGATGGATGGAATTGTATAGGGGGGTGGGGGGCAGCAGCTGCTGTGCCGGTCGTCAAGGATTTTCACACCGGGAAAGATATGACCCTCATCTTTTTTTCTTGTTGCACAACTTTGCACGCAGTGAACGAAGAGGAGGGATGCGAGTCCTCGAAATGTGTTCTTGGTACTACTACATAATGTCTGAATGCTGTGTGATGCTGTTTCCATTTGCCTTGACCTCCTTTATTTTTTGGCGGAGGGGGAAGGGAAGGGGGGGGGGGGGGTTTGCCCGTCTTATATACACGATCTTCTCTTACATGAACGTGTAATACCCACGTCATTTCAATATGGCCGTTCGAATCTGAATTGCCTTCAATTAGTTGCCGGGTTATTTTTCTTCTAAACCTGCGTGATTGGCGAATATGCCACTACACCTCGCTATCCATCGCACCTTAAACGGCAATTGTTAATCCTCCTCCTTTTTTTAAAAAAAAGGAAAAAAAAAGTCATCGATCAATCGACCATTACGAAATTGGGCGCGTTTCTACAAGCCGTTGGAAAAGAAAAAAAACGAATCACCTGATTTGGATAGTTTTATAGAATTGAGTAAATTCATCCTACGTGAAAATGACGTCATCAAGGGGGCTGAACCGACTGTGGGAGCGCGGAACCTTTTTAGAGCGATCGTCTTATAATACACACAAAAGTGTGCGGGGCGGCGATGTAATAAAGAGTTAAAACAAAGAGAAGAAAAGAGTTGTTATGTTCCCATCAGAAAAAGGATACGACACCCAATTCTTCTACTATCCCCATCATTTCTTTGAACATTATAACAACATTTTAAAAATCAATGATGATGAAGGGGATGGATGGACGGATCACGACGCCAAAAACAAGACAAACAGCACGTCGTCGTCGTCTTTTTTCTTTATCGCCTTGTAACTCGTTGAGGTTTTTTTTTAGGGCGATAAAACGAACCGACGGGAGTGAGGATCGATTGAATTTTGATTGGATTCGCGTCGTTCGACTCGATTGTCTTCTTTTCTCTTTCCCGGGATTTTTTTTTTTTTTTTTTTTCATATTCATGGGTGCAACCCCCCCCCCCCCCCCCCACCAAAACGATCATTTGATGATCGTTCCATCATTAATATCTTTCCCATTCGATCTGGATGGCACGCCAAAGAGAGTAGGACGACGAGGGAAAAGTGGATTTCTGTCCTCTTTTTTTAAGCGAGAAATATTAATAAAAGAAGGTCTCCCTCTCGTCTCATCCATCTTCCGGAAGCGGAACTGTACAAGTGCCATCACGAAAACGAGAAAATAAAAACGTAACGGCAAAAAAAAAAGAAGGTCTTGGGGGACCTGTTTGACGATTCATCATCACACAGCAGCACTGGCACGGTGGGCCCAGCAACAACCAACCGCAACTACACCCAAGCAACAATTATTTACCCCGTGTTAGCCTTTGTTTGATGTTATTCACTTGTTAAATCACAACAAACGCCGAATGTGAAATGTGAAAAAAAAAGAGAGCCGAAATACAGCATCAGTTTCATTCGTATTATTTTTTATTATTCAACAAGTGCTGCACGCCATCAGAGTGAGTCACGTTATTATTGATTGATCAACAAGTTTCTTTCTCTCTTTATACATCCCCCCCAAAAAAAGGAAAGAAGAAAATCTGTTCAATTTTTGGATCAAATAACAAAATAAATTCGGGTTGATGATTAGGTCTCGATATATCGGTCGATATCGGGCGACCTTGGAGCGCCAAGCAGATATGATTAAATATAGAGGGAGTCGACGACCTAAAAGTGTTTTTTTTTTTTTCGGTTATATCGGCGTGAATTTTTCAAATAAGGACACGGAAGTCTGTAGCCAACGACGAACAAGATTTTCAATCGAAGTTGTTGATTGTACAGTGAAACGATACCAACGATGACGTCAAAGCAAATAATATCAGATCGACACTTGGTCGTCCTGATAAGACGATGGAACTGACGGGGATATCTCAAACGCTATTCTGTGGCTCTTGTTTTTTCTTGTCCAACTCAAACGAATCGATCCCGAAAAAGGAAAAAAACACAAAAATGTTGTGTCTGTTTGGCACTGATCGGCCTACGATCTCGTCAAAAAATGATGTAATCGGCTGATTGATCAAAACTAAATCGCAACTAAAATTCAAAATGATTTGAAAAATCAAACAAAATCTTGTTATTTGACTTGACAACATGTCCAGTCACTGACTAGCCATTTCTCCTGATGTAAAACAAAACAAAAAATGGCCCACCATGAGAGTTCATCTTCTTCCCATAAAGAAGCGAATAAAATAAAAACAAGTTCTTTCTTTTCTGTTTTTTTTTGGGAGAAAAATTACAAAAAAAAAAAATAAATAAAATTCAGGTGGTCAAGCGGTTCAAGTCCTGACGGGGACCACCTGAATTGAAACCTGCCTCGCATACATAAAAATAAAGAGGAACGCAACGGAACTCAAAAACAGTTGGAATAGAATTACAATTACAATCAAAACTCACCTCACTATGAAAGAAGATGATTGTGTCGTGTCGATTAAATATCTTCCAACGATTAGCTGGACAATGTAGGAGCCAATTGGCCAATGAATAACAGCCCAAATGCTGGGGGAATGTCGTGTGTGTTTTTATTCCTTTTCAATTTCGCAGGTGAAGGATTTTTGGCGAAAAGAACCCCAACGAGTTGTGTGTGAATATTCCGGAAGAAAAACCAACAAACCAAAGGCGCAAAAACACACAAACTGCAACGCAGCTACACACACGAGAGCGCTCACACACGAGAAGATAAAAAAACACTTAAAATGAAAAATGGCACTGCGATGACGTTTGTTGTTGTTGTTTCTATTTTCTTTTCCAATCACGAAAATTGTGTTGTTTCCTATTTTCAATCAATAATGGATTTCAATAAGAAATTTGAAAGCTGGAAACAATTTCACTGGAGAGTGTTGCAACAACACAGAAAGGTTGACGATGTCGCTGGAGAATTTGCGATCCTGATATTGTTGTTGCAAGAAAACGACGAACGGCAGAGAGACGAGCCGGCCATTTTCTTATAGACACGGGCGGTGTCTCTTCTTAAAATTCACCTGCGCCGAAAAAACAAAAAAAAAAATCAAAATAAACAAAAAGACTTCAGACAAATGATTCTCAGCATTTAACGTTGAGAATAAGAAACAAAACATTTTGACAATTGCCAAGGAAATGAAAGAAGCCAAAAATGCCAAGACAGGTAATGTCTTCTTGCATTTTCACTGCATATACAGTTCAGAAAAGAAGACACACACACACACGCACGCAGGTATATATACACGTAGAGAAAGTCAAGGTCAACGCCCTCCGAAATTCTTCAGGGGCCCCCCTCTTCTTGTACGTAGACACTCGTAGGATATCTGCTGATGGTAAACCCCCCTCCCTTCCTGCTCACCTCCCTCTTTTTCACCTTTACCACTCTGTGTCTTCTTTTAGGGAGGAGGAAGGGAGAGTCCTTTCACAGGTGAGGTCAAAGTGGATCGCCATGGCAAAATAAAAATCTTTTTTAAAATCTTTTAAAAATGGAAATGTCTTACAAAAAATTCAACTCAATTTCGTTTTTATTAGTTGAAATAGTCACATTTTAAATTTCCTTCTTTTTTTTTTTTTTTTTTTAATGATTGTCTAATGTTACTTGTTGGGTGGTGGTGGCGGTGAAATTGCCGAGTCACGCGGGCGCAACCTGTCAACTCGATTGCACACGGTCGTCTGCTGTTCTCGTGGGAGGATTTCCTACTTCGTCCATTTCTTTAAATTTTGATTTATTTCTTTATTTTTTACATGAAGGGACCGATAGTGTCTGTCTACGATGCACTACAGTTCGGGACTGTACAGGTGGTTGGCCAGAGGGTTGAACATCAACAAGTGTTCTCTTTTTTTTTTACATTTAGCCAATAATCGAGCGACGCCATACAAAAACATCTGGTTCTATCATCTCTAATTAGATTGTGTACTACCTTGTAGTAGGACTCGAAAGCAAAGAGACATAGCATATATTTGTTATATTATTGCGCTCTTATATAACTCGTCGTTCTGGATGTATAGACAAATCAAATAGTTGATGGTTGATGTAAATCAGTCGAGCGGCTGAACGATGTGCAACTACTAGCGCAATACGATTTTCTTTTTAGAAGAAAATAATCCAAAAATGAAACACCCAGGAAACCGCATACGGTCTGACGAACACGGCACTTGTTGACCGCAGCCATCGACGTGTCAAGTCTGGTACTAGTAGAGAGGGGGGGGGGAAGAATACAGATAGATAGATATACAGAGAGAAAGAGATATAGCCACATCACATATTGATTTGATGCTATTGAAGAGAAGAAGAAGAAATGAAGTTGTTGTTGTTGTTTTTTCGGCCGGCAGAGACAACAACAAACGACCGCCACAGCAAAGTCGAATGAGTGGCCGCGTTTGCGGTAGTTGCGGTGAAGGGAATTTCTTAAATTTTGTATCTTTTTTTTTTCTCTTTCCCGAATGTTACACAGCTGCTGTTGCATTTGCAGCTCAGCCATTTCTGACGTGTTGCAGGACCGTTTTTTTTTCTTTTCCTTTTTTATTATTATTACGACAGTCGTGCATTTTCAAGGTCTGCGACACACACACGCACGGGATATTTGAAATGAAAATATTCAAAAATAAATAAAAAATAAATAAATAATAATAAGAATTTCTATCCTATTCCATTTTTTTCTTCAATTCGACCGGCCAATTATCGGGAAATGTACAGTTTCATCGACACTCCTACTACTACTCAGCCTAATGAAAGAAATACAAACTGAAATAGGTGAAATAATCCAAGGCTCCTTACGTGATGGACGGTCTTTGATTAAAAAACTGGTCACTCGTTTTCAAAGTGTCAAAATTTGATTTGGCATCCAAATGAATGTTTCCAAATTGCTGAAAGGGAACCACTTTGCGTGTGAAACACGATAATCCGTCTAGCGTTCAGTTCCAATTTTTCAAACTGGCGGTCAAAGGCGCACCGAAAAAATAGTGCGGAGAACAATAACACACAAGCGGAGAATAAAACGGTCGATCACGCAATTACAACAGCAGAAGAAAAAAAAAACCAACACAAAACACGTCACTTAGTTGATTGATTCCAAGAGTTAAAAGAAAAACAATGATGAAATAAATAAAAATCCGTATAGGGATGAAAATCACCAGGTACGGTAAAAATGTATGGTAAAATCCTGCTGACAATCAAACAAACGAACGAATGAACGAACGAACGAAACGAGAAGACGAAACGAACGTGTGCGATGCGGACCGCTGGTCGGCGCTAGACTGACGATACAAGACCCAAAAGCAAAAGACCTGCCCCCCTTCTCTTCTCTTGCTCTCTCCTCCCCTTTCCACTATGGGAGGATTGGGAGGGGAGACTTGAGCCGATGGAACGGGATAGAAAAACCAAAAGGAAAAGAAGAAGAAAAAATATGTATATATAAATATAAGCCCACTGTGTGTGTGTACTACACACACACACAGAGCAGAATTCTTGTTTTCCACCCAAAAAAATAGAGAAGAAAAAAGGAACCTCCAACAGAAGAGAGAGAGAAAACCTTTAGACTTTTAAGTTGGTGGTGGCTCGTTTTTTTTTTAAATTTTGTATTTTTTTGAGGGCCGGCTCCCACGTGAGCCCTTGAACAACAGTCGACAGGGCCCCCACTCGTTTGCCTTCGAAAATTCTCTTTCAGTGGATCAAGTCCAAAATCAACTGATACACAAACATTTTGTGAGTGATTTGAATTTCCCGCTTTCGTTCGATAGAGAGAGACAGTCCTATGTGATGCAAATCTCTTGTACCGCACATATCTCAACATGTTTCACTGGCAGCTCTAAAGAGTCCAGGGTCGTTGAATTTTATTCATTTTAACATTGGATCTTGTTGACATTGGCCACTGATTCCAATGACGCAATCTGACCGGCCCCGCAGCGCTCCTGTGCTAACACATTGTGCGAAATCTATAGGAAATCCGCCAATGGGACAGTCAATCGGCGTTGATGGGTCGTGTGATGGATCGATTGACGCTTCTGTTGGCACAAAATTGGATGAAACATTTCGGTCGCCGTGGAAATTTCAGAAGCCGGACAAATTCCTCGATCGCATTATTCGAAAATAATAATAGCCCGGACGCGGGAATCATTTTATTATTTTTTTTTTCAAATGATCCCCAAGTTCGAAATGTATGTGACCATCAAAGTGAAATATCAAGACATCAGGAATCGAAAAGAAAAGCAATTGAAATTACAAACGCCGCTGCCAACGGTGTAATAATAATCACAATAATAACATACCAGCAAACTATATATATACAATTTATTAGTACGTAGTCCTACTATAAGTACTATATACAAGAACAATCGTAGTCTTTTTCTCTTTTCTAGTCTCCTTTATTTCTGTGCTGCTCCTCTGCCGCTATACTAAAGAGAAAAGTGAACGAAAAGTCAACATCCGGACCGGCCGTTCACCCGAATTTATTTTGTATGTGTGCTCTGTTGTTCACGTTCGGACGCGCGCGGGCATTTCAAACGAGAGAAAAAAAAACGACTATTTTTTGTCTTCTCTATTTTCATCCTTTTTCTTTCTTGCCGAATAATAATAAAGCGCAAACAAGAAATTTGAATCATTTAAAAAGTGTATAAAAGAATAATCAAAAATCAAATTTCTATTACTTCTCCTATAAACTTAGGAGACGTAGTAGCCTACTTGGTGTATAGCACAGCGCTGCTATGTAGACACGATGATACTAGTTTTAGAGTCGTGCAGTCAAATTGACGCGCATCAGAGTGTCATTTCATTATGCAAGAAAGTTCAACTGGTGGATGAAGATCATTTGTCTCGTCGATGAAACTCGTAACGAAGACCATTAAAAAGTAACTGCTTATAGTCATCCGCTTCCGATCTCTAGCTCGCTATGACGCTTCGATATTATAAAAGGAGCTAACGAGTTAAACGTAATGAAGATTGCATCCATAAGAATATTTCGACATTAAGTGCATGTGTCTCAGGGTTGGGTGTGGGGTGACTTGTTTGACACGACAGCGCACAATCGGACGGAATCAATGGGATGGATGGCATCTAATGGACGGCTAAAATAAAAAACAAATAAAAAAAAGGATCGACTCTATTTTCAATCAAACCTGTTCTGTCAAAAGATGATGACGCGCTTATAGCGATATGTCCGTCTCGGATGGGTATCAGTACGTGAGTCGATCTCTGTCGATCGTGCATGCGTAGCGCCAATCCAATTTAGAAAAGAGAATAGTATACCTAGTCTAACTTGAATCAAATTTGACTCACTTTTAAAATGTTATTATATAATCGTTGTCGAAAAACGGGCGGGGTCGACATTAAGAGGAAAAAAACAAACAAACAAACGAACATATCGTATCAATGAATATGTTAAATATTTGCTGGGCAGATAGATATATGTTGTTTTTTGATGTAACATCACAGAAGAGAGTAATTGAATTAACTTGTTTGGTTAATGCTGCTGCTGCTCTATTCTTTACTGGATTCCTCCGTCCAACCCCAGCACCTCTTTTTTAGCCAATTAACGAGAAATGATTCATCTTATTGATTTTTGATCATCCTTTTCCGATTGCTGACTGATGGGGTTTCCACTTGCCTGATCCACAAGCGGGACATAAAATAAGAGACATAGTCCGTCCGTCCAAGTTAAAGTTTCCTTTTTGAGAGGGGGAGAGGCTCTCGGGACGTCACCGTTCACAAACTCACATTCCAACGCAGTTCGACGGTCATGTGAACAGCGAGACACGAGTCTAACGGACTTTTTTTCTCCGCCAGCAGAGTGTCCAAGTTGAATTTCTATGGTTTCTTGACTCACGCACCTTTCTTGTTCATCATCACCACCACCCAACCACCTTTCCTATATACTATTGGATGATCAGTTCATCTCCTCCTACCCACCACCACCTTCTTCCAAGTCTTCTTTTCTATAGCTAATAAATAAAAATATTTCTCTAAAGCTTGTTAGTCAAGAAAGACTTTAGACACGTGCCACACAATCGTCAATTTTTTGTTGTTTTGTTTTAGTTTTTTCAGCCCAGTTATTTGCCCTTTTCCACTTTATACGTCTTGTGTAGATTCAATATCGAGCGAAACCCTAGCTCATAAAAAAAAAACGAAAAGACGCTCATATGTGTGACCTGCTGGAGCTTTCAGATTTGCGTCATTCGCGTTCACGTGAGCACAGGGGGTCAGCAACAGAAGGTGTGATCATGTACACACACACAAACACACTACAGGCTGTGCATATTAAATAAGGCGCTAGTGTCACACAAAATGTATGTACCCCTTCATTGTGTGTGGCATCATAGCGGCACAGGTGACAACCCAAAGACGCAATCCCAGAAAAACTAAAAAAAAAAAACTAAAGACAAAATATTTAGATGATTTCGTAAAAGAAAGAGGCGTCGTTGAACTTGTTGAACTTTTGTGGAGCCTTATGACGACGTAGATTTAACACGACGGCCATAGGAAAAGTGAAATCAAATTATGAAGCTAGGAAATACAAAGAAGAAGACGAACAGCAGCGCCGTTAGAATGATTATTTAAGGAATTATTTATCTGACGGATCTGTTAAATACAGTAGTATAGGCTATATGTGTGTAGGGCGACACGGACGTTGATTGTCACGTTGTTGCTGCTCCTTTCCTTTGCCCAGCAGTGTCTCACCATCAGCCTCTCCTTTTTCATTTCGATCTAGATATACTTATTTACTGGTTGAATAAGAAGTGAGCGAGAGAAACGAGAGGATTTTGTTGTTGTTTGTGTGCGCTGGCCGGTGTACAAATTTCATTATTGGATTACATTAGGTAACATTTCATCGCGCTTGGTCTCTCAAGCGAGCAATATGTCCATGTTCTTCCTAATTTAAATTCCATGACCGTTCTTTCTTCTTTTAGACGTTTTTTTTTCTTTTGTTTTTCATATGCACGTCGATGTGGAAAGGTTGAGTCACTAAAGAAGTTATTCTATTCATCAGTGGCTTGTGTTTCAATGAAGAACGTCCGATTCTATTCATTTGCTCAAAGCTTATAAAAAAAGAAGAACATTTGATACCGAGTTGAAAATCGTCCTTAAAATTAATAAAATTCCCATATTTTATTTTCATATTTTTCGTGTATCTTCTTGTCGGTGTTTTCTTGGTCCCCACGGAGTTTGGAGAAGAAGATGGAGGACCTTTTTGAGTCCGTCATCAAAAAGCCGAGAGAGACATGAGAGAACTGAAATTTTATTTTTAAATGTTCGATTCTGGCACGCTTGCCAAATTGATAATGAGGCTATTTTTATTTATCACCCATAAAAATAAAATAAAATTTATGAAAAAAACAACAACAACAACAAAAAACATCTAAGCTCCTTCTCTCTCTCGTTATATTTTCCACCGTACGGCAGCCGCACAGCTCAACTTTTTAGAGTTTCGTCTCTTCGCTCCTATCGTTTGGTATGTTTCTCTTTCAAATTCCCTGCCGTCGATCATTTATTTTATTTTTTCCCCCTTTTTTTTCTTTCCATTTTGGCAAAGTTGTTGTTGTTGTTGAGGCCGATGATGTCGTCAAAGGGATTGAACGTCCTCCCCGTTTTTTTTCTTCTCAAATTTCCTTTAAAATTCTTTATTTCTTTATATAATAATGTGCTAGAAGAACTTTGACGCGCATATCTCGCACTCCAAGTCTCTACTCTTTCGATTGCTGTGCTGTGCTTTTAACGTTTGTAAGACTGTCATATCGCGCAAATAACGATAAAATGGCAAACAAACACGTTGAAAAGTTCCGCAGAAAAACAAAACAAAATGAAAGAAGATATGAGCGTGCCGACGACGGGATTACAACCAGACCAAGAACCGTCGGTCTGTGATCGAATTATTTTTGAAATCCTTATAACACACTTGGAAAAAGAGTTTTGATTTGTGTTTCCTTTTTTGTTTTGTTTTGTTTTAAATTTTTAATCCAGCCGAATATACACGGGAAAGAGACAGGAGTATATGGCAACAGTCGGTCGTCTGTTCTCAATAGCGGACGCCATGTGTTGATGGACTGGGCGAGAATTTCCTACCGCAAATAAATATCTGCTACTGCTGCCACAGTTGAGAGAGAGAGAGAGTCGAATAAAAACAACAACAACAACAACACAGAGATAGATGGATGGAACTGTACAGGACGTCCTTATGTATATAAATATATACAAAAAGATATTCTGGAATAAGACCATCTCTCTCTCTGCATGCTCTTCTAATACACAGAAATAACAAAATAACCAAATACCAAGAACTCTACAAGAAATCGAAGAACTAGAATGAGTCTAGAAGAAGAAGTTAAAAGATATTCTGGTTTTTTGCCAATTTCCATCCCGCTTGGTAACACGCACAATGTGTGTGATACATTTGTTATCGGATGTATGTTATTCGTATTGTGTATGTTTTTTCTTTTTTAAAATCTTTTGTTATTGTTGTGCCTTATATCGAGTAAAGAAAGATGACGCAAGATATACTGTAACCAACCAACCCGGGGACCCTCGCCTATCTCTCCGGCCCCTTTTCAGATAATTCCTTGATCAAAGGTCGCACCACTTTGATTTTATTTATTTTTCTAAGCGTTATTCGACTTTTTGTCATTTTATTGTTAAGCGGACAAAATCAGAGGTGATCCACAAGAGGGAATAATCCTTGAGGGATCGATGCCTATATACAATAGAGATCCCCGTCCATTGAGTTCCTTTGAAATTATAACCTGCTGCACTTATTGCGCATATACCTGGATAACTGTGTAACCTGCTGATGCTACCACTCGAGTCATTACCGCAGGTGGTATACAATGTTGGGCATTTTCGAATGAGAGAGAAGAAGACGAATTATTGGAATGAATTGGAACGACCACGCGAACCGCTCGTCAAGTTCAAAAGATGAAAAAAAAAACCGGCCAGACTGCTGCCTTCTTATATGTATTTACACATCGCTATACGGCGTACACATTTATAAACGTGCGTGTGAGCTGCTCGTCGTAATAACGCAGAGTCATATACCCACAGGGATGTAATAATATTTTTTTTTTTTTTTTTTGAAAGGAAAGAAAATAAAAGAGGCTCGCGCGCGCTCATCGACCATATACTTATCGGATTCCATTGGCGGCTCAAAGCAATTGGATATTCCTCCTATCATATCTTTAGGTGTGCTTCTTCTTCTTCTTCTTGGTTCTTTAACGTTCGATTGACGATTACGACTCTGGACCTTTTTCTATAGCTCTTCTCCTTATTCTTCTTCTATATTTTAACATTCTTTTTGCCCATACGCAGCAATCAGTATAACAATATAAATATATACACACACACAAGGGCATGGATATGATAACATTTGAGGCTAATGATGACGTGATATACCTTATAAATAAATATACACGGGCGTTGATTTTCTTCCAATAAATTGAAATGCAGATTATTTCGCTATAAAAGTTTGCGGAATTCTAGCTCGTATAATGTACAACAACAACAAAATAAGGATGAAGAGCAGGAAAATATGGATCGATGAGGAAACAAAAAACTGGTTCTTCTTTTCTCTAAGAACCCAGTCAACTCGAATGCTGAATCACATGATATACTCTTTTATATTAAATATTTTGTGTGTGCTTGTTGCTAGATTGTAACTAGGTGCTGAGGTGGATGGTTGGGCAAATCAGTTATCAGTTACGAGTCAAGTTTTTGTTTTGTTTTGTTTTCTTGGGCTGCTGCTGCTGGCCGTTCGCCAAAATGAGCCATCCATCCAGCCGGGCATCAGGGCCGACAGCACGGCGCATCAAAGGTCATGGCTGTACGTTGGTTTGCTCTTGCCTTTGCTGCCTGGAGGAGACCTTCACCTACAAACGGCCAAAAGAAAGACGACGACATCAACAGCAGCCAAACATCCTTTTTTAGTTTTTCTTGTTTTTTTTTTCTTTTTTCAAAGGTGAGTCGCAGAAAAAGGACTTATATTGCAATTGATTCAGAAGATGAAAGAAATAAGACAAACCGGTCAGACTAAGTATAATACCGGTCGGGTGTAGTACAAGAAAAAGAAAAGAAGATATATAAACTTCATTCTATTTGTAAAAAATGCGTTCTACAAGCAAGGGATAAAAGAGTTTTGGAATAAGGACCAACATCTGATTGTGTGTTGGTCCGTTTTTTCCCACTTTTTTTTTTAGCACGACAGCAGCCTGTTGTTGTTTCTCTTCTCTGCTGTGACCTCTCCAGTTGTTCGTTTTGTAGCGTCACTTCTTTGGCTTATCTTTTTGATTTCTTATATTACATAACCATTGATTCTTATAACTGTAAACAGCATTCACCAAAGTGGCTTAGATATACAAATTTTAAACAAATACTCGATGTAGAAAGAGACGAACATATGTGTCATTTAAAGGTATCGCAATAGGATGGAAGTCAGCCAAACTGGCCTGCAGCAGCAGTCACACTGATAGATATGGTCGAATAGATTTCCAGTTTCATCTACTTCTTCTTGGCGTCTAAAGATAAGAAGACGATCTGCTTCTGGGAAACAACCGACCCCCAACCAAAAAAACAAAAAAAAAAGTTGCGCGTTGGCTTTTTTAGCTTGTCCCTGTCTGCTGGAGGCTTTCTTCTATATACACTATCCGGGCCATCTCCCCTATATACTTCAGTAGCCCGCGCTTCGTCTATACATACATTATAGGACGGCCTTGTATATTACCAATGATGGCTGACTGTATATCTGGGCTTCTTTTCGAAGTGAATGGACCCTGGTCGATGGTATATGTAAGGGAATACGAATATAAACCACAATGTATAAGACGTCGGTGTTTTGATCTTATTATTCGTTATGGACGGGGATTTTTTTCTTTGGTGGGATTTGTCGAATGTTTGAAAATCATTTCCCAATTGTTTTTCGTTTCTTTTAATTATATCAGCATAGCTATAGAAACATACGAGAGACAGCAGTGTTTGTGTTTAACCACCATCGGTCGTTCTTTCAATCGTCTTCTTCTTTCTTTAGGCTCTGAGGTGAAGAACCTCTCGGTCCGCAAGTTTTGACTTACTCAGCACGTAAAGACCCGACCGCAAAGAAGACAGTAAAGAGGACCAACAACAACAACAACAGGGGAATTATATATATTGACTATATATACACATTTCTAGAAGAAAGAAATTGAAAACAGACTGACGACAGTTCTCTTATTCAATAATCCCATGTCATATTTCGACTGTCCTATATAGTAATTCTTGAACTGTAATAAATGGCCGGGGCACGCGTATCTCCTCGACAATGTATTATGATACGTTGAGTCTCGTCGGTGAATTGGGTTAGACTATGGTTCACTGCTGCGTGTTGTACCCTGTGACCGTGGGCTGCAGGAGATGCGGTATCAGTGACAATCTTAATATGCCTTTATAGATGTTCGGCGTAGCGATGCAAATCACATTCTATATTGTCGAGTCAACTGGGCACATACCAATGAAAAGGCACAGCACCCATTTCTATGCGCTATTGTCCATTTTGGACAACTGCTAGACGACGATGATAACCAATAAGCTGAAAATCTCACGCGGTGAACAATTTCCTATAAACATTTTTATAATTTCTCATATCTCCACATTCTCGTTTATTTGGCGTGAGAGATCACTTGAGATGACCATTACCCGGCCACGCATCAGTGAAAGTCGTTTTCATTATTAATATTAAAAGCTATTTTAACATTACAGAATTTTTTCTTTCATTTTTCTTTTTGGGAGAAAAAAAAAGTAACAGCAGGACAGGTTTAATGGCCAAGAGCGAAAAAGGAAAGAAAAAATAGAAGTTTTAAAAAAAGAATAGACTTATTTTTTTTTAGAAAAGGCTGTGCAACGGTGCACCGTGAAAGAAATCGACAATCCACGCACGATAAACCATAGACCGTCGACGCTATTTGTTTGTTAAAAGCGTAGTAATAACTAAATAATCAAACACTGCAATAAAGGTTACGTTACTTTACGCATTCAAGATGATAATAAAAAGCCGTTGCCACTTGGCCAAACAACAACATTCAATCTCTTACGATTATTATTATTATTATTATTATTTTTAATTTCTTACATTCTTACATAGTCGGTGGTGGTGATATAATCGATTGAATTAATATAGAAGATTCCCCTGTTGGTGGAGAGTTTATTCAACTCGAGTCACAGCAGCTGCATACAAATGAAAATTCGACAAAAAAAAAAAATAAAATAATATGAGATTAGAAAATGATGATGAGGAGAGAAAATTATACACAATAAGCACACAGACGGTGCTGTAAAAATAGTTGGTCGCGTCATCTGTTGTATAAACAGCTTTTATTTACGTCAAATCAAATATGAGGAATAATATACGATGTTTAAAATAGATATGATGTCAAAAATATATAAGGAGGATTAAGTGTAATACACCAGAAACATGTGAAATCTACCATTTCGTCGTTCCTGCTGTCCATTTTTCTTTTGATTTTTCCCGCACTTTAGCAACAGCCGGAGAAATAATGAAGAAATTAGCGAAATCTTCTCCGCGTAAAAAGAAAAAGTGAGAAAGAAAAACAAACAAGAAAAATGCTGTTCATGGCGGCCGTGCAGAGCGAAGCTATTCTCATCATCATCATCATCGTCGGGTTTTTATTTTTCCCACAGCAACGACGCCAGCAGAGCAGATTCTCTTCTATTCGCTACTTCTCTCTCTCTTTGGCAGTCACGCTGTGACTGTCACTGTCACGCTGTATACACGCCTCACGCTAGCGCTCTCTTCTCCCCGCAGCAGCACGCTCAGTATGCACAAGGCACAAGCGCATCACAGGCACGTAATTGTCTCAGCAGCAAAGTCTCTCTCTATACTGCTGCTGCTGCTGTGATGTGCGTCTCTTACGGTGCAATATAAGAAAGAAGAAGTTAACCGTCACGTAGTACAACGAATCGGCCATGGGGAAAAAGAAAGAAAAATAAAAAAATAAAAAAAGACTTTGCTGGGCATCAACCAGTTGTGTGGTTGTGTGTGTGGCCGCCGTTCACCAGGTGATTGAACTCTACACGTTATTCTGTGTATAGACGAGCCCGTTAAAACATTGGACGACGACGACGACGCTAAACAGTTGGGGGAGCGATATTAGGCGTCAACATAAATGCCAATGAAAAACGAGCTAGTTATTATCATCATCTACTACTATACTGCTACCTATATTACATAAACGACGACTAATCGTTATTTTCAAAATGTTTGACAATTTATGAATTTCGCCTGTTCCTGCGGTCTAGTAATATATATAGTAGAGGCCCAGCAAAAATGTATGTATGGAGACGGCCGTACATATAATACAATGCGGGCAATCATCATCCGGTCGTCCGGTCTGTAATCGCCATCGCTGGCTAGTCGTCATTATGTCATTAAACAGCGGGTGGGTTGCGCAGCACAGAGGACACTGTTGGATGGATAGGGGACAATTCCGTTCCTGTTTGCTGCCAGCAGCCGAGTGCTGGATAATATGGAACCGCGATACGTCGTGGGGTATGTTTTTGTTTGTTTGTTTCTTGTGTTCATTGATGTGCGTCTGTTGTCTTTTGTGAGAAATCAGTACAATAACAGATAAACAAGTTTCTCTTCAATTGATGCATTCTATAGATAACCCCCATCATCCGATTTTTGTCTTGTCTGATGATGCCCCCGATTTGAGACTGAACGGACCCAATGACTCCGCACCTTGGATTTTGTGTTGATTTAATTGTTTTTTACGGTGACCTAGGTCCACATCGAATCACCGCAAAACTATAAACAAAAGAAATTGTTTCCTTGTCGGATATTTTTTTTGTTTTGTTAAATCTTAAGAAATATTTGTGGCTATAAAAAAGCCTTTTGCTGGGTCTAAAGACAAAAGCGAACCCAGCACGTCAATGATCATAAAAAAGAAGAGAGAAATCAATTCTGGCCAAACCTACAAGAACATTGACCTGACTTGTCTTCAATTGCTGTGAAAAATAAACGGAGGGAAAAAGACGGTGATGGTTGGTTTACAAAAGTCTTGACATCAACGATGGATATCTCCTTCAATGACTTTTTCAACCATTTTTTAATGGCAAAGGTCAAATCTGTGAAATGGCGAGGCACTCGGCCGAGTCTCCGTTTCTGTCTAAAACGATGGGAGAAAGAAAAAAAAAGAGGGTGGAAAAGAAAATTAAAACCTATTTGACCTGACATGACCCGAGACCACACCCAACAGCATCCGCGTCTACGTGTATTTCTCCCACACGTTATTGGCTGACAGTAGAAGGAAATTCTAAGCTCTAACCAAGTACTTGGAGGCACGACGTCATTCGGAAGTGCAGAAGACAATAACAATCAACTGTAAATGAAATGTATTACAATTAAATTTGAAAAGAGCTTTACCACTCAAAATGCATAGAGATCAGGCAAGCGAAAAATATGGATAGACATGGGATAGAAGGAGGCGGGATAAAGAGGGGGGGGGGTCAAGGTGAAGGAACTCTGAATGGATTTGTGAGAGAGAATAAGAAAAGTCTTCCGACTGTACTGCTGGTATATAAGAAAAGAAAAACGACATGGGGGGAGACTATGAAAAGCGAATGGGAAGGAAGAAAATAGAAAAGTCTTTAGGTGGAGGACGTACGCGCTCAACATATTGAGCCAAGTCGACGAGAAAATGCATCCAAGATTTCTCACAGCGACATCGTAAGTGGTAAACCGTGTTGTATCTATAATAGAAAAGCAAAAGTCGCTCTACGCTGCTGCTGCATAGTGGTAGGAGTTGCTGTTAGATAGTATTATGGTCACAAACATTGTTATAACTGAACGATTATTGAGGAAAAAGAAGGAACTGCACCGGCAATTACATATTTTTGGGTTATTTTAAGGTGGTTCTTCTTCTCCTTCTTTGTATATAGAGGCCCAGCAACGTTTCAGCTGACTTTAAATGCAGCGGTCTATCCTTCCCCTCTCGCTTTCATCCGTGAACGCTCCTGCCAACGAACGGGAATGAGACTAATAGAAGGAATTTTCATTTTTTTATTTTTTTTATTTATTTCTTCTTCTTCTCTTTTTAGCTATTCCGGAATTCCGTCAAGCCTCAGCGTACATCTCTTTTTTGCTCCATCTCTTCTGTTAGATATTAACATTTGAAAACGTCGAGCTGAGGAAGATTTTGGTCGGGTGATTGTACTGTGCTGCTGCTGGACTCTCAAATTTAAATTGTTGATCGTCTTTCCGTAACTGTTCCCATTAATGTACTCTGTACACTGATGAGGAAACTTGGGTTTGGGCATTTGAATTTGTACAATCCGTTTAGATTCGCTGTCTGCCAATTCGAAAACAGGATCGAATGATTTCGCGGAACTTTGCGCAGCAACCGGTAATTCGATGCAAAACATTTCGAAATTTTCTTTTTAAAAGAGTGGGTCACTTAAGTGCGCGTACAATAAGCCGCATTTGAATAACCAAATGAATAATCAATTGACTATTATGTTCATACTCGAATTTCGTGACCTGACTTATCCCCCAAATTACTGATGGGATTTCTGCACGATTAGGGAGAAATTTGCGTCTGACACAAAAAAACAAACCGAATTCTCCAACGGAACTTTTTCTTCGTATTTCGACTTATTGTGACCATTAAAGTTACGTTGCAGGGCGTTCGAGGG
Organism: Daphnia galeata; assembly: GCA_030770115.1. Classification (NCBI taxonomy): domain Eukaryota; kingdom Metazoa; phylum Arthropoda; class Branchiopoda; order Diplostraca; family Daphniidae; genus Daphnia; species Daphnia galeata. Next base: position 8,654,511 of record CM061117.1, read on the forward strand.
TTATATAATTCGCATTAGTTAGCTGCTGATGTTTGATGCCTTAAATGGGGCAATTTGAATCAGCAGACGACCCGTATTCGAAATTCAAAGAATACATGAGGGATGTTATAAAGAAATGTTACACTCGAGTCCGATTGGATTCGTCTCTCTCCCCCCCATTGGACTCTTCATCCAAAAGAATCAGGAAACCAATAGGTCATCCGAACCCCAAACGGAACATATTCTACGAAATGTTTGCATTACAGCAGGGCGTTACATGGAAATCTCTTTAAGGAAAACAATTGAAGAATAAGAAAGGACCTACAATAACGAAAATCAGAATTCCTCATTTTAAAAAAATGCTCCAATTTGTATGATTACTGTCAAGCTGTCCAATTTTGTACACCTAAATGTAAGGCAAGTCAGAAGATCTTGACTCTCGAGTCATCAAACCAACAGTTGGCTGCCAGTTGCTCTCGGAAATTGTACAATCATTTCCTCGCTCTGATGATGAATTCCCCTTACTGTCACAATTTATATGGATGCACAAACTTGAGAACTTTTATAAATTAGGCTATATTGATCCTAGATAGTTAAGTTAGTAGAATCCGTCAAATTAAGTTGGACCAAAATGGAAATAAAATTTATGTTTAATTTTATAAATAATAGTAAAACACAATTATAATAAAACTTTCAGGCACTGCCCATAGAACCTGTTGCTCGGATGAACTGCCGTCAAACCAAATTTGGAATGCCGATCTGGTTATTACGATAGGATGTGCTAATCATATTGCTGTTTAATTTGTGTATAAAATCAGGATTGACTTTTTCACCCGTACCGCCGGTCATCAAGGGTAATAGAAATAAACACATTCTCCCTAGATGATGAACGTTCCAACTGATTCCAGGAAACTCCGAATGCCCTCAATTTTTAAGGGTGGCGCAATAACATTTTATGAAACGTGTTGGCTTCTAGAAGTCCGCCCTATTACATTGAAAATAGTAAAATACCAAGAATAATGCTTAAGACCAAGTTCTACACCCAAAATAAATGAGGCACCAATTGCACGTTTTTGAATATGCTGGTGACCTGATGAAATTTTCGGTTTTCGAAGAACATGGATTGATCAATTTCAAAATACTCTTGTTTGCTGTTTACACAATTGACTTTTATTTTCTATTTTGCCAAACGGGAATTATTCCAAGAAAACTTAGCAGATTCTGGGCAGTTCAATGTAACCGTCATTTTAAAATTTTGAACTTTTTCCTGGGTTAAATTTTTAATGAAATTCATTGGCTTTGTATATTTTGTGATTAAAAAACAAAGAAACAGGTATCAGCACTTATTTCAAAGTCTAAAAGTGATGCAAATCTGCAGATCTATATTTCTCCCAAAATGGGTATTATATTTATTAGAATATGTGATTGTTGATTACAAAGAAAAACGAATAGTCAAGAAGGACCTGAATTCATATTAGATTCACGGAAAAATTTGAATTCATATTCCAAAAATGGTCAAAAATTTTATATTTCGATAAATATCAATGTGAGTTTGATCTCTGTTCAATTTCCGCAATGCAAACGTGGCGTTGAGTCATGTGACCACACACACACAGAGTCACAGAGTCGATTGCCGTTACAGAAAATTGTGTCATCATTTCCTCGCTTTGATTCTCTTAGACAACCAAACGAAGACGGCCATCAAACTAAACTTAAAAAATTCAGCAATTGAGAGAAGAGTCGTCGTTCGTATTTATTTTCTATTCCAAAATTGATAAAATAAATTGCCAATCACCCGGACGCATCCGCAATGGCGTGGATGAGGGAAAAGAAACACTGGGCGACGAATACAGGACGGGGCGCGGGCGAGTGTGGGCGACGTCTTTTGCATGATGTTTATCCGCGTAGGATTCGCAGGGCGGCCGTTGCCTGGCTAAAAGAATCACCCGAGAAGAACCTGCCAATCGAATTTCTTTCGCTAACGATATCTAATAAATCTGAAAATAAATAAACAGCAACCCAAACTGATATATAATTCGTTTGTGAATAAATTCAGAATCAATACACGTTGATTGAGACCATATAGCATGATGAGGAAATGAAATGTTGATAAGGTTTCCACCAGCACATGTTGTTCAATTTTACACTGAAATCAGAATGACGATTCAAAGGGCAGCACGGAGAAATAAAGACAATTGGAACTGTAGGACCTCTGCTGCTACTACATGGAATTTCGTCTGGCGCGGTGCTGAATTATTAAACAAAAATAATACCCTGCCACGACTAATTAGCCCTCCCACAAGTAACAATATTACCGATTCCTCCTTTGATCCAATAAATCAGTCGGGACAAGAATCGTCTCGTCTGTTATTCTCCAATTTTTTCTTTTTCTTTTTGTTTGTTTGACTTGACAGTTTTCTCTTCTAGTAATATGTCGCTGGTTATTGTTTGATGTTTTCTCTGCCCTTTTTTTCCCCTGTGTATCTACTACCAAATAACAACTGCTGACGCAATTCCAACAGTTCAATCCGTTCTGTTCGTCCGGCCAACAAAAAAACCGGATGATGTGGCAGAGGTAAAAAGAAGGAAAGGCTCATTATCAAATCAGCGACGACAAAAAAAGGGTATGTATGGCTTGATAGGAATTTCTCTCACTAAAACTAAAGCTTCTACGGCTAATCCAATGAAAAACTTAGAGCCAGCATAATCTTAGTGTCTGTATACACTCGTCTGTCTGTTTTTCTTATAAGTACATCGGATTTAGATTAGACTATATGCCCTCACCACGCACCACTTGAACCTTATTTATACGTTATCAAAATTGAAAATTATGAAGAACTTTAATAACATTCTATTTTGTGATGACAGTGTGTGGTGTAGACCTCTATATATAGACACCACAAAGAGCAATACCTTTGTTGTTGTTGTTGTTGTTGATATTGTTGTTGGACTGGGAACTTATGGGAAATCTAAAGGGGGAAACGACAGCAGATGTTGTCCGTTTTTCCTTTTCTCTTTTACTTTCGCTTTAGATATACACACGGTGATACGATTATGATTGCATATTTAGCCATGTAGGACGACGTTCTTATTATTTTTCTTTTCTTTCTTTCTTATTTCTATTCGTAGAGAGAGAGAAAGAGAGTTCGATGATCTGTCATCCCGACACACATCAGCGTGTTTCCAACTTGAACGGGAATACAACAAGAGAACACTCCCGAGATTGTACAGAGCGCAGCACGTCAAATAAAAAGTTGCTGTACCTTATAGTTTTTCGCTGCTGCTGATGCTAAAAGAAAGAGAAACAGCTGTTACGTCAAAATGCGCGCAAGATGGTCGCGTCGCTTTGCGCATCAAAGAACGACGACCGAAGACGAAATGAGTCGACACAAAAACAAAAAAAAAAAAAACGAAACAAGAGAAAATATGCTGATGAATACATAAGACAACCATTTAGTGGTGATGTTAACATTATTCAACATTTATAACAAGTTTCATAAAGATGTATAACACTGCGTTGAATAGTAGCCTACGACTCAGGAGAGTTATGTGTTACCTACAATTCCATCGCTTTTATTTCCTTCTTCACCCAGGTAATTCGCTAGACCGTGCAATGAAATGATGAAAGCGGTTGGTAAGGATATAATAGAGTCGAGGACGTCACCCAAAAAGATCCTTCCATCTGAGAGAGTGAAGCTTGTTGGACATTGAGCCGAGTATAAAATAGCTTCGGACAAGTGTAGCAGCAGGACGACGACGAAAACTAAATAGTAGATAATGCAGTTCACAGGAAGCACTACCTTGGATTACACGACTCACGAAATGCTCATCACCCGTTGACTCGGCTACATGGACGTACAATGTTATGTGACATGTTAAAGTTAGATTTCTATAACAAACATAAAACGTACCACTGTATATAAGAGAATTGAACCTGAAGGAATGAACAAAGGAAAGGAAAAGAGACCAAAACACACACAAACGGTAAAAAAGAATCAAATAAATCATAAATATGTTGTAAAGAATAAAAACCAGGAAAGGCAGAAAATGAAAGAAAAGATGAAAATAATGTGGGAGTGACAGATTGTGTTTGTCAGAAGATCCCCCACCAACAGAGCCGCAACTTTGGACGGCACGTGAGCCAACGAATCGTTAACATTTAACTTTTTTCCATCACAAGAGTCAAAGAAGGAAATGTGGAATTTTAAACTCCCCCCCATCACCACTTGCTGGCCCCTTTTTCAATTCGAGTTCCGTTGCGTCATGTCATCGTTGCACAAACACACACAAATAAAATTTATAGTAAAAATTGTCTTCAAATGTCGATTGCGATTGATTTGCTGTTATTGTGTTGCCTAACCCTTTCTGTGTCTGTACAATTTGTTTGTTTTTATTTCGGTGGATGACATCATGTGTCCTGTCGTGAATGAGTGATTCGGCCAATAGCAGAGCTAACGAGTCGTGAAAAGTGATGTCAACAGTGTGAACGGATGCAACACGGCCTATAAGAACATTCATTCCGCCCCATCCTGGCGTCTCTCGGCAAGCGAAGAAGAACGTCCGTTTATTTCCCGACATTTTCATTCTTTTTTATTCGTTTCCAATATTTCAGTGTCTCTTTCTCTCTGCTGGGTGTTCGTTCACTTTAAGCAAACGAAGTAAAAAGTATCGGATCGCTCAAAATGCCTCCCAGTTGAAGGGGGGAAAAAAAAGTTACCGCGCTGGGAATATAAGATACACAGCAGCAGCAGCTATAGCCGGGAATGTTTTAACATTTTTGTTACTTTTAATTTTAAAGAGACTCTTCCACCACCCACAATATACGAACAGCAAAGAAAAACATATTTTATAGAATATAGATGATTTTTTTTTTCTTTCTTACTTTCGTTTCTTTTTTCTCTCACTCTTCTTCTTCTTTTTTTTTTCTTCTTTTCTCTCTCTCTCTCCCCACATTCGGTCATGTTTTGTGGTTGCATGCCCGCGTGTCACGGATTCCTGGCCGTCACATTCTGGACATGGAAGTCGTGTCAGTGGAATCGTCGTCGTTATCGTCGTCTCCGCAATGTATCCCCACCCCCCTCTCCTCATGTGATGTTGATGCTCAGAGTCTTAGATATTCCGGTTAAAAGAGAAAATGCCCTGCCCTGTCTGAAGGATGACATTTTCTCATCTATTTTTCTTTTCTTTTTTTAAATAAATATTTTCCTTGTTATCTTTCAGCCCTCCTTGTAGTGTCTAATCTGACAGCCACCCCCTTCTTCGGTCTGTATACTAACGGTGCAATATTATATACGCAAACTGGCGGGTGTTGATTTATATTAATTCACCGGCAAATTGAATCGACCCGTCAATTTTCGTCACTTGTATATTTGTAGTGCTCGTTTTTTCGCTGGCTCTTTATAACTCACGGCGTAGACGTGGTTCGCCTATTTTGACGTCCGTTTCCCACGCGTTTATATACGACGTGAAATGTCCGTCGTCACTGACCCTATAGAAAGAGCTCGTCTGCTGTCTGCCGACACACCTGTTACGCAATTTGTACGTTACTACGAGACTTAGTTCATAATATGTACGGCCAAAACAAAACCAGCAACTGACTGTTCGTCGTTTCCCCCCACCCCCAAAAAAAAAGCTAAACACAGAAGAAAGAAGAAACACGTTTCTTGTGTGTTTTATTTTTTTTTTTTAATTTGTTTTATCGTTCGAGTTTTCCCCTCGTTTCGGTTGTTTTTCGGTTTTTGTTTTGACTACACAAGAAGAAACGGAAAGAGAGACGTCGTGCAGACGGACACAACACGGAGACGGCAACAGCAACGACAACAACAACAGGAGCTTTCGTGGAATTTGTGTTGACTTTTTCTTAGGGGACTGCCGTGTTACAACAACGTGAAAACATTTTCCAATCACATCAGCAGACACAGGAGCCAGTCAGAGACGGACGTCTTCCTTCTCATTACCTACTACACATTACCATTACACGACTGTGCTGGTACTATACTACAGTACAAGACAATACGTGTCTGTTATTGCGTGTGTGCAAGACTCTTTCGTTGCTCAACTTAATGTGTAATGCAAATGACATTGTTTGTTTTTGTTGTATGTTGACTGGGTTGACTTCTTTACTATGTTATACATACACGACCGGTCCATATTATAAACCCTGTTCAACATATTCAACCGGCGCCGTCATCATCCGTGTTGCTCCTGCCAGCTTTCATAGTTTTACAAGCGTTATCTATTTTGTCTTATAAGAAGTCAACTCTTTTTTTCAAAAATACTAATACTAAGAGTTACACTGCTATAAGACCTGGGCTGTTGCCACCCCAGCAATCTATACGGCGGTCGTCTCTTCTTCTTGTTGCAGCAGCACCAGAAAGAGTATAAATACACTAGACGTAGTACGTATGTACGTAGTACATATATGCGTGGATGTGTGTGTCTTTATTATACACGACCAGACTGGCATGACACTACCAAAAACTTGGGCAAATTTACAAGTTTCCATATGATGGAAAAATACAAGTTCGAATCATGTTTGCCAGGTGCTGGTCTCTCGTTGTTCAAAACTTCAATCTCCGTTTTATATTCGTCTTATTTTTTCTTTCGGTTTCATGTAAAACCGGTTCAATCGGACCAACCTTTGCTCCCGTTATGTTGCCAAACACGGACGACGACCAAATACCGTATAATCTGTCTGTCTGTTAAATTGCAAAGGGAATTTTTTTTTAAATTTCTTTCTTTCTCTTTTTCATTTTATTTTAGAAATAAAAAAGAAGATAACTGTGAGAATCAGACTGAAAACAAACAAAAGACCAAAGTTTTCTAAGTTTATTCACGCCGATACGATACTCCTCTCGTTGACGTCATATCCCTTTGTAGACCATGTCAACAATAATAAAGTCACAAAAAGGAATTTGATCTAGATAGAAAAAGAATAGAATTATTCATCATTTGCCAGTGTTGTAGTATATAATTGTCATATATGTTTATTATCTAAAAGGACTCCGGGACTCCGGGGCCAGCAGCTGCTGTGACAGATTGATTGACCCTGAGAATTGTTCACGTATAGTTTTGCGGCCGTGAAGTCGCTGACACTGTGCAATAGCGAAAAACAGGAGAGAGAGAGAGAGAATTGAAAAAAAAAAAAGTAGGTGAGGGTCATTGACTATCAGCAGCTGAACGGCACATAGATTTTGATATTGGACTGTCTACGTGTGCGATTGCGTTTCTTTATTGAGAGGGACTTTGGCGAGTCAACCATCTCTGCTGTTGTACGCAAACACATTTGCAGAGGAGATAAAATGAAAAGAAAATTTCAATTACCTAATAACTGGGCGGTCTCTTTGTCTTGTCCATCATCAGATGTGATCATTTTGAATAATAGCCAATTATTAACAAATTCTCATACGAAATGTTGGAAGACAAACAAACCAAACAAAAAAAAAACGCATCAGCAGCAGCGACAACAACTCCTGTCAAAGTGTCAAGGGCGCCGCACCAGCGCAAAACTTGTTTCCTTTTTATTTTCGCCTGCGTGAGTCCCGCGCGTTTTTTCGGCAAAACCAAAGTAGGTCACCTATTGCTCTGGGCCATTAAACGAAATATGTTTTTATTTTTTTTGTTGTTTGTTGTTATAGCGGTAAGTGGGGATAGGTTTGTAATTTTTTGTTTTCACTGTCACTCCGCCGTGCATGAAAACGTGACAGTCCCGAAATATTTTTGCCATTGAGAAATTTGATTGCGCTTGAGATTTTTTTCTCCCCACCACCCCGTAAATGTCTTCTTTTATTCGTTCAAGTCAATCATTTATATATCGTCATTCATCCACCTTCTCTTTGTTGGTATTCCTGTCCTTGGCGGTTTGCTGAGGACGAGTTGGCTGGGATTGAAACACTTTGAAGGAGGGAATTGAATTTATTAGCGCAGTTCTCGTAGACGATCGTCTGCGATGTTCAAGGTGCCAGTGTTGCGTAGCAATTCATCAAACTTGACACGACAAGGGCGCGTTCCCTTGAATAACGTCACCACCACCACCATCTCACTGTCTGAGACACTGACCACACAAAATCTCATTCAACCTCATCAAAATTCCACACATTTCCATACCGGACGGACTCTGCTGGAGGATCGTCTCATTATGTAACGTGTTACGTCATACGTTGTGCAATTACACTTGAATTGAATTGAATCATCAGTTCTTTATTTGTAATTTGTAATTTTCATTTAGACTCAAAATTGAAAAAAAGTCTTTCAACTCTTTTTCTTTCCTCGCCACATTTCTTTGACTCTGCTGTGACTCTTGGCCGGATTTTAATGTTTTTTCGTCGGGGATCTTGGTTGGTCGTCCTCTCTCTCTCGCCGCACGAGCTCCAGAGAGAAAGTTGCAGCTGTTTTCCCTTGCTACACGATGGATATTTATGTAGATAAATAGAGAAAAGGACAGCGCCTGCAAGAGATTGGGCTCCTGTTGCACCCAACACTCGTCTCCTTCTTCTTCTTCATATGAAGTCTACACGTCTCGTAGAAGAGTAGATAGTTTAGTAGTTCACTCTCACAGACAAAAGCCAAAAACAGTTTGGTCCTGTTGGAGTGACGACAAAACCTTAGACGCCGACGTATAGTATAGGACCGTTGGGTTGAAAAAATACGATGGCTGGTGGTGGGATGAATAAGATGAATTTCGCTCCTGCTGTTGCCTCTGTTTCCCCGAAAACTCCCGTGTAACACTGTTTGGGCGTTCCTTCTTCTTCTTTCTCGCACACAAACATCAGCACCGCATAGAGTAGTATGTGATGATTATAGAGAGAGAGAAAGAGGGTAAAAAGACGAAAGTAAAAAATAGAAGGCAAATCTTCTTTTCTTCTTTCGTATATTAGCTCCTATAGGCTAGGCCTCTATACACCCCTGATGCAAAAGAGTAAGAGAGGAAGACTCTCTCTCTCAATAGTACCAACAGTTGACTATTACTTATTATCGCATATAGGAGCTGGAGCTCGTCTTCTTCCATCAATATGAACTCGAAGAGTCTTAGTCAGCCCCCTGTGGGCCCCCCTCATTTTGAGCCCTCTCTTTTCCATTTCATTTCTTCTTTTAAAATAAAATAAAATAAAAAAACGAAATAATAAACGATGTTCCCTTTTTATTTTTAAAAGGCCTAGCGGAGAAGGGAGAGTTCAAGAGAGGACGCTAGGGCTATACATATAAGAAAAGAGCATCAAGTCTGAAGGGATGAAGGTGTTGGGACTGCGGGGGTTAGACAAAAAAAAAAGGGAAAGAAGAAGAGGGGAAGAAAAAAAATCAAAAGATCGGTCCACACGTTTTAATGCCGAAAAGGTTGTTCAAGTTCGTTGCCCTCAACTCAAAGGGAAGCCACCAGATCTCTACGCAGGACGGCCGGAAAAAAATAAAATGAAAAAAAAAAAAACCTTTTGCTTGTTGGTGTTGTGTTTGTTGGCTTATACAGCGAAGCCAGGCACGTCGGCCTCTTCTTATTCCGTGACATGACATTTGCGTTATTCTTCTTCTTCTTCTTGTCTATATGTATTGCCTCTCTTATATAGTCTCTCCCTTCTATCTCTCTTTTACATGTCCAGTCACTTTTGCACCTTTTTTTTTTTTTCATTTCTAACTCAAAGGGGATATTCCTGTTTGGCTATTTGCCCATAGGTATAGTTTAGATTTTGTTCAAACTCTGAGCAGCGTAAAAAAAAAAAAAAGTGCCAACTGACTTTGAAAAAGAGAAAATGTCAAGTTCATCGTCGATACAAAAATAAAAGTATCCCTCTCTCTCTCTCTAGCTGGTAGGATCTTTTCCCCTTGGAAAATAACGTTACGGCACACACAAACATTTCAATGTCATTCAAGTCACAGCAGCAGGTCGCACTAAATATTTCTCGCTAGTACTAGACACCCAGCAGTATATACAAATTTCGATACGCTGTCTTTTATTGAGAGTCAGAATATAAGAAATCTGTTCATTGGCGGCCATTCCGACTGTAGGATCACTCATAATATCGACTGTGTGTATGACTAGGCACAAGCTCTAGCACGTCTATATTGTTATCCAACTCGACTCGGTATAAATACATAAGGGGCATCACACCCCACTGTATACCGTAGCATATAGTAAACTCGACGAACCCTCCTACCATTCTCTGATGAACGAGAGACGTGAGTTTTGGGTCTACAGGAAAAAGAAATGCTAATGAGCCTGTGCTATTCCCTTTGCCTTATTTCATTCCTCGACTCGTTCTCTTCATCTCCCAAGTCACCAGATTCTTTTCTTTCTTATATTCGAAAGAAACTTTTTACAGGAGATATTTTCTATAAGGGAAAAGAAGACGAAATGTCTTGTTTGAAAGTGCGTGTGCATGCGAGACTCTCTGGGAATGAGGAGATGAAGACGAACGAGAAAACGCCATTGAGGCGTGGGAGGGACATTCCATTTCAATGATTAGACGGAATGTTTCGAATATGATGGCGCATATACGATTGAGAAGCGATGAACTACACACAGTCTCCCGAAACGGCAGCGAAGATAGTTATAATAATCAGTTAGAGTCGTAAAGGTTCTTCTTCTAGTTAATATATATATATAAGAGAGACAGCAACGGATGGACGGAACGAGTCCATTATTATCATACAAATGCAGCGGATATTCTACTCTCATTGGCCACGGGTAATAATGTCCTGTCTCCTAGGTGATTTACCTGTGCGCTCGTTCTTATTCGTTTCTTTTTGTGTGTTTGTGTTATTTTTTTTCTGTCGTCCTTGGTTGGTTTGTTGCTGAGCGTGTAGGACTCTCGTCCCAGCAGCAGCAGCAGCAGCATTGAAAAACTGTTAGACGAAGGATCATCATCTGCGCTGGTCTATATTTTGCCGCGCGGCTTTTGTGGGGACGGATGAGATATTACGACGCTGCAGTTTGCAGTCACAGTCTCTAGTCCTAGTAGCCACTACAGCGTGTAGTCACGCTGATGGGTGCCATTCTTCATATTTTAAGGAGTGAGCGTCGTAGAATGTGTCGCTTCGCTTGAGCGACAAGAGACACACGAACGACTATTGCCAAAATATTAAAACCGGCTATAATAACAAGTAATAATAACATCTCTTTTCTTTTCTCTATTTTCTTTTCTTCTCTATGATGTAGTCTGAAGCGCTATGTAATAGTTGCCACTGTATATAGCCGATGAACTGCTTGTGTAGCTTTAAAAAAAAACTGTAACTGCTGTCCCACCGGTCCGCGTCGGTCATCCCAGACATATTCATTTCGAGCGTACGACCGACCGGAGTTTGCTGGGGTGTATTTTTTGGCAAAGCTCATCGTCCAGCCCACACACTCGTGTCGTCAGAAGCAGCAGATGACGACGATGATCGTAATATACACATATAACCTATCCTCTTTTTTTTTCTTCTCTTGTCTGTGTGTCTTCATCTCCTCTTATTATCCTATACCCTTTCATTCGTATTTCTTATTATTGCCCATTCTCTCTCTCTCTCTAGCAGTGTTTTTATCTCGGAGAAGAGGTTTTTTCGGTTTTCGGATGAGTTCCTCTCTGGATGGGCTTAGAGTGTTGTTGGGCTCTTGTGAGGGTGTTTGTTATAGACATCAGACATGGAGAGAAAGACAGAAAGGAGCACCACAGTCTTTGCTGCTGCTGCCTCCTCGCCTGTCACTCAACTCAACAGAGAAATATGACGGTCGTTCACCTTATTTTTCCTTTCTTCTTCTTCTTCTTCTTGACTTATTTTTTTGTTGTTGTTTCTTCCATTCCGTCCGTCCGTTCTTCTTTTATTTTTCTGGTTTTGTCTCTTTACACAAAACTATTAAAGGCTTTGGAACGGGCTGTCGAACTTTTTATTTGGGAAGGATGTACTAGGTACAAACGAGCCAAAGCTGCAGCAGCACAGCATCATCGTCCGTCCGGTCCGTCCGTCTCCTTTAAATGGTAAAAAAAAAATACGAATAATACAACCACAGAGAGAGAGAGAGGGGGGCAATAGACAATGAATAAGGAAACAAAATAAAATCAAAAGCGTTTTGAGTATTAGGAGAATTCCTTATCTTTTCTTTCCCGAAAGCCTCTCTCTCTTTCTTTTCTTTCCAGTATAATCCAAAATGACTTTGGCGAAGGTAACAATGAAGCAGATAGATAGATGACCCCCAGAAATAAGAAAGAAAACATTTCTTTTTTAAAAAGGGGGGGTCTGTCGGTGGAGAACGCACAAGTGAAAACATTTCGGTCTTTACAATAAGAGAATAAACAGACAATTTTTTCTCCCTATCCGACACGCAGGCCGTGGCACGAGAAGCCAAGAAACTTTAATTAGTTGGATGAGATGGCATTTTGCTACAAGAAATTAAAAAGTGTTTCTCTACTTATGTCGGAATGTCTGCAAACCTCCCGACTCTAATATTTATTATTCATAAACCGTGCTGGTGGTGCTAGCTTGCCTAAGAGGATATCCAATCAAAGAACGTTTTCAAAAAGTCGAACGATGAATTATGGTGCACACAAATATAATCAAACATCATTCCAAAATGACCAAATTCATTAATCACCAATTACCATATTATGTTCAGGTTGAATAATGCATCGTAAATCGATAAAGAAAATGGTCATAAATATACACAGACAAACTCCCTGGCTCCTTATTCTCCCCTCAGCCCAAAAATGGGCGTTTAAATACAAAAATAAAAAAAAAGGGGGAGAACATTTGAAAAGTGATGTTTCGTCTTGTCTTTTAAAAAAAGCAGAGAGCGTGTGCTTAACTATACACAGCACCAACCCGTCCAACAGTTCTCATCTGCTTTTATTATTCCAATTTAGGTAGGAGAAAGGAAAAAAGAAGACGAGAGTGCAGCAAGGCGGAGAGTGAGCGCGGTCGGCTGTGGCAATAAATAAACCTTCGCTGACTACTACTAGTGCTAACCAAAATTGATCTCTTTTTCTTTCATTCTTTCTTCTAAGTTTCAAAGTACAACTAATACATATTAGATTTTCTTTTCTACTCAGGTAGTTAAATTAGTCAACCCGCAGGGGGAAAGGTCAACCAGAAACCGGCTACTCTTCTTCTTTTCTCTCTTATCTCCACATCATTTCAAATTTCGACGCACTGATGCATCCCCCTTACACAGTCATTTTTAAAAAGTGGACCAGTTTGTCAATACGCAATTGTATAGTACCGTACCTACAAATACCGAAATGAATAACAAAAAAAAAAAAAAGAAGCAAAGAAAAAAGACAACACCCCAGCACTTATTAAGTTTCTTTAAGTAGATAACGCCACGTGTATCGATCCAATTTCCAAAAAGAAAAAAAAACTCGGCCGCGCGCGTGCCTTGTTATCCGCAAATTTGACAAAAAAGAAAACGGCCGTGTCGATCGAGAGCAGCAGCTCTTACACAACAAAACGAAGAATAAGTTATTCCTTAATAAATCCAATTGAATTTCTAAGCAGCTGTCGCTGTTTTAGGCGCAAGAGCAGTTTATTTGAATAGGAGACCCTTTCGTTACACTTTGCCCACCTCATGTTTTTTTAGATTTTGTTGCCCGATTATTCACGTTCGCCCAATCTGCTTGACGTTCGATATCTTTGGCTTATTTCCTCAAGGCCATCTTCTTCTGTTTCAGCAACGCATTGCGCAAAGTGATCTGTGACGTGAGAAAATCAAGAGTCAAATTTATTTTCATTTCCTTTGTGTTGCAATTGATTTCCTTATTACCTGTTTATCTTTGAAGGATCGCTTTAGCTTGCCTTTGGCCTTCTGTTTCAACATCATGAAGTTCTTCTTTTTACTTTTCTCTCGATTTGTTGTACTTGCGTTAGGATTCTGACGTTTGGGTTTCCTCGATGGCTTTTCACGGTCAGCACGTCCTTCCTACATCGATAACAAAATAGTTTTTGATTGACATACAGAGCAAATGGTTAAACGTTCCCCACACTCATTCGAGTTGGGCTTACACACGTAGTCCAATATTCATATAAAAAAGGAGGAAGAAAGGTATTCTGTGTTTACCAAGACTGTTGTGAGGCGAGAATCCTTATCGTGTCGGCGTTTCTTGTAGACTTTCTCAATGTCGTCCAACCGGACCAACTCACCCCTTGTAATAATAATAAAAAATAACAGATAAGTCAATGAGTTACACGTTCAAAGTCCATCTTGTCCTTGTTGAAGTGAGACAACATAAAAAAAAAGAAAGAATAGAAATCAAGTCTTGGGAGGTGATTACCGAATCAATCATACAAATCTCATCGTGATTACACTCGACATAAAAAAATATAAGTAAAGTAAACATTAAAAATCAGCCCATCGGTGTGAAATGCCTAAGTCCACTGTCTCTGCTTTATCGCCTAGACTTCCGCGTTTGATTACGGGCGGGTTTAATCCAAGATGCGCTTGGATACAAGTCGTCAGGGAGGGACCGAGGGAGCACCCGTCTAGCTCAACACGTATCGATAACGATGACTTGTTATAGCGTGATGTTAATCAAGGACCAGGAAATTTTTTTTACTGACATAGTGACTCACTTAACTTTTGGACTCACTGACCCTGCTATTTGAATAATAATAATGGAACGCTTGCCTTATCCTCCACGTGTCACATTACCTTTTGATTGTATCATCCAAATCATCCGGGAGCTTCCTCTTTTGACGAGCTTTGGAGGCATCCAATTGTTTCTTCACCTGGGCAGCGTCGATTTTGGCAAAGTCCTTGTCTGTGAGGATGCGACTCAAGCTGACAGCAGCCGCTTTTGATTTCCTTTCTTCGATTAAAGTAGGATCCTCGGCAGCTGCAACAGTCTTCTTCTTGCTTCTCTTTATATCTCTGTTGATTCTCTTTTGCTTCTTTTTCTCTCGTTTAGACAATGGACGGGCGACTTTTGTTTCGATCGTGCCACCATCTTCCGATTCTTCTTCGCTACCTTCTTCTTCGTCGCTGTCATCACCAGAAGCTTCTGATCCATCGTCGCCATCTTCTTCATCACTGTCGACTTCTTCATCACTATCGACTTCTTCTTCGTCGTCACTGCCATCGGCATCAGAGTCACTTTCAACCTCTTCACCGTCATCGGAATGAGATACATTGACCCATCCTTCGTCATCGGATTGGGTAACATCCTCCCATCCGTCACTTTCATCTTCCGATTCTTCCTTTTCGTCTTCCGCAGCAGCACCTTCAACATCAGGATTGAGTGCCTCCGCTCCAGGAATATAGCCCTTGGCATCCACTGCTCCGTAAGCTCTACATTAGATAAACGTTATTAACCGGTATTGGCGCAAATAATTTAACGCGAGTAATATTGATGTTATTCTTAGAAAACTTATTACCTGATACCTAACTCACTCATAGCTTCGGTTGGCCGGCCCTAGAAAAAAAAAAATGGTTGCAAAAATTAGAAAGATACCAAAGAAAGTCTGAAATGACGTATCAAAACAAAAATTAATCTTGCATACTCTTTCTTTACGAGGCAGCATTTCCGGGTTGATGATTCGATACAACTGAAGTATAGACCTAGAGGCCATCATTACACTCTTCTGCTTGGAAGTACGGTATTCGACAAGTTCGCGAAGCAAATCGGCGTTCATTACCAGTGGACATCTGGCACATATTTCTCTTATTGAGTTCAATCTGCGCACCGATTCGAAAAAGAACATGAGTATTAGTTAAAATGCGAATGCGTTTTTAGTGTGAATAAACAGCCCTTACCCCACAGCCATTACTTCGGCGGAATTCCGCTCTGTTACGAAATTGCTGACAATGGCACTCACAACCGTCTCTAGAACATCAGGTGGCAACAGCTCGTGGGAAGCCTGTGCAGCAAACAGCAGCATTTTAGTAACATCTGTCAAATGTAAAAAAGAAATTTTTTTTTAATGTTCTTAATCGGAATCAGATAAGTTTTCCGTTAACGGTTGTCACTTGACAGTTAAAACAATAAATAGAGTTGGTCATCACCTCTCTGGTGGGGCTGTAAGAAACGATTCAAGTACGGGTAGAAGTTAAAGATGAATAACTGGTGGATTCCTATCAGACGCGAGATAACATCCAAAGCCATAACTTTAACTTCAAACCGTTCGTTCATCCCTTCCACATGCTTAAATAACTGTTCGGCGAAACCTTGAGAAAAACAAACATTTGTCAATATGAAGAACGGAATTTTAATTTAATAATAACGGTGAATTATTTACTTTGGGGATCGCGGACCAAGTGTATGGCGGAGAAATTAAAAACGGGAGCCTTCTTGGAATTGCTGCGTTTCTGGTTGACAAAAATAAAAGCTTACAATTAATTTACTGGTCTCGTGACTTGACGACCAAGAGAACCAATAGAATATAATCCGAACCTTCAAAGTCTTCTTGACTCTTTCCATTTGTTTTTCGCGCTTTCGGGACTTCTTGTTTACTCGAGCGGCCATACCAACTTCCCTGATAATGACGTTTTCATTCTATAACACGCATG
This sequence comes from Daphnia galeata, assembly GCA_030770115.1. Taxonomy (NCBI): domain Eukaryota; kingdom Metazoa; phylum Arthropoda; class Branchiopoda; order Diplostraca; family Daphniidae; genus Daphnia; species Daphnia galeata. The sequence continues at coordinate 8,670,955 of CM061117.1, forward strand.
AAAATAAGATTTTGAATTACAGTTCTCAAATTTACATTAGAAAGAAGTTTCTTCGCTACCTCTGCTTCACTGTCTGAATCTTCTTCTTTTTCGTCCGAACCCATAAAAAATTGCAAAGCTGCTACCATTATCTAAGCAAATACAAATATATATTTTTAAAAATATACTTTGTCACTTACAAGTATTTAAAAAGTTTTACCTTTGTAGTTTTTGACAAACATGCAGTGGCAATAACATTTACAGTCTTTTGGTCATTCCAGATATTTTTCTTGTAAAGGTCAATCATTACATCCTATAAAGAAATTCCATGAGTACATTTCACATTCTTAGATCACAGTTCCAACTTACTAAAGACATTTTTGCTGCAGTGACATTTGAATCTTTTAGCATTGCAAACATAAAATTTTGAAGAACCTATGAGGCAAATAAAGTATGGGACATTAATTCATAATTAAAGTATTTTTTAAAAATCTGGCTTACATTATTTAGCTTAATGTTCTTTGATTTTGAGTTCACATTTTTAATATCTGTAATAATGTGATTTTTTAGGAAAGCTCTCAGTTCCTTGTCAGGGCAGCGAAGAAGTTGGAAAAATAAAGTCAATAACGCTGTTGGAGAAATCAGGTTCTTGTTCCGCAGTAAAATGAGAGCTCTGCAGAAAGTCTGAAAAAAATATTAGGAGTTGGTTAGGATCTGATGAAGTTTAAATTAATTGTCATTGCTTACTTTTCTCATGTCAGGGTGTAAAGTGGTAGGATGTCGCTGCAAGATATCCATTAGTTCTTGAGGATATGACAGTAAATCTTGGGAAAAGCAATGGGACACCTGGAAGCACAAATGTCAAATTTGATCATAGTAATGTACTTCTTGGTAGGAGAAGTTTGAAAACTTAATATATTTGTTAGCTTTTATACCTGAGCCAAAAACATTACTAAATCATCAAGATCTTTGTTATACTGATCAGGTTTCATTTCAAAAACCAATTTGGTTGAAATGTAATGGCGATACTGCTGCATAAACTTCAAAAGAAAAAAAGGATTAATATTAATTCTAGATTAAAATGCGCAAAATAGCAAAATATTTAATGTTGATTGACAGCCATACCTCATCTTTGTAGGACGCTGGGTCTCGCTTAAGTAAGTTCTGTAACTGCGGTAAATTTGTAGGAAGCTGATTGTTGTGTCTCACCATTTTTAATTCACAAGAAAATCCACTTTTTCAATAACTGCTGATATTTTTACAAGCTTTTGAAACAAGCTTCAAGCCTTCAAGATGAAATTTTTTGATGGAGCTGCGTTTTGCGCAGCACGTGTAGAAACAGTGTAGCTATGACAACTAAAAACTGTCTGCTATATTGTCGTCTGCTTTCAACTTGTGCCGCCGTACAGTCCGGCTTTGGGTTTGGGTAGGATATTTTTCATAATTTCATTTTTTAAATAAAAGTTTAGCACACTAATGTTCTTATTTTTAGTTCTTCACTATTAGCAATCTTGAAAAACTATCAAAGCTTCAAAGCATGGCAGAACATGCAGACTCATCTCTGAAACCAAGTGAAGATCCTCTCTCACGGCGTGAACTATATGTAAATAGCTCTGGTCAGATTATGTATTTTGCTCGATCTTATGTAATCAAGAAAATTAACTTGTTTTAGAAATTCAGCCCAGAGGAACTAAGAGTATTGAAAGAATGTAATTATGAGAGTTTCTACTTCAGAAGCTTACCCCTGGGAACGATACTTGGAGCTGTTGCTTTTTATGGGGTAAAGTCAGGTTAGTAATTGCTACTCAATTCCACTTATGTGTTGCATAAATATTATCTATATATTAAAGTCAACAATGTGGGAAATGAAATATTTTCAAATTTTGCTGCAGGTTACTTTAAGGGTAGCACCAGATGGGGTGCATGGCCTAAGGTCTTGCTTGGTGCATCCTTTGGATACTTTGCAGGAAAATTGTCTTACCAAACAAAGTGTGCTGAAAAGTTGATGACTCTTCCAAACTCACCACTAGCTGAGGCATTGCGACAAAGGAGAGGGAAAAACAAAGGTTTTCAAGAAGTGTAAGTCAGAATATTTTTGTTTTACATTTTGTTGAACAAGACCCTAGTTTCCCAGTTTAATTAATTGAATACAGATTTTTTTTTTAAAATTGTAAATGGCAATATTTCTTCTACGGTTTTTAGGTTTACATCAGAACCTATAAATTTAGGGGCATCGTCGTATTCTTCTGACGCAGAGGGTGGAAATCAGCCGGATTACTTACAAGAAATGAGAAGCGAGGATCGTTCTTACGATGCTCCTCCTACAGCTGTCGGGCTGAACGATTCATTTCGACCATCGATGGATTCCTTTGTCGTATCAGAACAGCCTTTACCTGCTGCAGCCCAGAGTTCATCATCGTACGATGATCTTCGCCGAAGAAATCGCGAAGAATATGAGCAGAAGAGATTGGACTCTTACAAAAAAGTGGATGCAATCAAAACGTCTCCAAATCCTGCTCCACCACCCAGCCCGGGGTACACCGGTCCGCGGCCATTGTCATCGGGATCTCGCAGTTCCGACCAGAAAAATGCTTATGGTGATGTTTGGGAAGAGTAATTATCCTAGCCGGATTAGATGTAGGGTGAAAAGCTTAAATTGAATTGCCTTTACATTTTTGTTTATTTTGTATTTCACAATTTCAACCTAACCCTCGGAATATTTGAGTCTTTACAATTATAGAATCAACCAGACACAAGCTCTATTCTAAACCTCATTTTAAAGTCACATTTTTGCTGTTGATCATGACTTGACTTCAAGAGTCACCTTCAAACTGTGTGTGTCAAATTTCACTTTTAGTGTCTACACAAGGAGAAGGGGTAAGTTGTTATTGTGTTTGGCAATAATGGAATGGATGAAGTGAAGTACCAACTCACGCTGACTTCCTTTGATTGTTAGTTGTATTTAAAAATCAACAAAAAATCTAAAAAAAATTTTTCCAAGTGAAAATGGACAAAACTTGATGTGCTAGGTGAAAAACTCCGTATTATATAATTAGAATGTAAAGATCTATGAAATCTGTTTAATTTTCTTAATTTTCCTCATTATCTTAAATGTTTTTTTACATTGTTCAAATGTTAACAAACTTAGAACAACTGTAGGAGGCGTACAATAAGTGAAGGTGAACAATTTTTAATTGATGTATACCGTAAAAAAATTTAATTGCCAATCTTTTATATTTTCTGCATACTTCTTTACAGCAAGACGGTCCTATTATAGAAGATATTTTAAAATAACACCATCCGGTTTCCCTTTTAGAAGCATAAATTACAGTCATCGTGTGAGACCATTTGCGGATGTGCCGATGGTCCACCACTTGGTTCTTAAAAGATCGAACGCATCTGGCATTTTACAGTACGAAAGGCACTCAAGAACGTCTCCCCGCGGTTTCTTTCGTTGCGATTCCTTACGTACCACAGTTCAGCCGAGTATTCCAATGTTGCTTAGTCTTCTCTAATTTGGTCCACTCCGTCGTTTAAAAGGGAAATTTTTAGCATGAAAAATAGTACGACGTTGTAGTTAAGGCTTCGTATGGTCTTAAGAAATAACTGGAGAAACATAGATTGTACGCACGTTTCGGATTACCTAGCAGAAAAACTTTATACAGCGTAAGCTTAAAAATAATAATTGAAAACAGTTATTGTTATACAGAATCGTTCACAATAATTCTCATCTCATCAGATCTTGAAAACAGAAAATAAGTGGTGTTTTAATAGTATACAAAAACATTTTAATCGTCAGTTGTTCTCCCCCAATTCGGCTCGCAGGAGACTAGAAACCGAGTTCAATCCAGTCCCCATATGCTTTGTCAGTTTTGTCATTATTGCGAGAAAACGTTTACGAAAAGACAAAAAGAAAATAATAATCTAAAATTTCATGTTCTTCGTTAATCTTCTTCCACGGAAGTTACTTGTTAGCTTGCAGTCGTTTTATTCTTCCGGTTATTTGGAGTGGAACCAGAAGTATTTTTTTCCTTCTTTTCTTTTATTTTGCTAAAAAAATACAAAACAAATCAAATCATTTATTGATTAAGAGTACAATCCTTATTTTCATATTTCATGTTCAATTACCTGTTACGTTCATTGTTGCCTGGAACAAAACTGGGACCAACGAAAGGTTGGCCAGGGACAAGTTTAGGTTGATGCTTGGGTCCATGTCGTTTCCTTCCGGATCGGGCAGTCGTTGGGCTTTGGAGCTCAGCATCGTTCGCTGTGAACGGCAGCAACAGATCAACTACACCTCCTCGTTTCTTGTCACGGTTGCGGTTTTTATTCCTATGATCTACTGGATCATTGGAACCTAATGATGCCGTTGGATTATTTTAAAAACTACACAATTTCATCAAGAGAGTGAAAAGAAGGGAAGTGAAGAGTGAGAATGGGAGAACGGTTTTGAATGTGAGTGATAAGTGCGGCATGTCGTTTGGTGTATGGTTTTGTTAGTAGAAAGCAATGGTTAGGCTATTTTGAAAATAGCAATTCGATAGTGACGCACCTTCCCAAGACCAAGGAATATTATTATCCGTATCTGGCAAATGCGTTTGACGGGATCCAGTTGGCCGTGTTCCTCGTATTCCGCAGCACCAATACGGTAACGGACGATTAAGTTGCTGCTGCCACGTTCCGGCACCACTCGAATCAACGTCAGAAGCCAGTCTGAGGCCTACTGCAAAAGGAGATGTAAGCAACAGACACCTAGCGGTAACATGCAGCCATGGCCCATTCGATTCATCGTTTTTTTCTTTGTCATGCATATTTTCAGAGAAATCAACTGAAAAATGTCCACTACTACAATCGGGGAAAATAAAAACTACTGGCGGAAGAAAGAGAAATGTTTTCAAGCATCAGCGTGCAAATAATAGAAAGGTAAGCCATCCAAACCGTTTCTTAAGCCGTAGAAGAAAAGCCACAGTAGTTTAATTATAGACCAGTGAAGTGCTTCAAAAGTCGAAGATAGTAGAAATGAAAGCTTTTGGTTCCGCGGACCGTTTATTAGCATCATAGCTCCAGTTTGGAAAATAACGTCAAGTGTCATCAGCATTATAATAGACGTAGTAGAAGTAGTACTGTATGTATATCAAGTCTTTTATAGACGAGTTAGAAGATTGGCGTTGGGCTAAGTCAAATGGGAGGTGGGATTCGCTGAGAGAAATAGCAAGAGTATGCTGTAATACGCGAGAATGTAAAAATTAAAAAAAAAGGGTTCGATGTTGTTTACGGGATATAGAAATGTCGTTATGCTTTGGAAAATCAAATGAAAAGATATAGACTGATATGAAATGGACAGTTTTAACTTGAAGCTTTGTTTTCTTTTGGTGTGTTGAGAGGAGGGAGGGGGGCAACAAGAATTTGTTTTATCGTCTAACCTGACGGAACGTTGGGTAACAGCTGGAGATTTGCCTCGTTAATGCGTGATTTGCGTGCACGACCGTTGGTGAGCCGTACCGGCGTTTGGCTACCCATTGATGGAATCAAGGCGGGGCCGGGCACGATGACGGGAGCCGAAGGAGCCCCTGCGTCCCGCAATCGAGGGACACCATCCACTAATTTGTTGTGAGATGTCGGATGCCGACCAGAATTGGTCGAATCCCGGCCGTCGCCGCCACCCGAAGCGCCGAAATCCCAATCAAACACTACAACACAACAAATCCAAATGTACACGCTATAATGATATAGCATCACGGCATCTCCAATGAGCACAGCATTCCAATGACCAAATAACAAAAAAATAGGAAATAATAGGGCATGGACAACAAACACCATGATTGCTACGTTCTTCTAAATACAGATGTAACATATGATACAGTAGTAGTAGTAGTAGTAGTAGTAAGTCTAAAAGCGATATCAAATGAGACTCTCCATTACCTGTGTAGCGTGGAGCCAATGTCGTGACTTGGTTGGCTCGTGTGTAAGCGCTAGGATTGTTAATTACGATGCAACCAGCCGGGACCTTGTACTGCAAACATACATGCATAAACAAATAACATATTGTATATCGTATACATATAAAACGAATGAATAATAATAGAAGAATAGCAATGAACGCAGTTCTGATTATTATTCCCCCTCATATCATATCGATATCGTTGCTAGCTTGGCGCCCGCCTGTTGTTTGAAAGATAAGTAGCCTGTATCGCATGTAAATGAGCTGCTAGCTCTATATAGGTTCTTACCGTGTACATTTCGACGTACTTGCCCGGCTTGGAGCCAGGGCATCGGACCAACACTCGACCTCTGGGTAACTGCGGGCGACAAGTGGCGACCAGATGAGCGAGTTAAGATAACAAAAAAACAACAAAAAAAAAATGATGATGCATCGAAGCTCATTTAGAATTCGTAACTCGTTTTTGTTGTTACCTTGGTGATGGGCGAACTTGTATCCCTGTGGACGGCGGGACTCGTGACGTGGATAGTAAACTGGCATTTGGCTTGATTGCCCGCTCCATCCTGTGCTATGTATGTGATTTCGTGATAACCAGACTGGAACAACTCTCCTGGTTCCTGTTTTTTTTTTATTGGTTAATATTATTAAAATTTGAAGATTTTTTTATTTGTTGTTGTTTTGATTCGTCAATTGAGTATATAAGTTAAATGAGTTACATAGTCATTTGGTTAGGTAAAATTAGAAAGCAAAAAAACGTGAATGTTATCAGACCCTGGATTTGTTGAGCTGGACGATCTCAATGTTGTCGGTAAAAATAGGTTCGTTCCACGTCACGATCTGTCAATAATTCCATAACAATCAAACAGCTATATAAATATTCCTGCCGTAAAAGAAAACTATATTTTTTTTAGATGAATGGGGTTGTGAACTCACCTGTGAAGACTGGCCCGGTTCCAGGAAAACAGTCAAAGACGACGGACAGTTGGTCATTCGTGGGATTTCCTTATCTGTAAAGAGAATAAATAATATTGTGAGCTCCATAGGAGAGATTTTGTTTTTTTAAGGCTCATCAAATACCAAAGATTTCGATGGTAAAATTGCAGGCGGCCGTGAGATCCGATACGGGAGATCGAACGCGAAAAGTGATGACGTTCAGACCAACGGGCAGCTCGCCACCCAATTGTTTAGCCCATAAAGGATCCGAATCCACGTAGCTTCATCATAAAAAAATTAGCAAGTCAAAAATTATTTTTTTTTTAGATTTTTATGAGACACACAGATAAGATATACGAGGTGATGAAACGTTGGAATCAAATGTAATGCATACCGGAACCAGTCCATATTCGATTTTGGCTGAGAGAAAGTTACGTAAGCTCGATTTTGTTGCGCTGGAAGATTAACCGCCATGTTACCAGGGCATTGAATAAATGGAACTGGACTGTCTGCAACATTTTTAAAAAGAAAACCAAAATTTGATTAGGATAAGAGTAAATTCCAAGCGTGGCTGTCTAGTTCTGTATTCCAATACAATCATACCAATCCTTTCGCAACGTGCAGGTTCATCGGGACTGCGCCACTGTTGAGATGGCAAGCAATGATAAGTGCCTCCGCCGATAAGCCGGAATCCGGCACGACAGCGTACTTGACATTGTTGGCCGGCAAAAGTCTTTCCAGTGGAACAGGTATGTGGCAAAAGTGCTCCATTATCGGGTGCTAGCAGTTTTGGGCAAGACAACGCTGCTCAACGAAAAATGGTATGAAAGAATATTTTAAATATTTTCTTAAAAAAAACAAACATAGAAATCAATATATGTTACGTATGCAAGTGGCAGGTTCTCCTATCCAAAGCCCAGATCGTCCACAGGATATTGTCGAATCGCCAACTAATTTGTATCCTTTGTTGCAACGTATGACGCAAGTCGATCCCGTATTGTAAAGAGCCCGTGATTTGTGTGAACGATTCGATGATCGGCCGCTGGCACCTAAATCCCCTCGTCCATTCTCGGCGATCAGAGCCTCGTCCTCCTGTTCCCTGGTCCTGTGCTGAGTCTGATTTAAGTTTTGTGTGCACTCCATGTCTCCGTGGTCAGGGACTTTCATTCTCTGACATCTTGGCGGAAGTTCAATGCATGTCCGTCCATCGGCTTCAAGGTAATACTGATCGCTGCACGTACAGTGATAAGCGCCTCGCGTATTGATGCAGTCCTGGCTGCAGCCGCCGTTGTTGGAACGACATTCGTTCACATCGACACAATTGCTTTGATTCCTGGAATAAGTCAGATAGGATTCCCCCCCAATGTGGGAATTGTAGTTGAACCGTATACCCAATATATTGTTGTGTGTGGTATTATTATATACTTATGGCTGACGTCAAAACCAGGATTGCATGTGCAGCGGAAAGATCCGACTGTATTGACGCAAATGTGAGAGCATCCGCCATTACGGTGGCTGCATTCGTCGATATCTAAAAATAAAACAATGTAATTATTGACGTTACTCGTCATTATATACTCATCAGCTGTTCATTAGAGAGGACTCATCAGGAGTCTTTTGTAACCATCGACAATTCCTCAATGAGTTTAATTATATTTTATAAATCATTTCATTTTCGTTTATTATTATTTGAAGAGTTTATTTCATCCTGAGATAATAATTACCGATGCATTCGTTCCCTTCGCTCTGGTAGCCGGTATTACAATCGCAGCGATAACTTCCAGGGAGATTAATGCAACTACCCTTACAAGGTTTGAGCGTGACACACTCGTCTATATCGACGCAACGCTCTCCTTCCAGTTTGTATCCCTTTTCGCAATCACAGCGATAACTTCCTGGTAAGTTTGTGCACCGGCCGCCACACTTGTAGTTCAAACATTCGTCAATATCTAAATTTAAAATCAAAAAGAAAAATAAATATTCATCCAAAAAAGGAAATATGAAATCAAACAACTATATATAATTAATTGAGTTCTCTATAATAACGTGTTATTTAGCTGACCTTCACAACGTCCATCGCGCAGTTCGTAACCAGGGTCGCAAATACATTGGTAAGACCCTGGGAAATTAATACAAGCTCCATTGCATGGGTTTACTTTGCATTCGTCCACATCTGTAAAATTTCAAATGAAATGGAAAATATCGATAACTTATTTCCGACGTTCTTCATTTGGTCAAATATATATTAATTTGAATATATATCTGACAGTGCTGCCGTCATAATAAACGTCCCATTCTAGGAATCAAATCAGACATAGTGACAAGTACACATTTTCGTGATTTGTGGCCATTGTTCGCTGGTCATGTCTGACGTGCACGATTCGAAAGAATGTTAGCCGATAGCCATTCAAATCAATCAGTGTCGACTTTCGGTGTTGAACATTTGCCAGTTCGAGAATATCCAAAGAACTGATATACACAGCTGATTAGACTAAAAAATTCGTAGACCATGTTGCTGAACACCATGTTTGATTTCGCACGTGTCACCTTGTTCAACTTCTAGTCGAACCTATTTGGTATTCAGCACAAAGTTGGCTTCGTCTTCTTCGTCAATCTGCCATCATCGACTTCAAGTTCTGAGCACATTCATCTATACAGGTAGGACAAGGCCAACCAACTTGATTTCCTTTTGATCATGCACTGTCTGCTGATTATTGTACGTGAATATATATTGCCTCTAGAGATAGCCCGTTTTTGTCAGTGCATTCTGAGCACACACCTTGAGCTCATCAAAGAGTCAGGATTATACGATACTATACAGAATGAGATGGAATAGAGTGGCATCAGGTAAAAAGTAAAGAATTGGGCTGCTGCTGCTGCACCAGCTTTGAAAGTTGCAGTTCTCATGTCTGTCTATCCTATTTGTCTTGACTTTTGTTCTTTCCCGAGCTTTGTAAACTCCCCAAAGTTTTGTTTTGACACACTGCAAATATAGTAGTGTACTATCTCTCTCTCTCTCTGCCCAATTTTATCCATAACATGGTGGTTCATTTTGACGTACACTACCAGTATATTGTTTAGGAAGTTTATCTTACCTTCGCAGTCTTTGCCTCGCAGGACGAAACCGGGTTCGCATTGGCAAGCAAATGATCCCTCGTTGTTGATGCATTTGGCATTAGTACCACACGGTTGCTTCTGGCATTCGTCTATATCTGTTTTGATTGTGCACACGGAATATATACATGGCTAATTAGAGGCAGGGCGTAATTCAGAGTGGATGTTTCTACCAAGAATTGAAAGTTGGATAGCTCTACCTTTGCAAACGTTGTCGTCAAACTCGTAGCCAAAAGGGCATAGGCAAGTATAAGATCCCGGTGAATTGATGCACTCGACTGGGCAGGGACTGCTTAGACATTCGTCGACATCTACAAAGTAGAGAGCAAAATACAATTTCGAGAATGTTTTTCTCTTGCGTTCGGTTTGTTTACCTGAGCAAGTTCCGTTTTCGCCCAGTTGGTATCCAAGCTCGCAGGAGCACGAATAAGATCCTTGTGTATTGATGCAAATGCCCTCGCAGGGATCGTTGAGACATTCATCAATATCGACGCACTGGTCATCATTATTCAACTGGAAACCTTCGGCGCAAAGGCATTCAAAGGCGCCCACGGTATTGCGACAAATATCGTCACAAGGATTGCTAGTGGCGCACTCGTCAATATCTGTGAATGTCATTTTCAAGATATTTTAGGACTATTTTTTTTTTTCTTTTAAAAAATAAAATAATTGCCAACAGACCAATGCAGACATCTCCAATCAGCTGATATCCGGGATGACAGTCGCAGATGTAAGATCCCGGGATATTGGTGCAAAGTTGATCGCAAACTCCATTAGGGCACTCGTTAATATCTATGCCCCCAAATTGTTTTCAAACGAAATTGAATTTCCTCTCTTTCTTATGCAATTAGGCGATGCCCAACTTACCTGCGCATGTTCCGTTGACATTTTCAAATCCGTCGTCGCAATCGCATCTGTACGATCCTTGCAAGTTGGTGCAGGCCGTCGAGCACGGTGAAAGTTCGGCGCATTCATCAATGTCTGTTAAAAGTTTAAAAGTTGTTAAAACTTTTGAATTTCTTTGTTAAAATGTTGGAAGGCTACAATTATTTTTAGTTTAAATTTTTTTTTAAAACCTGTGCAGGCGGTGCCAATAGACCGGAATCCTTCCGGACAAATGCACTGGTAAGAGCCAAGTGTGTTGTGACAGGATCCGCCAGTTGAACGACACGAGTGTTGAGTTTCTTCGTCTAGTGATGCACATTCGTCAATGTCGAGGCAGGTCTTGGCGTCGGTTTCGCTCAGACGGTACCCATCGGGACATTCGCATCTCATTCCGCCTTTGAGATTGACGCACTCGTGTGAACATCCTCCTTTTTCCTTGGCGCATTCGTCGATATCTTTTATTTTTTTTAATGAAAAATTTAAGGAAACGAAAGTTGTTCATCCTTTCCACGAATTTGTTGAATCTTTTTTTTTTTTTCTCTCTCTCTCTCTTTTTCAAAGAAATTGAGTTTTTCTGTCTCTCTTACCTTTGCAAGTTTTCTGATCGGCACGAAGCTTGTAGCCAACCGTGCACTTGCATTCGGCGCTTCCGGGCAGATTGATGCAATGATGAGAACATCCGAAATTGGGTAGCGCTTGGTCTGAACATTCGTCCACATCGGCGCACGTTTTGTTGTCACTAGCGTCCAAGACGTAGCCGGAAGGGCATGAACAGTGAGCCGATCCATCCGTATTGACGCATTGATGCGAACAACCGAAATTGTTGCCCGTCGAACATTCGTCAATATCTGAAATCGAATTCGCAATTTGATGTCTAGAATCCTTAGGGGGGAAAAATAACAATAAAAATGTCCATGTCCTCAGAGATGATTACCTCGACATGTTTTGCCATCGTTGTTCATTTTCCAGCCGCTTGGGCAATCGCAATGAGCCGATCCTTGTGTGTTGACACAAAGATGAGAGCAACCAAACTGATCCTCGGTGGCGCACTCGTCTACATCCAAACAGGCCGATCCATCTTCGGCTTCTGCCAGTCGATCGGCAAGTTGAAAACCTTCCGGACAAGTTTCTTCTATTTCTTGAATCTTTTCCTCGTCTTTAGATTCTACCACTGTTTCTACTACAGCGACAGGAGGGATAGGATCGATTTTGTTCTCTTTGTCGTCTTCTATTTCTTCCTCTTCTCTTTCTTCACCTTCCTCTTCACCTCCTTCTTCTTCTGGTTCTTCATCCTCTTCGCCTTCATCTTCCTCTTCAGCCGGAACGACGGCGTCGATGGGCGATTCCGTAGTCGTAGTCGTTGTGGTAATGGCCTCCGTCGTTGTCGGCATTGACGTGGTTGTCGTCGGAGTGGTTGTAGTTGTTGGTGTTGGAGTGGTTGTCGTCGTCGTCGTCGTTGTCATGGGAGTGGTGCTGGTAGTTGAAGTGGTTGTCGTGCTCATCTGAGTAGAACTAGAAATAGCCGCTTCCTGAATTGCTTCCGCAACTTCTTCATCCTCGCCGACCTCTTGCGATGACACGTCGTCCTCTTCCGAACAGCGGAAGGAGCCGATGGTGTTGATGCATGTACCCGCACAAGTCTGTCCAACGTCCTCCAATTCGCATTCGTCCATATCTGTTTGTTTCAAATTTCGTTTGTTTGACCATGTTTAGTGTCAATTGCAAAACCGGTTACAAGTGTTGTTTTCACTTTCGGGGAGGAGGAGGGGATATTCAACCACACCCATCCATCCACCACCCCCCAGATAAGTGCATGTACACTCACGAGTCACTACAAATTAGAGCCACCTTCTTACCTTCGCATGTTTTCCAGTCATCGCCCAACATGTAACCGTCAGGACAGGTACAGAAAGCCGTTCCCAGAGTGTTGAGGCACGTGTGAGAGCAGCCGAAATTGTCGCCTAAACTGCACTCGTCAAGATCTTCGCACGTGTGGCCATCGGCCGCCAGTTGAGTTCCGGGTCTTTCGTCGCAGCTGCACTCGTAACTGCCGTGAGTGTTGCGGCAAGTGCCCTGACACGGTCCGTGACCGTTTCGCAGCAAACACTCGTTGTGATCTAATCAACCCGCAAAATTGGTTAGAATTTCATTCGTTTTGAGCATTATTGACGTGATTGACAAGCGAATCACTAGAGATGAGAAAGCATGTCCTCGTTCAAAGATTTAGGGGAATTCTAATGTTCCATTTAAGGAAATGAGAAAAGATGCCGTCCCTTTTTTTTGTTATTTTCTTAATTTTAAAAATGTTCCTAGATAAAACACTTGAAAATCAGAAACGTAAAAATAGGTCGAACGTGTACACCATGACCAAAATGGGTAAAGATAATATTAAAGAAAAGACTTTTTCTATTCCATGAAGTAGTAGTAGTAGTAGTAGTATGTTCTCCCCCCTTGTGATGCATATGAGTGATAGGCCTTATTGTGTACACGCCATGTTGTTGCAGCAGCAAGTCTTACGGTATTTCTATTCTCCCCTGTTTATTTATTTTCTTCTTCTAAGTCAACTCCTTTTTGAGATTCTTGGTAAAAAAAAAGATAGATGGGGACTTATGGATGTATCAATAAATGTAGACGAGCTGTTTACTATACGAAGGCAGCGTGGAAAAAATGGATTACGTGTCTACAATCTGTTGAGATGAAATCAATAATGCGCCTATACGTCACTGTGTCATACGGGCATCGTTCATGTTTTACGTGTCGTGCAATTGCTCTGTTACACGTACGTACCTATGCATTTTTTGCCGTTGGAAGCCAGTCGGAATCCCGATGAGCAGAAACACTGGTAGGATCCTTGTCGATTGACGCAAGTTCCCTCGCATCCGCCGTTGTCAACCGCGCACTCGTCCACATCTATTATTTTTCCCGCGTGAAAAAAAAGAAACAAATAAGGGATCGTGACAATCAACATTTATTTGGTGATGGTGGGAGGTGGGCGATGAATAATAATTTATTGAATATATATAGATTTATTCATAGACGAGGTTTTAATTGCCTCCTTATGGCCCAAACGTTGTTGATTTTTCTCTCTATGGAAGAAGAAGAAGAAAGAAAAAAAAAACGGAAGAAAACAATAAGCGAAGGTCGACCTCAATCCATCTCTCTGTGTGGATGTACTGTGAAATAGTAGTATAGGCAATGTCTGTTGGATAATAATTGATATCCCAGGCCTATATGGCGTTTGCATTTCACTGGTGGATTTGGAAATTCATTTTCCAGCTCCTTTGAACCGTGAAGCGGAGTCGACAGGAGCCCCGCAACAGTTTTCTTTTCTTTTTCTTATTTTTTTGTAATCAAATTCATTATACAATCAGATTAGGATTCTTCTTCTTCTCCCGTGAAGTGTAGACGATTGAAACGCTCAGTCGGGGGGAAAAGATTGTTGTGGTTGTTTTTGTTGTGTGTGTGCAGAACAACAACCCTCTCTGCCTTCTTTCTTCTTTTTCCCTATTAAAACGGTGTATATCAAAGTGACGTGGAAAAAAGTCTTTGATTATGTAAACTTTGAGAAGGATGCCGACCAAGGCCGTTGATATTTTTATCGTCTCGTTTGTTATGTGACCACGACAAGTTTCTTTCTTTTCTGGTTTTTTTTTTTTTAAAAGAGAAAAAAAAAATACTTTCCACTCCTTGGGAGAATTGGAATTGATGAATTTTTATAGCGAATCGCGACCCTCTCCTGCTTTGTGCTTTCCCTTTTTTGTTGTTTGATATAACGATAAAAAAAAACGAAGAAGAAAAAAACTCTCTCCTACAGGAAGAAGGAAAAAGAAGAAGTTGCCACTCGACCTGTACAGGTGACCCCGTCTTGGGCAACGACGTATCCTCGGTAGCATAAACAAGTGGCTCGACCGCTGGTGTCGTCGCAGATCTGCTCACAACCGCCTTTATCTTCGCCACATTCTGAACGTTCTGTTCCGTAGCCATAGCTGCCGGCGTTGGATGACTCCTCCTCTCTCTCGATGAGAGCGTTATTGCTCACGGAAGAACCACCACCACCTGTGATTGCAATCAGATTTTCAGCAGACATTGTTAGATTTCATGATTCCCTTTTTCCATTTCTCTTTTTGTTGTAAGAAATAATAATAAATCAGTCACTACTACATGAATGGTGGCTACGTACTTTGATCGGGATGTTCGGTGTTGGCGATGATGCAAATTGGGCTCGGACCGATCCAACGCCCTTGCCTGCAGTAAAGACGATCCGCGTCCGGGACGACAAACTGGTAGCCAACAGCGCACTGGAACACGGCGGCTGCGTAACGATTCCCACCACCCGGCCCTTTGTTTCGCTTCCTATTTTCGTCGAAACAAAAAATAAACAAATAAATAAAAAGAGGCCCTCGAAAAACACATAAAACAATCATTATTGTTTAATGTCAAGATACCGTAAGACCGCGTTGCTATTCTCTATACAGAGCCAACATATCCCGAAAAATAACCACCAAACCAATTTCCCCTCGTTCGTTTTGTGCCATAAAAAAAAAGGAGATCAAATCGCAGTCTCAGCAACCGATGGTTGTAAATCAGAGTACGGGAATAGAGAAAGAGCGGAGGGTGTGGTCTCTCAGTCACGACAACAGTATTTCATTGACTTTCACGTGTGTTGTTGTTGTTTCTTTGACGGAGGGGGGGGGGGGAATGCACACAAGAGTGAAGAAAACACTGAAAATGTTTAGAGAGAATGAGTTAGCGTGAAATCAAACCATCAAGGATGGTGATGAAAACTGTCCTGGGCGCGTTCAGTCCCCGTTTCTCATGTTTTTTTTTCCCCTCCTGTCTACGAGTTAACGCCGGCAAGTGTTTCTTTTTCTAACCCGTTAAAGATCGATGGATAAAAAGGTTTTTTTTTGTTGTTCTTCTTCTTTCTTAGAGAAGATGAAATAAATTTAACTAAAACTGGATTGGAAACAACAACAAAAAATGAATGCATCTGCATATGACGAAATAATGTGGAAATCTTGATTCTGAAATAATATTTCTATTCAAAATTATGTTAAAGACATACAGTAGCGGAATTTCTTGTTTTCTTTTTCTTCTACTTGAGTGATTTTTTTTTTATTTTTTATTGAAAGTAACGGATGATATCATCGTAGAAAAATCAAAAGTCGAATGGAAAACTAACCGAATGTATTTGATTCCTGATCCGTGGGGAATAGCTGGAGCTTGGACGACTGGACTGTTGTTGTTATCGGCATCGACCAGACAGGATTGATCCAAAGTGGCGAAATCCACTGGCGAGTTTTGTCCGGATTCTTCCGCACCATCCGTCGATTCGACTTCGTTCACATTTCTAGCCTCGCTGGATGTCGATCCTTTGCCATTGTTGCCTTTTTTCCCTGTGAAAAACAGGAGCAGCGAATAACAGCAACAACATGGTCATTGAATCGCCATTTTATTGAACGTATTTTCGACATGACACGAAAAGAGAAGTGAAATTGTTGTATAGCTACTACGAAATTCGACTCAATCCAAACTGTATTATTGTGTGTGTATCCATCCATCCACACAGAGGCTGTACCTTTATTCTTCTTTTCTGTCGGTGAATTGGCGCTGGATGCTGTCGGAGTCTTTGACGCTTTGCCTTCCGCTTTTTTCGGCTCTTTAGTCGCTTCCTTCTTTTCAGTTTTATTCTTCTTGTCTTCCTTTTTGTTGTTGCCTTTGCCATTGCCGCCGTCTTTCTTCTTGTTATTCTTACCACGACTGACGGCATCCTCGTCCGACGCCGTCATCCTGTTATGGAAACGACACCCAATTGTTATTCCAATGATCCATCACATTTTTCTAATCATTCTCAAGTGTGTGGTATCATCAGTCATCATTTGAGAGAGAGAGAGAGAGAAGAAAAGAAAGAGGTAGTATAGATATACTAGTCGCGTTAAATCTTACATCGATAAAGTCGGGTTGGCTCCAGCTGATTGGTCATCATCCATCCGGTCTTGTTCTTCTTGTAGAGTTTTCGTCATTTCGGCCATTTCCGACGAACCTGAGAAGAAGAAGAAGAAAAAAAAAAAAACACCCAAAAATTGTAAGAGAAAGCCAATTAAAGTTGAGTGTGAGTCTCTCTTCTTGACTGGCCGTGTTATCTCCCAGCAGACTGCTGGTCTGGTTTCCGCCGATCAATTTTCACGCCACATTGAACAGCACGCAACTTTGTTCCAACGCAGAACGCACACACATATCTATTTATTTATATTTATACAGCTATATACTTTATAAATAATAAGTAGTGTAGAGTCGTACACGCTTGAATAGCCACCAAAGTTGGCTATTATATATAGTCCCGACCGTATATAGAAGTATAATACGTAGAGGGACGCTAGGAGCTTTTGAATGTACACAGCAAACGGAACGGAACAGAACAGGAAGGAAAGTGCATTCAAGTTTGTGTGTTGTTGTTGTTGTTTTTTTTAAGATGTCTGGGCGACGGAATATATCTACATGAAACGAGTTGTAAAAGTTGACCATGGCAGGAGAATAGGCTGCCCAGTATTCTTCCATCTGATTAACTTTCCGTATCAATTCTGAATTGATTTCGTTGTTGTCCTATTCTTTTCCTTTTTTTTTCCCTCCTTTGCACGTACCCAATCCCTTTATTCAGAAACAGAGAAGAAAAAAAAAATACTTGTTCAAATAGATTCAAATTGTATTTTATCGCTTAACGGGAATCATATGAAGAAGAAAGAGAAAAAAAAAAATCCCACCAAAAGTAGTCAAACCTCTTGTTAGATATTAGTTGGGCTTCTACGAAATGAGGTACGACGTGTATACGCCGTACACATAATATTACTGCGATGCATACTGTTTGTGTGATCATTTGATTTTTAATGAAATCTCCTCCTCTCTAACGCTGGCTCAGCTCCTTCTCAGAATCAATATTGATTCAAACGTCGTGTGTGTGTGTGTGCTGTCTGTTAATAACAAATGCTGCTGTGCTACTATACTAGAGGCTCTTTCTTCTTTTTTAACTCTTTTTTAAAAGCTATTACTTTTTTTTCCCCCCTGTCCATACAAGCGATTCGATGATGACGAGATTTGAAGAAGATGAGCTTTATCGATCGACAGAGAAACTTATTGAGAGTTGAGGCAGTGAAACGTACAATCAACTTTTTCTTTTCTCCTCTTATTCAAACAAAATAACCAGCAAAAGACGTGGTGATTCGCCCATGGTACAAGTTGTTGTCTTCACACACGAAAAATGAAAAGAAGGAAAAAAGCTTGTTGAAAATGGTTTTTTTTTTCCAGTTGTGTTAATTAACCGTTTTGCATAGGGGAAAAGTTGTTGCCGCCTCCCACCACGAAAAAAGAAAGAAGAGAAGAAGCCTTTTAAGTGTATTGTATACAACGAGGTACATCAACGAGTTGCTTGCCAGCCCAGGGGTGTCTCTTCTCTTTCTTTTGGCTCGACTTAACAATATCCTCGCGGTATATATAGAGAGATGATGCTCTTTCGCTGATGCCACAGCGTCGCCTTTGCGTGTTCGTGCAATGATGAATCGAATGTCCCGCTCACGCCGGCCATCACTTTTTTTTTTTTGTTGTTGTTGAAAAACAACAACGTGGGGCCCCTCATTCAATTGGGGGGAAGAAAGAGATTCGAGTCCCACACACAGACACACTCAAAAATACATAGACGAAAAAAAAGAATCCAAAATCAAAAGAAGAATAGAAGAATATTATATATATTTAAGAATGACAATAGGGCCCAGCCCTGGAGCGGCCAGATGATGGACCGTCCTGCGTCTTCCCACTCAGCCTTGGACCTCTCTCACAAAACGAAATGGGAAAGAAAGAAACTCAAATCAAGAAGAACAAAAGGCAGAACCGTAGATATTAGATGAGACCCTTCAACTAGTCAGACATTTTTTTTTCTTTACAGATGTGTTCAGTCGAGCTGCTGGTTTTGTAACATTGGCATAACGACTGGAAACGAACAAAAGGAACCAACAACAACAACAACAACAACGACTTGATGATGATGACCGTTAAATAATATAACAAAAGAGTTGAGCTCTTGTTTTGTTTCAAAAAAAAGATGTCGGGAATTTCTTCAGGTGAATGAGCCCGAGACTTGTTTATTCTATAGGCCTTAAATAGGTAAAGCGTATCGAGAGTTAACATCTCGTTAAGAATCTCTTTTTTTTTCTTTATTTTGTTTTTTTTGTTTTTTTCGGGTTTGCTTTCATTTTTCTTTTGCGGTTGCTGTGGTTGTGTGTGTTTCTTATTTTTATAAAGCGTCGTGTTGAAAACAGGACCGAAAAGATCACAGAGAAACAGAGACACAGGCGTGCGCTCGCTCCTTCGCTCGTTAATAAGAGCTAAGAAGAAGAAGAAGAAGAAAAGTATTTAAGCTTCGGGGACGTTGTTATTACAGTCATTCCATATGGGAAGAGAGAAGGCAACCCGGCAATGTCGGCGGCTGTTTGGGGACCGTCCGAGACAGACCTTTATATTCGTTTTTAAGTAAAAGTATCGACTCGAAAATGTGCTGTCTTGCCTTTTGGGGTCTCTCTCTCTCTCGTCCCGCCGGACCTATTACGAACCGCAAAAAAGAAATGAAATAATAAAAAAAAATAAATGGAAAGAAGAAGAAGAAGAAGAAGCTTTTTCTATATAGACTGTGTCACCTTTTAGTTTTCGTCTTTTTAGCCGCGTGAGTGTAGAGTGTACACACTTGTTACTCTTTTTTTTTTTTTCTCCCCTTTTCAAAAGAGGAATGTTTTTACGACACCCCGGGACCCACCCACTTTTTTTTTTTACTCCGAGTAACTCACTGAGAGAGAAACAAATATATAAATTGGTACCTAGTGCGACAATAAAAAAGACGCTAGTGATGATGGTGGTTTTTTTTTTTTCAAAATACCGACAATGTTCTTTTTTCTTTCTTGCCGTAACAGTCTAAGAGTTCCATCATGACCATTACGGGTTGATGTGGTGGGTCTATTTATTGATGGGATGGAACTCAAAACTCTTGAAAAGTCATTGAAAGATTCTCTTTTATTTGTTGTTTGTTTGTTTTTACTCGAAAAGACGATTCTCCTATATAAATTATCGGTTACGGTCATGATTTCCGGTCGGGAGTGTTTTTGGAGTTCTTGATTCAGCTCGTGACAGTCATTCGGTGTTCGTATTAAAGAGAGCATTAGATTTGAAATTCTTCTTTTCATGTTGTTGTTGTTGAATGGGCGACGATGGCAATGAAGAGAAGTGCTTTTTATTAGTCGTCCTTTTTCAACGTACTTGAGTGCCTTAACAGTTTGTCTGCCTGGCTCCTATATTTTTTCCTGTTTTTATGTTTAATAGCTTTTTAGTGTAGTAAAATAGATGTAGTAGTGTGGTGGGTACGCAACGAACATTAAGGCTTCCGGATGTGACCCCTCCGCCCACACTAGTCCAACACTCACTCAAAATGTTGTTGTTGTGTGTGGATGCAGTGACGGCGCGTGCCTCACCACAGTTGTCCTGCTATTTTCCTATTTTGTTTTCGCCAAACAGCCAGCAGATGCTTCACCTCTTTCGATGCCTTGCCCAGGCTCCGACGACGTCCGTCCGACCATCTCAGCTGGAATAACTGACTCACACACACACACTCTCTCTCTCTATACCTACCTACTGTTTTGAGAGAGAGTCTCCTCTTATCTACGTGTACTAGAATATCTCTCGTTGAGGCCGGATGAGTCAGTTCTCGTCTTGTGGATCTTTTCTTTTTATTCTTCTTCTTTTTTAATTCTGTAACCATAGACAACACTGCGGGAGAAATGATGTCATTCGTCTCTCTTCTCTTTCCTCGAGAGAGAGATCCATCTCATTTCAAATGCTATTTATATACGTGGGACTTAACAGCAGGACTCGGTGGGAAAAACGCTGTGGTATTCCCTCGTTAGTCGCGGCCGTCCCAGTGAGACAAAATTGGATAGGAAAATGAAGGAAGGAACCGGTTTACACACACACACACACACATCATACAACTCGTATAACCATATCTGCTACAGCTATTATGAATTGTGAGTTACTGGCCTGTGGTGTGTGGTTACCCATACGAACGACTGAATATTCAAACGATTGCTGCCAAGTCTTCCATCCGGTGAAGAAGAAAGAAAAGAAAAAAAAAAAAAAAGGAAGAAGAATTTTATGATTCATTTTTTTGAGCCGGATAGATGGGAATTCTCTTTTTTCCAATGTCTTTCCCACTCATTTTGCGCTAGAATTTTTATTTTCTTTTATTTTAAAATTATTGAGAGTCGAGAAATAAGAAGAGAAAAGGTGGGTGGGTGTCAAATGGTTTTGGCCAAGTTAAGAGACCAACGCCCATGTTGGCCCATCACATAGGAGCATCAAGACAGAAAACCATGACGACGACATTGATGTTGGTAGTTGCCCTTTTGAGATTTATAGACTCGAACTCTGCGTTTGGCTTGGTGATGGAGAAAAGAAAGAATGTCGACAGACAGTGAGAGAAACTGGTTTAGTGATTCCTTGAGCTGGAAATGGAAGGAGAATTTAAACCAAAAAAAAAAAAATCGATGGCAGAGTTATAGATAGAGCAGCTTTTGCTCAGAAATCTGATTTTTTTTTTAAGTGAATGCAAACTGCATTAGATTGACATCATTTTGTGTCTATCGTCTGTTGCGTCGGGAATAATGCGACGACACACGCAGTCACGCCCCGACAACAAATAAAGAAGAAGAAGAAGAATGAAACTTTTTTTTCTCTTTTTCTTCTTTTTCTTCTTTTTCGTGCGTTTTTTTAAGCCCTTTGGGCGCTATAGACTTTAATTAGAGCAAAAGAAATTTAAAAAAAAAAAACAAGATAAATTTTTCTTCTTTTTTGCCCATCTGGTTTTCTCTTTTTTCTCTTCTGCTTTTATCCATAGGTGAAAAAATTGAGGGTCCTCAACTCCTCCCTCTGCTGGTGTATTATATTTGGATTTTATCTGTCGTGTCGTGTGTAGCCGATTTTTGTTGTTTCTTTACACACACATTCCAGTCTCTGTGCACTGTAACACACAAGAAGGAATCGAAGAGTGTGTCTGTCAAACTCGTCCTATTCATTGTTATGATTATTTATTATTTATTCACGGGCGATCTAGCTATATACGTAGAGCAGCCATCTAATGAATTCTTCCATTCCTGTCTTGAACATTTCGGTTCTCTCTCTCTGATATATTTTTATTTGAAAATAAATAAAAATGTTGTTTTTTTGTTGCAAAGCGGATGAAAATGGAACGAAAAAGTGAAAAACTGACGTCATCACTGTGGAATGACTGCGTTTTTTAAGGTGCTCTTGTTGTTGTTGTTGTTTCTATTGTTGTTGGCCTCGGACTTATTGATGATACAGAGACAAGCACGCTGCTGCTGCCCTACCATACCGTCGTCCTTCTCATTTGAATAATGATGGCTGCGCGTTTATTTTCTTTTCTTTTTTACTTTTTTCTCGTCTCGAGTTTCAAAGTCAAAGAAAAGAAAAGAATTCTACCACCTTAAGAGTAGGTTATTCTCTCTCTGTTTGAAGTCGAGTATACCATGTCGTAGCGTCATAAATGGGCAAAAGGTAAAATAGGAATCGCCGGGCCGTCCCGCTCCTTTTCCAGCGGTTGCGGATTCTTTTCGCTACACACACACACACACACAAAGTCACACACAATCGACACGCAAAAAAAAAAACATTTGGATAAACAACAACAAACACATACAATAGCCCAACAGTTTACACAAACTGTCGCCAAATTTACGCTTTATTTTATTTGAATGGGATACCCCACGGTCGTCGTTGTTGTCTTATCGCCTCCCTCCTGCGCGTTTGTTCAATTTGTTTTTTTTTTGTTTTTCTCTTGTCTCAATTGTTTCTTCACGACCTTTCCCCCTCTCTCCTGTTGGTGTCTTTGACTTTGTCAATACGACCGTGGCCCGTTAGATAAAGATCGTCTCGCCCAGCAACCCCAAAAGTTCACGTTGTGCCTCAAATCAGCGTCAGGCGATGGGCCTGTCAAACAATTACGTGTCATGTCTTATCGCTCTGTCGACATCTTCCTCTACATCTTCCTCTTTCATTCCTTATTGGTTTGAAAATATATTTTTTTCTTTTTTTTTGTCTTGTCTATTTCTCTGTGTGATGGCCACTGAGCCACTTGTTTCTTTTGGATATTCCCCCCCCCCTTTTTTATTTATTTATTTATTGTTATCTTTGGGGGGGGGGGAAGAATTTGTTATTTGTATTTTGAGGTCCCAACAACTCACCGTTGTCACCGACGGATGGTTGTTGTTGATGTTGCTGCAGATGGGCTTGCAACTGATGATGATGAACGCAGACGGGCGGGTCTTGAGTCCAGGTCCGGTTGCGACAAATGACGGCGGCAGCGCCTACCAGTTTGTAGTCGGCGTTCTTGCAACGGAATTGAACCAAAAGACCGGACCAAAGGACGAACATCTCGCCGTTCTCGGGCGTCTCCGGCTTGAAACATCCCGATTCCAGTTTCACTTCTGTTTTAAAAAAATAAAAAATAATAATAACATTAACATGAGGGATGCAATTTAGTGTTAGACACCCTCGGATCATATCAAATAAGGGCAAATCACGCGCTAATCGTTCAGTCAGAGGCCAAGACAAGTAGAATTATAGAGTCGACCAATAATCGTCAATTGGAAAGCGATTGCGTGAAACCCATGTCCTATATTTTTTTAAATAAATTCTTGTCATCATCGACGTTTGTCGCCCAACCCCAACCAGTTTATACATTTCGAAAAATAAAAATAAAATCGTGTCTCTTTTTTCATTTTTATTCATTTCTCTTTTTCTCTTGCCGGAGCGCATTTTTGTAAGCAAACGAGCGCTCATTGTCTGACTCGCCTGTCGTGGTTATCTTTTCGCTGTCTGGTGTTGTTCGTCCCGACCGAATCGCCGCCGACATAAAGCGCCCACACAATGTCGTCGAATGAGAGAAAGAAAAAGAAGAAAAATGAAAATAACGGGCGGTGCCAGTTGGCGACAATCGAATGAAAAAAAAAATACAAAAAATACAAAAAAATCTGTGGCAACAAATTTTTTTTTTCCTGGAATTCTCCCCCTGTTTTCTCATTCTTCTTCTTCTTCTTGTCTTGGGTGAAGAAAAGAAAAAATAACGCCATTGTGTGTGTGTGTGTCTTTAACACACGGAGATTCCTATGGGTTCGTGGTGGAATTTTTTTTTTCTCTATTATTCACGCACAGGGCGCGCTATTTAAAATGAAGAAACATTTAAGTGAACCAACATATACAACTAAAAGTGAAATGACAATATGTTTCATCGTCGTCATCGTCGTGTTGCGTAACAATTTGTGTATCGACGTAGAATTTGGAAAATGCGATAACTCTCTTCTCTCCGGGATGTTTTCCCGATAAGTTGTCTGTTTCGCTTTTTTTTTTTCTTCTTTTGATGTTGGTGGAAGAAAACAATGAAAAGGAGCTGCTGCTGCTGCTGCTGCTGTCACTGTTTCAATGTATACCATCTTCACGACGCATCTATAAAAGATACACGTGCCCCTTACACACGATGAGAATTTCATGAGAAATGGGCGGCGTGACACTAGTTTCAAATGGACAATTGAATAAGAAAAAAAAGAAAAAAAAAAAAAACGAACGGACGTTGGAGTCAGGGGGGGGGGGAGAGGACTACACGTACAAATAGGAGAGCAAACGGCATTGCGTCTCGAACCCTCTAGACGATTTGTCACAGGGTATATTTTCAATTTTTTTTTTAAATTTCCTTTTAGCCCATCATCGACTGGGTATGGATCTGACTCGTCGTCCACATTTTTTCTCTTTTCTTTCTTTAAGATGAATAGAAAAAGAAATAACTTTGTGTGCGATGAAATCAGCTGATCAGACTTTCTCGACTCTTGTGTGTGTAACATCACACACAGAGCTGTACATACTGTATAAGAGAGTATATAGTACATAAAAGATCTTCTGGTTGGAAATCATTAGTTACCTATCCGAAAAGAATGAATGTCTATATATACCTGTCGCACTGCACACAATGGACCCCTGAGCTCCACCAGAGAAAGAAATTTCACCTTTTTTTCCCCTTTGAAATGGTATATTATTTTGCTCGTAAAAAGTGTAAACAACTTTTTAGCGGGAATGCGGGATTATCTATTTATTTACCTGTTTTGTGCACAATGATAGTGAAACTGCAACGTTGGTTATTTAGTGCTGTCTGCAACTTATTTTTGATTCATTCTGTCTCACACGCCAAGCAAGCAAGTGTTTTCTTTAATCATCCAAAAAGCTTTAAGGCTGATTATCGTGATTATCACTATTGGTAAGATGATTATTGTCATCATTACTAAAGTAATCGTTTATCGAAAGCTTATGAGTTTTATCGTTAAGTCTTGCAGGTATCATTACATTTTTAAAGCCAAAGCACTACACACGACCCCTGCAATCATTAGCTATATAGAGTAAAATTAAAATGATAGAACGTAAAGTCACCTCTGTACCCATTTACAATAATATCTTAATTGAAAAATGTGTTTGATGAAATCCATCCCAAACGATGTCCTGCCATTCTCAGAGGATTAGACATTGGAAGTTGTCTTGGAAAATGGACAGCTGAATATCTTTCAAAGCATGTTGGGAATAAACCAGTGAAAATTCATGTATCTGAAACAGAACGAATGAATTTTCTAACCCAAAATTTTCAATACAAAACCCTGCCGTTTGATCAAATAATCAAAAGGTCTTCTGTGAATGAGCATCTCAGGGTAGCTTTTGAAGGGGTTCAACTATGGACACACTATGATGTAATGGATAATTTATTTGACTATTATGAACTCGGATTCACTTACTCTCTCTGCGTGTCCCTTTTTTTACCGCACACATAAGAAATGAAAGAGAGAGGCTATTAAAACGTTTGCGAGATTGATTGATGGTTGACTTTGGGGGTCGTCGCTGTGAAGGTGTCGTGAACGATTTTTCAAACCGCCCCCAAAAATGCAGAGTCGGTCCGATTCAGTGAGTCGGACAATTTTAATCCACCACCAAACAGGTTAATAGCTTAGAAGAGATGAAGGCAATTGAATTGATGTTAAAAGCACCTTTAGAAAGAAAAACCCCCCCATCGAGTCGATTCGTCTCGGGACCCGACCGCTCTGTGAATCTCAATATATTTCATTCTATTTTTATTATTATTATTATTTTTTTTTTAATGGTAACTTATATAAGTACACATACATAAAGAAGATCTGCTGTTGGGTTTTTTTTGTTCAGTTTGGGCTGGGTAGCATTGAGAAAAACTATTCGTGTGACTGGCGGCGGTGTATATACGTACACAAGCAACGGAAAATCCTCTTTTTTTTCGGTCTCGAGAAAAAAGAAAAACCTTTTAAAAACTTTGAACGCTTGGCTTGGTCGCTTTCGGTCTTCTTTTGGATCATATTCGTCGTCGTTTGCCGACATTTCAGCAAAACGGAAATTTTCTTTTTCCCTATTTTTTTTCTTTTTTTCTTCTTGCGTTATGGTTGAACGAACGACTTGCTGGTGTTGAAAAGAACCAGCTACAAACATATACACAAAAGGCACACAAGGAGAGAGAGAGTGAGAGAGAGAAGGATATCAACTTTGATGGTCTCGACGGCCTCTTCTTTCCCCCCCTTTGCATCGAAAATAAATTTACGAATAAAATTATAACTATTTTTCTGTCTCTCTCTCTCTGGGAAGGAGCGCATCCCTCAGCAACAGAAGTCGATAAGAGAAAAAAAAAAAAGAAAAAAGTTTTTAGTGGAATGGATCTGCTGCGGTCATAAACGACCGAGCCAGAAGGAAATAACCCGAGGGTTAAGGTTTGAGGTTTGACAAGGAGTCCTCGTGTGGTCTCTTCTTGGTCGTTTGTTGGTTCGTTTACAGAAAGAAAAAAAAAACGAACGAACGAACGAAACGAAACGACGACGACGGAAGTGTTACTATTTCTGTTTATTTTCCCTTCATTTTTTTGAAATTGCCTTTACGTTGGGTGGGTGGGCCCATCGGCTTTTGCATGGCACACACACACACACACAAACATTGACATCAATGGCATTATATAGCGCTCCTATATATATACTGACGTTATAGATATACACACACACACAGAGGAAGAGAGATCATCTCCTCCACTAACGGATCGACTTATTTCCTTCTTTCCCATTTCTCTTGACGACGTTGATAATGGCTATAGAGTCATACATAATAGGGTCGCATGAGCACCTTTCAGTGTGACCCCGTGGACGGAACAGTTTTTGTTGTAATATATTGTACAGCAAATGGAAAGACCATCATCAGAAATCCATTAAAATGCGACGAAGAAAACGCAAGTTTAATGGTGGTGGTGACCCTTTTTGCGCAATGATTCACCGAGCTCTTTTTTTTTTTTATGTGCTGCACGTAGGCGAGATACATAGACCCAAGTATGCCATCTGTGATAACTACTCTGGATTTATTTTCTTTGCAGAGAAAGTTTCACTACACTACACTACTATAGGACACATCAACCCCTCGGGGTTATTTGTAGCTCGGCACACGTATAACAAACTGCTCCTGCCAACTTTTTTTGAGAGAAAAAAAGACAAAAAAGCGGAAGTCTCTTTTCTTTTTTTTTTTTTTTTTTGAATAACAAGAGTTTTTTGATGAAATGTTTGAATGGAAACTGTGGGGAATATTCTTAGTTTTTTTCACGTAATCATCAAGTATTTTTTTTTTTTGGGGGGGGGGGGGGAGAATAGAACAGCTTCAGATGATGTGACGCAATGCGTTGAACGGTGTGACCGAGCATCGGAATGCGGAATATGAATAATATCGGCTCAGATCCATAACACGTCAATAAAATACCTTGACACTCTTTTCCATCCCCATCTCAAACCCAATTGATTTGAACATCACAAAATGGTGGTGATGATGGAGAGGGAAACAAATTTATTGAAATGACATTTTTTCTCAACCCTCCACCACGAAATTCAATGCGCTTCATCTATCGTGTGTGTGTGTTCGGCGTTCATATAAAAATTGAAAATGATTTTCGGTCGGTGACTTGACATCATTTCCAAAAAAAAAAAACGCTTCGCTATTAGCATATGAAAGAAGGAGGAAGTGAATCTCCTTTACTAGGGGGGGAATTTCTTTAATCGTTAATATTTATTTTTCAAAGCTATTTATTGATTCTTCGGAATAAAATCACGATTCTTACCACTGGACGCCATGGTAAAATAGGGAGGAGGAAGGAATCAAATGAAAGTGAGCTATGAATAAATAATAATAATAATAAAAAAGACTATCAAAGTAGTCAGGAGAAGAACCCTGCAGCCTTTTACCTTTCGATCCATGTCTCTTAGCGCAAGTTTTTTTTCGGGGTTTGGTTTGTTACACGTGAGCTTTTGAACGCCGAATGTAGACACAGTTGGTCACTGCTACGCTGTCCACTCGCTATTGTCGCGTGTAAATGACAGTCAACCAACTGTCTGTGTTTCTTCGTGTGTACACAGTTGAAGAAACGAAATGTCTAATATGCTCTTTTCTCTCTCTCTCTCTAAAAAATCTATTGCATTCCTCGTCTGATTGGTTGGCTAATACGTGGAAACACGTCGTCTGGTGCATTTGGTGGTATTGACTTGTTGTGCGCACACAACGTCAGACAGAAAGTAGAAGAAGACAAAGTGACAAGAGGAGAGACGGCGGACGTAATAGGCAATAGACTTAAACAGTAGTAGTCTACTACTACTTGTATTAGAAGTACAGAGCTGAAAAGATCAAAGTCTTTTTCGTCCTCTTTCTGCTCAAGTGAAGAATGTTGATTGCAAACATTCTCAGTGCCGTGTCAGCAAGGAAAAAGAAGCTCAAAAGCGACAGCGTTCCCTTCTTATATTAAGTGCCCATCACTTTTCAAAAAGGAGAAAAGAGAGAGAGAGAGAGAGACAGGGGCAAAAGGGCGTTGGCGGGTTCCAGCAATCTGCCAAATGTCACACACACACACACTCAGTCTCACAATGTTAAATTAGCAGCACGACAAACTGAAACTAAAGGAAATAAGAAGAATTTTTTAAAGAATATATCCCATAATTATAATTTTGTTCATTTTTCTTATCGAAATGTGTCTTGATTATGAAATGATGTGAAAGTGACGATAATTGAATCCAACATTGTACACGAATTGTTTGATATTTATTTATTTATTTTTTGAAAAAGAGTGGCCCGCGTTCACGGATGAAATCATCGCTAATGGATCGTCATGAGCTGCTGCAGCGGTAAATGGCCGATATTCAACGCGGGACGGTTGAAATAGATGAGGCGTTGCCAAAGGGCGGGAATGTGTGCGTGAAAAGAAAGGAAAAAGAGGTGAGCGTTCAAGTTTTTTCTTTTTTTTTTGTTGGCCACTAGAAGCTTTGTGGCTGATGGCGAGTGGCTTGTTGACCATGTTTGGTCGTGTGAATTGGATGCGTTTTTCGGTACGGTATTGTGTGTGTGTGTGTGTGCCCGGTGGTTTGGGCTGCTGCCTATCGTTCCGTGTGCTAATACTAGAAGATAATGAATGCGCCCGTTTCGGGACCGACCGACCGAGTCGACCAGCTTATCCGGGGTGGGTTTTTTTCTTCCCTTTTTATTCCACCACGAAACGATTGCCATTTTCAGAGTTCATGTCGTCGTCGTCGTCGTCGTTGTGTTACAATGGACGACCCTGCTTAATAGAATAGAACAAGTTGGACGTCAACCAAAAAAGTGGCGGCCGACCGACTCGCTAGATTCTTTTGCCTCATTAGATAATAACTGGCGATAGTGTGAGGCTCTTCTATACACGACGATGGCGTGGTCTCGTCCACGAACAGAGCCGTTAGTCGCAAATTATCCTCGCCGTCTTTTTTCTTTTCGGTGTGGGTATGTGTGAATCATATTTTTGTTACAACGAATCACCGTTGTTATAGTGGCGCTTGTATTCGTGTCCCAAATGTTTTACCCAAAGGTGGTGGCCCCTCGGTACTGACTCCACCAGTCATCACCTCATCAACCGAAAACAAAACAAAACACGAAAAAAAAATAAAAATAAAAAATCAAAACGTTTCCATGTGATCGATGGACGGACGGGGCCAGACGAGAGAGAGCTGAGCTGAGCTCTACGTCCTTGTAAATGCGCTATCACGACCCCCAGTAGTAGTATGTGAGACGACGGTTGGTTGTTGTAGTTTCTTCTACTTATACAGTCACGAAACCAGTTGCTTTCAGCGGAAGTTAAAAGAGTCAGAGAGAGACCACTCCCTTGTACGTATATTACACACATGGACTATGGGTACCAGCAAAGAGAGGAATGCAGCCACGTCTGCTGTTTGATACGTTTGTTCCATATGGATATCCTCGTGTAGTAATAGTAGTAGGACTGTATAGTAGGACAGCTTCTTTCTTCTTCTTTTATATTATTTATATATTTATTTATTTCGCTAGGCCAAAACGGGATTTCTTTATAGAGACACGAGAGAAAAGAAAAGAAGAAAACGAGTTGATGTAGGGAGGGAATAAATGTATATGAAAGGTGGTTACGGTCCCAGCTGGCCCCTATTTTCTTTCTTTTCTCTCTCTCTCTCTCTGGTCATCAAACATTTTTTTTTTTAAACATAATCATAAAATATAAAAATAGGACGTGAAAATATATTTGTGGAAGATGAGGAAGAAAGACGAGATGAACACGACAGTTCTAGATTGAGAGACGTTTCTGTTTCTGTTATCACGTTTTTCTTCTTCTTCTTTCTGCCATCGCAAATCGCAGTGGCTGAGGATTTCAGAGAGTTCGTGAGACATCCAGCCGGGGCGGAGGAGGGGAAAGATTTTTTTCTTTTTTTTTTATCACAACCAACACATCACAACCAAAACAGACACAATCACGTGTTGGACGGAGGGAGAGCACTCTTGTTATTAAAAAAAAGATTTTTTCAGAGCGACAACACACAGCACAGGAGGAGGAAAATGAAATAGAAAGTTGTTCGTGTTCGTGTTTGGCGCCATCCATCCCAACTTATTTTTGGTCTTGTCCAGCAAATTGGAGTGTGTGTGTATATAGTATAGTGACGGACGGGGCCGATTGTGTTCTGGATAGAGGGACTCGTGGCGCACCTGGACACCCCAGTTGATTTGAAAATTCTAACCTGTCGCTTTTTATATGATCAAGTTGATTTCAGCTGAGATGAATGAAAAATTGAAAAATTGAAAAAAAAAACCACGTATTTTTAATTCTTACTTAACTACTGGATAAAGATTTCACTCTTTTTTTTTTTTTTCGCTCAGTTGTTGTGACTTGACGCTCATTCGTCGCCCACGTCAAAAGAAAACAAAAAAAATACGGATAAAGTATTTTTGCATATTAGCTTTTAAGAGAAAGAAAGATCTGAAGAAATGATGAAATTTTTGTTTGTTGGGAAAATGTATTCAGTGCGTCAGCTGGGCTGGTCCCGGTCTGATGTGATGGATGTTTTCTCGACAGACAGCTCTTTTTCTTCTTCTTCTTTCCCCTCAGCCTCTCAGTTTCACAAACGGGAACTTTTCTTCTTCTTCTTCTTCTTCTTTTTATTTTTTTTTTGTTTAGAAGAGATAAAACGAAGTTTAACTGTTGGTTAACTGAGTTCGCGTACCAATTTGGAATTCGAGGCAAAAAAAGAGATTTCTTTCTCGGACTCGTGATTCTCTCTGTCGACGTCGATTTCTACTTTTATGTTATCGTTTATAATATGCAGTGAGTCTAATCTAATATCGTGGAATATATAGTCTATTTATATATGTTTATAATAGAAGAGCAGGCAGGTCCATGTAAGGATTTTCCCTGTCGCTCAACCAAATCAGAAAAAGAAGAAGAAGAAGAAAAGTAGTTTAGTTTTCCTTTTTTAAAAATATTTTTTAAATGATGGTCGTCGCTCTGTCTGCGATATGAGCGGGCGGCCAATGTCCGCCAGAAAGTTAGTCGACGAT
This sequence comes from Daphnia galeata, assembly GCA_030770115.1. Taxonomy (NCBI): domain Eukaryota; kingdom Metazoa; phylum Arthropoda; class Branchiopoda; order Diplostraca; family Daphniidae; genus Daphnia; species Daphnia galeata. Next base: position 8,702,819 of record CM061117.1, read on the forward strand.
TTTCAACTGGCCCAGAGGAATGTTGATCACGGCTTATAGCCGCCGAACCACACACACAGCAGCAGCAGCATCATATTCCCTATAGAAAGTGCCGGTTTTCACTGTTCGCATCTTATCAACGGACCGATCTGTCATTTTCTTCATTTATTTATTCATGTAACAGGGAATTAGATTTATATCCTTTTTGCTCTCCGACTTCTCCTGCTGTTGCCTTACAACACACAGTGTGGGTTGCACACACTCCAAAAAAAAAAGAAAAAAATCTTTTTTTTCCACAAAATTCGGTTTTTATCTTTCAACATCTTTTTTTTTTTTTTTTTGTTTGTTGATGGCCAATTTTGGTCAACACACAAAATATGGCAACCGAATTTTCTTGTCTTTTGACGCGTTTTTTTTCCCCACATCTTCGAAAGAAAACACACAAAGAAATTGTGCCGATCTAGACGCAATTTCAATGTTGTCTCTTATCTTTTTTCTCCACACACAGAAAAAGGGGTTGTAGTACAACAATCATTTCTTCTTCTAGCATTGCGCCATCATCCGAATTGATATGTCGACATTTTTTTTTTTTTTTGGCTTTTCGGGATTGGAATGAAAAGAAACAAGGTATTCCCGTCTATTCCCCAATTTCTTGTCTCACTTCCTTGCCATCTCGAGACGAGATAGAAATAGAAGGAGGCAATTTCTTCCCGAGTGTTTTGATAACAGTAAAAAGAAGAAGAAGAAGAAAAAAATATGATTGCCTATAGTTGGTCGACTGCCTTTTCTCTCTTTTCGTTGAATGGCACCTTGTCAAAAAGACTTGGCTTACATATGAGAATTGAATTGAAAAAAATAAGAGATGGAAGAACATTTTTTTTTCTTTTTTTTTTTGAACTCTGAAGGGTACATCTTTGAGCTTGGTACTGTGCTATACATATATACATATAGTATATATATATATAAATCTATATGCTGTAGATGAATGAAATATGTTGATTGAATCCAGCGCCAGATGTGCCGCGGCACAGCAGACGCACAAAGAAATTCAATATCCTCCGCTCTCGTTCCTTTTAGCTGCCCGAGCAAAAACAGTGTCTCTCCCTGTATAGTTAGAACTGTACGTGAAACAGAAGAAGAAGAACGAAGAAGCTGGTGCTCGTTATTATTGTCAACCCCATTTTGGGGGCTGTCACGGATCTCTCTGTCTGTGTGTTATTATATATGCAGCCAACCAGCAGGACGCGGGATATACACGAAAGAGATAAATTGTTTTTCTTCTTCTTCGTCTTTTCTCTGCCGCATTGATCGTCACCTTCTTCTTTGACTTATCGACACACATACGACCCCTGTAGCAAGCAAGTAGTACTTAAATCACCGTATAAGGTGATCACCAAGTCATTTATTATCTTCTTTGACTCGGTCGTCGTCCTGTATGTAATTAGTTCACACTACAAAATGGAAAACGGGGGCAAAATCCTCATTTTGATATATTTTTTTTTGTTTTGAGTATTTGATTTGGGTTCAATTATCTAATATCGAATTTAGATGGCGGGGATGGTGGTAGGTAGTCGTTTGCGTGTCAAATAACCATAGAGTCCACACACATGTTCTGACTGTTCTATGTGTAGAGTGTATAGAGAAATATCGTGTGACCTAAAGAAGAAGGAAAAGATCCCAGCGGGAGGTCCAGTCAAAAATGGGAAGACGGATTGTCTTTTTATTTATTTTTTTTTTTCTATCTCAAGAGAGACAATTTCATCTTATATTTATTTTTAGTTTTTGTTTTTGTTGTTGTGACTGTTAGCAGCAGCAGGTTCTCCTTTTGCCTTTTTAAGTGGAGGGAGAAGAGAAATTTATTTCCTCGATGGTAATAATCGTAACAATAAAAATAACACCTACAGTCGAGAAATAACCGCAATAAAAATAAGGGTGAGAGATGTGTCGTCATGTGCCCCCGATGCTCCAATATTTTCGTCTCGAATTCCAACTCGGAAAGTTGGAAAAGGAGCAAAAGGGACAAACAGTTAACGCATTAACGTTCAACCCCCTGACCATCTCATCTCGAGAATGAAAAACAAACTTAAAAACAAGAAAATTTTCCCTTTTTTTGAACTTCTCAACGTCGTCATCAACAACCCAAATTCATTTTCAGCGAAATATTGACGTCGTTTGATTCGAAAATTTAATTTTGTGGTCCGGCCGCGTATCTCGTCGGATAATGTATTTTTTTTGTTAAAGGTAAGAAAAATCATTTTTTCTACCTTGTCGTTTCACGTCGTCATTTATTTTCGTGAAAATATATTCACACGCTCGCGTTTGTCTTTGCACCTTTATTATATTACTATTTGCCTTTTTTTTTTTTTTCTTTTTTGATTCTAAATTTTCACGACGGGGTTGGAAATATTTTTGGAAATCAAAAAAATTCTCGGCACCTTTTTTTTTTTTTTCTTTTGTTTTTTATCTTTCCTGTAAATTGTTTTGAAGCTTTTGTCGTCTGTCGTGTCGGACGCAATCCCGAAAACGTTTTAACATGCCACTGTCAAATGACATCGCGTCTCCCATTTTATCATCGTCCTCTTCTTTCTTCTTCTTCTTCGTTTCATGTATAAGAAAATGTCTTGTGTGTGTGTGTGTGTGTAAATATCCCGGTGTAGGATTGATGCAGGAGCGGAGCACGAGACGCGACACATTCTTCTTACATTTTCTCTCCCCCGGCCGAAAGAAAAAAAAAAAAAAAAAAAATCAAAAAAATCCGATTCAATCAAAAAGGACATGACTTTTGATGGGGTGCCGCCGCTGTCACTGGGGAGAAAATAAAAAAAAAAATTCTCCGGGACTCGGGTCAAAGTGACGACAGCAGCAGCCGTACACTTTGTGTGGGGGACTGGCGCACAAATGTCTGGCTCCGTCAAATATATTTTAGTACACAAAATACTACGTCTACGAGAATTTGAGAGAGTGCTGGCATTTTTTTTTGTGTTTTAACTGCAACCCCTTTTTAACTTTTTTTTAATTCTTTTATAGCGTAACGACGAACTAATGGAAATAATTGACTTTTTTTTCACGGAGAGAGGCGACTCGAATTCAAAGTCAAGAATGTTTCTTTCCTCCCTTTAGAATTTCTTCTTCCATCATCCCCAACTTCTTTAGGAAATTAGAGTTTGAGAGAGAGAGATTCCTCTGTCCCTATTAGTTTACCTTAGTAAGGGGGGGGGGGCACTGCCTGCCTGCCTCCTGGATATATATCGACTGGGTATTTTAGGGTTGCGTCGTTGTCGTGATCGACGTTCATGGAATTTGAAAGTGACGGCAGCTGACCCAAAGAAACAGAAGAAGAAAAGGGGCAAAAAGATAAAAAAAAAAAAACAAAAAAAAAGGACGAACGAAGAAACTCTTTTTTTCTTCTTCTTCTTCTTCTTCTTCTTCCTGCTTGGTCGTCGCTTCTCATTACACGGCTATCATGTCGTTTGGAATGTCTCTCCTATCTATATAACCTTTGGGGTGTTGTGTTGTTTGCCCCTTGTGCGTCGATTCCATCTTCTTCTTTTTCTTTTTCTTTCTTACCCAACGACGACGACAATCTTTCCACCAGCAGTCAGAGCCTTTTTTTCCTTTTTCTTCGTCTAATCTTAACCGCCGTCAATGTTTAACGGGGAGAACAAAACAAAAAAAGGGGAGAAAAGAGAAAAAAAAAAAATCAATTCCCCAAAATCCCGAATTGGATCTTGTTTTTTTTCTTTTTCTTCATTTTAGGAGCCAAAGGGGAGAGAGAGAGGAATTGATGACTTTGCTTCCAAGTCCTGCTGAATTCTTGATGTAGTTTAAGGATCTCTTCTTCTTCTTTTTTTTCTCCACCCTTTCACAGACATGTTGACTCTGTGAACGGGCCGGGCCAGTAGAAAAAGAAAATGTTGGAGGGGATTTTGAAACTCAGCTCATTGGTATGTCGAGTGCATTGCAGACTTCACTGAGTACAAGTGTTCAACTGCTAACGCCAGCTTTTGCAGTGACCCCTACATATCAGATGGATCTTTGGCCATTGTCAATAGTACAAGTTACTATTAAGCTATACTCACACTGACGATCAACTCTTTGATATTGACTGTAACTGATGTGTGTGTCTCTCTGTCAAACACTTGCCATATGTCCTCACTCGAGTCGATGAGGAAATTGTCTATAAATGTGGATTCGTATGTAGAGAGTCAGACGTGTAGGTGCTGATGGTGTGAAGAGGTCCACACGCTTTTTGCGAGAGAGAGAGAGAGAGACTCTGGGCGCGGTCCAAAATGGGCAGTCGCTTAGAGAGAAAAGGATCGTGATCAAGGGACCATTCTGGATGATGACCGAGTCCCTTGGCATCTGCAGTTTCAGTGACTGTCGTTCTGATGGAATCTCCTTAGTCAAACAAACGCTCACGAACATTTGACACGGTGCAATAGGAGGGGAGGAGGACTTTGTCTCTATAGCCCATCGATCCTCTTCAACCGACAAGAGAATAAGTGAAAGATTACGTCACATAGTCTCTCCATCTTTTTTTATTTCCTTATTTGCTATAAAATTCTTCTTTTTTTTTAAAAAAAAAGAGGAGGGCTAAAACTTTTTCTCCCCAGTCATTTTGAATTCTTCCCCTTCAAATTTCCTACCTTGTTGATTGTCGAAAGATATTAAGGATGGGGGGGGGGGATCCGTTTGGCTCATTTCCCTCATTACGAATTGCTTTGATTGATTGGTGGACGGGACTCGATGGTATGGGCGTAGTCAAAGGAAGAAACGACCGAAATAAAAGCGCGTCGGATGAGTGATGACGTCACTGACCTCTTTTTATCAATTTGAAAGCGGCAGTTAAGAGCTGGTGCCAAAAGAACTCTTAAACAAACAAGGTGACCATTTAGCGCTTGATCACTCCCGGTCGCGGGATCGGGAGTCTGGGGATAAATGGGCCATCAGGTAATCATATCCTGATGGATAAAAAAGGTGGAGGTCAGACAGGTAGACGATGTTGGGTGGGTTGCTGATGTATCCAACACCAGCCGGAAATCCCATCCACATGGACGATTTATTTCGTTTAAACCTGATATTTATTATGGTCGTTGTGTTTCCTTTCTTGTCCCGTGATGATAATCTCCGTCTCTTCATTTCATATTCATTTGCTTCTTTCAACTTGGATTTCTCTTTTGTTACATCACATTGAAATATCATCAAAATGAAAAGAGAAAAGAAACCTCTTGAAAAGTTTGATTATAAAGAAACTATCAACTGTGTTGGTGTGAATAATTGATGCAATCCAGCTGGCGGATGAAAAGTTTCGCACTCCCCAACAACAACAAAAGCAAATCTTTTATGTTTTTTTTTCCCCCGCTGCTGTTGTTGTTGCATAACATAAAAAGGATCCAACGTACGGAGAAGTTGCATTGTCGGATAGCAGCAACTTTTCTCGTCTAGGAAAAAAGGTTATTTGAAATAAGAAAAAGAAGAAGAAGAAGAAGAAGAAGAAGAAGAGGGGGGTTAGATTAGAATAGTATGTGATGCACGCCATAGGAATATGGTGGGGCCCTCCTGTGGATTGTGTGGTGTTTATTCCCCCCCAATGTTCTCCTTATATACACACACATTTCTTCATTCTTTATTCTTGTCGGACAAAGAGAAGAAGAAGAAGAAAGAAAAAACCTTCGTGCTATTTAATGCGGCCGATATTTATACTACGTCTAGATTTTCTTTCTTCTCATTCTCCGGCACCTCCTCTTCAGAGAAAAACGAAGAAGAAAATGTGAAATGAGAAAAAAGCCAAGAAGAGAAGAAAGTGATTTATGGTAACGGTGCGTGAGAAATCCAACGATTCAACGTTTTTCGTTTTTTTTTTTACCTCCTTCAACAACAAAAAAAAAATCTTTTTTTTTTTTTTGTATTTGTTTCCCTGTCGTCGGCTGTATAGTTTCTGTACCCTGCACTCGTATTTCATATAGCCCCGTCGTCTCCTTCGTCGTCTGGGCATTAAAGATTTAATTGATTTACGACACGGACTCTCTTATATATATAGAGAGAGAGAAAGAGTCTGTACACACGTGTGTTTATTACCGTCTTGAATCATTGTTCGACGCATGACAGCCGGTAGATTACGACGAGACACAGCAATAGCCGATCGATCCCTACGTCTTGTTATGTATTCCAAGAAATTAAAAACTATTAAATGAAGAGAAAAGGCCAACGGACGAGAGACTTATCCGAGATAATTAGCCGCATTAAAAGGCTAATTTGATAGCGAGCTGCGCTCTATGTGTAGTTGTAGATGGTATGCAGTAGTAGTAGACGTAATAGCCGAGGCGCGCTGGCATCTCGAGTCTATTTATTAGTTTCCTAACGATTCTTCTTTCTTTTTCTTCTATCTATATACATTATACAAGTCGAGAGAGGAACTCGTTAAAAATCTTCCCTGTTTTTCTTTTGGTATCCGGCTGAGCTGGATCCATCACGTAAGAGGATCTGCTAGCAACTGACACAAATGGACTGCCGGCGTCCGAGTGAAATAAACAATACCGGGGATCTTTTCCATGTTTTTTCTTTTGTTCTTTCTGGTGTTGTGTGTGGTGGAGAAGATCCCCTTTTGCATGTTATGAGAGGGCCAGAGACCCCCTTTTAGCCCAGCAGGGGCAGTTATAACCTTTTATCTCTATTCTTTCTTTCTCTGTTGTTGTGTAACCAAAAAAAAGGAAAAAAAAAAAAAACGAGAATCTCAAAGAGAAAAGACGCAGGTCAATTGTTGGGTGGTGGATATGCGCGTGCCCATCTGGCGCTCGATGGTGTCGTATTCCCTTGACGATCACCTTGGTTTCTTTTTTTTTTCTTTTATATTTATTTATTTATTTTTTATTTTTTTGTTTTCTTGTTCATTTTGTCTGCTGACTCTGACGACGTGGATATAAAAAGAAAAAATGGAAGATGGTGGAACTTAACCAAACATCACAAATCTTCCGCTTTCTCCGCCGATGCCGGCCCACCAGCAGATTATTTAAAAAAGATGCGCTTCTTCCATAAGGACAAGAAGGGGGACACATCTTTTCATGCTTAACAGTGAGCAGTCCCAGCTCAGACTTGTCGGTCGGATTTGGTTCACGGGAGGTCGACGAAGAGAAGAAGAAAATGCCCATAATAGAGAGTGCAGGGGGACGCAATAACGTGTAGTGATACTACACTAACGTCGAGAGTATAGAGTATATCATAGAGAAGAAATGAAATAAAGAGACACACAACTGACTTTGTAGGGGCAGCAGCTGTATTGAGGTTACCAAAAACTGCTATTACTAAATATACACGTATACACCGCCGTATGGTTAGTACCATATATACCTATTGGTATTATATAGTGAGTCTTTCTTCTTCTTTTTGTGCTCATGATGACCGATAAAGATGACACTGGCGACCCAACAGCAGTAGGGTGCGCAAACACATAACTGCGTCGAATAACCAACAACAACAAACAAAACAAAACAAATAGAAAAATTTGTATTTTTTCTTTCCAACAAAAAATGTGTAGGGGAGGATATCCTCATGAGAGAGAAAGTGTGCGAGGAACACTTTGACCCCGGCGGTGTCCTACTGTACATACTGTCTCACGAAAAGACGACAGAGAGACTGTACTTTTTGGTCGCAGTTGAGAAAAGTGAAAAGAAATATAAACGAGACAAATGCATATTGAAAATATTACATTTGTGTGGGGACTGTGCAAGGCCATCGAAACCCGATGTCTTTCCTCTTTGTCCGTATGTATAATATAACATTGTCGGATTATTTGGATAATATCGGAGTCCCATCACCGACTGCCAGAGAGACTAAATGTATCTATGGATGTAATACTTTGATGGATAGAGCTGCCGTTGCATACATATAACTATACACTATATGTAGTACTAGTGTTAGTTTTCTTCTTCTTTTTTTTCCAGAAAAAAAAGAGGAGGATAAATAAAGAAAAAAACATTCTCATTTATATGAATGATTTCATCACGTTTTCTTTCTTTTTGTTGTTATCTCTTTCGGGGCGTAGTGTGATGTAAGAGATAAATAAATAAAGATCCAGAATTTTATTATCGATTCTTTCGTTTACGATACGTTTTCAGATTCTATCGGATTTTTGTTGAAATTGAAGAGGGAAACTTAATTAATAATTTAATATGTTTTGCTTTGCGTGTTGCGAAAATCTAATTTTTCAATTGAAAAATGAAAAACAACTTTCTTCTTCTTCTCTTGATATCCGGTTTGGCTACCGTACTTTGTCTGAGATAACGGCCTTGATTGGAACTCTTTGCATTCGAAAAATTCCAAATGTAGTTTTTTTGTTGTTGTTGTTGTTGTTGCTTTTATCATTGGGTTATGGATAGTTTGTGAGCTGCTACATAGTGAGAGACGTGGCCGGGCATAATGATTGAATTTTCGTTACATTGGGAAGAAAGGATAAGAAAATTGAATAATAATATCACCTGTACATTCTTAACTTGCCCCTGATTTCGTTATCTGTTTCACCCCTCTCGATTTCAAATGAAAATGATTTCTTTTTCAAAAGTTGAAAAGACGTCAATCAAGAGCAGTTAGAGACACTGTACATCAACGACAAACAAAGAAAAGAAGACCAAAAAAATAAAATAAAAATAAAGTTGATTTAGAACCTTACCAGCGACGGTTGGAGGGCCACGGCCAAGCGATGAGGAGGAACCAAAAGGCGATCATCATGACCGATGACGACGGTTTCATGACGATGCGGTGCTTATCGTCGACGTTATGGAAATGCGACGATCTCTTTGCTCTGCTTGTCTTGTTTTTTTGTTGTTTTTTTTTTTCACGGTCCCGACTGAGCAGGAAAATACCAACAAAAGTATTTTGTGTTTTCCGAATATATAGGATCACTTTGTTTTAAATCGAGTTCTTTTTTATTTAGAAACGTTTTAATTTGAAATCTGCAGTCACATTGAGTCGCGCGATTTTTATTTAAAAAAAAAAACAAACCCCGAACGCACCTGTCACTTCACGTAAATGAGACACACTCGGCACACATCAAGACACACTCATTAAATTACAAAAATTATAAAAAATATTAAGAGAACACCTGAACCGAACTGTAGGTGACAATTAACGAAAGGCGCACAGCCACCACACAGTTGAAATGAACTCGACGAGAAAATAGGAATTTATAAAAGGAAAAAACAAAAAAAAAAATGTCTGTACCGCAACAATATCGTCGTGTTTTGAAAATGATCAAAATTTGAACGTTATTTTACAAAATTGTGATATTCTCCGGTACAAATCTAATTCGTACTCAGAGAGTGGAGAAGAAAATAAGACGGTGGAAGCGCGAGCGATGTCTAGCGCTGACTGAAACCGACTGGCCCTCTGCCACTGTCTCTAAAACGTCCCGGCCGTGCCCCTGCCCTCCCCACTCGGTACCAGTGACTCCTCCCTTTTTTCGTCCGTTTTTTTTCCCTTTTCTTGTGTGTACACGCGTCACATGTTCCGAGGCCATGCAGCAGCCCAGCAGCAGAGATCTCTTGGAATCACACAAAAGTAACAAAATCCTCTTTTCTCTCTTGCCTTAACAGACGACACAAGTGTCTAATATTCTGATTCGAATTTTGTGGCGGCCAGAGAGACTCTTTTCTTTTTTACTTTTGTGTATTTGCAGTCGGATCTGTTTAGCTCATCATCATTCTCTTTCTCTCCGTGTCCGTGTCCGTGTGTGTGTGTGTGTGTGACAGCTTGTCAAAAGTATAGCAAAGTCAAAGACGGACAGGGATCCCTCACAGCAGCCTCCCTCTCTTAGTCTTTAGTCTGGAAAGAATAAAAATAAAAATAACAGACGAGAGTCGCTCTTCTACACACACAAACGTGGCTAGCCTCATCGGTAAGAAATAATATAAAGAGGCCACTCAATATCATTGACAGCGAGTCGGCAAGAGACGCAAAGAGCGATGAATGATGGATATGCGCATCGATGCGCGCGCCCTACGACACATTTAACTTCTCTTGTTGTTGTTGCTGTTGTTGTTTCTTTCTCTTTTCTCTCTTGTTGTGCTTTTGTCATTGAGGGTTAAAGGTTTTTGTTCAGATGACCGATCATCTTCTTCTTCGTCTTAGAGTCGACGAAAAAACTCAAAGAAAATCACGTGAGAGAAAGTGAATTGTATAACGGAAATGGATCCAATAGTGAGAGGAGGGAGGGATCTCTTCCGTCATCGTATTTGAAGTAGAGGGGGGGGGGGAGGGTGATGTTGGATGGTCTATGAAAAAAGAAAAAGAGATTCAACAACAAATGCCCAGTCATCTGTCCACTTCATTCGACTGCGGTGGGAGAGACATTTTTCCCCGAATGCGACAGAAGTCGATGGCGCGTGACAACCGCCCTCCCTCTCATTTTTATTTCTGATATTCTATTAAATCTAAAAATAATAAAAAAAAAGGAAATATCGTGATGACATTGCCGAAATAATAGATTCACGATACGAAAAACAACAACGACGACGACACAATGGAATGATGAAGAAGCCGGCGGCAGAGACAGTCAAAGACTTTGTTTTTCCCGCAACATTGTACATATACGTAGGTGATAATATACAATACAGTTCTTTCTTAGGTTGTTGTTGTTGTTGTTGTTGTCTCGACGTTTTGGTGTATTGCGGCAGACATTTATCATCTTTCGAGACGACAAACAAACTCGAGACTTGTTTTTGCGCACATTTTTACAATCTATAGACGCAGCAGAAGTAGCAGCAAACAGGAAAATGTTGGCCGGGGCAGCTGCCCCGAACTGGGGGACCTCCCCCCCCTTCTTTTTCATTTTGTTTTTGTCAGTGAACATTTTTATTTATCTATCGATACACTTTAGACACTGTGTAATGGCACCGCTATGGATATCCGTGTCAAAACACTTTTTAGACACACCCCTCGGGCATTTCCTTCCGTACGCACGTGACGGAGAATAACAAAAACACGTCACAGACTCTTGTGTATATGTTGGAAAATAGAGAGGGGGGGATCTCGTTTTCCTCTTTTGTGTGTGTCTAGGGGGAGAGATGTTTGACGTTTTTGACACAAATGGCACAATTTTTCGTTCATCATTTCCTCGGTGGCTGGTTATAAAATGCGTTAGAACAGTCAGGACGGCGATTGGCCGTCATAGGTGCGATATGGCTTCCGCATTCATAAAATTAAATTTTTTTTTCTCTCTCTCTCTCTCTCTCTCTCTCTCGTCTCTTGGTCGTTGTTTATTATTTCGTCAATGGCCCTGGTAAAAAAAACTGAAAACAAAAAACAGCCAGTGTGTGGCCCGTCCTTGGGAGCTGGCCGTTTCGAATTAAAATGCTAATGAGAATTGTTGCGTTGTGCAGTCATACACACTTGGATGTGTAATTTGAGAGACATGTAAAGGTCATCTTTCGTGTCCATTGAAATCATCAAACATTCCTCTTAATTTCCTGCCCAGAAAAGAAAGAAAACAACAACATCTCTAATTCTCTATTCATCCATCCATCGATCCATCCAGTTTGCATGTTGAACCAGCTGACCTGGGCGTCTCCGACGAGTGCATTGACATTGTCCAACGTCTTATATGAGCGCACCATATTAGATAATCTTGTAGCCTAGGCTTCTTCTTCGTCTTGTTCTTCTTTGGCGATACTTTTCTGTGTGAATAGGATTTTTGATGGCCAGAAAAAATAAAAAAAGGACGGGTAGTAGGTACTACTTTGTGTGCCGTTTTCATCGATGGCATCAAGACTTATTTGGGTGGGCGACTATGGCCGATTGCTGAGACTGACGTAATGGACAACGTTGTGCTGTGTGACGATGTTTGGAGGACTCCTGCATGGAAAAAGCGCACGTGCCTATATACAGTGGATGGGATACTCTCATCTCTTTTGATGGCCGTCTCTGCTGCTGCTGGATGCTCGTAGAACGAAAAGAAGGGGATATCTTGCACACGTCAGCCATTTATGTTCTTTCTTTTCTTTTTTTTTTTGAATTTTCTCATGACTTGTTTTTCGACTCTTTTGCTTATCTTCTTCTACTAGTCCTTCTTTTATTCACATTGTGTTTGGTTTGTTTTATAACTGACAATAACAACTGAGGGGACTTAACTTTTCTTCTTCTTCTTCTGTACGATCGTTCGCTTATTATTATTATTATTATTATTATCATCATCTTTTTAACATTTTACCCCTGCGAATGATCATCATGAATTATTGATGGATTTTCAGCCAGACATCATCAGGGCATCATCGGGGTCACAGTGGTCACACGGGGGAAATTTCCTTTACACTTCGGTCATCATTTGGCTTAGACATTTTCAACGTCCTCTTCCTATGTGGATAATATAAAATTCTGTTTGGAGGCTTGTGTAATTCTTATTTATTGTTTGAAATGTTTTAATTAAACGTCTAGCGCAGAGAGCATGATGAAAGGACTCGTTTCTTTTTTTAACACACGCGTGTCATTTGAAGATGGGTCTATAATAACGTGAGCCATCAGTTGTGTATAGTGTAGTCATCATCAAAAGCGAAATAATAGACACAGCAGCGCAAGTTTACGACCGGCCGGTCGTAAAATGAAACAAAAGACGAAAAAGGTAGAGAAAAAAAAGGCTCATCACGCGACAAAACGGTGTCGCGCTAGGCTCACGAAAGATTTTAGAAAAAAAACAAATTTGTGTTTCACAACTCTAAAGGGGGGGGGGGCGGCTGCTCAATCGTCGTTGTACCCTGTAAATGGCAGAAAATAAGGGAGTGGTCGTTCCTTTTTGACGTGTGTGTGAGAAACAGCTGACATTTTAGTCGCTTTATTTTTTGTTGGTTTTCGATGGACAAACGCCTAATAGGATTATAAAGGAAATACGGTAATAGAGAACTCCGCACGGGCAGATATATGTAGCTGCTGCAGATTATTCCAACAATATTGGCACCAGGTAAATTTACTCTCCCCCCCCCCTCCACACTAATATCGTTTTTATGAGCGACGTTCTGTAGCCATCGGAGAATCACATACAAAAGCCAAATCATATTATGGACTACAGAGAGAGAGAGACCAGCTGCTGCTGTTGCATTCATACAAGTTTTGCCCATCAAAAAAGATCGTTTCAACTTTTTTGATTGCCTATTTTGTTTCCCTTCAGTTGATTTCTATTGTGATAACAACAGCAACAAACAGCAAAATGACACTTGCACGAGAGCATCGACCAAACTTTTTCACAATTTGGCCAAAGGATTTATAGATCTTTCTTATTACTATTATCTTGATTATTAAACCATTTACCAAAAGTAGCTGAATGGGATCCTCTACTTTGGTTTCCTTTCTCATATTGTTCACACGTGTAGAAATGAGGGTATAGATGATATATCCTAGGTAGTTAGAAAAAAAGAGAGAGACACATAACGGTGAAATTGCGTTGGCTATATGGCGGTCGTCACTCATCGTCAATCTTATTTTTTCTTCTTCATTTCAACTCACGCCATTGATAGACACACAACGGATGTTGACGTGTCCAGTCAGATTCCTTATTTTTTTTTTTTTTGTCTTCACCTCTATACACACGGAGACGTGAAAATCATAGAGAAAAGTATCGATCATTATTGTAAATTATTATCGGCCGTTGTTTAGAGAAAATGTTTGTCCCGATAACTTCCAGTTTATTCATCGGCCGCAGTTTTTTTTTGTTGTTTTTCATGATCATCCATCACTATCATCACGCTCGTCATCTTCTTTTTTTTCCCCTGACGTTTTCTCTTGGTGTTGATGATTTTTCTGGGGAAAAAGTCTGTTCGAGAGAGAAGAGGGGGAGGGGGGGATTCACGTCAACGGCTCCCGCCACTGCGGGCATCAAAGCATCGACAGATTATTTTGTTTTTCTTTGGGATTTTCAAGGAGGGAAAGAAAGAAAATTGAGGTCAAGACGATTTTGAACATATTTTGATTCATCTTGCACGAAAAACACATTTTGTGTGGAATGAATGGATGATTTGGGTGAGTTTGCTGGGCCCAGGAGATAATTCAAAAGGGGGGGTCAACATCATTTTGAGACCATGTTGTTGTTTTTTTTTGTGTTTTTTACGACGTCGTTAAAAAATGTTGTACACATTTTGTCTTTCTCTGTTAGATGCCATTTAAAGGTCCAGGGTCGTGTCGCCGTCAATATGTTCACATTTTACAGCCACCAATAAATAAGTGCGCGCATCTTGGCAGATTGTAATCGTATAATAATCCGTTAGTCGATCGATGAATGGCCATTTTTGGTGGGCCTTTTTCTCTCTGCCCTTCAAAACAAAAAGAATCACGCACGTCATTTCAACATTTATACATCCCATGTAGAGTCTAGGTAGTCGAGAGCCCTGGGTATAAACGAAAGGGCTGCCTTGATAACAGATTGCGCTGTTGATAAATCTATTACTATTTGACTATCTACATGAATATACAATGTCATTACGATTGTGTGTGTGTGTGTGTATAGCTAGCGGCGTGAAAAAGCTCTCCCCCATTTGATAAATTTCTTCTTGGTTTTATTATTTATTTATTATATGCGATGATCCTATAACACTACATTCATTGGCTTATATCATTGGAAACATGAATATTCTAATGGCACTGATTGTTGATTGTATATTATACAATGCTGCTGACTGCTGCTGACTGCTGCTGGTGAGAGATAGTATATAGATGATGATGATGGTGTGGATGAAACCGTCACGAACGCGGCTGAGCCTTGATATGACATGCAATGCTCCGAGTCTATCCACAGTATTCATTCATTCACTCTGCTGTTAAAGGAAATATAAAAGAAGATACGAAACGAGAATTTCATCGTCCGATGATTTGATTGGGCGGTTTACATATTCCATCGCAGCAAAGGGCAAATTCAAACCCAAAAAATTATCAACTGCGCGTCCTCTCTACACCGCGCCCATAGCATTCGTGCATAACTGCATATAGTATACAGGCAGCAGCCAGCCAGCCAGCATCTTTGGATGATGCATAAAGATAATAGTGCGAGTCTAAAAAAAAAAAAAACTCTTATAACATAAAGGGGAAAATGTTGATGAAACGTCGCGTGTGTTGACTGGATCATCGGATAAGCACACACAGCACATCATGAAAATATCATAATAGTCTTACCTTCTTCTTATTCCACAATCACCGAATCTCATCATCGGGCCATCAGACCCCCCTGCGGGACCGCGAATAATGATAATAATAATTTTCTGATAAAAGTGAAGGATGTCGTGAGCTGTCATCGTCATCTCATCATTCTTTTCGCGCATCATCATCGCCAGCAGACTTTTGTCTTCCCTTTTTTTTTGCGCATAACATTTCCCGAATGTTTACTTCTTTTCGGTTGTTGTTTGTTTATTTTTTTAGTATATTAGCAACGTCTATTTCTATTAGGATGTGTGTTTATACCGGTCATAACTGATATCTTGATCACACGGTCCACCTTTAGATCGCCGGGTCTTTGTGTGGCCGCGTGCCGTCCGTCTGTTAACTGTTTTTGGGGTTTTTTCTCCTTTTTTTTTACGAACTCGTATAATATTAGACAAACCTTAATAGTCTCTCGTCCTTTTTTTTTTTTAAAAAAAAAAGAGGAAAAGAAAAGTTTGACTCTTTTCACATGTACGGTAGATGCGCCCCGTGCGTGATTCAATGTCTTTACCGTATGGCTAATGGATTAGACCACTCTCTTCTTTCCCGGCCAGTGTCGTCCCGTCTCCGAAAGTGTCTCGTCTCATTTACATCTAAGCCGCTCACACGACCAAGAGACGATGATGATGGTATGCCAAGGCCGAATTCTTCATCGTTGACAATTAGAGCCGGACCGTTTTTTCTTTTTTAGTGGCTTCATTTTTTTCTTCTTCTTCTTCTATTTTCGTTATATTACGACGTTAATGATGATGACGTTGAATCGCGCGATATTTATTTATTTATTTATTATAAGAATAAGAATTTTAGATGGGGGGGGGGGGGTTAACTTCTTACGATTTCGTGATCGCAATGAATCAGCCGGGCCGGTGCCACAGTTGCCACATTCAACGGATTGTTAAGAGTTTTTCCGATCTGATCTGACGCGCCCATGAAATACAAAAAACAAAAAAAAAAAATAGAAAAACCCTGTGGGAAATCTCCTAAACGTACGTATACACACATTTCTAATACACAGACAGCACGCGGAGGGGGATGTTATTTAACATTTGCTGTGCTGTGATGGGGTAGTAGCTGCTGCTCAATGGCGTGCATGTATCCCCTGGATTTTTTTATAATGGACACATCAAATAATGGTTGGAATTTAGAAGAAGAAGGCATAACAGTTCATTTGCTGCTGTTTCTCTAGCTTGTTTATTCTCCGACTACATTATGTGTATAGTGAATAGCTCCTTGTTTGGGGTCCTACTCACCTGATATTTATACGTATGGTGTACAACTATGCATGTTGTTGTACAACCTCGTTTACTAAAATCTTGAAAGCGGTTGTATTTATGCCATCATATTTTATAAAGGAATTTTTATCTTGAACCGACGACGACGACCAAAAGAGACTAAATACTAACGGCCAGACAGCGACTACTAGGGATACAACTTTTTACAGTCAATCCGTGTAATAATTAAGGGCCCCTAAAACTGATGGATATATTGTGTAATAAGGAGTAGTTTCCTTCCTTCTCCTCCATGCAGCATTACCCTTTACGTATATAAGAACGAATTGAACAAGGGCGTCGGCCATCGACTGGCCAGCAGCTACAGGAGCAGCTCTCTTTATATATATTTGTTTTCCATGGGGGCTCATTTTCATCAGCCGGGCAAAGGCAGCGCGTTTCCTGCAAGTTGACGGTGATGACCCTGTCATCCGTATTGATGAGAAAATCCAATCAAGGCCCGTTGATTCCGTCCGTTGTCCATTTGCTGTTGGTTTTCTCTTCTAGCACGATATTCACTCCCCTCCCCCCTCATCGTCTGTAGATTCTTCGTCAGTTGCCCAGTGCCAGAGGCAAATCCACTCAATGTCGGTGACAAATGACGACGATCGCCCATCCGCCCATCCGTACATGAGTGAGACGAGTGCCAGCCAGCCAGCGCCAACCAGCTATTTAGTTATTACACCATGTACACACATAGTATATAGACTTAAATTAGACGGAAAGAGAGAGAGAGAGAGAGAGAGAGGAAATAAACTAGACGATGCCAAAGAAAGATTTTCTTTCTTTTTTTTTTCAAACCGCTCCGACCGACCGGCGTCGTTGTCGTCATTTTCTTAACCGAACGCAGATGCGACGGAGCGGATAGACGACTCGACTAGTGACACATGACCGCACAGCTGCTAGCCACCGATCTATAGCATCATCACCACTACTAATCTCCTAGTACATAATACAACGTAAATGTAACAGAAATGATATGACCGCGTGACTGACATCCAAATGTTTCACAAATGTCGGCCATTATTTCGAATTTGACGGAAATCAATTCCGACCGCGATGAATCACTTGTGCATGTGGATGTGTCACACATTTGTAACAACAACATGGGTCACATTATAAAATCAAGTGCATTGCGTGACCCCGTGGTATTTCTTTTCTTCTTTAAACGTCACCCCGTGCAGCACCTTTGGAATTATTCTTTTGTGACGTAAACATCATTGACATATGACATTTGTGTAGGTTATGTAGGGCAAAGCGATTTAAATTCCTTTACATCAATCTATTGTGAGACTTTTGACTGGACGACTTTGATCAATGATTCAACTCCTATTATTATGCGGTTATATATCGATTTATAGACCTCTGTATAATGCACAATGACAATTTTTCTTTCTTTTGAATTTTGAATTTTTATCATTTTGAATCGAAAAAAAAAGATGACGCAGTATTATAGTGCACACTACACACATGCACACTATAAACTTTTTTTTTTTTAGCAAATTCTTGTGAGAAATGCATAGCCAAGTCCGTGACTGGTATCTTAATGAGCAGAACGATTTTCGAAACGCGGTTATTCCGGTCGCGGACAGAAGAAGAAATTGTAGTTTATCATCACGCCTTTTTTCTTCACGTGGCCGCGCAAGTTGAATGTGAGACTGTGTGTGCCGCCCTTTCAAAATGAAATCACACATCAAATAGGGAAAAAATCGACGCAAGTTTCACGCACATCGCAAGTCCCGTTAGTCGTCGGCGTCTCTATAATGTTATAATGTTCTCCTCTATCAAAATAAATCCATGTAGGAAATTGCCGAACAATGTCGGGTACGAAAAAAAAAAAAATATTAGCTTGATTTTAATCTTTGATAATATAAAGAATTTAACCAATCCTTTTTTCATCTTTCCGATTATTATGAACTTAGTTTATTGTTGAGATTTCATTTTTCATGTCTCAACACTTTTGAAATAGTTCATTTTTGTTTTGTCGTCGCTGAAATGTTGTTGTAAAACACTCGAGTATGACAGAGTATGGCAGTTTTTTGTTTGGTATTCTGTCAAGACAAGTGAAATCTTTTTATAAAAGGCATCACGTGCTGGCGCTTTCATTTTTTGGTTTCCTCTTTTATCTTTTCGCTGAATCGATACAGTCATCACGGATGGCTGACACGTGTTCAGCAGTAATAATCGTGACGACGGAATATGATCGGCTCGCAATTTATTCATGTTGATGAAATTGTTTCTTGTTCTAACTAGGTGGGTGCGCTACCTGTTTTGTTTTTCTTTAAAATAATTTACCTTTTTTTAATATATTATACAGCAAGGCTCGCATCACAAATTACATCACGCGAAAATCGTTATCAAATCTATTGAAAGGGAAATCTTCTTCTTTAAACCTTGAAAACAAAAAAATATGTTCAAGGAGATGCATCATCTCGGTAATGAAATGCTGGTGAAAGCGTTTCTGTGTTTCTAGACAGTTAACATCAACAAAAATACCCGAGAGGGAGATTATGCAACCATTTCCGTATTTTGTTAAAAAAAACAGTCGGCTGATTTCAATGTCCTTGCTACTCACGGACGTATGGAAATGCTCATTCACAGTTACATCATCTTCTCCTGATTAATATAATGCAAAGTACCGTAGGGTTGTATTCTCTTGCAGTGGAAATGAAATTTAATTTAACGAAATTTCATTACAATAAAAACAGAAATCCATTTAAGAATAAATTGATGATCTATAAGTAAAGATTTTCAAGTCAAAGTCTATGTGCAATGACTTCAAAAAAAAAAAAGGAAGAGGCAAAAAAGAAAAGAGGATAGGGTTGTCGGATCTTGTCTACAAATCACCCGGAAGCTTTTTTTTTTCCTCGGTGCGTATCAACGGCTGATAGGGGGACAGACAGTGTACAGTGTTTGTGGTGGTGTCTCTTAACTCTTTTCTACTAGTGTCATCATCGTCCTCTCATGGGTTCGTATACTGTTACGTTGGGGCGGATGCTCTTCAACCAGCTCTCTCTCTCTTGTATCTGCTCCGTCAAGTCCGTCTCTCATCCAGCGCAGACGGGTCCAGCCACAACATTATGGACACCAACCGACATTTCCGTTTTGTTCGAGTCAAAGCAAAGAAACGACGACTGTGACACAACGAAACAAATAGGAGGAAGAAGGACAGTAGCGCAAGTGTACACTTACCCAGCATCTGAAAAAAAGAAAAGCTACCAAAAGGGGTTTTCTATTAATGTACGTTAAGAACTCGTCTAGAAAGGGGTTCTGTATAGGAAAGAGAAGTTGTAATCGATATAATAACTCAAGCTAAGCCGCCAAACCCCTGGCCTCGTGAGAGACGAGATGGATATGACGATATGTGTGTGTGTGTGGGGGAATGTCTTGCTACTCACTGGCCCTGTCTCTCTCTCGTACGTAACAAACTTGTCAAGAATTACTACTCTCTCCCAGTTCAACTTGGCAATATCGTTTCTCTCTTGATTTTCATCTTCTTCTTTTTTTATCACGAAAGAGATTTTCTTTTCTTTTAAAATTTATTTCCATTTCCAGTTGCCCACCTTTAAAACGTCTCCATATCTCACCGGCAACGAGACGTAAATGACTGTTGGTATATGCGAGCCGGTTTCTCGTTTCTCTTGCCCCTTTCAGAGAGAGAAAAAGGGGGAAACACAAAATAATAATAATAATAATAATAATAGGTGGTGGGTTTGGTATAATAATAATAAAGGTGCGGCATTGCTGGCTACAAGAGAGAAAGAAACAAAGTCATCAAAAAAGGGTTCTAGTCTCTATCTCAGTTTTTTTTTTCAAATGCCCCGTATTTTATTTTGTGTTTTTCTTATTATGTTGTTGGAACAGTTCCAATTGAGTTTGTAATGAATCTCTTTTTGAAAAAAACAAAACAGGTGTAATTGATTTCTACATTTTTTTTGTTTTGTTTTTTTTACTTTCCAGTTGGATGCGAACGGATGAAATATCATCTCGAGTTCCGTGCGGATCTCTTTCGAACCCGAACAAAACGATTCACGCACCGTCACGTTTGAATTGCCCGGCTAGAACATTTTTTTTTTTCTTCCCACGTTTGTGCGTGTAACTACTAATGAATATGGCAATTTATACTTCTAGCTCTCTTTTTTTTCCCCGTCATTTTTCATTGTTATTATGATTGTTTCGACAGGCAGTTGTTTGAAAGTGTCGCGCAACGTGAGGGGAAGCGAACAATTTCGGTCGTTACGCATTTGAGCGATCGTTTATATTTTCGGCATTGACACCCACACAAGTTTAACCGCATCAACTTTGTCATTACGGATATAAAAGCCGCTGTATTTTTTTTCTTTTTCGTACGTCAAACTACTTATTTGTTGTTGTGGTTTTGATTATACTTCTTTTTTTCTTTTCTTTGATAGAATGGATTGAGCGGTGCTGCCATCTAGCCGCAGGAATGCAGACGACGTTGCGCATGTGAACGTGTTTAGCAAAATCTATGGCAACGCCGCAGAAAGATGGAGTTGCGACTGTTATTTCAGTTTGCCTTTTCTGACACGGAGCGCTTTCAAACAACTTCTGGTTGGTGGTTGCTGCTCGCGCATACGCGAAGCCGAGCTCGAATCAACAGGAGAGTGTGCTTGTTCTCACTTTCGTCCATCGTTCTTTTTTTATTTAGATGTCTTGAAAAATCGAGTATTAGTGACTGTTTGAAGAATAGGAAGGAAAAAAAAAAATAATAATTGTGATTTCTCTTCCAACGTTCCATTAAGTTGTGTTTGTTTTTGGGTGACAACGCCTGTTGATGCAAACAGTCCCCGCCTATCAAGATCTTTGAAAAAGTTCATCGTTGTGACATTTGGCGTGATAACCCGTGACCGATGAACTGCTTGTTGGTGTGAAGAACGTTGCTGGAATTTGGCCCCTGATTCTGTCATCGAAATCGACCCAGCCAGAAATGTCGAGACAGGACAAGAAGGGCAATTTTGTGAGTATATAGAATTGTCATCATATGTGCAGAAACAAATCCCACACAGCTGTGCACACAACCCACCTGTTAAGGGGTCTAGAGCATCTGTTGTCATTCAGCATTCTGATGGAACTTTTTCTTTCATCGTGGAGAAAAGGGAGTGATGAATGATAAAAATGACATCACACACCTGTGTGTGTCGGTCTCTTCTCTTGTTGTTGTTGGGACGGCCACCCAGCCTGTTTGTGGCAACTGGCAACAGGCATTTCACAGCCCTAGTGTGTCAGTCTTGCTTTGGAAATCTGGGGCTACGTCCATGTTTTCTCTGCAGCTTACTACACATTTTACCTTGTGATGCCAGATCAGTGAACTCAGAAATAGCCATAAATAGGAGGACGCCCGTTGTCGAAACGAGAAAGAAGAAAGAAAACTAAAAATTATCTGAAATGAAACAATGCCTGACATGGGTGAGTAGGTGGCCAGCCAAGTAGTTGGGGAAGGTGGCGAGGTTGTTGGGTGGGGGCAACAGAAAGAAGGCCACCGACAAGGAGTGGCCACCGTTTTTTTTTTCTTCTTCTTCTTTTTTTTTTTTTCGAAGCGCCTCTACCAAACGAAAGAGGAGAGCATCTGTTTTGCATGTGAGGAGCCAATGACGTCATTTCCCGACGAAGAAAAAATCATCGCCAAACCGCCGTTTTCGGCAAGGTGCCAGTCCAAGTGAAAAACGAATGCGTTTCCCGGCAAGTAAACATCAGATGTGAACGCATCCGGCTGCTGCTGCCGGGCTGTGGCTGGACTCGCATGAGTGGTTTCATTAGAAGAGGAGAATTTCTTCTTTCTTTTCCTGTCGGTTATTTCCTTGACTCCGTGTTCCACCTACGTGAATGTGTGAAGAAGAGACAGGAAGAAGAAGAAAAAGAAAATAACATAAAATGAAATGAAATAAAAAGAAAGCCTTTTTATGGGATGGGACTGTGCGGGTTGATGATTTTCAGCCGCCGGCGAGGCCAGTGCAAAGCAGAAAGTCCATTTTATTTTTTCTTCTTTCGGTCGTGAGCGCGCGCGTGAACGAACCGTGCGGCCTCATCATCCCCGGTCGGTCTTCCTATAGTCATGGTGGTGGTGTTATTTTGTTGTTTTTCTTCTTTTTTCCGTTTGGTTTTTTGGTCGTGTTGATGTTGTTATTTTTTGATTTAGGAGATGGGGAGGGTAGTAGAATTGAAGAAAGATGGAAATGATGAAATGGGAGGAGACAAAAGGCCGGCGGTTGTCGGTCCATCAACAGAGAAAAAACTTTGACGTCCCGTTTAGTACTTTTGGGGTCTGTGTGTGTGTGGATCGCGGTCTGGGTCATCACCTGTGCACCGCGCCGACGTCGTTTCAACTTTTGTGGCTTTCACGATGAAAAGAAGAAGAAAAAGAAGAGAAGCGAGTCCCTTAGACCTAATCGGTTTTGGGACGTTGGCCTCATCTCTATCTATATCTCTTTTTCCTTCCGCGTCTCTACAGATGGGACCACTAAGGCACACTGGAGCGTGTGTTCATTGCCTCGTTTCTTCTTTCCTATTTTCCATCACAGAACGATAGTTAGTTACGTAGTACACAGGGAGAGAGAGTCCGTAGCCAAAAGGGGTTGTATACTTGAAACATGACGATGCGAACAAGAAAAAGAAGAAGAAAGAAATGTGTGGCCGACTTCTTTTTGCAAAAAAGAAAACACATCCTTTACCATCAACCAATTGGCCCATCTCGTAGATTCTACGACATATTTTCTAGTCTCAATCTGACTGTTACATCTGCCCTCTTGAATATTCGAGAATTTTGACTTGTTTTTTTTTCCTTCCTTTTTTTTGCGTCGATGTACTACTACTACTACTACACACATAAAACGATGCCAAATATGTGGCCAGTCTGTTGTTGTTGCTCAGGACATTGTTTTGACCTCCTTTTGCCCTTCTCTCGTCTCTCTCTCTTTTTTAAGACTCTGGGGCTGTTGCTGCTGCTGTCCGATCTCTAATTAAAGCGACGGCACGAACCCCATGGTCATACAAGACCAAAGAATAAAAAATAAAAACAATCTTTACTCGCCTGTTGTGTTGTTAGATAGCTCGCGGAGAAAGGGAAAGGGCGAGACCCGTTTTAATGTGGATTGTTTGATTTGATTTCCTTTTTAGCGGTTGGGGGATTTTTCTCTTGAACACAAAAAATGTACTTTTACACTCTTTTTGGTGGTGTTGTTGTTTTCAACGTCATAAAGCCCGTGGCCTCATTCTGGTTATTGTGTAATAATGTCTTATTGATTATTCTGGTTTGGTTTTTTCTTCTTTTAGCTGGACAAGATGGGATTTGGCTGGCCCAAGAAGTCGGGACGAGGACAGATGAGTGGCGCACCTGGCACTCTCTCCCGTCCGCACTCTGAGGTCGACTTCTCCGAGATGGACGAAAATGCACACATGGCCATCGACAACATGAGTGAGGACGAAGTAAACACCGCCTTTGAAAAGATGTTGGTACGTCCTGAATTTGAGAACAACAACAATAAAACAAACAAAAAAAAGTAGAATCGTGTTGAATGAAAAATTCATAACCTCGTTTCGACTTTTATCTATATGATTCATCTCATATCTGCGTCATCTCTAATAATGGGTGTTTTTTTTTTTCCTTTTCTTTCTCCTTGTTTTTGTTTTTCTGTCTGGGATTAGGATGACATGAACTTATCAGAGGAGAAGAAAGAGCCGCTGCGATTACAGCCCAACTTTCGTAAAAAGGAAATGTTGGCCATGCACATGAAGGGCACAGTACAGGTAGCCATATTTTTTCTCATCTGGCATTGTTTTCCTAAACGCCGATAATCGATATCCCCATTTTCTTATTAAATATCCTTGCAGAAACATCGGAATCGATTCGATACACCACAGGATTACATTGTCTATCTTGGCAATCCGGACTTGAGCGTTCATAAGATTTACACATGCATGGAGTCGCTGAGAATCGCCCTGACAAACAATCCGCTCACATGGGTCCACGACTTTGTCTGCGAAGGTTTAAATCAAGTTCTGACCATCCTCAACGAATGCTACAGAAGGTGCGTTCGCATTCAACTACACACTCGCTCCTTATGGAAATATCAAATGTTCAACTCGTGATATGATTATACAGGGACGCGAGATGGGACAAGGTCCAACACGAGTGCATCCGCTGCCTAAAAGCCATTTCCAACAACAAAGTTGGATTAAAGAAACTTTTTGAGCACCGCGAGGCGCTGACGCTTCTTGCACGTTCTTTCGTCCCGTCCCTGCCGGCCGTGATGGTTGAGGCCGTCAAACTGATGGCCGGTATCTGCTTGGTGCCGCCGGAGGGACACGAACGTGCTTTAGAGGCCATTACCACCAGTGGCGAACTCAAAAGCATTTCTCGCTTTCAACCTATTATCGAAGCCTTGTCCAACATGGAGAATGACACACTGACGGTGAGCAAAACGGGCCGGAAACCCAACCTTGCTTATCTATCAACCGATGACTCAAATGTTATCACTCACGCACTCCTTCAAATAATTCACAATCAAAATTTTTTCATTCGAAAATACAATAAAGGTGGCTTGCGTTCAATTGATCAACACCATCGTCCTCACCCCCGATGATTTGGACTTCCGGCTGCATTTGCGTAATGAATTCATGCGAGTGGGACTCGCCGACCTTATTGACGTAAGGAAACCTTTAAAACGCCAGACCACACACATTGGCAACCTCATTATTTCTTAATTTATTCATGAATAAATCATAATTGGCAACATTTTTTGCTACATCCGGCTCTGATAGAAATTAGGCCAGAGGGACTGTGTTGACCTGCAGTTGCAACTCAAAGTGTTCGAAGAGCATCGAGATGAGGATTTCTACGAATTTGCACAGCGTTTCGACAACATACGACTCGATCTCGATGACACTGTGGTAAGAAAATGGTCCCTACTAAATGCCAGAAATAGAATTAATATTAATGCAAATCTCAACTTTAAAATATTCAGGAATGTTTCGAAGTGCTACGCAACTCGGTCGCAGAAACGCCAAGTGAGCCGTTTTTGCTCTCCATTCTACAACATTTACTTTTCATTCGAGACGACCCCAATGTCAAGTTAGTTTCTCTTGTCAACTGTCGACAGAATTAGATCGCGTTTTTATTTATTATTTTTTTCTTTCTTTCTTTTGTTTCATTTGTCTTTCTGCAGGGTTTCGTACTATAAACTCATCGAAGAGTGTATTGCTCAAGTCGTATTACATAAAAGCGGATGCGATCCGGATTTCTCCGCTACCAAGAGATTTCAAATCGACGTCGAACCTCTGATAGACATCCTTTCTGGTGACTTAGTCTTTTTCTCCTCATATATTCTGAAAATCGATTGCTTATTTATAGTGATTTACAATTACTAGAACGAGCCGCTAAGGATGGAGAGCCTAGGGTGGATGAAGTCAACAAAAAGCTGGAGGAAGCCCTCACGGCGAAGCAAGAATACGAAGCCAAATTGGCGGCTGCAAGTCAAAGGATTGCGGAACTGGAAAACTATTTGGAAGGTGGAAAAGGACCAATTCCTAAACCGACTCCACCTCCACTGGCCATGTACGGGGGTGCTGGACCACCTCTTCCACCCGCTATGCCCGGAGGGCCACCTCCTCCCCCAATGCCCGGTTGTCCGCCTCCGCCCCCTATGCCTGGAGGCCCACCTCTTCCTCCTCCATTGCCCGGTGGCGGTCCTCCACCGCCTCCTCTTCCCGGAATGGGTGGTGGTACTGGTGGACCTCCACCGCCTCCTCTTCCCGGAATGGGAGGATTTAGACCTCCACCTCCGCCTGGTGGTATTCCAGGATTTGGTCCTCCGCCGGGAATGCCAGCTACGCCACCCAGACCGGATATTCTTCCGTTTGGAATGAAACCCAAGAAGAAATGGCAATTGGACATGCCTCTAAAACGAACAAATTGGAAAACGGTAAAGTCTATGATAAGAAACTCAATATCGTGACTGTTTTCATACAAAGATTTTTTTAAAATCTTTTTATCTTTTTATTTTACAAAGATTTTTAAAAAAATCTTTTTATGATTTACTTTTGCAGATTCAACCACAAAAGCTCTCCGAAAAGGCGTTTTGGGTCAACGTTGAAGAAGATCGATTGGTATCACCCGATCTCTTGGAAGGTCTTAGTGCTAAATTTTCTTCCAAACCTCCTGTCAAGAAAGCAAGAGAAGGAGACCCAGACAAACCGATGAGCAAGAAATTCAAAGAACTCAAAGGTAAATTTCGATAGACTTTGTTTAATGTTTCTTGTCCAAACAACGGTATATTATCAGATACTAACCAGAAGATTGAATGTTTTTGTTTCAGTGCTCGATGGCAAGTCAGCTCAGAACTTGTCGATTCTTTTGGGCGGATCTCTCAAGTACTTGAGTTACGATGACATTAAACGGGCGATTCTTCACTGCGACGAATCGGTGCTATCTGACAGTGTTTTGCAGCAACTGATTCAGTACATGCCCACACCCGAACAGCTGAAAAAGCTTGAAGAGTATAAAGAGCAATACGATAGCCTTGCTGAAGCTGAGCAGTTTTTCTGTCACGGTAACTCATCGTCTTCCATACTCTGCCTTCAGTACCTTTGTCCCAAATATTAGTTTTTTATTAAATCTTTTTTTATTTTCTCTCGGCTGACAGTTGGCAAGTATCAAGAGGCTGGTGCCGCGTCTCAAATCCATCAGCTTCAGACAACATTACAATGAAATGGTCCAGGACATCAAACCAGTAAGTGTTTTAAAAATTTAAAATGACAATTGTGTAAAGGAATATCGTTCATGTGGCATTTCTTTGTTTCAGGATATTGTTGCAGCTACTTTGGCTTGCGAAGAGATTCGGGACAGTAAGAAATTCGCAAAACTTTTGGAACTTGTTCTGCTTATTGGTAATTATTATATTATTTTTATTTTTATTTTGATGTAATCATATATTATCACAATGAAATATTAAATGTTATTACGGTTAGTTTTAAATTGTTATAACGGTTAGTTCACCCTCTTGTTGCCTATTCGACAAAGTACTTCTACGTAGTAGTACTGCTACGCAGTAGATACAGGCGACGGATAGGATACAGCACGCTAACCATAGATTTTGGCTTCCAATTTCTGGTTTTAATAGGTAATTACCTGAACACGGGAACGAAGAACGCCCAAGCAGTCGGTTTCGAAAATTTTCGTACCTTCCCAAGGTAAGATTTAAAACGAAATATACAAGCTATCCTACAAATGAATACTTTTATTCATTTTTATTTGAATTACATTTTTTTTAAAATAGTTGACGAGCACGAAAGACGCTGAGAATAAAACAACTTTGCTTCACTACTTGGTGGACGTGATTGAAGAAAAGTTTTCCGACATCCTAAGTTTCAGTGAAGAAGTGGTCCATGTGGATCGGGCTTCTCGTGTGTCGATGGATACAATCCAGAAGACGTTGAAGCAGATGGACAGTTCAATCAAGAACTTGGAAACTGATCTGAAGAACGCCAAGGCGGCCATCTCTGACGAGGACAAGTTCTTAGAAGTCATGGGCAATTTCGCTAGGGAAGCTCGTGATCAGTGCGACGTACTCGTCAGAATGGGCAAGAAAATGGAGACTGTCTACCACGAGTTGGCCGAGTACTTTGTCTTCGATCCGCAAAAGTACACACTGGATGAATTCTTCACCGATGTCAAAACATTCAAAGATTCTTTCAATGTAAGTTTTTGTTGACCAGTTTTCTCTGCCTTTGTAATGACGATGGAATTCCCAATAACGCATTGCGTGTAAACATTAACACTTTTTCAGCAATGCTATAAAGATAACTGCAAACTGCGTGAAACGGAGGAGAAGATCCGGCGAGCGCGTGAAGCCAAAGAAAAAGCTGAGAGGGAAAAACTCGAACGACAAGCCAAAAAGAAAGCACTGGTCGACATGAATATCGACGACGATCAGGAAGGTGTCATGGACTCGCTTCTGGAGGCTCTCAAAACGGGTTCCGCTTTCTCCAGAGATCAGAGACGGAAACGGGATCGACCACCTCGTGCGGTTGGAGGTAATTATCGTTATCTCATTCAAAACAACGAACAACTTTTTTTTGGCACGTACCAAAGACACCTAGTCCGTCTAAAGTCGATTCTAGAGTTGAGCGAAGGTTGTTTTATAGAATTTGAGTTGAATCGTATAACATAACATTTCGTTTCCATATCCCCAAAATCGTACGTTGCTCTCCCTTCCAAATCCTGTTGGCAACGGCGCAGACCGATCCAACCGAGTCCACAACGGGTAAGAGAACCCAAATTCAGTTACTGCAATGTAAAGTTGGAAATTTGGAATGACATTTTCCCTCCCAAGATGGCACGCCGTAACCGAATTGCTTTGGTTTTTTCTCCCCTCGCCATTATGTACGGTGTTTGGTGTAACTTTTAATTTATTTATGTGTGTGTGTGTGATTTTTTAAATTATTTTTAAGTTTTGCCGCTGACTACCTGAAACAGTTTTTCTAGAGGTATACCAACAATTGATACAAATAACGCGTTCAAAAGATGCTGCCTTAAACTTTTTTAACAGCTTTGGACACAGTTTTGATTTGTTTATTTACCACAACTCATCGTTATTTTGTTAATCCGTTTTTAATCGGCTTGCAATCGTGTTTTATTTGCATGGGCTTTTAAACAAATGCCTTTTGTTTACCTCATAATAATAATAATAATAGCAATAATAATACGTTTCTATTATTATCTTCAATTAGCGGAGCGCCGTGCACAAATGAATCGCAGTCGGTCCAAAGGAGCACTACTAGAGTCCCCTTCATCTCGGGAAATGAAAGGGTATTAAAAGAAACTAAATTTTAAAAATCGTAAACGATTCTCGATTCTATTAGTTTTCTTATCCTGAAAATAGGACATTCGGTGACGAAAGACCTCCAGCTCCTGCGATAACGGATGACTTGACAGACGGGCTGGCCATGAAAGCGCCTCGCCCAAGAAAAGTGCGGCCACCACCAAAATTCGACATGGCGGCGGAGATACTGATGAGTGGAGGTCGAGAGAGAGAAGTGAAGCTCAATAACGGAGGTGGATACTTAGCTACCGCTGATGACGGATCAGAGGCAGATCGACTTATGCAACGATTGAAAGCGCTTTAACGAAACCTCCCCTTCCCTCACAGATGTACTTGCTCCATTCCACTGCCAACGCAGTATAAGTATTTTGTTGCGGAATCTGAAGCCTATAGGCGTGCCTTGTTTGTACAGTACAGTATGTTTTCCACGAACATATCGCTTGAGAATATGTGCCATTACGTATATTCGCCGTGAGTTGTTATCATTCCATTTCCATGAGATCTTCCAAAGGGGTTGAATTCTGGTCTATGGGCGTTGTGCTTTTCTTTTGGGACTCGTTCGTCATCTATTGTCCAAGTGGTTGATTGGGTAAGCCCAAAATTTAACAAATTGGCCTTTTTTGATTTTACATTTGTCTCCGAAAGCTTGATGGATCGTGCTGACAATTGTATGGATGAAAATGTGCCTGTCTCGTTACATTGTTACGCCTTAGTTTGAGGCATTCGGTTCACATCGATAATTCTTTTTTTTTTTTTTTTGCTTCTGTAATAAAAATATGACTATGACTTTACATGACTGTCGGTATGTGAGAAATAGGTTTGCTTGCTATCGAATTTATGTTTGGAAAAGAAATGTGCATGATTCTGTGTAAACAATCGTGCTGATCGTAATACCCAAGGATATATGCCCTTTTTCCTGCTCAGCTCTATGTTGTTAATTCTCACCGTTTCTCCTTCATGAGCCGAAGCAAATAGTTTTATTTATTTTTTTGAACACTTTGGGCTATATTTATTCTTAGATAACAACTGAAATTTCCCTGTAAATAGATATGTACAGTTGTGTCTGGTCGTAACAAAATAAAATGCAATACAAGTTGAACAAAAATATTCTGTGCTAAAAAAAAACAATTTTAACAATTTTTTTGTTTTACATGCATTATTATAACTTATAACCCGCTTTTGTTCTCCTCTTTACATTTACTACTACATCTGCTGCCGGCCTGCCGCTCGCCAGGCGGCCCGTCAGCCCGTGGCCCGTGCATGGGCCCGTGTACATTATGCCAGTAGTGTAGTGAGAAAGGGCTTCATTTTTTTAAAATCAAATCTAGAGTGTGTTTGACGGTTGAAATAGAAAGCGTAAAAGACAAAACGAGCGGGAAAGACGTTGGTTGAGTGGCTGGCAAGCCGTGCATTGTGTCAATTCTTTTAGTTAGCATCTTTCAAAAATGTACATCAAGTCGATGGTAGTTGATGGCTTTAAATCCTATGGCCAGAGAACTGAAATCAATGGATTCGATCCTATGTTTAACGCAATTACAGGGTTGAATGGCAGTGGGAAATCCAACATTCTAGATGCTATTTGTTTTCTTCTTGGTATCACAAACTTAAGTCATGTGAGAGCAACTAATTTGCAAGAATTGGTTTACAAAAGTGGACAAGCAGGCGTCACAAAAGCTACTGTAACGGTAACGTTTGATAACAAGGACAAGAAGCAAAGTCCAATTGGTTATGAACATTATGATGAAGTTACAGTTACCAGACAGGTATGTATAATTTATGATTTCATCAAGACTAGGACAATAAAGTTATTTTTCTTTATATACTAGGTTGTCATTGGTGGAAAAAACAAGTATCTGATTAATGGATCAAATGTTCAAAATAATCGTGTTCAAGATTTTTTTCGTTCAGTTCAGTTAAATGTCAATAATCCCCATTTCCTTATCATGCAAGGAAGAATCACTAAAGTACTGTAAACCGTTAGTTAATCTTTTTTTGCATTTCAGTTTGTAATTACACATTTCCATTTTTCAGGTTTTAAATATGAAACCCCCTGAAATTTTGGCCATGATTGAGGAAGCAGCAGGAACCAGAATGTATGAAGCTAAAAAGCAACAGGCTTTGAAAACCATTGAGAAAAAAGAAGAGAAAATTAAAGAAATCAATGACATTCTTTCCGAAGAAGTTACACCAACATTAAACAAACTGAGGGAAGAGAGGACTCAGTACCTCCAATATCAAAAGTCTGAACGTGAATTGGAGCACCTTAACCGCCAATATGTAGCTTATAGATTCCTCAGCCTTGAACAAGTTAATGCCCAGGTCAAGGAAGAATTCAATGAGCTTCAAAATGAAAAGAAAAATCACTGTGCTACATCAGAAAAACTCAAAGATGAAATTCAGGCACTAGAAAAAGAAATTCATACTCTTCAATATCAGAGAGACCAAGAAGGTGGAAAAGAACTGACATTACTTGAAGAAAAATTACGTATTCAAGAAAAAGCCGAATCGAAAGCACAATCAGCTGTAAAGCTTCTCAAGGAAAATATTAAACTTGAAGAAAAGAAGAAGAAAGAGCTGAAGAAAAGTCTTGGCGATGACAACGCTGCTTTGAAAAGTAACTTTTGAATAATTATCCATCATCATTTGATTTGTATTGATTTATTATGTTATTTGTTTTTATCTTAAAAGGCAAGGAGGTAGAAGAGAGTAAACTTGGTGAGATATTTGAAAATTTAAGACAAACTGAACAACAGGATAGTGAAGCTTTAACAGCCGCTCAAAAACGCTTCCAAGAGATTAGTTCCGGTTTGTTAGCTAGCGACAACGGTACTGCAGCCACTTTACCTGAAGAACTCATGGCTACGGAAAAGAACGTTGCTCAAGCCGAGTCTCAATTAAAGCACTGTGAAATGACTACCCAACATCTAAAAAAAGAATTGAAAGTGAAAGTAAATGAAATGAAAAAGTCGGAGGCTGATTACAAGAGTGATGCACAAAACTCGAAGCACTTCGAAAATGAAGTCAAGAAACTGGAAGCCGAGCTTGGAAAGATGCACTATGATGAAGCGAAAGTGAATACTTTGGAGCATTTGCAGAGAAGCTTGAAACCGGAATTGCACTCGTTGCGAGAGAAAATTGAATCGGTTGAAGCGCGTTTTCCTCACATGACTTTTCGATACACCCCTCCTGAAAGGCAATTTGACGCATCTACTGTGAACGGTTGGTTTAAAAAAATATTCTATCATTGTTTCTTACTACTTGTTTATTAATTTATTCTTATTTACTGCGGATTACTGCGGACAGGTCTTGTGTGTAGCTTATTTGAAGTTCCAGATATGACCTACGCTACTGCTCTCGACATAACCGCTGGTAATCGTCTATACAATGTAGTTGTCAACAATGAAGGCACGGCAAAGAAGCTTCTTGAGAGAGGCCAACTTCAGTCACGAGTCACATTTATACCTCTCAACAAAATTCAAGGCAGAACAATTGAAGATCGGACTACGGCAACTGCTAAAAGAATCGTTGGTAAAGAAAACTGCCACACGGCAATTTCTTTGATTGGCTTTGAGAACCAAGTAGCCCCTGCAATGAACTTTATTTTTGGCAATACCTTTGTCTGTAAGAGTCTAGACGAAGCTCGAAAAGTGACATTTCATGATCAAATCATGCGTAAAACAGTTACTTTGGAAGGTGATGTCGTTGATCCCTCCGGTACTTTAACTGGTGGTAGTCAAGCTGTTGGCAAATCTGCTATCCTCATGTTTAACGAAATTAAGCAGTACCGCAACGAATTTGAGGCAAAAGACCGCCAACTAAAGGATGCGGAACAAGAACTTCGAATTATGGAGCAGGCCTCTGCGCAATATCGAACTCTGAAACAACGTTATGACGTGAAAAAGCACGAATTTGAATTACTGCAACAAAGACTACAGCAAACGCTTCATCATCGCCAAACTCAAGAAGTAGAAAAAATGAAGACGGAATTGGAATCAGCAGAGCAAAAGGCCATCGAATGCACAGCTATTATTAAAGAAGGCAAATCGCGCATCAAAGAATTGGAGAATCAGGTGAAGAATGCCGGTTCGATTCGGGAAACTCAACTGAAAGCAGCTCAAGTTGAATTAGAGCGCTGTAAAAAGAAAGCGGCTGCTTCACAGTCCAAATGGAAAGAACATGAAAACGATGCTGACTCACTAAAATTAGAGTTGGAGGAACTCCGAAAATCTATTGAAACTACAGACATTCAACTCAAAGGTGAAATGCTTTTTACTCAATTGCACATTTCAGAATTCGTTTTGACCAATTCAATTTGTATTTTCTAGAAACTGAAACAACACTTGCCAATTTACACGAAGAAATGGTTGTGTTGAATGAAGCCCTAGCGGTTGAACAGGCTAATGTACAGGAAGTCAGGGAA
The DNA here is from genome assembly GCA_030770115.1 of Daphnia galeata. NCBI lineage: Eukaryota > Metazoa > Arthropoda > Branchiopoda > Diplostraca > Daphniidae > Daphnia > Daphnia galeata. The sequence continues at coordinate 8,736,490 of CM061117.1, forward strand.
CAAATTGATGACTTTAAGGGACGAATGGCTGCTCAAAATCAAGAAATTTCTAAACGAATTGCTGGCAAAGAACAGCGTGAGGCTCAGGTTTGCTTTTACTTTTTATACTACTTTGCAGTAATGTTGATTTCTAATGTACTTATTTTTATATTGCAAAGGTGACTGAAGGTGAATTGCACTTGAAGAAATTGGAACATCGCCTTTCCAAAGCAAAAGATGATGCCAAAGATTCCGAAAAGCGCGTTGACGCCATGCTTGAAAAACATCATTGGATAAACGAAGATCGTCACCATTTTGGAGTTGCTGGTTCTAACTACGATTTTAACGTCATCAATGGAGCGGAACTGGGACAACGTGTTCATAAAATTGGAGGAGTCGATGAAAAAGCTCGGTCGACATGTCAACGTTCGATCCATGACTATGTTGACACAAGCAGAGGCACAGTATAATGACCTGATGCGGAAGAAGAGAATTGTAGAAGAAGATAAGGCGAAAATTGAAAACGCAATCTTAAAGCTGGACGAAAAGAAAAAAGAAACTCTTCAGGTGGCTTGGGAACAAGTGACTAAAGATTTTGGTTCCATCTTCTCCACTTTGTTACCTGGAACGAAAGCGAAGCTGCAGCCACCAGATGGGCAAACGGTGCTAGATGGTCTTGAAGTCAAAGTTGCTTTTGGTGGTGTATGGAAGGAGAGTTTATCTGAATTAAGTGGTGGCCAGAGATCCCTAGTAGCTCTCTCGTTAATCTTGGCTATGCTGTTATTCAAACCAGCACCTATCTATATTCTTGATGAAGTGGACGCTGCATTGGATTTGTCTCACACTCAGAACATTGGAGTTATGTTGAAGCAACATTTCAAACAGTCGCAGTTCATCGTTGTATCTCTGAAAGACGGTATGTTCAATAATGCTAATGTTCTTTTTCGCACCAAATTTGTTGAAGGCATGTCTACGGTTAGCCGATTGGCTCAGCAGCAATCGTCGACATCTCATGGCCGTTCATTAGAGGAGGAAGATACTCGACCTAAAAAACGAAAGTAGTCTTGTATCAGCCAACACTTTGTAAATCGTAATTATACCGTTTTGTTTATCCTTTTTTTTGATTGAGCATAAATGAAGAATAATGTGTTCAGTAAATAACAGTAAACAAAAATAAATTCTGTAATCAATTGCTTAATAAAAACAGTTGCAGTTTTTGTTTATTGTGCATTTCAGAAATTATTTACCAATGTTTTCCAGCTCTCGTGTGGTTCTCAATAGGGTTGAAACGAGCGCGCGCTCATAAGCTCACATTTCCCCGTTTGTTCTCGTGCAAAATTTGAGCTTTTCTGTGTTTTCACGCAAAACCTGAGCGCTCAAATCTTCCATTTAAACAAAGGGAAATTTGAGCTTATGAGAGCGCGCTGGTTTCAACCCTGGCTCTCAATTCATGTTAACTTTTTGAAAGAAAAAGTCCTCAGAATTTAAGTGGCATTACAGTCGTTACATGAAGATATGTAGAACACCCACAACAGGTAGGTTTATTTTGCCCAAATGAAGTAAAAAATGGTCTCTTTTTTTCAAATTTTGGTAAAATGTAGGTCAGGTTAGGTATATCGCACCTACTTAAAAGCTAAAATCTAATTTCGTTCTTACCTTTAATAATACGTGAAATTACTAAATTAGGAAGGTTCCTAGTGGCGCTAGTATACAAATTAGGTTGTAGAGAAACGTATGGTGTGCGATTTACTGATTTTATTGCGTGACTCATGTGATCTACGGCTACGCGTTAAAAACCAGTAATCGAAATGGATCCATCATCCATACCCTGAAGTGTCACTTTTTTTTATGTTTCATGTTGGGGGGCACTGGCCACTGGGTTTCTCCAGCTCACCAGCTGACGAACAGTCAGTGTGTCAGAAGAATTCGTGACTCGTCTACTATTGCGCTATAGACCTTTTTCCATTTGGTTCGGGTAAGTAGAGCGAAAAGTCGTGCGGCTAGTCGACTAGTGCGCACCATGGCGGGGGATAGCCGAAACTTGCTGCAGACTTGGCTTGATTCGGTCCTTTCCCCAAGTAAGGCCATGTAGTTTGTCTACCAAAAACACTAAAAAAGTGTTAAAATGCACGCCAACGCTTTAAAAAAAACTTAAGCAACACTTGGCATGCATTTCAACATTTTTCTAGTAAAAAAAACAACATTTTGGGCAAACTGCATTAGAAATCCCATTGACCAGTTTTCTTATGTGTCGTTTACTGCAGTTTATGCATGCCAAGTGTTGCTTAAGTTTTTTTTAAAGCGTTGGCGTGCATTTTAACACTTTTTTAGGGTTTTTGGTAGACAAACTACATGGCCTTACTTGGGGAAAGGACCGAATCAAGCCAAGTCTGCAGCAAGTTTCGGCTATCCCCCGCCATGGTGCGCACTAGTCGACTAGCCGCACGACTTTTCGCTCTACTTACCCGAACCAAATGGAAAAAGGTCTATTGCCATGACAGCATTTGAGTCAGTTGCTGTTCGACAGGTTGTAGAAGAACGTAGGTGTGAATTGTGATTTTATCGTGTTTTTTTCGTGTGACTACCAAGGTACAGAGTTACAGTCCATTTTGACAGAATTTCACGAAGAGAATACTTTGACAATTACTTCATCATGCTCCAGCAGAAGTGTATTATTCACTGTCACAAGGATTTGTCTGCTGGTCGTTTATGGCAACATTCTTGTTGGTGTAGTTGGTGTTGTGATTAAAATGTCGTTCTTCAGTTTGCAAGTGTTTTGATTAGTAATCTAGTGATTTTTTCTTAAACGACGATATCGTGTAAAACATTTATATGTGCCACTTATATTTGTGGTGTAGTATGCACAAAAGTGATTAAGTGAACCAAATACTGTCACTTCAACCAGGATACTGCCACACCATTAAGATTACAATCACTTCCAGGATAACTTCAGGCACTAATTTCAAGTAAGTTTTATATGATTATTGATGTTTGCCAGGGTTTTAATCAGCAAGTTAGTGATATAGTTTCTAATCGACGATTTCGTGTTTTCAATTCGTATGTGCGACTTATATTTGGAGTGGAGTCATTACGAATCAATTTATTCGAGTAAATGAATCACGATCACGGATCATCATCTTATCTTAGATTACTAAATTCATCAATGATGTAACTTAAACATTGAAGAAGAACATTCTGTTGAAGTGAGTGATGGAGATTAACTTAAAAAGAAAAATCAAAACTATCTAATTCATTAAAATTATAAGTGATGTAACCCTTGCATTGGAAATAAATATCAATCAATTAGTTTTTGTTAAGCGAAACTAAGATATAATATCAACTCAAGTTAGGGATATAAGTATTTCACAAAAACGAGGCAACAACCATCCGTCATCCATGCCCTGCAGTGTCAGTCTGCCAAAAGGATTCGTCTGCTTATTGTTATGACAACATTTGTGTCAGTGTTGTTGGTGTAGTGATAAAACATCTTTCTTTTACTTCTTTCTCTAAGTTTGCCAGTGTTCTAATTAGCAAGCTAGTGATAGTTTCTAATCGACGATTTCGTGTTTTCAACTCACATACTGCGCGACTTTTATTTGGAGTGGAGTCTTTACGAAAGTGAACCAAATACTTTAAATTACTTCCAGGATAACTTCAGACTGGTATTGTCAAGTAACTTGCATGTGATTATTGATGTTTATTTGTTGGAAAACAAAGCTCATTTTTCAGATTTGAAAAAAACAAGTGCCGTTCTGTACTTCCGGTTTCTAAATGTGCTTATAGCTAAGTAACCATTGAGCTGACGCTAAAAAGAATCAGATTTTCGTGATCCTCGTGCAAAATGGAGTAAAGTTCATGTTTCCATCCAAAATACCCGAAAATCGTTGAAAATCGCAAAAATCGACGTGCTGTAGTTCAGAAAATTTTTTTTTGGGCCATGTCATGGATTTCGTTAGAATACATCTGTCCCACCTGAAATTTGATGAGGATCACGAATCTGAAAGTTATTTTGATCACAGCTCAATAGTTGAGGAGCTATCGGTGTACTTCCGGTGTGTTTCCGGACATTTTTGAGTTTTCTAATTGCCTAGAAGTAAAAAGTGAACTTTGTTCTCCACACAGTTTTCTATCAATTTAAGCGTAGTTTAAGTAATGAAGAAGTATTCTATTTAAGATTTATTCGTGTCTAAAGAATTACTGGATTGGCAATCCAGTCTTAAGGATGAGTGTCTAATCACTGACGCTAGATGTCCTTCGCTGTTGTTGTCTTTGTTTTTTCGTCTGTTTAGTCTTTGGAAAAAATGTCTTTCTTTATGGCACGCCGAAAGGGCCAAAACAAAAAAAAAAAAAATTAAAAAAAAAAAAAAAAAAAAAAACGCAACTGCCATCTAGCGGTCAAATTTGGAACTACTCCCAAAAACTTTTCTCCTCCTAAATTACAACTTTTAGTCTCGGTTTAAGTCTTACAAAATACTGTACATCAAGGAAAATAGATTAAAAAAATCACTGCTTATAAGTAAGATGTAATAAGTAAGATGTAGGCCTACTGATAATTGTCCCTGAGGATAGATATGAAAGTGTACCTAGCGAAGGCTCTGCACTTCTGCTGAACCTCGTGCTGAACTTATTAAAGCTTGCTCGCTGATGGATCGTGAACGCGAACAATTTTCCCCTGAACATTGCATCGTAAAAAAATACTGATTATTTTAAAGTTAAGAATTGAGGAGTTTTCCCAACTACAGAAACGGTATTGATCAGAGAAGACAGGAGAATTTTTTCCTCAGAAAAGACGGAAAAAGCGGGAAAAAGGGATCGGTTATTCCGGGGTTATTCTCGCGGGGATGGGACGAGTGAGTTGTCGAAATTCATATCAGGTATGAACTATGGTGGAACTTTTATCCATACTGGAACCATATCTGGAACTTTTTAATTGCGATGGGTACACTATAAGTATGAGTGAGTTGGGGGGGGGGGGAATTGTGTATGTTGGCTAGTCTAGTTCTAAATAGAATCCTAAATACCAATGATACCATAAGAAACTAAGGCTTTTATTCACGCTTGCACTGACCAAACCTATGTTTATAATCATTCATCTGTCACAATCCTTGATATGCACAATGCTTGATATGAGCATTCATTCCACGCTATAGAGTATAGACGTACCGAATGCATGATGTACAACACAGACAAAATTCTAATTAATTCCTGAATGAATATAGACTTACTATTAATTTCAGGGACATACGGATGTTTTTGAAAAGTATTGTTACAATCAAGCGGAAGAAGAGACATCTCAAAAGTGATACAAAAAAGAGAATATTGTTGTTGCGCGCTTTTGGCCTTCAAATTCAACATTTGAGATACGTTATTCATTCAGTAACATACATACGTATTTTTTGAGGTATCAGATAATAGAATCATGGTATATTTTCTAGCTAGAAAACAGGTTTTCAACTGTAAAATGAGCTTGGCGATCTGTTCGTTATACATAATAGAAGGGTAAATTGGCGATTGCAAAACCTTGGGGAAACTATATTGATTTGATATCCACGGCGGCCAACGAAATATCTAGGGCTCGAGGCAATACTATAGTAATCTTATGTTCTGAAGTTATTTGTCTATTTACCTATTATTTATCTATTAATATATGCTTTATATGGTATCTTATAAGACTAAAAGTTGTAATTTAGGAAGAGAAAAGTTTTTGGGAGTAGTTCAAAATTTGACCGCTAGATGGCGGTGGCGTTTTTTTATATATATTTTTTTTTTTTTATTTTTTTTTGTTTTGGCCCTTTCGGCGTGCCATATTTCTTCCTCTGTTATTTTTTTCAATTTATTGTTGAATTCTGGATAAATTCAACCATAATTTCGTAAGTAAGTCAACCCAGAGCGTTACTACATAACTAGAGTTACCCAAATAACCAAATTCTACTCGAAATCCAAAATATTGTGTAAAATATAACTGTTGTCAATTCCAGGTCTGATAAAATTAGCCTACTTAATCAACTAGTGGCTCAATGTTCTTCGTTCCTGTTTCAATTTCCTCCTTCTTCGACCAGCAGACGATGACACTGCATAAATATCCAGCCCTACTACCAAGCAATATTCCAAAGTGATTCTGATGTCTTCAGTGAAGATAGATCATTGCAGTTAACAGTAAGTTAAACTTGTTTCAGTTATGTATCAAGTCCCTTACTTGACAATTTAAAATATGTTTCAGCAGCCCCTACCGTTCAATACTTGAAAAATATTGTAATTTTGGCTTAAACATTTCTCTTTACAACCAAATTCTTTGAAACTGAATAAAGCTGTGCATTTAAGAAATTGTCAAGTTTGGGAAAGTCATTGGTGTTGTTCTTGAATTCATTATGGTTGTTGTTTGGCGTATCTGATGCGAATGTTATCCCATTCGTTCTGATTATCATCGTATCCTTTGTGATTGCTCTCCTAGCGTTCTTTGGGCCTATTTAGCTTCGTAAGGTCTTGCATCTTTTTAAGTCTTTGTAGTATAGAGGTGGACATTGATGCTCTGATGTTGTGCAATTGGGAGCTAGTATAGGATTGAGTAACGTAGACTGATATGGCATGTAAGTGGTGATGAGTAAGATGACTGAAGGTAGACGTAAGCCGAAGGTTCTGTGTAGTGAGACAGGGGCTAGGTGTACGAAGAAGATTTGTAATTCGAAGTTGGAGGACGAGAATAAGACGTTTTAAGGTAAACATCGGTAATTTGAATAGACAGGATAGTCAAATTATCAGTGTAATGTCAAGTTGATTCGAATGGGCCGTACTGCAGTTTTGGCGCTTCAAATTTGGGTGGATTTACCGATTTAGTTGATTTTCTTAGTTCTTATTCGAAGGACGATAACGTAAATTTCAAGTTTATTTTGTTATTTTAACGGTTCTGTGTAGTAAGACTGGCGATAGATGTACGAAGAAGAGTCGTAATTAACGACGTGTTAAATCGACCACATTTTTTACGAGGATCACGAAAATCAAGTTCTTTTCAGCGTCAGCTTAATCGTTATTGAATTATTAGCCAATTCAGAAACCGAAAGTGAACTTTTTGTGGAGATTCTTTTCCGAACGCTAAGTGGCACTTGCTAATTTCAGAAAATGGCTGATTTTATTTCTCTCTTCCTCTCGTACTTGACTAGTAGCTTAACTTTTTCGTACTTATGATTCTATATTTTTCAGGGGAGAGACTAATAAAGAAGACCACTGGCGACATACAACAAAGTTTCCTGAAATCTCCTGATGATGTCCATGTAGTGTTGCTGTGATTCCCCTTAACTTTTCAACAATCAAAAGGTATTTTATATTTTTCTTATTATTGCAATTTCGATTTTGGTACTTACTAATGATTGTTACTTTTTAGAGACTGGAGTGTTCTAGCCAAATGGGGATGTTGTCCTCAAGTGACAGTGATACTTATGTAATGTGGCGCATTTCATTACTCTTCTCTTTCTCTTTTACTTAGGCCAGGTAATCTCCCTGGCCGCTGTCAATCCCAGGCAGTGTCAATCAAGCTTGTGTCTCCCCCTCGTCTTGATTGATATTTCACGAAGTATACGATTGTGTCCAGATCTGATCCTATATGATCAAGTGTGAGCAATTGATAACTTCTAGATAATAATTTGGCGACCAGGGGGGTTCCTTTGACCCTGCCATGTCTGAAATGTCGGTCGTGTGGAAGAAATAGTGTCTCCCCCTATTTTCCGAAGCACGGTCGCAACTAAAATGAGAGAAGAGTCTTGAACCGGACGGTCTGTTTATTAAATTTAAGCAACAAATTAAAATAAATTAATCAAAAATTTGAAAGGGTTTGCAATTTGTATTGTTTTTCTTGTATTAGTACATGGGTTAACAAGGGTTAGTACATAGGTTAATTAATGACAGTAATTAATGGGTTAGTAGTGTGTACAATGTGTTAGGATATGCTACAATTGCAAATACAACTACAATTACAAATAAAAGCAAGTTTAACATTTTCTTATTTTCTGCTCACTGAACTTTGCCGGACTTCGCTGCTAGCTGATTCAAAACCTGTAAAACAAAACAATACACTTCTGTTAGAATTTAGAAGGAAGAAAATATTCAGATAGATTTGAAATCGGCATCGCAACAATGAAAGGGACATTCAAGATATTTCTTAAAGTCTTAATACAAATCGAATACATTGCCTGTCTACTCACTAGGTATGCCCTGCTTTTAATTATGTTCGAAAATTACAAGAATGAATTTATTCTAACAATGACGGTAAGTTTACAAAATTATTGTAAATTTAAAGCTACGAGAAACTTGTTTTTAACAAAAGCTAAAATAATTAAAATTACTCCTTTCAATTCCCTGTCTCTTATAAAGCAGACTTTACAGCTGGATAATTTCAATGGCTTACTTTTGACATGTGTGTCAAGGTCTTCGTTCACACGATCAGCAGCGTGGATGTCAGCAAGATAAGGACAGGAATTGGTGGTCAGACATCCATCAACGTTTGAAGGTCCGGTCCACAAAATCTTACTTCTCCTTCCACAATCGTTTTCTGGTTGGCAGGGGGGGGGGAAGCAAATCGAATAACCAGATCTGTAAATAAAAAAGAAATAGATATTAAAAGAAAGAAATATTTGAAAATGTCAAATATTATTTACAAACTCAAACTGAAAAAACAAAAAAACAAACAGCAAGTCTACTCTAAGTCTGATTTCTTCTTGGGAAACATTTAATTTAGAATTTGAAGTAACCTATAAAAGGTAAGTGTTAAAAAAAAAATGTAATCTGCAAGCACAATGCATGTTATCCAATGCATACAATGTACATAAGCTTACTCAAGATATGGAGGAAAAAAGAGTTACCTGTTGTGGCTGAAAGACAGCTAGAGAATGAAACGTAGACTAGATGTGAAGAACTTCCCAACTGTTCTGAAACAAAATCACTATTCACTTATTTTGAAGACTAAGAGGGAAAGAGGACACAACTGCCACTCTGCAAAATTGTAAATAAAGTCGACTTGACTTACTTAGAGATGGAAGATGAAAACTAATAGCAGCCTATTGTTCAATCCATTAGGGAACCCAACATTGCTGATAACTTGAGCACTGCAACACAAAATGAGAGAATTGAGTCAGTAGTAAAATTAATCAGTTCACTTTAGCACCTGACATTAGTTTGCAATTAGGCAGATGAATAATCTCCGAAGAATCATGTCCAGCACGGCTACACAAACACTCATACGTTAGGCAAAATCCCAAACAGCCAAGTTGGCTGTAGTTATACAATTCCGCTCTTGAACAGGTAATCATCCAGTTCAATGTTGCATGGCTTCACAGATGAACTTTTTTCACTTCCCAGAAATCCTAATTGGGGTGGAAAAAACAATTGAAATAACTAGTTCAATACAATACTTAACATAAATAGATTAGTTTAAGCAGTAGATTACAAGTATTTCAAAACAATCTCGGATATATTAAGTTTCGAAAAGCAAACATGCAGCATGATGCATCTGTTTCATAATGTATGAAAGCACAGAAGTACTGATACAACTTCAGTGTGAATATTTGATTAACAAATTTACTTTAAATAACTCAGTAAGTCGAAATAGAATTGTCATACACAATTGTTGAAATTATATAATAAGATAGTCAATTTGCAAAGAAATTCGTCACATACCAGTAAAAACGACTGACAGGGTAAATCGTCATCGTCATCGTCATCGTCATCAAAAGCTAAAATGCGGAATCCACTGTGGAAGCCGCTAGGGGCAGCACAAGAGTCCAAATATTTGTAAATTCATTCCATAAGTTTTCTCACAAGGCTAAAGGTGCATTCACACCAAGCGTAAAACTGCGAAACATAGTGTAACATAGCCTAAGGAAAGAGAGGGGGGATGCTGAAAACGAGGGGGGGAACTCTCTCCTCCCTCTCTCCCCTTAAGCTATGTTACACTATGCTTCGCAGGCTTACGCTTGGTGTGAATGCACCTTAAGCCATTCTAATGCAATTTTTTGAATTCCATTGTAAAGGGAAAGTATTGGAAATAAAAAATAAATAATTATATCTCGAGTTTCAACCGTTCTTTTATTAATACAACATATAGTGTACATAATATACATATTATACATATTTTACATATTATACATAATATACAGGCATATCGTCGTCTGCTAAAGCTTCGACTTGTTGTGTTTTTGTGCTCCCGATTTTTTGGATATTGTGTTTTCTTTCCTGGTTTGTTTTCAGCAGCTTTTGATTTATCTCGTTTGCGAGTGAATCTGGAATCTGTGGATTGCCCTTTTGTCTAGATTTTACTAATTTTGCAATATTCTTTCTTGTTTGTTGTTTCCCTCCATTACCTGTGTATTTTTTCCCACCCCCTCCATTTGATCTGTCAGCAGCCTGACCTATCTCCCTTTCTCTATCCCATCTTCCTTCACATCCTTCTGCTGCCCTCTGTGTCATATATCAGTTTTCTAATTTTGTATTTTGTTTTTCTCTCCAGTTAGTAGATTTCTGTGCCCGTTCATCATTTAATAAGGAAAACAGTGTTATAACCCTGTTTCAGCCGTAAGTTGCGAAATACTTTTTCAGATTTTTTAAAACAGGAAGTGTGTGGTATCAATTCCACCCCGTCCGGTCTGGTTATAAGCATAACTGTAAAAGGCTTGGTCCCCTAGTTTTTATTGCTCTAAAGAGCCAAGATCTCCGGCGATCTTGCTCCTCCTCCCTAAGCGAGTGGCAAGGCCAGTCTACAATCCGTTCAGGGTCGTGTTGCTTCTGCGGAAGTGGCGGAAACTTTCCTGTGGTCTGTGGAGGCCTTGAGGGGCTTGGAAAACTGGTCACTCTGCTCACGCTTGGGTTGAGGGGTGAGGGAACTGGAGATAGTTTTTAGTTTTCTTCTGACGCCGTGCTCGTCTTTGCATATTCCTTCCCTGTGTCGAAGAGGATCGTCCATCATTTTCTTCTCTCTTCCTTCTGGACACTTGCTCCGCTTTTAAACGGCTGCTCGTAACTGATAGCCTCTATTCTTCTTCCACTACCCTCATTCTGATGAGGGATGATGATGATGATCCAGGTGGAGAGTCCTCCGCCTGGGGTCCTTCTTCCCTGGCGTTCAGTAACCCCACCCCATCTCAAAGCCAATCTAGCTCCTGTAAATCTTGCACTCTTCAGTTCATCCCGAGTGATTCCAGATATAAATACTGTACTGATTGTAGAGCCAAAATACCGTCCAGACCTAAAGTGTCCGCGACCAAGAGAGACAGCTCAGCTGCTCTGTTTTCCCTACAAGAAACCAATCAGCCTAAACAACACAAAGATGATAATTTCCCCTTCCAATTTGACAAAGCTTTCGAAATGGATGTCGATTCTTTTCTTGCACTTGATTCAGCAGCTCAATCGCTCAAATTCAAATCCTTTTTTGCCAAACTAGATGAGGAAGCTATTTGTTACAAATCAGAAAAAGCTTTAATGATAAGGAAATTAGAGAAGCTGGAAAAAGAAATCGAAAATAAAGCCACCCTCCAGTCTGAATTAACTCTAGCAAAAAAAGATCTTCTTATTGCCAAACTATCACTAGCTGACAAGGATATTCGTCTTTTTGAGCTGCTAGCATCTGCCAAATCAGTTAAGACATCTTCATTGGCTCCTCCCCAACCAGCCTCTAACCCTCCAAGTAGCAATTCTTCGACTATGAAAAATACCCCCTTGCATGCAGTGGTACCTAAAAGACCAGTCTTGATCGCTCATGTAGGGAACAGCGCCTCCGGCCGTTTGCCTATGAGTGAAATCTCAAACGATAAGATCGACAAGCTTTTTGAACTTGATGGAGACGGCCCTGTCGTCCAAAACATTAAAAAAATCGATGGACGAGTAATTTTGTCATTTCTAGACGTTGCCTCTCGCGACAAAGCCCATGAGCTTTTCAATAAGAACCCAGCCCAAAATGTGTTTCGCTCTGTTTCGGTCCCTGAAAAACAGTATCCCGCTCTGATCAGGCTTCGAGAGTTACAAGGTATCTCCCTTCTAAAAGGTTTTGAAAATAAGGATGCTAGGGTAGCACAAGAGAAAGCGCTTAAACATAGACTTCAAGTCGACAATCCTTCCTTACGGGGTGAATTGGAGTCAGTGCGAGTTCTGCACCAGCATCCGAACACTAAATCATTCCTTGTCCGAATCACTGTCACAAACAAGTCCTTCAGTGAACAATTAATAAAAAATGGCAGAGTCCTCCTGGATGGCCTTACTCATGCGGTTGTCGAGTCTGACCCAAGAAAGGAAGTACGGCACTGCTCAAAATGCCAAAAGTATGGACATATCCATCATTTTTGCAAATCCGCCACCTCAGTCTGTGGGAAATGTTCACAGAGCCATGCTACTTCCTCCTGTCCCTCTACACCAAAAGATTTTAAGTGTGCAAACTGTTTGCAAAACCATCAAGTTGGCTCCAACGCTTGTCCTTCTCTGGCAAAAGCCGTAGCTCAATATCTTGCATACATTTCCGCTGATTAAGCATGCCAGTCAACCAACACATCATCAGAAAAGCGTCTGCCCCCCTCAAGTGTTTCCAGATCAACCTCCGACACTCTCGTAGTGCCGCTCTCAACCTCGCGCAATTGATAATAGACCTAGATATCGATTTGGTTTTGATTCAAGAGCCTTTTGCAAAAGTCTCCTCCTTGTCTTCCTCCATTGAGGTAAAATTCATTCCGCCTGGTTATGCCTCTTTTCACAGTCTCTCCTCAGAGCATGCTTTTGGTTCTGCTATCATCATAAGAGCCTCTCTCAACGCTTCCCTCTGTAGCTTCGGCCTAAGCAATAACTGCTGTGGTATTAAGTTACCTAACAACGTATTCTTTTTCTCCATCTACTGTAGACCATCCCTTCCTTGTATTCCTTCTCACCTAGCCTCTATTCTTGTTGATATTCCCTCATGGGTAATAAAGGTCGCCATCCTGGGCATTGACTGCAACGCAAATAATAAGGCCTGGAACAGCGGTCATACCAACAAAATCGGTGCGGATCTCGAGTACTGCTTTTTAGACTACGCTTTGTCCATTTCTAACGTTGATATTACTCTGCTGCCTCACAAGCCATCGAACACCTCGTTCGTCGACGTAACTCTTGAGGGTGACTCTGTCTCTCTCAGTGGTTGGCACTACCCGTTCTACCCGTCTTTATCTGACCACCCGTTTATTATGTTCTTTGTTGAATATGATTGTTTTTCTCAATCTTCGGCTGCCAAAGCTAACCGGATTCCTTCTCCTGAGTACTGCGATATTCCTCTCTTCCTCATTAGCCTCGAGAGCGCTATGGCTGACATTACCAGCCCCGAGAAAATCCAATCTTTTAACTCTACAAAGGATATTGACGATGTTATTGACTCTCTGAACTCGGTCATAAAATCGTCTGCACTAAAGAGCAAACTCGCTTTCCACCCCTCCCGCATTCCAGCCAAGATGCCTTGGTGGTCAGCAAACCTCTGGGAACTTCGCTCAAAACTTAAAGCTTCGTACAAATTGAAACGTCTAGATCCCTCTCTATGCAACATTACCGCTTACACTCAAAACAAAGCTGTCTATCAAAGAGCTCTTAGAGCGGAGAAAAAAGAAAGCTGGAAGTCCTTCTGTAGTCGCAACCTAAATGGCGATATTTTTGGTGAATTAAAAACGCTCACTAACTCTTCGCCTCCTATCACTTTTCCTAACGAACTATCAATCGATGGAGTAATTATCTCTGACCATTCAGACATCCTCTCTGCTTTCAGCTCACATTTCTTCCCTGTCAATCCGCCCGAAAGTGTATCTCATAAGATCGTATCAGACTCTGTCAAGACTTATTGTGACGTGACACTCGCCTCCTCAGATACTTATGTCACTCTTGTTGATCTGAAACTTGCCATGGAGTCCTTGCGCCTTACCAAGTCCCCTGGCCCTGACGGCATTTCCTCGGTTTGGTTGAGACACTCGTATGATCTAATCAAATTCCATTTAGTAGCAATTTTCTCTGCCTGTTTTTCTTTAAGCCACTTCCCGACTAATTGGAAATCTGCCTCCATCATCATTCTGAAAAAGAGCAACAAAGCCAACTATAGCCACCCTAGTTGTTTCAGACCCATCAGTATTCTCAATTCCCTTTCCAAACTGTTAGAGAAAATTATTCTCGTCAAACTGAAACGCCTAGCTTCGGCTAATAATTGGTTCAGCCCTAATCAACATGGCTTTAGGTCTGGTTTTTCAACCGAAACAGCTACTCTCTCTCTCACTAGCCTTATCGAAAAAAATAAAAATAATAAAGTAACCACCTGTTGTGCGTTCCTTGATATCAAGTCTGCTTTTGATGCGGCTTGGCATCCGGCAATTCTAAACTGTCTGATCATTAAAAACTGTCCAGCCTTCCTAGTAAAGCTTCTTGCTAATTTTCTAAGCTCTCGTACTTGCACTCTGTCCAGTCCTCTCGCTTCGAGAGTAACAGATATCGAGCTTGGCTGTCCGCAAGGCAGCGTTCTTTCTCCATTCCTATGGAATATTCTGCTGGAGGACCTACTGTGCCTCAATTTCCCGTTCCCTTTCCGCTTCATTGCTTACGCGGATGATATAGTGGTCTGCACCATGCACAAAGATTACAACTCGGCGCATTCTCATCTCCAGATAATATGTGACGCAGTAGTAGCTTGGGGTCTCTCCGTCAAATTAGTTTTTAACGGTGCGAAGTCGTTCTTTTTGATCTTCTCCCCAAAGCGTAATTTACCGCCCCTAAATCTATTAGTGGATAACATCACAGTTCCTAGATCAAGTTCGTGCTTATATCTCGGACTCACAATCGACGACAAATTAAGCTGGAACCTACACATATCTAACAAGTGCAATGCGGTCAAAAAAATGCTGTTCCTCATCCTAAAATGTTGCCGGCTGTCCTGGGGCTTATCTCGCAGCACAATTTCTCTACTATACAAATCCTCTGTCATTCCCATTATCCTATACAACTGCTCGGTTTGGGCTTCAGCAACTGGAAAAAAACGGGTGGCTGCTTCTCTTAAAGCAGCGCAACGTCCTTTCGCACTAGTCATAGGTCGGCTGTTCAAGTCCACCTCTACAGACGCGGCCCTCGTACTTGCCAATATAGTTCCCCTTCATCTGAAAGTAGTGGAAATTGTTACTAAGAGGTTGATCTCCTCACAGGCTGCCCTTCTGCCTCCATCCTCTCGTCGTATTGCGGGAGATATTCCAGAAAGAATCCTAGCTTCCTGTAAACCTGTAGGCATCTCTCTGCGTCTTCATAGAGAAAGACTATTGAAATCAGAGATCCAAAATTTATGGAATCAAATCTGGTCTACTGCCGATACTGGAGCTCAGACACGATCGTTCTTTCCCTCTGTGGAAGCCGCTGCCATCCTAAACTCTCCTCTTACCCCTTTTTTCTTGTGTAGTTTTCTTTCAGGTCAATGCGTGCTAAACAAATTCCTGTTCAAGATTAAAAGAAAATTGTCACCTCTCTGCTCCTGCTCGTCCGGAGATGAGGAAGATATCAATCATGTAATTTTTGTCTGCTCGAATTATGTAACTCTCAGAGAGAAACTCAGTGCATGCGCTTCCAATCTAAATCTGCTGTGGCCAGTCCCGTTTCATGCGTTCGCCCAACATAAACCCTTGTGGCTCGCCCTTTTACATTTTCTAGTGGCCACTAAACGTCTAAAACTTCAATTATAACCATTCTCTCCTACTTAGTTCCTTAACTGGAATTTTTCTGTCGCTCTGGCTTTTCTTATGACATCACTCTAAGCATCAATTGTTAAGGGTCTGGTCAATCTGCTATGTCTCTGCGGTCCCTTTCCGGGTGACGCCCTCTGGCTGTAGCGGGCGCCTTAATCGGACCGTGGCCGTGACGGACGTCCGATATTTCGTTGGTCTGGCCGATTAAGGTCAGCCTCGCGGAAAATCGGACCACCCAGTGGGTCAATCCTGGTAGGACAGGTCATTTCAGTCCCAGTATGTCTTTGCTGGCTTCGGATTTACTCCTTTCTTCATTCCTCTTTTTCGATGATATATTTCGAAAAGATCATACTCCCTAGTCTCGTTCTCAGCATTCCCAATTCCCACCGTTGCGCTCTGCCATACTGCATTTTTACTTTGGTTGCCGAATGGCGTGAGTACGGTCGTAAGTCTCAACTGCCGTCCACCTTCTCTCTCTGATTGCTGTCATATCTCTGATTCTCGTTGTTTTATTGTTTCTATTCCTGCTTGTATTTTATAAACTGACAATATACTGGTAACATTCGCCTTGGCGAATATACACCTCTAAAAAAAAAAAAAAAAAAAAAAATACATAATATATATAATATACATGATATACATAATATACATATTAGTTTCAACCGTACTTTTATTTTAAAATACAACATTATAATGTACATAATATACATGATATACATAATATACATAATATACATATTAGTTTCAATTTCAACCGTTCTTTTATTAATACAACATATAATGTACATAATATACATATTATACATAATATACATATTATACATAATATACATAATATACAAGTAGTATGATGATATACATAAAAAAGGGCGAAAACACAAAAAAATAATATAGAAACACTTCTCGATCTTGTGATCTTCAGCGCAATATGGGGTAAAAAAAAACCGAGGGGTTACCATCATGTTTGGATGAGGCACAGCTTTAAGAGCTCAGTAAAAAATCTCTGAAATGTTGCAAAGAATTAGCGTGAGAAGCATTATGATAATTGTACCAAATAGAACGATTAAGAAAAAAATGTATGAAAGGCATACCTCCTCCACACAAGTTTCAATTTCTGCAAAGTGGTTCTCATTGGTAAATGGATTCCAGGTTCCCCTGTAGCCCTGTTCAATCAAAACGGATTAGTTTCCTATAAAAATTATTGAAATAACTGAAATGAAATTTACACATATAGGATAGTTAAGGATAGTTAAGGCTAGTTAAGGCTTAGGCTAAGGCTAGTCTAGCCTTAGAAAAGTTAGTGATGAATTAATAAACAAACACGACCAGCTACATCACCAACATCACCAGGCTGAACCTCTCTAGCAAGATCTTGTTTGTTCACTTCCTAGAAACCGAAGAAAATAGAGAGTTCAATACATTTCTTTGGTGGTGTGTCGAAAAGGTAGCACATTACTAAAAGGAAAGAGTCATTAAAAACTATGTTCTGACATTTTTGACTGAAAGAAATATTATTAACACAGTTTAATCGGTCTGTGGTTTAATTAAAACTGTTAAAAGTAAAATTACCCGCTTATTTAGTTTAAATGGTTAGGTTAATGGGTAAAACTAAGTGCAATATATAAACAAAATAAACTAGAAAGTCACTTTTTGAATTGAGTGAAATGAGTCAAATAAAATAACTAAGTAACAACAAACAAGAAAACAAAGCTCTACTGCCTCTACGTTTAAACATGCCAAAAATATGCTTATGCTTCTAGTGGTGCCTGTGCCTCTGGTGGCGATTACAGGTTTTCCACAGTGGATTCCGCATTTTAGTGCGTTAGCTTTTGATGACGATGACGATTTACCCTGGCCCGACTGACATCGCTGAAAACGCGAAAAACCGAAAATGATGTCGAGCAGCAGACGACTTTTGGAGTTTCGACGAAATTGCACAGCAGTGCATAAACCCACTACCAGGTGACGACTTGTTCCATTTCCTTTATTTTCAATCCTTTCAATCGACTTGTAATAGATAAAGGCGGAACTGTAATAAAATAAACAAGAAAGCATGTTGCAATAAGGAAAATATATAAAATATACAAAAAAAGAAAGCGACAAACCCAGACATTTGAACGTGAATTGTATTGAATCACACGCTCGTTACCGATGGTGATGACCTGCCGATAGAATAAACGAAAAAGTTGTCGTCAATTGCTGTCAATGTTACAAGTAATTAACAGGATAATATCGTCATACCTGTCCATCGGACAAGTGGTAGGATTTCTCCAGGGAGGTGGAGGCAACAGCAGTGGCCATTTCCTGTTCAAAGTCAAGGGCGACATAGCACAGTTTCTCCTTGATGTCACGTAAATTTCCTCTTAGTAGTTATGGGTAGTTGAAAATTCTTGTGAAAGGTAAAAATTACCCGTATAGTGAAGCTCTAATTGCGTTCAATCAAGATCTTCATCTTAAAGTAGTCAGTCAAGTCGCGACCAGCCTAATGCAAAGGGAAGATGGCGTGGGGCAAAGGCCGCAAATTGTAACCTATTTACCAAAGAACATTTTAAACTTTAACTTATTAACCACCACCTGTTTTTTCATCACCTTCGGTAGCATCGCACGGGTTGGAAGCGTTTGAGATAAATTCAGCAATAATTCTTTTATATCGATTACGAAGACAGCCTTTCTTTTTGCAGCGTCTACCCAATATAGCTTGGACGAAATTTAACTTTGTCTCCCACTAGATGAAGATTATTTTGCCCGGTTCTTAAAATTTCAAAATGTAGGATATCTAACCGATAATGTTTGCAATGCATTTTAGACTTTCTTTTTTCGAGAGTTTCATTGACCTATCCCAAAGACGTCCATTAAAATTATTCATTTTCTTGCTTGGAAGACTGTGTATGCACCTGAAATATGCGTGTCACATGTGACGAGTCTTTAATCCGCCCTCCTCATTTAATCTTTCAACCTGACAGTTTTAATATTGAATATGGCTTCCCGAAGCCTCGCGGTATCTCTCCAACTTCAGCAAAAGGCGGTGGGTTACAGTAAATGATCCAGCGAACAGTGGCTGTGACACAAATAAAACGGAACATATTGTTATTCAGTGGCAAAAGGAAAAGGGGGGAAGTGGGGAGCAAGGTGGGGTCAATTTGTTGGCTGTAGCTTCTCTCCCCTATTTGGATCGTGTGACTTTCCTTTATTACAAAATATCATTAATGAAGTAAAGAATGGTTAAAGGAAAAACATTTGGAAGCAAGATATTATAATACGCCGCAACAGAATAGCTTGCCGAAAGTTAGAATAGAATATAATGATATCAGGAAGACGAAAAGTATCGTGTTCAACATATTTTTTAGAACATTTCTCTAAACTGTGAAACATCTAGAATTCCGTCATAAATCTAAAACCATGCAAAAAAATATTTATGGTGTCCAGCAAAACGAAAATAAATCACATGCAATGCGCTTGCCACTTAATGGGAAATCGAAGCTCGCGTGCGCCGCGAGTTAACCTGCGCACAAGAAACAAACGTCGCCCTTCTTTAGTTGAAAGTTAGGAAAGAGACGCAAGCGGGGGGTGGGCCGGGCAGACGGAACTCGAGGAAAAGGTGGGGGAACTTGTGACTACCCTCTATATATATACAAGTATTGCTAGCCGGGTTTTTGTTGTAGTGGTAGTCTAGAATTCGGTTCCAGGTGTGCCATCGGCCGTGTTTCATTGTTCCATTTCTTTCCTCCCTCTATTATTCACTTCTATACGGACATTGTGCGCGGCGACGAGGGTGAACTTACCTATTTAAGTCAGCTGTATTTCATCCGGGGTTGACGAATAGTGCGGTGCGTATGTATGGTGCCATCCGGGTTGAATGTGTTGCTGCAATCGAGTCGCCATCAGTTAAGGATTCGAAAGGAAATGCGACGGTTGTGGGTGACGTGGGCGGTGATCGTCTCCTGTGGGCTGTCAGGTGAGTTGATCAATCGATTTCACTGTTAATAGATTTTGTTCACGATTTCAAACAGATTCTTTTTATTCTCATTCTTTCATTTGGTGAAATCTGTTTTTATACGTATCAAGGTGGTGCCGCTGATTCATACCAAGACGCACCGCTCCATTACGTCGCCCTCCAAGGTGATTTGAACGTGGCGGTTGATACTCGAGAAAATTTGACAGCAGCGCGGGTCTTGAACAAGGCCAACGGTTTGGCCGTTGCAGAGTGGAGAAAGAACGCCGGAAGAGACCAAGAAGAAAACGTTACGTTTCCATGCGGAGCCATCAACCGGGCTGGGTTTTATAACGTGCAGTTGCAACACAATGAGGATCGATGGATCGATCATCAAGAGCTGAGGGTTTTTTGGCCGCCTATACTTGTCCAAGCTCCCGAGGAACTCGTCAATTATCGCGCACCATTTCAAGTCAAAATCCAGTGGATCCACTTAAAGTGCTACCCTCCTGCCGATGCCAACATCACCATCAACGCCCAAGTGGTCCATTGCGGACGACGCAGTGGCTCTTTAAGCAATAATTGCACAGCCCCTTCGGTTCGAGCATCTCGATCCATCCCGAACATATGGCAAACGGGCGGATTGGGGGTAGACATTCTATTCGACTGCCAAGATCTCGATCATCTAGGATACTATCGAATCTTCGTTCGAGCAAGTGAAGAGGGTGCGGATGAAGAGGATGCGGATGAAGAGACTGAAGAAGAGGCGAACAGCAGCATCATCGGCTCCAGTGAATCCATCCAGGTTCATTTAAATGAAGATTTTCAGTTGCAGGTACGAGCCAAATTCGTTTTGCCTTGTCGCCGTGAACTCCCAGTTTTCTACCGTCGCCCTTCTTGTTTGACTGGATCTCAAGATCGAGTCCGTCTCTACGGCAAAACTTACTTGTCAAACATTTCATCAGATGATTTCACTTTAAAATATATTGGAGAGAAAGTGCTTGATTCCAACCGTTCCGTAGCAGCTATATCTTGTCGTTTACTGGATGGGACGACCGACTTCGATTCTCTCTGTTTCCATTTGGTAACCTTGGCACAAACAGACGGCGCCGTTGTAGACATCAGCCAGTCCTGCATCCCGTACCAAAACACGTCAAGTACGTATGATTGATTTAAGGTTACTACAATAAGGTGGATGACGATCACAGGGCACGAAACAACCAATTGATTGTACGTGACGTGAAAGTTTGCGTCACATCATAGTTTGCCGTATCAAACTATAACCTTCATCTACTACGCAGGCAATGTATAAAAATAGACACAGCTCAGAACGAAATAAAACTGTAGGGCCAGCGAGTATTATTCAGAGCTCTACGAGTTGTTGTGTTTGCCTACTTGGCATTGTGTAAGAACGCGATCAGGTCGTGGGCGCCGTTCGTTCCTTTCCCTTTGGGTTGGATTAATGACCACGCTGGGACTCTCCCTACCAGTCACGCAAAGAAGCTTGAATCGAAGCAAAGGAGGGTTGAATACGACGCATGCACTAAAATTCATCCCCCGTCTCCCCCCCCCCCCCCCTCAAAAAAAAGTCTGTTCTTGGTGCAGAGTAGATAGAAATCGTAGCAATTCAGTTCTTCCCATTTATCTGGATTGACATCAGACAACAGAATTGTCTTGTATCTATTGCAGAAGCAAGACAATATTGTTGTTTCCTTTTTTTTCTTTTATGATTATTGAATTGTCTAGATCGATTTGTGTACTATCTAATCCAAGGACCTGAAAGAAACAGAAACTGCTGAACTGCAATCTGTTGAGTAAACAAAAGCTTTGGATTGAAATAGAATTGTTTGTTAAATCGATAAAAAGAAGCGCGCGGAACAGAAACAGAGTTGTCTACCAGCAGACGAATATTTCGTTAATATTTCTATAGGTTATCTAGAAGTTTCAGGTTTAGACTGCCTGGCAAGTTTCCTTCCAAGAAACTGGGGTACGCACAAAATTTAGTCGTCAGTCACGTCTCTCGCAACATGACCAACTTTGTAATTATAACTCCATGATTCATCTAGGTGCACTGTCCTACGTTCGTTTTGAGGTCACGGATAAATAGAATAGATCAATAATTACCTATTGACAGGAGAGGGTGGTGACAATTTAGAGCCATCTATGTTGGAGCTCAGCTCGGCAAAGCCTAATATTTGAGTTTGAAACAGTTTTCCAAGAACCGGAATGGGGTGAGTGGAGTGCGTTCTCATCATGTACGTCGCGGAATTGTGGATACAAGGGTGTCCGCTTTCGGTACCGCTACTGCGATCGGCCTTCTCCACAATACGCTGGTTCATTCTGCGTGGTAAACAATTTACATTCAATTAGCCTCAAATTTGCATCTTAAAATCCAACTGTTCAACCTGAAACAGGGTCAGCCGATTGAATCGGTGAGTTGTGAAGCCCCGTCTTGTCCACAAAAGGAGAAAACCGACAAATCAGTGGAGCTGGAAGAGCAAGATGGTTCCACCATAGGAAACTTAACGTCGGAATGCATGTGCGGATGCACTAAACAATTAGGAGATGGAACATTTTCTTTGGTTGTCTCCTCCACTCTCTGTCCCATCGGTTACATCACTTGGGTGTTTACTGTAATTGTTTTAAAATAATCAAGAACTTCAGTTTATTACTCAGCGTAACGGTTGATTACTATTTATGTTTTCAGGCCCCGAGTTACAGCCATTTTCATTTGAATTTGGATTACCTTCGTCTGGATTGCCGCGTCGACGATCGACTAACAATTCGCGATGGAATTTCCGTTTATTCTCCTTTGATTGCGTTGCTGAATAATGAAACTATAAGTCCTCCGATGATTGGCATCCTGACGACCAGTTCTCCTCAGCTGTTGATTGAATTCAATATTACCAGAAAATCTTCAATATCGCATTCCAAATGTGCCGCTGGATTCGTCACAAGTATTACTTCAGGTCAGCATCACCTTTTAATAAAACATTCTAATCATGTTCATTAGTAACATTATTTTTGTGTTATTTGTACAGTACCAACAGAAGATGCTAATGGGCTAGAACGGAGGACCAAACTTGAACATCACATGCTTCCACCACCAGTTTTAACTCTGTCCAGTGTACTGTTGATGCTCTTTTGCGCCGTTACGTTTCTGACGGTGTTTTACAGTAAATGCGGGATTCATTTCAAGCACGGCCGAAAGGGCAAGAAAGGCAGTAGCAGCCACCGATCTCACGACAGTCTTTGGTCCGGGGCGAGCGAATATCAGCTGGTGTCTACGGCCACTTCGTTGTCATCGATCGAAACCTTGAATATGGACCTAGACATACAAGGGAAAAAGAGGTGGCTAGTACCAAAACGATTTGCCAATCTAATTAGGCTACAAAAGTCTTTGCCAAACTCACCTTTCTTATCGACGGAGAAATCCCGAAGGATGAATCGATTGAGTCGTTCCTCAACCATGTCTCCGATTGGATTCCGGCGTCAGCAACAAATCGACACTAGCCAACGATTCCTATCTAAAGGTAAAAGATGTCCCTCTCCAGAAGATATTGAAATGTCGTTGATCACTCGCACGGAATCGGACGCTACACTCAAAGAGGAGAAGGTGCTCAACACAGTCAGTAGTCGAGTTTTGATGGCATCACAATCTCTGGCTGAGACTGACACCAGTAGCATTACTCGATCCAACATGACCCAATCTTGTTCAGCCATTTTCGATCCTGATCAAGACCTGGAGTTTGATTATTATGACTTGGATGTCAGGAATGCTGGATGTGATGCACCAGATTCTTTCCTTCGTTGCTTGGCTGATGATTCAACTTATTGGGATGAGGCTGGAATTGAAAAATCAGTACAAGACACAGAATACTGTGAATCTATTGATGAATCGACTGAATTAGGAACGTCCTTAGACGATGATGATTCTTCGTGTGCTTAATGTTGATATTTATACTCGACTGTTGAAACGTACTAGTAACTCTTTAGTATTTTGGATGATGAAAATAGACAGTACAAGTCATAGGAATTTAGAGTCACCATGTTGAGAATACATTCCGAAATAATTAATTCATTTCTTTTCTTCTTACTTGCTAAACTGTTTGACTTAACTTTTTTAAACTGAAGAGCACGTGACTACTGACATGTCGGCTGCACTGTCTGCTAAGTGCTTTTCAAGAAAGTTGATAGATGGCGTCTATGTCGCTTCGAGTTCAAATATTTTATTTGAAATTAATCGAAAAACGCAAAAATATCTACATTTTTTAATAATTTAAATTGCGAATCCAAAAATACATTCAAATACAAATTATTTTAATTTTAAGTTATTTTTTTTAAAAGTTGTAAATATTTCCGGTAGATGGCAGCTGTTGAATTTTACCGCCAAAGAAATAAGCAGATGAGTTTTTAAAAAACGAAACGGGGGGTTTTCAGCGAAGCGACTTTGAATAATCGTGGGCGGCTGTGCCACAGATCTTTCAACACAGAAAAAGGTTTCGCCGTATATCGATTTGATGTATTACCCAAATATTCAAGGTAATGGCATTTTCTCCCATCCACATCATTTATTCTTTGTCAAAGTGAACGGCAATTTTTCTCATCTAAACTTGCGATTGAAAATTCAAAACGAAAACGGATGATTCATACAAAACGCAACGCTCTCGGTGTAAAAAATGTTTATTGATTGACTCGAGATGTCATTTCTTTTGCCATAAAATGTCATCGATGAAAACTACAATGTAACAATTTTGATTTCCTTGAGCAGGACGACAAGATTTCCGAAACATTTTCGATGAATACTTTCCTGTAATCAAATGACGTGTAATGAGAGACCCAAATGTGATGAAAAAAAAATTTAAAGATATATAAACCATGAGAAACAGGTGTGTGTGTGTGCAATTACGTATTGTATAATAGGCGACAAAGTGGGCGTATGTGTGTGATTAATGTAATAAGAAAATAATAAGTCAAAGGAAAAAAATAAAATAAAATAAATAGGGGAATTGTGTGGGGCAACCGACCGAAATTTTCTTCTACCAAAGTTCCCAGACACGCGAAGAAGACGAAATAACACCTGTGACACGGTGATGGCGAAAAAAGTAAAAAAAATAAAAGGTGAGAGAGAGAGAGAGGGGAGAGACTGACATACAATGTCCGTGTATATAATACGTATAGGGCAAGAGAGAGAGGGGGAGAGAGGACTGTTTATTTTTTACCTTCTCAACCGAATATACGGCAGTCGAAGAATTTAAGGTAAAAATGAAACAAACCCAGCAACGACTGCTGTCCGACTGTGTGTGACATGTGGAACAATTGTTGTCCGCTCTCTTCCTCGTCGTTCTGAAGACAACACACAACATTCTCTCATTTCTCTGCATCAGCTGTTGAATAGAATATATGAAAGAGTAGCCGCGCTCATTGATTGTGAACAATAATGTCCGTGTGTGTGCTGGTACATGTTATAGATAGCGAATGTATGATAGGACAACAACAATAGATGAGGTCGCCAGCAGTCCGATGAATTGGCTAGTAATTTCAATCTTGTAAGAGAACAAAAAGGAGACGGTACATCATCATATCCATAGAGCGCAGAATTTTGGTCCAGAGAACAGATACAGAGGTAGTCAAATAATGACAATAATTGATTACATACGACGTGGGATTGAAAAGGAATAAAGTGACACTGAGATGAGTGAATTGCATTACAACATTTAATCGATTCGTCCAATCGAATTATCATCTCTATTCAAATTGATTCCCCACCAATTTTCCAACACTATTCGGTCTATCAAAAAAACTAAAAAACAAACAAACGAATGAATGAGAAAGTAGGTGGTGTTTTTATTAGGAAATGAAGTGGCAAATGAATTACAGTCATTGCTGACCGCGCGGGAAAAATTCAATCAAAAAAGATGTTGTCGAATGAAGAGAAAGATGAAGAGAAAACCATGGCAACCGTTTCGGTGTACAACAATGTATACACACGCAGCTGTAGCTGTGTCCAAATATACTGAATGAACTCAAACGATTGGTCGGGAAAAACTGGGGAGATTGAGTAGACGAGAAAGAGAGAGGGGGGAAGAGATAGAGTCAATCACGAAAAAATGTTCCAGAGAGAGAAAGAAAGGACGTGGGTGGGAGCGGCGAATAATGCAACGAGTTATTGTGTGTATAGACCATCAGCCGATGAGCGGCCAACCCGAGCGTCGACCAATTTCCACCCAGTTCCGATGGATATGGGCGGCGTTGGCGGCGGCAGGGCATTCGTGCGTCTATGAGAATCACAAGAAGAAGAAGAAGAGAACCGCAAAGGGCGGATCAATAGATTGAGTCGAGTGGATATATGTATGTATGTATGTATGTATGGTGTAGTATACTGCTGCTGCTGTCCTGAGAGATACTTTATATCGATGTGAAGAAATAAAATAAAATACGTAAAAATATCTAGAAGAATAAAAAGGTCTAGAATGGGGAGAGTTTTGGGGTTTTTCTTGTGTGTAACGCGTCATTGCGTGGGGTAGAAAAAAGGTGAAGGCGGAGTAGGAAGATTCTCGACTATTCAAAAGCCGATGCTGTTGCTAGATGATGAAGGAGAAATCCAAGAAACTTTTTGACACAACACAAAAAGCTTTGAAGCATTGAGTCGCTGTTGCCCTGGCTATATCGCGGTTGTATTCTTGTCCTCCCCCGTCAGTGGTTCCCTTTTATTCTATCCCGTTTATATGAATGATGCAGCCTCTTTTTTTTTCTTATTCCGACCTCTTTAGTACGTAAAGTTCCCATCTCTCTTCCTGGTTGTGCACGCCGAGATGAGGAATGTTCCAATGATCCATCGTACATTTAGTATTACATTGCCAGTAAGAGACGACGTACTAATATAAAGTACAGTGGATAACTAGGAAAATGCGAATATATATACCAGAGTCTTAGACTATGATGAGCCATTACATATTTAACCTCTTAGGGGTGGGTAAAGTTCCTCGCAGCAACGATAAGAAATCTAACATCCTAGCAGCTCTAATCTTTTGAAAGGTGGCCAGGGTATCGAATTGCGTCAGTTGTACACTATGATGTGAAAGCATCCGCAAAAATGAACAGTCTCCCCCCTCCTAACTTACATCTATGGGGTGGATGGTTTTTTCTTCTTCTTTCTGCTGACCTCAATTCTTCTTATGTATTTAAGAAAGGGGAGGCGACCGTTAGCGCGTGAAGATGGCAAACACAGACAAATAACACAAGGGGAAAACAAAAAAAAATAAAATAAAAAAATAAACCTTAACTCTCTTGCCTATTGAAAATGCGGCTTATTACATATGTATGGCGTGTATGGCTGTACGCACCTGCATTTAAATACACGAACAGGTCAAAGAAAAAAAAGATAGATATTTTATTGATTGACTGATTCAGCGTCGCGATGCCTATATTTATACCTCTTCCTTTCTCCCTTTTTTTCTCTCCTTTATAGCCTAATTCTCTTGTAGAGAGAGAGAAGAAAAAGTGGGGTGCAGATCTTGAAGTGGATGAAAGAGTACAACTATACACACCACACAGTCTAGAGAAGTAATACAGAAAGCACATAGTTTGAAAGGAATAAAAAAGAAAAAGAGTGAAAGGGGAAGAAGAAAAATCAATACTTTCCTTTGAGTCTTATACATGTGTACACATATACTATCTATATACTATATAGGTGATACTGGTGGTGGTGGTGGTGGTGTGTAAAAAGGAAATAATAATAAAGTGGGAAAGTTAGAGCTACAAGATCCAACAGTTCTTTTTTTTTGGTCAGACTTGGCTATTATTTTCTAAAAATATATAAAGCGTTGCTGGAGTAGAGCTCTCTACATAGAGAAGGGATAGAGCAGAACTAATGACTCATCTGCGTTACCATCACCGATTCTGCCATTAGCAGTAAAACCGTCGCTCGCCTATCCGACTGTGACGTTGTTATTCAAAGTGGAAAAAAAACTGTGTCTCAGAGAGAGACACAGTTGTAATATAGTATATACAGCCCTATACATGTCTTAGGTGAGTTCAGAGGGTGGTGGAATTTCTTGTCTTTGTGTACTGTGTGATGTCGTGTTTTACAAGGCTGATGCTGTATAGCCTACACAGTCCGTTATTTTCTCTTCTTCTTCTTTGAATACTTTGGAGGTCCGCGTCTTTCAGCCCTTTGATCCGCCCCTCTTTACTTTTACGAGACCGCAAAACAAGGTCAGGTGCCCTACTCTCTTCTCTTGCCTTTACTTATATAAAGAAATGCCATAATATAACCACCACCACCAGCAGGTTGGGCTTGGGTCATATCCAAAAAAGCGCGGTCAAAAGCGCCCAGTTGACCCACGGCGGTGTGAGACACATATAACACTGCTGGTGCATCTCTCTCGGTACATGTCGAAGGGTTGCTTGGCTTTCAAAGGCCTCGTAAAAAAAACAAAAAAGTTCTTCTACGACAACTCTTTCTACTGTGTACAAGAAGAAAAAGAAGAAGATGGGGAGGTCTGGGGAGACGTGCGCGCGATTTACAAGGATATATCGTTTTATGGCTAATGGCTCGGGCGATGATGGTTAACGGCTTTACGACGGTTAGGACACAACCAGCCTTTTTTTTCTTTGACAAAGAATGAAACAAAAAGAAGAAGAAAAAATGTTTCTTACAGATATTTCTTCTCCTACACAAAAGGGAAAGTTTAAATCTGTCTCTCTCTCTCTCTCTCTGTACTTTCTTTGAACTGTGTGTATAACTTTTTGAGTCTCTGGAATTTATAACTACTGACTATTCACTACATTATTTACTACTACTCAAAGAATAACTTTCACGAATAAATACCTTGCGTATCGTTGGGTTGTTTGTTTATCAACTTTTGACTCTTTCTTTGAAAAGAAAATGTTTCTTTTATTATTATAGATGAAAAGGGTTGAAAAAATAGGAATAACAAGCCGCAACACAATGTTCATGACAGGTCATCATCATGTTTCTGATCTCTTGTCAAGAATCTCTCCCCTTTTTTTTCTTTCTAAGGGAATAACAACAACAACAACAGAAGAAAAAAAAAACATAACAGGAAAGAGGCTTTACTCTGTGTGATTTGTCAATCATCCGTACCTTTTTTTCCAATCTCGAATCGTGACAGTTTCGACATTCAAAGAAGTAAAGAATCATTCCACCCTCACTTGTTGTAAATAACACACAAAAAACTGGCCCCTCTATGTTGCCAGATAGCGTTACGCAACAACAACAAAAAAAAATGGATGTTATTTTTTTATATCCGAAGAAATTAGTCGCTCCATCAGCACGCGCCATCGCTCAGCTCTTCTTACCATCCCTTTCATTGTGTGTGATGTAATGTTTTTTTCTACCCTCACAATAGGACTCCCCTCTAACGTATTTTTTTTTTAAAGAAAAAAAAAATGGACTCGTGTTCCATTGAAATGTTTTTTTTTTTTTAGATTTTATTTTTTTTTTGTATTTGTAGAGTGTAGTTTTTTTTTCTCCTTCAACTTTTTTTTTCTTCCCTTTTTTTTGATAGTGTCAAGGTGGAGGTTATATAATGGATAGGGGGATACACAAAAAAAGAAGAGGAGCTTCTGGTCTTGATATCCTCGTGATCCGACTAATCAATCTGTGGGGTGGATACAACACACATTTACACAGTAGGAGGGAGTGTGAGGTAGTGTGAGGGGGTTATTATAGAATTTGGTCGCGGTCGGTATGTGAAAAAAAAGGATGATGTAACAGCAACAAAAAATTGGTGGTAGGGGAGAATTATTTCCAAAAAAAAAGTGAAGGAAGAAAAATATTTTGGTCGTCATCCAAAAAATACTACACACACACACAGTCACACACACAAATACGTACACACAGGAACAAATTTTTTTGTTTTTCTTTCTTTTGAAAAAACAAAAAAGAACACACACACCCTGTAGGAACCGTTGTTTTTTGTTTTTAAATTGTTATTTATTTATTAGTAGTAGTTAATTATTGAATCGAAATAGTGATGGGGATTAAAACCAACAAACAAACAAACAAGACGGAAAAATGAATTTTTTTTTTGTTTTTGTTTTTGAATTTCAATGAATTTGTTTTTGAAAGGAGGTCCATGTGAC
Source organism: Daphnia galeata (assembly GCA_030770115.1). Lineage (NCBI taxonomy): Eukaryota > Metazoa > Arthropoda > Branchiopoda > Diplostraca > Daphniidae > Daphnia > Daphnia galeata. Next base: position 8,766,214 of record CM061117.1, read on the forward strand.
TTGTAATTACACACAATATAATAATAAAGAGACAAAGAGAGACGTATACGTACTAATTTTGATTCGGTTAGTGAAAGATGATGTGTGAAAATTTTTTTGTTTAAGGTGGGGGGGGGGGATAGTAAATTTGTTGTGGGTGGTTAGTCGAGACAGGACAAAAAAAAAGTCACACAATGAAATATAAGGTGATGATTATAGAAAATCTTATAGTAAAGAGGAAAATTTTTTAAGGTTTTTTCTTTCATAGTTTTAAGAGTAACTGTACAATGAAAACACAGGCAGGCAGCAGCAGGCACGATTCAACGTCAACTCGATTTTCTTTTTTAGTTTGGACGTACATTTAAAAAAAAAAAGTTAAATTTTAAGGGAGGAAACAGATGTCAGGGAGGAGGTAAATAGGAGAAAAGATTTGCAATGAAAAATGTGTTTGACCCTGTTTAGTTTAATATTTTAAATTCGTGATTTAGAAAAAAATGTGTCCCCGATATTTCCCGGTTGACTTTTGAAATTACTTGTGTTTAATTAATGTCCGTCCCATCCCACCCTCATTTAAAAAAAAAATATGAAAATATTTTTGCCTGATTCCCATTTCTCTCTCTCCTTTTGCCACAATCTTTTCATACACCTTTCCCAACGCGATATTACAACAACATCATCACCGGATTTTCATCCAAATGACGGCTATGACGGTTTTGTTTTGTTTTGGTTCCAAAGGGCCGGCCATACCACATTTCTTTTAAGAGTCTCATCTCTCTTCATCGTCTATCCATGTATCCGTTATCAAAAAGAAAAAAATCCCATCATTCAAAATTACAAAATCAAATGACACACAGCCAAATAAAAAAAAACGACAATTAACGAAACAAAATTTTCAAAACCAACTGAATACCCGTAATTGAAATGAATCAAAACGAAACAAAATTGAACGCTAAGGTTTTTACGTAGTAATTGGGCAAAAAGGAGAGAGAAATTAAATTACACACACACACACACACAAAAAGTCAAATAATCGAATAAAAAAATAAATTGAATGGGGGTAATAAAAACTATGACGCAAATGACACACTAAATGAATGAAAATAAAGGAGAGAAATAAAACCCTGAGGTGCACGTTGATCATTATCTCATGACACGACGCAATAAAAAGAGAGAGAGACAATAATCACACTACCAAATTCGTCTAAATCTTATGACGTAATAATGAAAAATATTATAAGAAAGAAAGAAAAATGAAAAAGTTAAAAAAAAAGGAGAAACACACACGTTATCAATCAATTCTCACATTATCAATAAGTTTTCATTTTTCTTTCACATTAGGAATTATTAGGAACATGGGTGTGTGGCTTTCTTGGTTTGCCGGCTTCATCGATTTTTGAATTCAGCGCACCAGAAACAAAGAGGAACTGTCGTTTTTCGTTGGTAGGAAGACGTACATATTTTTATATGAATTCAATATATAAAAAAATTTTATATCTGAATTATTTTGAAGAATTAATTTGAAATTAAAAAAGAAAGAAAAGAATTTCCCGCGCTTGATATTTTTGATTTAAAAAAAAAAAATCTAATCCGTATTTACTCCGAAACTTAATTTTTGTCACATCGTTTCTTTAATTCATATTTAAAAAAAAAATAAAAATTGGGTAGCGGTGGTTGGGGGTGTTGGTCCGACGCACACAAACATACAAAACAAAATGGCTGCCGACCATCGTGTAGTAACACACACACACATGAAAAAGTCCAGTGTGGGGGTGGCGAGGGAGAAAAGCAAGAAGAAGAAGCCATCCACTTTTTTTGCCCAGCATTGCCTAGTCATTCGCCATGTTCTTTCTTAGTTCTTTGTGTTTGGTTTGTTTGTGTTCCAAAAATGAAATACGCAACTGGAACACACAACGGAGAGAAAAAGAAGTGAAGGGGGGGATACGCACAACCAATTTTCCTACGAGTCTATTTCTTCTTCTTCTATCGGCGTCGGTCGCCTTATTTCTTATTGTCGCCATTGTTGACCGAATCGGAACCACCCGTTGCGCATTTCTCTCTCCTGTTTTTGTTGCCGAACTCTATAAAACTTTTCTTTTACTTTCTGAAAAATCTTTTGTGTTTTCACTGGGGAGGATTTGTTGTTTTTCCACAAAAATGCTACCGATGTTCCGGCTGGGAGGATATTTTCATTAAAAAAAAAAATAAATAAAGAGCGTGAAAAATGATGGCGAAAAATGAAAAAAAAAAACAAGAGGAAGGCTGTAACAGTTTGATAGATGGTTTAGCTTCTTTGTTATGTATGCGAGTGTGTGATTCTGACCGTTGGTATCATCATTCCAACTCCCGTTCCATTCTCGTCTCTCTCTTCTGTTTCTCTCTCTGGAACATCCAACCCACACCAGACGTAATTATATAATAGATACTATGTATGTATATATATAATATAAGGCTGATGTGTGTTTTAGGGAGGGAGGGATGTAAGGGGGATGGAGTACCGGCACGACATTCATTTTGACATGAACGACAACAAGCCGTAAATTTAATAAAAAAATAAAATTAAAAAAAAATGGAGTTGGATACGGGGGTAGATTGGTGGTTATAAACGGGGAGCGATTTTTCAGCGGGGAAAAAATTTCAAATCTTTTTTTTTTTTTTTTGTGGACCTTAGTACAAACAAGTCCCGGGCGTATCCTTCAATTGAAAATACAGGAGGATTATTAAAAATCGGATTCTTTAATGGGCGGAATCGGCGCGCGGATTCCGCACATTTTTCTTTACCCGTTTTAAGAAAAAGAGGAAAAAAAAATTGAAAAATTTTACACAACAGACAAAAAAAGTGAAACACACACGCACAAAATATTATAAACACGATAATTCATGATAATATAAAGTTAAAAAAGATAATCTTTTGTTTTGTTGAAAAGAGAAAAACCCTGTCGTTGGTGTAAAAGTTGTTTACTCAAAAGTTTGATATAAAGCGAATGTTGTTCCGTTGGTTTGGTTTTGTTTAAAAAAACAAACAAAAAAACAAAATTTTTCATTTTTTTGTTTCCCTTTTTTTTTTTTTACTTGGCCACCTGAGTGTTGCGGGCGTGAACGAGATCGAGAGCGTTGCGTCGCTGTTTCTTGCGCTGGTGATGGATGAGATCGGCCGTGTCCGACATGTCGTCCTCTTCGTCGTCCATGTCGTGGTGATGAGGTTCTCCTATTAGCCCGTCGACAACGTCGTCATCGTCGTCCTCTTCCACATCGTCGTCACGATCCGAATTCAAATCGATGGAAACTGATCCGGCAGCGCTCCATCCGCCTGTCGATCCGACGCTAAACGTCGAAGCGTGACGCATTCGAGACGATGTAGACAAATCCTCCGGTTCTGTTTGTTCGGGTCCTTGCGGAGTTGTCGTCCCACCTCCGTTGGCCTTTGCGCCGACATTTTCAGACGGCCGGATGACTCGTCTCGTCTCTCGCGGTTTCCGTCCTCGGTTGCCACCGGCCACCGTCTGCTGCTGACTCATCGATTTCAACTGTTGTTGTTGTTGTTTCATCAACGGCATCACCAAATCTTCTTCCTCGTCCAAATCTTCATCGTCCTCATCCGGTGGACTTGCGTAGCAACTGGACGGAGTTGGTGGCGGTTCGCTTTCCAGATCGTCATCGACCAAATGATGAAGATCTTTAGTCATTCCAATCATTTTTGTCGTCGTCGTGTTGCTGCTGTTCCGGCTGGCAGCCACAAGACCAATAGGCCTGGCGTGTCCACCACCCGATCCGGCTGGATCTTTCGGGCACTTGTGATGCATCAGATGATGCCTCCTGCGGAATTTACCGGAACAAAGTTGACACTGAAACGGTTTCTCGCCTTTGTGGATGAGCATGTGAGCCTTGAGTTGATTCGAATCGGAGAATCTCGACGTGCACAGCTCACAGGCGTATGGACGTTCGCCCGTATGGACCCGCAAGTGGCGTCTCAAATTGGCCACCTGGACAAACTGGCGATCGCAGTGCGTGCAGTTGTACGGCTTCTCGCCTGTGTGCAAGCGCATGTGCGTCTTGAGGTGATGATCGCGAGTGAATCTTTTGCCACACTGCTTACACTCGAACGGCTTCTCGCCCGTGTGGGTCCGTTCGTGATTCTGCAGGACGTGCTTGTAGCCGAACGTCCGATGACAAATGGAACAGCTAAACACCTTGTCACGCTGTTGTTGTTGCAACGAAGTAGAAGACAGCGAAACGTTGTCAACCACAGATGAAACACTACGGCTGTCCGTCTGTCCCAAACCACCACCCGATTGTTGGCTCGTGTTGTTCAACGTCTGACCGCCACCGCTAGAGCCCGAGACTTGATTCAGTCCGGATTTGATGGAACTGCGACTGCTGCTGCTGCTACTTCCACCACTGGAACCGTTGACCGATGGAGGCGAACTGCTGGCCACTGGACTCACCATCGATGGATCGGCGTCAGCTGTGATGATCAAATCGCTGGGCTTCATGCCAACACTTCCGATGATCGTGTTGGCCACCAAGTGATGGTGATGGTGATTCAGATGGTGGTTGAGGTGATGGTGGTTGTCGTCGCCACCCAACAGCAAATGATGATCCTGCAGACTTTGGTTGTTGCGGATCGTGTTGTTTTGATTCTTGGCGTTGCGACGAGCCACGGCCGCTTTCACCGGTTTATTGTTCGTCTTGTTGTTGCCCGTTTTCGTGTTGTTCTTCGTCAATTGATGGACAACCGATGGCAGAACGTGATCGGCGTGATGCGAGACGATCAAACCTCCAGTGTAGCAACCGTTCGTCACCAACGGATGTTGCGTCGTGTTGTTGTGATTGTTGGTTCCGTTGTTCCTGTTGCTCTTCTTCCGCACCGGATTCGATGATGAATCGGGCGACAATTGCTGTTGTTGTTGGTGAAGAAGATGTTGCTGTTGCTGTTGTTGCTGCTGTTGTTGCTGGATGATGGAACCGAGTCCGTCAACTCCGAGAGCAGCTGCCGCCGCTGCACTTTGCGCCAATTTCGACCAATTGAGCAATGCGCTCTGATGCTGATGCGACATGGACGTAAAATTGAAGGGCAGAGAAACACCGGGCAAGAGTCCACCCAAAGCGGCCGCAGCGGCTGCCCGGTGTTGATTGTGATGATGATGAAGTGGAACTCCACCAACACCGGCAGAGGCAACGGCTTGCAGACTGGCCATTAAACTTGGCAAATGATGCGAATGTGGACCGAGTTGTCCCACCATTCCACCCGGATACGATTGAGCCAAACTGGCGGCACGGAAGATTCCGGCGGCTGCCAGAGCAGCTTGCTGTTGTTGATGTTGTTGATGTTGTTGCTGTTGATGGTGATGATGGTGAGAAAAGAGTGGCATAGTTAAATTGGCGCCGACGGGCGAAGGAGCCGATAATGCGCTACTGGAACGTCCACCACCGACGGGTCCGTCGTTGCTGCTGTTGTTAGGCGAAGGCGTCCCAGGATTGGACTGTTGGCCACCGCCTACACTCGAACTGTTGTTGGCATCGCTGTTACACTGAGTCTCCAACATAGTGTCGACGCTTCCCGCTTCCGTCTTGATGACGACGCCACCACTTCGCCCGGAAGTCGCTGATCCACCAACTACAAATTTAAAAAAAAATTAAAATCCCTCGTTTTCATTTCACAATTTCTTTCTTTTTCTTTTTTTTTTTTTAAAAAAGGGAAAAAGATATTCAATCCAATTCCGTCTCGAATTTGTGTTTCCATTTTCGCCCACCCAAAAATTGCGAATTTTTTTTTCGTTTTTTGTTTGTCAGGCCTAACATGTCACGTTAAATTTACACGCCGTGAAACTGTGTCGGCGAAAATTTAATCTTTAAAGAGTTTTAACTGAATCCTGTTTGATGACATTTTCCTGTTTTTTTTCTTTCCTTTTTTTGACGTGATCGTAATCCAATTTTCGTTGGGCCCCCCCTTTAAACCCCGCCCACTCTTGTGTCTAGACTAGATTTATGAATTTAAGGGCATCATTTGGGTGAAAATAGGCCCGTCGCATCGAAACGTAGAGAAAAAACAGAAAACCCCAATTGAAATCGATCGAGAAAGAAAAAAAGGTTTCAGCGGATAGAAATGAACACATGACCAAAAAAAAGAAAAAAAGGGAAATAAGAGAACTCTGAGCCTTTCTGTAAATATGTGTCATATTATTAGATTGGAACACGTCATCGACGGCATCACAACAGAAAAACGATACTTTATTCTTTGTCAATTTAAAAAGAAAAATAATAAAATCTAATTTGTGATTTGGCGTGGGTGATTGAAAAATGAAAATGGAAATGATTTCAACTTACCGGGACATGAAGTTCTAGAATTGACGGGTAGAACGGGATTGGTTCCGGCTAAACACGATAAAGCCATGGTGATGATGATGATGCAACAACGTCTGCTGGTCTAATGAAGCGACGAACCCACACAAAACGGCTGCGTCTACTCATTAGAGAATGCAAGAAAATGCGCGTCACCAAAATGATGAACAGTTTTTTTTGTTGTTTACGTCTTAAATGTTCACTTGACAACTTTCTACATTCAATTAGTTTCTTGTTTTGTTTCAAAAACTTTTTTTTTTAGATTTTTTTTTGTCGAGTTCAATTGAGTCGCGTGCCGCGGTTAAACAGGGACACGTGTTGACTTTCTTCTTATAAAAAAATTGAATTGAATGGAGGAGAGAGAGAGAGAAAAAAAAACAGTTACATCACACTATCCCCCACTTGGACACGCACTCGAATTGAATAAGAACGTCGTCGAATGAAATGAGACAAATAATAAATCATCTGGAAGTGTGTCTTTTCTCCCCCTATAAAAATTTCTTTTTATTCAGTGTGTAGTTTGAATCGTTTTGATTTTGTGTGTATCTATTTTTCTTGCGTAATAATAGGCAACACGGAATAGAGAAGACACACACGGACATACGCACATTCACACACACACACACAGACACAAACACACAACAGACACCCTGAAACGCGCACACAGCATCTACACCACTCGACCACCTTGTTGTAGATATAATATGATGTGTGTGTCTGTCTGTCTATAGGCGAGGGCGAACGCGGATCACACACGTCCTATCGTCGAGCCGGCACTTCTCTGACTGACTGACGTACGGGAGAAAAAAAATCGAACCTCTGCGCTCTCTTGTCTCCGCCACATAGGCCCAACCCCTCCTTCAGCCCTAACGATGGAAAAAGGGGCGAAAAAAGGGAGAAAAAGGAGAAAGAGAGGGGAACAAAAAAAAGTTATAGGCCTTTGCTACATACAAGGCACACCCTTAGTGTGTACCCCCCTTTTTTTTCTCTCCACCCTATATGTAACCAACCTAACCCTAGAGGGATGTTGCCCCCCTCCACCTCCTCCTGCAGGGGAAACCAAAGTTCAACAGAATCGTGAGAGACCAAAAAGAAAGAAATATAAAAAAATTGGGTAATAAAACATCGAAAAATCATCACATACCGAACGATAATAATGATGGTGATCTTAGGCGTGGTCGTTTTTTTTTCTTTAACAATTAGCAAATGTGAAAAATGTGATAAGAGCGACGAGTAGCGCTCGAGTTGAACGACAGAATAAACAAAGTGAATTGTTTTTTTTTTTTTTTTTCAAAAGAAATAATTGCTTGTCAGATCAGTTCAATCTCATAAATAGAAAACGCAGCCTTTTGTATTTTAGTCAAGAAATTTCATTCATTCACCTGTTTGACAGGTAATCCGTATCGGAGTCTCGGTAGCAACATTATAAGGTAGTCATCGGTACTATTTCTACCTGTTTGACTCGGTTCTTTTATATAATAATAAAAAAAAAGGATAACCCCCCCCCCCGACCAAAAAAAGGGGGTAACCATAACGACCCAATCATCCAATTTCAAACTTCTTCTCAATTTATTAAGTGTGTCGGCGGTTCAAGAGAAAAATAAAACCCCTCACACAGACTAACTGTGTGTGGGTGGAGATGATGGCTGCCGGGAAGTGGGAAATCGTTCAGTTCACTCCTACCCTCTTTTTCTATCTTTATACCGCACGTAGTACAAGAAGAAGAATAAATTGGTGTTATACCCCCCCAAAAAAAACGTAGTCGATGCCGAGTTATATAACGTGTAGAAAAGGAAAGAAAAGAGAAAAAATAGGGAATATATGTAGTTGGATTGGTTGAGAGAGATGGAAAGTGAGCGAGGGGTGTACCGCGTGATGAGCTCAAGAGAGGCGCAACTGCTGGTGGTGGGGGAGTGCAGCAGCAGCAGCCAAGAAGAAGGAGGAATGAGAGGGAGAGGCACGTGCCCTATTTTGATTCCCAAGTTGACGGAAAGGATCAAAGAAATACTACGACGACGACGACTACCGTTTTCCTACTACTGTACTAGATCCGTATTTATATTTATATACGTACAGTACGTACGTATAAAAAGTAAGCGGCACCACATCGGATCGATACCACCCTCCCCCACACAGCCCTAGAAAAAAGAAGAAAAAAAAAGGCATTTCTTTTTTTTCCCTCTCCCTGATAAGTTACTTCATTGCAAGAGCAACAGCAGAACACAAGCAGTTGGGCCTATCGGTGAGTCCTCTAGCGGTCGCAAGGATTTCATCACGCCAAAATAGGACCACAAAAAAAAGTTGGATCATCATCGTAACAAAAGTTCGTGCACCGAATCAATGATAGACATCCCCACCCCATGTATCTTTTACAGGGAATTATATATCAGTGAGAAAGGGGAAGAAGCCATTGTGGATGGTCAACAACGAAAAAAAAATGTCCAGCCAAAGGTGTTATAACACTTTTACATCTTCATCCACTTGTGAAATGCGATTATTTTGAGTTTTCTTTTTCAAATAATTCATTTTCGTCGTCGTCGTCGTCTAAAAATGTCGCAAAGTGTAAAAGTCTGCCCTCCTCTATGTGTTCAGTCAACCAATGAGCGTTTGCCAATCGATCGAGTCCCAACTGGGTTGCCATTGGATGCGATACGCATGGACATTGGTGAGCAACTTTCATAGCCAAAACGACGCAGTGATGAGGTAGTAGGCTACACACAACCCCCCCCCCCCGTTTTGTTGCTGAGACTGCCCTTCTCTTTTTTCACCCTCAAACCACCAACTTGGCAATGTGGAGCTTTTCCAATTTTTGGCGCAGCAGCAGCTGGCCGATATTTCCATCGAGAGCCCCGTATTGAATACAACGAGCCAAACACAAAACAACTTCTATACTAACAGCAAAGGAAGAAAAAAAAACCTTTGACCTTTCACCATATATATATCCATCCGATCCCTGCTGGATGGATCTAACCCCTCGAGAGAGAGTGTGTGTCCAGTAGAAAACGTCACAGGAGAGTAAAAGCAGCCCGAGAGTGAAGAAGCCGTATATACCTCTAAAACAATTATCATGGTAATAGTACATCAGCCGAACTTATCTCGCTGATTCGTTGCGCTGAGAAATGCACAAGGTCATACAGAAGAAAACCTTGTACGATAGAGAAAGATGACGATGATGCCAACTTTTTCTTGCTCATAACATTTTTCCATCTCTTTTTTCACTGGGGCTGAATGATCCATTAGTATACTCTCTCTGTCTCTCTTCAACTGTAAAGACACGCAAGTTTGTCTCTCTCTCTCTCTCTCTCTCTTTTTTCAGACGTGAACCAAACAGAGAAACGACATTCGAATCTTGATCGTCTCTGGTAGATATCAAAAACTGGGGAAAAAAAATAAAAGAGGAAAGAAGAGAAGAAGAAAATGTATCAAGATAGGCCAACAGTCCGTCCCTATGATGATCCTATGTAGTCCCGTGTACATGCGGAAAAAATATGGAGAAAAGGCAAATGCCGAGCCGCTCTCTCTCTCTCTAGTCCACACAAAAAAAGGTCGAAGAACCCGAAAGAAACCGTAGCCAGTTGCTTAGGAATTCATCTACCTGCCGTTCTATGTGTCGTCCCTTATATTTTTCTTGCTGCTTGGGAGACTATCAGAAAACGATGCAATAATTATAAAAAAGAATATATAAGAGGGAATAGAAAAAAAAAAGGTTGTTGGCGCAGTTGTAATCTAACGGAGCCAGCAGGTACACACACTGGACGTTTTTCGCCAACGGGGCCTCACCTTTTTTTTTTTTTACCTTATACCGACTCGAGCAAGAGACGTTATGCGGGGATAATCTATCCGCAGGCTGAGTGGGGGTCCACAAAAATATTTCTTCTTACCTCGACTCTTGAATGAGCAAACTCTTGTCTAGATAGAGTTCGAGAAATGCATATAAGGCCTATATAAGCCAACGTTAAATATGATAATAACGAAAACGAGTAGATGGGGGTCTCTCATTTCTATTCACAATCCAATGTGCTGGACCTCTACAAAATATACTGAACCGTATAGTATAGAGCCTCCTCCTCCTCCCACACTCGTTTCGGGAACGTAGAGAAGAAACCAGTATTACTTCTATACTACATCATGCAGTATATACGTATGGGATATGTAAGAGTTCTTCGTGTATAGTAGAACAGACTAATTGTATTGGGTGAGTAGGAGGGGGTCATAGAATGTAGCCTCGAGCTGCTAGGCCTCTGCAATCGCTCACATCCATCATCGTCAAGAGAGAGAGACCCCCTCTCTCTCTGTCTCTCCCGGCGTATTCTTCAACTTCTTTTTTTTTTCGCTCCTGTTTTGTGTGACGGAGAGTAGCTACTACCCATCAGCCTATAGGTTACACAACGTCATCCTATCGACGATGAGGAGACGCGCAAGTCAATTGATAATAATGACCGAAAATTCTAGTCTACCATCACCCTGATTCCTTTATGATTATTTCAAAAGAGTATACTACGGTCCAAGAAATCAGTTTTCAATATAACTCGACGAGTCGTATAAACTAATGTGTACATAGAATTGTATTGAACTAAGAAGAAGAAAAAGAGGAAACCACTGGAGAATCCATGCGGAAGGGAAGGAAGTTTGAAGCCGAGCCCTTCCGTCGACAAAATACTTTTTTTTTTTTTTCGGGGGAAAAAGAAGAAGAAACAAAAAAAAAATATAGAAGGGAAACGTGCCGCAACTTCCGGATGTCGTTCAGCTTCTTCTGCTCAACATCTTTCCAGTACTGTCCAATAATCATCTTTTTTTTTTTGGGGGCTGGCGAGTGGGAGGAAACGCTGAAAGATGTGTTAGGCTAGGTCTTCTTTTGCCTTACATTTATGTAAGTAGATGACGCGTGTCACATACACAAAACCCAGTCCCAACATATCAATAATAAAAAAAAGTGAATCATTTTTCCCCTTTAAACTTGATGTGATCTGATCATATATCAACCGAAATTCGATCACAATGTTTTATTAGATTGAAACGTTGAAAATGCGCATGCGCTAAACAGCAATATCATCAAGCCAAAGAAATTCAACACACTAACCGATGACGGCCATCCCCGGGAAACCCCTTTGGACACGCGCCAACCACACCCACACATCCCCTGACAGATCAACACACAAGAGCCAATACACACAACCCGACCCTGGGCCGCCGACACACAAAGAGAATCTCCCCTTTTTTTTTACTCCTTTTTGTGTGTGTGTGTGTGTGTGGTCAAACCCCCCAATGAGCCTTAAAAGGTCCAACCCTTTTTTTTTTTTGCAGGGTAGGCTGTCAACCACCCCTTACAACATAGAGGACACACAAAAAAAAAGGGGTGTCGAAAAAGGGAACGATTATCGCACCACGACGCATGCTCCTCTGGGTGTTGATTGGTTTATCAGAGGAATCAATGAACAAGGGGGGAGAAATTCAGGATAAAAAAATGACGTCAAATTGTAAATGAAATGACAAACAAGTTGAAGCCTAAACCGAAAATTGATGATGGATCGAGGTAGGAGGAGATATAATGTCAAATTTCATTGAATTTGTTTGTTCAGTTGCAATAAAGATCGGCGGTTACGTTTTTGTGAAAGAAGAAAATACTCGAATCTTTTGTGCAACCACCATCCATCATTAAGTATAGAAATTGAGATCGGTCACTGACCAAATGATAAGGATTTTTTTTTTTACTGACTGACTGACTACTTTTTTTTAAAAGAAGAATCTGATGCGATTTTCATTGGACTCGACATGTAACAAGGTGGAAATGAACCAAACAAGAAAGAGAAAAAAAAACTGGTCACTGGACCGTATTTTGATGAAAATTGTTGTCTAATTTTGTTCTATTCAGAAAATGGAATGACCGTTGTTCCTGTTTTTCTGCGCTGGTGACGCAAAAAAGAAAGAGAAAACAGTTTCCTTCTTTTGCCAAAAAATGGCGTTGAGCGTGGGAAATATGACAGAAGAAACTACAAGAAGGAGAAGAAAAAGTAGCCAAACTAGTCTCCCCCCGCCCCCCCCCCCCCCCTTCATCTTGATGGCAGACGCTTACGCGGAGTTGCTCCTGCTGATAGAGAAGCTTCAAATAAGAGAACCCAGCAAGAATACAAAAAGAGAGTCTTTTTCTTCTATATACGACGAGGGCGGAATTCCGGCGACACACGCGCGTTGACCGTTTGCAAAAGACTTGCAACAAGAAGAAGAAGAAAAAGGTTCCCCTTCCTTCTTGTTTCTTCTTGTCATCTCTTGTTTGCCAAAAATGTCTCGAGACAAGAGACTATCCAATTGACGGCGACAGTCTCTCCCCCTGACTGGGTTTTTTTTTTTTTTCGTTCCGCACGTCTTTTCGCCGTCTTTTATGCCATTTATACATGTTACACATACAGAGAGAGAGACAGGAATATAAAACCCCAAGGAACAAGACCTTTTTTCTTTTCGCCAACTGTTGCCAACTTTGATTTATTGGCCTTTAAAACGTTTTGTTCTTTTTGTGGCACTGGAAGAAACCTGGGCTACTTTGTGTGTGTGTGTGTAGAAAAAATCTGTTACCGGAGAAATTCGATCTAGACCGTGATTTTTCAAAAACATAAGAAATACAACTGGGGTCGTATGATGGTGGAGGGGGGACCACCAACGATATAACTGACCCAAAAGAGCGAGAGAGAGAGAGAGTTAAATAGAGTTAGTTCCAAATATATCTCAAGAGTAGTTTTTAAATAGTACACAAAACTAGTGATTCGAATAATAATAAAATCACAAAATCATTGGGTTACACGATCAATCATTTGTGACGGCGATGATGGCGCGCTACTAATAGTTCCGATTCGAATCGAACGAGTCCCCCCCCTTTTTTCTAAATGTGAGCGTCGTCCACAATTCAAAAAATAAAAAGAGGAAAAATATTGTGTGTGCAAGCATTTTTATAGTGCGTCGTCGTCGTATACAATTTCCCCTCTATATTATATTGATCATAATATGTAACGACGACTGGGAAAGAGGAGGAGAAATTTAAAAATTGAAAAAAGAAATGCGACAAAAGGGATGTGGGGTGGAAAAGAGCACAAAGTTTGTCTTCCACTTTGTGTGTAACTGCATCCGAGAGACTACACACAGCAGCTCCTCCTTCTTGTTCTCTATCACATTTTTCAAGGTAGGAAAGTGAAAAGAGAAGGTTGACACACACAAAAGGGAGGGACCCAGTCAAAAAAAAAAGGGGGGAATTCAAATTGAAGAAACACACACACACGACACAACGCGTCCAGTATTATATCTGTGTGTATAGAGACAAACAAGAATAAGGAGAAAGAGTTTTTGTCTTCATGGGAAAAACGAGAAAGAAATAAAAAAAGATTTTTTATTTATTATTACTGGCAAAAGGACGCTCATCCCCTATTGGGCAAAAGGCTTGTCCGTTCTAACCCTCTTTCCATACACGACGAAATAGTACGTGAAAAACGTCCAAGAGAAGGAGGAACCAAGTTACCAGCCCGCAGCAGGACGTTCTTATAATAGACAAACCCGGGCGATCACAATCTCTCCGATTCCCCAATAAAAATTCGATCTCTTTTTCCTATTTCTCTTTTTATCTCTCCCCCCCCCCCTTTTTCCCATGCATATAAAAATTGATCAGGGACAAAAATAAAGACTCGATATGTAGTTTAAGTATATAGTACCGTACATCTACTTTTAAATTATGATCACGAAAATAACGAAATATTTAAAAAAAATAATATCGAGAGGTTTCTTATTGCATCAAAGAAATCTATTTCTCTGATTGTAAAATGTGTCATCTTTTGAGTCGTCATAATGCTGGGACGAACGCCTCCTGTCGTTCCGACAGCTGCTTCTTCTTCTTTAGATTCTCCTTTGAAACTTTCAAGTAGTTTCCTTGTTCCACTCCGGAAGAGAGAAATAATGGCCAGGGACGGCAGAATCATCACGCAATATTTTCGCGCTCAACACACACACACACACACACACACACACATACACAAAATGTCTATAAGAAGAAGAACTCTCGTGTTGCCATCATCCCACTTCCTGTTCTCTCAAAACGAAAGAATAATAATAATAAAAATGTCCCACAGCAATAAGTCCCCCCAAGACAAACAAGAACAAGAAGAGGATTCACCACGTGCTGACTGACTTGGAGTCACAATTGGCATGACGAGGCTATACAGGCGAAAAAGTTGATTTTGATTCTCTTTACAAACATCTACCACTTGTAGAGAGATGTGCACAGGACCACTCGTCAGAGTCTTTTCTCTCTATTCATCCAACAATAAACAGATTCAACTTCTTCTTCACGACAATAACAATGCGCAATGCATCTGCGAAAACTCTTGATAAAATATTTTTTCTAAAATTGGAAGGGGGGCTCTCAAGTTGACGCATCAGAGACCGGACTCGACTTCTGTGATTTCTGTCCGTTGGTTTCCCCTCCCCCCCCCTTCCTTGCACGCCAACTGCATGTCAATAATAGAAACTATTTTTTTTCTCTCTTTTTCTTTCGTCCTCTCCACTCAATAATGCATTATACGTCTGTGCCCCGTATATATATATATTTATTTATCAGAGAGAAAGAGATATGAAATGCACAGGGGGGGTGAGTATATATATCGAATCAAAGTCTACTACTACTCTATGCAATACATCTCTATTTTTAAAATAGAGTAGCATAGTATCATCATCTATAAATAAAGGGAAACGTATAGAAAAAAAAAAGAATCGAAAAATGGAAGAAGAAGAAGAAGAAGATGATGTGTCGAAATGCGCAGAACCAATTCTGATTCGATTGAATTGTTTGTCTGTCTTGTCTATATCCGTAATAGGGTGCGCTCTATTTTTGAAAATAAGACACGTAGTACACACAAGACCGTGGACAACTGCTGGTGGAATGTTTGCCATCGAAATCCGTTGAACCGTTTGCCGGAAATAATCCGCAAAGAGCGCGACAGCAGCTAAAAGGAACTCGCTGCTGCTGCTCCTCCTGCTTCTGGCTAAAGTTGTGTGTATCGAATTCAATTTCAAACAACAAAAAAGGGAACTCTATATACATGACTGGAAAATATTATTCTATTTCTTTTTCAAGGGTAGGAAGGGAGGCCGGCTAAAAGATGATTGACCATTTGAACGGCCAACCTTTTTTGGGTGCAAAAATGTTGAAACGTTATTCAACTACTCAACGGCCATCTGCTACACAGAAAAAGGATATTACTATATGATAGATCTCCAATGCGTATACGAGTATGTTACACATATATGTGTCGATTATTGACGCAATCGCCGTCACAGAGACTCTGGGTATTTTTTCTTTCCTTTCCCTTTTCTTCTTGTTTATCGATCAATCCTGGAAAAAACTGAGGGAGGGGGGAGGGACTGCATTGGTCTTTGGGGCATTGAATAGGCTTCGTTACGTGAGTAACTACACAATTTCTCTCTCTCTCTTTCTCCTCTTTTTTTTCCTATTTCCCGATTGAATTTGGCGCTGGCGCCGCAAACCATCACGCACCGAAAACATTTCTCATCATGCCATCAAAGATATTTTAAAAGATTCATTCAAAAAAGAAAACAAAAACGATTTTGTGTTGCCATGACAACCAAACCATTTTTTGTTTTGTTTTGTTTTTTTTTGACGGGGGAATTGGAACAACAACAGGTGGATGGTGGTGGACCCGTCCCGTCAAAGAGTTGCGGTGGGTGTGTTCTCGTGAAAAAAGGGGAGGAACCAAGTGGGACCAATAGGAAAATCGGAAATACCCCTTTCCCTCTAGACGACCAACTAAAAAAAAGGGGAAAAAAAGGGGTTTCCCAAACTTCCTCTTTTTTTTTTATTTCCTTTCTGTTTTTTTTTTCGTGCCCTCCCTACAACATGAAAGGCACAACAGATGCTCCTATATAGAGACCACCCTCATAACCCTCCCAATCCCACCCTGTAAAGAAAAATAGTTACTATGTTGATGTGTTTTTTCTTCTATTTTTAGGAGGCGCAAAGAACCAATCGGTGAAACCGTTAGAGTCCTATTGGTTCCAGATCAAAAAATGAAAAAAAAAAAAAAAATGTTGAAATAAGAGATCCCCCCTTTCGACTACCCTTGCCATATAGTAGAGAGAAGTAATACAAGACTTTGGGGTAGTAGCGTCGCCAGCATTATGATTGCTTTTTAGAAGCTATTGACGCAAGTGTTGGCTCGTTCACAATAGTCGCAGACCCACAGAGACAGAGAGAGAGAGAGAGAGAAACAAAATCTATAGAAACACATTTACTGGGTGTATTGCTGAGCCTATCGACTGTGCAACAGCAGCAGACACGGAAAACGAGAGACCTGAATAATAATAATAACAACAACCTAAAAAAGAAGTAAAAGAAGAAATAGGAAATACTCTACTAGACGGCGGCGTCACCCCTCTTGACCAGCATTATGTACATTATATCAGGGTGCCCCAAACGAAAGAGAAAAAAAAAAAAAAAAAACCCATGGCCCCCACATGAAACAGCCGGGTCCACAGATAGAGAGACACACGACACATAAGAAAATAAGAAAAGAGACCAACACAAGAAATTTTTTTTCGTTTTCTATACTCCCCTCTCGACTGTGTGGGTCGCAGAGTCACATAAGCTTTTCTACTATTTGCGTCTCTACTCGGGCAATTGCGTCCAATGCAGGGGGGGATATATAGATTTGAACACAACAACACACAAGAGAGAGAGAGAGAGAGACGTTACGTGTTATCAGGTCCCCCCCCCCCCCTCTTCTAGTATTAGAGAGAGAAAGAGCCAAAAAGCATTAAATACAATATATATATGTATCGATCCTCACAGCTTCCAAAAATAGGATAAAAACCAAAAAGGAAGAAATAAAAAAAAATTGTGCTGGCTGTTACTTTTCGGCTCGTCACCTTCTTTTTTTTTTTTTGGCTCGGCTTTTGTGTTCCTTCCTTCCGTGTGTGTGTGGTGCTACCAACTTTTTTTTTTGTTGATCCTCTTTTGTTTGTTGAATGGATCGAAAGAGAGAGAAATACAACTCCATGACGATTGTCACATTTGTACAATTCTGTTTTTGTTACACAATTCTACCCATTTTTTTTTTTTCTTTCGCTTCTTCTTCTTAGGGGAGGAGGTAAAAGATTTTTTTTTTCGTTGGTGGGTTGGAGGGCGTCTCTTGTAAATGCAAGTAGACGTAGACCATCATCAAAGGGCGTCATCTGCGGCTACCAACTGGCACGTACAATTTATTTCATTCCGGTCCAATCACAAACAGTTAGAAACCATTTGATTTTTTTTTTTGATATTTCTAACGATGATGACACAATAGCTTTAACGCATTCGTTCGTTCGCAGAAGAAAAGAAACACCCGGTGTACGACACGGAAGGCCTCTGCAGCAGGCGACCGACACACAAGACATTAATTCACACATATAAAAATATATATATAACTGTGAATGCAATAATAGAAACCATTCCTAGCAAATAAATAAATAACAAAAAAATAGGAAGCATTTCCTAGTCCGTTTTTTTTTTGTTTCCCTATAGAAATCTCGAGAGAGTAAAAAAAAAAACTGTGTGTGTGAATACATTTATATTTTTTTTGCTTCAAAATGTGTCGATGGGGAGGGCGTCGACGAATGGGAATTGAGCGTCGCTCGCCGTCGATAATCGTCGGCACGAGTTTCTGTTTTTTGTGGGCTCCCCTCCTACGACACGATTGGCTGTTTCTCTCTGATATTTTTTTCATTTTTTGTGTGTGTTCCTTTTCTTATCCATCGGGGGGGATGGAACAGATACATAATGTCGATTCCACATTATGTGTGAGCGATCAAAAGACTCGCCGCTATAAATCACGGCAACGCGTGTCTTGTGTAGCAGCTACAAAAAACAACAGCACGCGCATATCAGTTCCCCCCTCTCGAGAAGGAAATATAAAAAAAACGGACAAAATGGCCACCGACACGCATCATCCTGGCAACATTATACATAACATCTCTAATTCTCTAGTCTGATTGAAAAAAGAATTCAAAACATTTCGCACTTACGGTGAATGTTGTTGTTGTTGTTCGTTGGGGTTGTTTGGCAGAGTTGATTTTATAGCGGACAGAGACGGCGAAAATAGAGAATCTTCTCTTCTGTTGCTGCTGCTGCTGGGCAAAGTGCGGAACGTGGGAAATTTGGCAATGACCTGAAAGCGCAATAAAAATAAATTTACAATTACAATTGGAGAAAACTTGCAATAGACTTTTTACTTGTCAGCCTCTTTTTTCTTGTTCGAAGGAAAGGGTCACACAGGCAAAAAAAAAAAAGTACAGTTAGATATTCTATGGGTATATGACATTCCCTGTATAGTTGAAAATAAACACGCCATATAAAATACAAAACGGTTCTACAACCCATGTGTACTGTACTGTTACTTTTACTATCGGCCAAACAAATAATAAGAAGACGAGCAACAAACAAAATTGAGGGTATCGCATTTGCTGGCCAAAATTGGGCCAAAGTCACTGTAAAAATCTAACCCAATCCTGCATCCTGGGCGCATGAATAACGGACTCTATTTTCATCAATTGATGCCAAACAGCGAGCGGCAAGGGTTGAATCCGCCATGGTTAAAAAATTAAAGCGATAAGCACTTACTCTTTTTTGCTTGTTCCGATGTACGTCGTCGCTAATTTGAACCAAACAACAAAACTTGTCTGACAAGGATTTTGTTTTAATTAAAAGAAGAGAAACACCGCTGCACCACTGTTTAAGGACCTTTCACGGTCAGGCACCGCTAAACGGCGGTCAATTCAACTTCCAATTCCTGTCTCGATCAACGTCTTTAAAAAACAAAAAAAAAACAGGAATAACTTTTAAAGATCCTACGAACAGATGTGACCAAACACACTGGAGAGTAAGCGCAATATTAGACGAATGTTGTGCACATTGGACACTCACAAAACGACTGACACTCGACTCGACTGTAACACACAGACTATAAGAGACAAACAGCATTGGATTCGCCCTTTTAAAAATGATTACGACGATTGTAGCCGAAAAATGTTTTTGCGCCTATACAAGACAAACACAGTTTGACCAATGCGAAAGAGGTGTGGCCGTCTCTCTCATTCGTCCATTCGTCAATTCAAAGGTTTCTCTCTTGTCTAGTTATTGCGATTGTTGTGTATGTACAGTATGTGTGTGATCGTAGACTTGGAAAAGAGCCGATTGCGAAAAAATGTGCGCATCTTGTCTGAGTAGGAGCTCGCAATGACCCCGTGTTTGATAACCGTCTCAACGGTTTTTCGCATTTTCGGAAGGGGAGAGAAATGAAGAGAAGAATGAAAAATAAAGAAGGCGGAATATAAGGAAAGAGCCGTCGGAATGACGCGGCGGCCAAAGGGAAGGGACGACGACCAGGGCGACACCATTGAAGAAAGAGAATAGGGTCATCTACTACTATACTATACTATACGAGATGCAGGAGCAGCAACATTTTCTGCCGCGAATCTATAGAATTTCTACTCTCAATCGCCCCAAAAGAGCGGGGTGGTCAATGATGTCACACATCAGAGTGAACACCAGCAATGCCAAGGTGAGACATATAGACGGTGCGGAACTTGTCCAGTCATTTTTCGGAAATCTATCCAGGGGGATTCCATGGGCAGCAGCCCATTCAAAAAAGAACCTTTCAAAACAAACTTTTCTCTCTCTCTCTCTCCTTTTTAAAGGCTGACGTGGTTTTTACTATATAAAAGGGGCACGGAATCAATCCCCCAGAAAACTATTTAAGTTTTTGGCAGTGCCAATACGTCGGCGTTGTGGCCCATAAGAAGATTCCTTCTCTTCCTAACAACACACAAAAGAGTTGTAACTATAGTAAATAGTCAAAGATTCCCCGGCATTTGTTCTTTCTATTAGAAATAATCAAACAAGACGAAGAAGAAGAACTTTAAATTCCTTCCGGCGCTGTTTGACCTAGAAAATATAAAGGACCACAAGAAAAACCTTTTTTCCTTTTTCTGGCTTATATAAGAGAGAAAAGACAGTTGCGAATCCACCTAACCCCTACGGGAGGGGGTTCAAATAGAGAGGCTACACTACGTAGAATAGAAGTAAAAGTAGTTGAGAAGGACACCGACACGTCTCTACATAATATACGAAGTACACAACAGTTGGCGAAGGGCGAAAAAAAGGTCCTCTCTCTCTCTCTCTCCCCACTATCTAGAGCCAAAACTATGGGCATACGTAACACAATATGCGGGGCCGTCGAGGCCGAACGGACCTGGCATAACTCTCCCGTCGACAAACTTGTTGTATGTAACAAGATGCCTCCTCTCTCTCTCTCTCTCCTGCTGTCTAATACATACATACACACAGCACATCAAAGAGTACCCTCCAGTTTAGTTTCTTTCTCTCTGTCCAGGGTTAGAATGGCTATTGCGAAAACTTTGTAACGGTAATCCGAGATGCCTTTCCTCTTCTTCTTTTTTTTTGTGCCATCTTGACGCTATTTGGCGAACTCTGTGCATACACAATAAATACAGACACTTGCTCACCAACGTCCATCAGTTTTTCCCAGGCTCTCTCCCTCCTTCTTCTCTTTGCCCATCTTCCAACGGCCGAAAAACACTTTTCTAACCCTCCCAACTGTCGGTGACACAAGAGTCTAACTTTCCTATCGGTCTCCCCTTTTTTTTTCCTATTAAAAATACAAGTTTTTGGGTGTCATCATCATCAATAGCCGTGACGTAACGACGTTTGGCCCTGCATTTGCAACAGCAACAACAACACATGGCAAACGCCATGAAGTTAAATTGGAAAAAAAAGAAGAAGGGGCAGATGATTTTGGCAAAAATGAACGAAGGGGTTCATTCTTCTTCGCTCGTCTTGATGGTGTTTTTTTTTTTCTCTTCTTCTCTCTATACACACACACACACGCCATCCTGAAAAGACAAAACAAGTAGCCAACAGAGGGAGAGAGAGAAGGGGCTACATGTTATTGCAAATGGCTTTTAAATGGGTCAAAAGCTTTGTTGATGCGGGGCTTGAGACGTTCTCCCCTCTACTTCTCGGACCCATTTTGTGCGAAAAAATAAAAGAGAAGAAAACATAAAGACAAGAGAGAGAGAGAGAGAGAAAAAAGAGGCTCCCATTCTGACTGACTGTTTTCGCATCAATATAATAATATAAATATACGCAGCCCTTTTCTCTTCTTCTTCTTCCTATTTCCTGCGCGCTTGTATGTATATATATAATAACTTTTCTTTCTCTTATATATATTTTTTTTGCCCTTTTTTTCTTTGCTGGTTGCCTCGGACGGAGGGGGAAGGAAAAAGGCACTTGCACCATTTGTGTTGTTGTTGACTCGACTGGGCAGCATGAAACATTGGGGTCATTTGTTATATAGCTTCGCCTGTCGATGAGACAATTTGGGAGCCCCGTTTCTTTTCTTTTTTTTTTTCAACAACAACAACATCAAGGAAGAAGAAGAAGAAGAACAAGAATTAAGGAAAGTTTCATTTACGGCAGCAGCAGCAGTCGGAAGACGTGTAGAGATCCCCCGTCGTGTTTTAACGCCCGATGAATTTGCACAAAAATTAAGACGAAAAAATAAGAAAAAGGCGAGAAATAAAAGAAGGGTGTCAAATAGAATGCCGAAACTAATTCTCGTCTTTAAAAAAAAAAAAAAAGAAAAGATATTTAATAGGCCTAAAACGCATCATCTTGCAAAAAATGAGTCGAGCCAAAGTGTCAAATGATTCGGGTCCTTAAACGTTTTTCATTTGACTATCTTTTTGTTTACGGTCACAGATTTTTAAAAGAGTCATTTGATATCCATCTGTATCTAAATAAATAGCCTATACTTTATACTATATTCCCTATACTATCAAACCGAAAACACGTAACCAAGAAGCCAATCTATTTGGGAAGCCATGATACGTCCTACCATCTAATAGAAAGTTGTGTACGCGAAAAACGAATGAAAACAAAACACATAACGGGGCCAATTTTTTCCCGTCTCACCCGTTTTTGTACACTGTAAAGGAGCAGAGCAGAGAGAGAGGGGGGGGGGGGGGGGAAATATGTGACAAACAAGTAAGGTAAGGCTTCTATAGTCCTAATAAATAGCCCCTAATGAATGACACAGAAAAAGAAAAAAGAAAATAAGGTCTACTATACAGGCCCCATAACGTAGGCTGTACAGAGAGACGTATGACGAGCTGTGTCGGGACTGAAATCAGATATACAGGAAGAAAGGGCTTCTTCTTCTTTTTCTCCCAACATTTTCAATGCCCGTAATAATAATAATAATAAAAGTTAAAGCTTGAATGGGTCAAATGCACACACACACACACAAGATCCATAGGAAGAATTTTGGTGAGGGTCCTCTTGTCTCTATCCCATCGACAGGTTATTGTGTTTGTGCGAAAAAAAGAGAAAGAGGTTATACTCCCTACAGGACGGAAGTGGACGCTTGTCTCCTCTTCTTCTTTGCAGCCAAAAACGATGAGCATAACAAGTCAATAAAAATAATAAAAGGTTAGAAAGATTCTGTTCCCCCTCTGCTGTTAAAATAATAATAAGAAAGAAGAAGCAAGTGCAAGTCTAGATGCGCAAGTGCAGCACTGGCGAAACGAGAAAAAGGACCAGAGAGAGAGAGAGAGAGAGTCATCAAGTTGAAAAAAAAAAGGAGACACATAATCATAAAAAAAAAGAGGCCGGTTAAGTCGTCGTCGTCTTCTATTGCAAAAAGGATTTTTCGCTAAAAAGGAGCAAAAAGAGGGGCACGGGCAATTTAAAAAAGATGCCGCGCGCGACCTTTTTCTGCACAAGTTCCAGCCAAAAACGAAAGACAATTTTTTATTTGGAAGGGACACAGTCAAATAATAAAAATATCAGGTGGGCCAAAAAAAGAAACGTGTCCCTTTTTTTTCCTTCTTTAGCGGCACAGCGAAAACCTTTTCAACGAGATAGGCGAAAAAATAAAGCTAACAGAATAATATAAAAAGGGCTCGGTTCTTCAGACAGACACAATCTAATATGATTTCTTCTCCTATCTGCCAAAAAGGAGGAAGAATAACCAAAGTCTCCCCCTGAAAAAAAAAAAGAAATTCGAGGGGAGAGAAAACTGTGTACAGTTAGTTGCTCCTGATGACGTGACAGACGAAAATCTTCTTCTAAAATGTTGAGAAGAAAATAACGTATGGGCCGAGCCAGAACCACACACACAAAACTGATGTTTATCTGCGGCCCTTATTTTTACCCTTGTATTTATATATTCTCATCCTTCTTTTCTTTCTTTTTTCCCTTCGACTGTGTGGCAAAACAACATCCCCTACGATGATGATGACGCAACCGACCCATCAAGAAGAAAGAAGAAAATGATGATATGCATCACAAGAAGAAGAAAGTTATAGATGAGAGAGCCCCACTCTGAAGTTGGTGGGGGGAAATAGACGATGGATTGTTGCGCATATTTTTGCCTCTCGCTCGATGTAAAAGAGAAAAATGAAGGCGGCAGTTATCGGGGAGAGAGAGAAATTTTGTTTACTCCAAAAGTGAAGAAGAATCGCGGGAAGAGGGAGGCGCTGAAAGAGAAAGCCAAAAAGTATATACAGGGCCTCTTTCTGTTGCTCCTGCTGCATTTTCGTGTGTTGAATAACAACACGCACAATTTGACGGAGGAGGGCAAAAAGGAGGAAAAAGTAGAAGAAAAAGGGGGCGCGCTATAGAAGTGTACAACATTCCCTTTGGCGAAAAACGTTCATAGATTCCAATGCCCTTTTTCTCTCCCTCCCTTACATTCGTTTTTCAACTTGTACAGACTCTCCCGTACATAGTTGTGTGTGTGTGTGTGTCTTGTAAAAATGGACGGGCAGCAAACCGCTTTTGGCCGGCACGCAGTCAGGGAAAGATTCAACGTTCCATTCTATCCCTCCCTTCCTTACACGAGCGTACCGATACGTTGGTTTGTTTGTGACCTACATTTTGTTTTCCCTTCGACTGTTGCGCCAAAAACTCGGAAGACGTACGTAGGGAAAATTCGAAAAAAATAAAGGGCGGCGAACGCAACTTTTTTTTTC
The DNA here is from genome assembly GCA_030770115.1 of Daphnia galeata. NCBI lineage: Eukaryota > Metazoa > Arthropoda > Branchiopoda > Diplostraca > Daphniidae > Daphnia > Daphnia galeata. The sequence goes on from CM061117.1 coordinate 8,790,613, forward strand.
GGGGGGGTTGCGGTGAATGTGTGCGGGTTTCTCTCACACACGTGTCAAGTTCACCCAACTCCTCGTTACACCACCCACTGCGGGAGAAAAAAAAAGACGCAACTACACCCTTCTCCTCTCCCACTAGGCCACTATGTCTATTTCACTTCCTCACGACACACAAACAAAAACTTACCCTTGAAACGATCGACCAGCCAAACCAAACTCGAAATAACTTTCGAGTAAACCGCAAGTTTATGTACAAAAGAAATGATTCATCGATTTCAAAAAGACAATGCGGAGCTATATAGTCATAATGACGCGGCGGAAAAACGAATGACAAACTAAGATAAAAACAAATAAAAATATATGAAACAAGGGACAAAAACCTTGAACCCGAACAATTGAAAGGTGCACAGTGAGCACACAAGGAGTTGCACAACTCCAGGATCCGGTACGAAATCGAAAAAAAAACACAAAAATTAAGAAATAAAGAGATAAATTTGATTTTGATGGGGTCCACATCGCTATTTCATCGTGTTATGAAAAATGGACTTTGTAATCACTGGACGATTACAAAGTCCAACTACTAACGAAAGGAATGAATCAAAAGATTGAACAATAAATGAATTTCTCGTTCAATTGGGGAAAAAAACCGAAATCCACAAAACTCTTGATCAAACAAGAAACAGTCGAATGCAACAAAATAGCTCGAAATAGACAATTTTAGGTAAATAACCGTTTCAAAAAAAAAATTTACACAATTTCTAAAGGTTCAATAGTGTCCAGATAAGAAAAACAGGAGGCCTAACGTCAATCACGAAAAACTAAAAAAAAAAAATGAATTTGACAATGATTTTTTTCCCATCAATGAAAAATATCATTTTTTTAAGAGTAAAAAAAAAACAGAGATGTGTGTGACGTCACATTGAAAGAGCCGGGAATCCTGAATGGGGGAATCCCTCTCGTGTTTTTTTTTTTTCTTTTTTCATCTTTCTTTCTTTTCTATTTTCCTCCCATTCTGTTTTTTTTATATTCTGTTTTTTTTCTATTTATATGCCCCTCTTAAAAAAAGAAGAAAAAAACCAAATGAAAGGGGAGAGGACCACTCTGTTATGTATTACATCACACACAAAAAAAACGAAACGCTCTCCTGTCGAGTCAAAAGGAGCCGAGGGGAACACACACAGAGAGAGAGAGAGAGAAAAAAATGTAAAAAAAAACACGCACGCGCTCCCGTTTTCTATACAACACACGTGCTCTATTCGATAACACACACACGCTCGAGTATTTTTTATTTTTTCTTCTTCTTCTTCTTCTTCCTGTTGTGTGTTTGTGTTGACTGAGTGGTTATACCGCACACAAAACAGAGGGAGGAGTCTGCTTCTATTTATAACACCTTTTTTTTTCTATTCCGAGTTTCACCTTCAACAACAACATCGACGAGGCATATAATTACACAAGGTCGACGGCGGAGCGGCTCAACAGATAATTGACGTATACGACAGTGTGTTAATGAGTAAAAACACGTTGTGAAACGTTTTCTTTTGTTTTTAAAAGAGAGAGAGAAAAAAGGCAATTAACCAACACACGATCTGTGTGTATCGATTTTCAATCGCTGATGAAGAGGCGGAGACCAGTCACCCATGAGATTTACGACTTTTATATTAGAAGAAAACTCTAAAAACCAAATACACAGAGCCCCCCTGCTCCTTATTATGTTTTGCCAATGATTGAATTACACCCGAGTCGCGATACCAAGCTGCTGTGTTACCGCTGCTGTTGTTTTTTTTTTTTAGATTTTAGTTTAGTTTTAGTTTATTTTTACCTTTTGAACTCTGACAGCGGGGGGTTGAAAAGGAAATATAACCAAGTCAGCAGGTCAATGTTTTTTTTTTCTTCTTCTTCTTATTTTTACTGCATTTCCTTCTCTAGTTCCGCCGCCACCCCCACACACACCGCAGTACAAAATGTATCGGCAAAATTTCCTTCAAACTCTGCCCCCCCCCCCCTCTATCGGAAAATTTGTATTTCATTTTATTTTACTGCCAATTTCCAATCGCCCTTGATTTTTTCGTGGACTCACCTCATTTCCTTGCCAGGATTTTTATAGCTTTTTCTTCTTCTTTAACACAATAGCGCCAAAGATTTGCCCTCCTATACCTGAACTCGTTAAATGGAGAGACAAGACGTGAAACGAACGGGTTGAAAAAAAAGGTAACACAAAGGTGTAAAAAAAAGAAGAGCTACAAATGTAGACACATCTCTATAATGTAGTCGTATATACCTTTACTCCTTCTTCTTCTTCCTTTTTTTTATCCTTTGAAATATAGAAGATTCCCAATGAAAGAGGATTGGATTGGAAAACTATCCACAAGAGTTATTACGACACAAAAGGACACGCCCCGGATGACCGTTGATTCTTTTTTTGCGGCGTTTGTTTTAGAGAACCAAGTAATTTAATGCCGTATAGAAAATTAGAAATAATAAGAGCTAAGTATATTATGATGGGGGGCAAAATGCTGCACCAAACTGACCACTGAAAATGACTAGAATGAAACAACGAAAGAAAAAAAAAACGAAATGGATATATTTTGTAACCTAACCCATTACGTGTACCCTGGCGAGACGAGAGGGAGGTGCTAAAGGTCTTAAGTTTGTGTGAAAAATAAAGCGATAAAATAGTTGCACAGTGAAGGGCAACTGATTAAAGTCGAATGTGTCCCATCATCTTCTGCGTGACGTGACGCAACACAAAGCGAAACGATGTACAGTAGAAATAATCCTTTCTTTATCACGTTGCAGCTCAAAACAAACAGCAATGACTCAAAAAAACAGGCGGTTGCATCTTCGTCGCGTGTCATTTGGCCAAAACGGAAAAAGAAAAAACGGTCGAGATTACAGACGAAGATAATTGAAAAAAAGGGGTGGTGGTAACATTGTCGGGTTGTTATCAACGGGAAAACTTACGATAATACCAAATCGGTTGCCATGGCAATTCTTCAAATAGAACATTTTCGGTCAGTTTTACGACAATTTTCAAATCAAACCCTAACGGTAGGTATTTGGCTCCAAAAAAAAATGGAAGATTTTGTTGTCCAACAAACATTCCATTCATCTCGTTTTTCTCTAAAGCAAATAAAACGAGAGCAACGGTCGAAAAGATTTGAACTGAAATCAGACACATAACAAGAGGATTGTTTGAATTGTGCTGCGTACAGTGTGTGTGATGGACATGTCCTTTTCAAGTCTCTCAAAAAGCGAGCCTGGAAAGGAGAAGAAGAAACAACATTTTCATTTCAGTTTTTTCTTCTTCTCTCATTGAAAAATATATCGACAGTAGTTGTGAAGTAAACACAACAACCAGCACATTCCATATGACTCAACATCTGCTCTTGATTCCTTTCTCACAAACAAAACAAAACAAATCCAAAAAATGCCAATATGTTGCGATGAAATTTGACCATTTCATATTTTCGTATCTTTTTAAAAAAAAAAAAAAGAAAAGAGAAATGGATTCCATCCAGTGAAGGAGAAACTATAAATTCAAAAAAAAATCTACCCAATAGCGAAAAAATTGTTGCACAGCTGTGGTTGCATCGATATCTTGGTTCTTCTTTCCTTTTTTAAAAAAAGAAGCCAAAAATCATAGAAGAACGAAGATGAATTGGATTTTCTCTATCCGGAAAGATAAGGAAAAAAAGGTTTTTTGTTACATCAAGCGCAAAATAGAAAAGGTGAAAGAGAAAGACATAGAGAAAAAGGATTGAATTCAAAGTTGGGACCTATACAGAAGACATCAAAGGGCTTGACGGGAACACCCCTGTTGTGCAATACATATATATCAGAGTGGCAAGACTTTAGTTCCAACCCCTTTCACATCTTGGCAACTCCTCCCAAGGTCTTCTGTGCTGTGCAACTCTTTTACCCATGGCCAGGTGAACCAAAAAAAGGAAAGGTAGAAAATAAGAAAAGAAAAGATATACCCTTTTTTACTCGTCCCCAAATACACAAATCTTTTCTTGCTATTGAATGAGTCAATTTATAAAATGAAAAAATCGACTCTTGTTCCTTTTCCTTGGGTTAACCTTTTCAAGAGAACCTAACCTGTGTAATAAGATGAAGAGTGCTGCTGCCTCTTTTATATTACAATCATTCAAATGAGTTATTCCATCTCTCTCTTTGTCGAAAAAGCCAGAAAAGGTATATACGTGGACGTAATGAACGCAGATCAATATCCTCAAATAGCCGAGTCGTCTATATTTCTATTTACCAACCCAATCTAGAGTCAGGTATTGGATATCTGTCGTGTCAGTTTTACGATTCATTTCTGTATAGACAGACATCATATTGCTTGGAATATCCAATGGCATTTGTAATATATTTGTAGCAACTTGATCTTAAAAAGTCAACAACCTGGAAAATAAAAATCCGGAGCTCTCAGCCTACCAACGGTCAACAAAGACATGAAACAATCGAATCGGGGGAACCGCAAGAAATAACAACAACATGAAAACTGTTGAACTCTTGAATCGCCAAAGCTTCAAAAAATTCTTTTCCCCTTTTTATTTATTATTCGTGAAAAGAGTCTTTGATGGCCGTCCCCCCCTTTGCTTTGATATATCATGTCCGCGTACCAGTAACAAATAATAAAAGAACGACGACCAGACGTAACAGCAGCAGCAGCCGGTTAGGTCATCGTTGGGCAGATGTTACAACCACCGTTTCACAAACTCTTTGATGTTCAAGAGTGAGTGAGAGAGTTGTGTCAAAGGAGGGAGGACGATCTATAAAGAGAGAAGTGAAAAAGGAGGAAGCAGAGCAAAAAGGGTCCCAGAAGGTTTTCCAGTATAAAAGGAGACTCAGTACCAAAGGAGTTTCTCGGTATAAAAGAGTTGAAACATTCCGTAAACTGCCGCAATAGAACCCCAAGTCGTAAATCCATCAGGAATTCAACAGCAGCGGCTGCTGGACGCCCGACACCCCTTTTTCTGACCTTTTCCTTCTTCTTCTTGTTATGTAACACACCAGCAACTACATACACGTACGTACGTCAGAACCCACTCCTTTCTTCTTCTTCTATCCCTTTTTAAAAATGAATAGAAAACGAATCTGCTGGGCTATTCAACAAGGGATGATGAACGCAGACAAAACTACGCCAATCCCCTTCTTTCATCCTCTCTCCCTTAACACGATTTAGAGGTTGCATTAGACCGCAACTTGGAAACCGGAACTGTTGGACGTGGTAGTAAGTTATTACATGAGATTCAACCAACTTTGTTTGAGAAAACAAGGAAAATTGATGATGGCCGCCTACGCAATATTACTATCTAAATGTAATAGAGCAGATGAGACTCAAGGTAGACAACTTGCTGTCCATAGATTTCTGAAAATTTTGTTGAGTTGGCCTTATAACGAATGCATGAAGCGTGCGCTTGTATATATATGCCCAGCATCGATGTGTGTGCCTCTATGCATCCGCAAGTGACATCAAACGCAACGTCTGTGCGCCTTTGATGGCCGGGCAGAGTATCCACCCACCAGTTCCGCAACAGTCTCTCTCTATATCTGTATCGATCGTTGCTAAGAGATGGAAAGAAAAGAAAAAAAGCAGGACATTGGTAGGCCTACACGAGAGTTTCCCTTCAACCCCCCCGTTTGATACCATTCACCACCACCACGGCCACCGCCCACGCACTCCACCAACTGTCCCTTTCTCCTTTTTCACTATTTAACAAGCTCAGTGCATCGGTGAGTAGGCCTATACCGGATGAGGATCTCTATCCAACAACAATTTCCTCTCATTTCCCCACTTTATATATTACACGACGAGACTCTCTCTCTCTCTCTCTGTCTCGTTTCTCAATAGGCCTACTATCTAACCTTCTCTTTACTGGCGGCTGCAGCATGAAACGAGTGTGTTCATTCATTATTCAGCAAAGCAGAGCCTAAAGCCTCGTCTCATTGACACAAAACACTGAAAAAAAAACCCCACCCCACCTAACTGTATATTCATTTCATCGACGATTGTAGTACTTTGTACGCAACTAAATATCAGCAGCAGCTGAATAATAACTGTTATATACAGAGTCTGTTTCATATAAACCTTGACATACTTTGATAAAAACTGATGGTCAAACACAAGGAAATCTTTCACGTTTCTTTATCTACAGTTAAAAGTCACGAAAAGCTGATGAAAAATGAAATTATTGAACGTACTTGAACGTATACGCACCTTCTTTTTTTACAAGAATACAGTATAGTTAAGAGAATCTGTGGCACACAACAGAGTTGCCGGTTGAAAACTAGCGGCTTTCAAACCCCCTCATCTCTTGGACAAATACGAACTTTGGAACCCAATAGACACAGACATGAGTGTGAAGGAGGGAGGGGGGATGCAAGAAAGACATCACAAACAAACAAAAAAAATAAAAAAAGATAAGATTGGGAGAGAGAAGGACATTTTCTTCTTCTTCTCTCCCCTCTCTTTCTTTACTCGTGTGTCACCAACAGACCGGAATACAATGATTTAATATTATGATGATATTGTTATAATTATTTGTTTATCTCTTTTTTCCCTCCTAAAATGACTGTGAAGTAACATTTTTCCAAAAAGAATTGATGGTGGTAGTGGCAAATTTAACTGAAAAATATTCATAATATTACGTAGCGGAAAATAAACGGACCGGCGTAGATCCACGTGTCTCTCTCTCTTTAAAAAAGAAAAAAAGAAAAACTTTTACGCGATAAGATAGGAGAACTGTGTGGGCACCCCTCAGCGACGACGGAAGGAGCTGCTCTATAACAGCAGAGGGGGGGAAAAAAAAAGGAGAAAATGTTTGCGCAAGGAGTTGAGAGAGAGAGAAAGCCAGGCCTTAACTCTCCCGCGTTCTTTTTTCTTTCTCTCTCTTCGCTATTTCTGTTTCGTCAAAAACACACACAGGGCATCAGCACCCAAAAAGGCCCAAACCAGTCAAGGCACTCTTTTAAGGTTTCCTTCTAGCTCTCTCCTTTGACTAGGACCCCCTTTTACATTTTCTCCCCCAAAAAGTAGAGCCTAAAATATATACACACAACAACAACAACATAGTACACAGAGAAGATCTTTCTCTTGTCCTTGTGCTATTACAACACAAAAACAGGAACTAAAGAAACCCAAGCGAGCAGAGCAGAGCAGAGCAAGCACATTGATACATTTTCAGTGCTATTTAGAGGTGTCGCTTGTCGGGTCTATTCTTCCCTTTTTTTTTGTTACAAAAGTAACCAGCAATGCAAGTTTGTTGGGTATTGTGAAAAGCAAATACTCGAAACACGAGGGAAGATCTCGGTCGTATCTCAGAGAATAGATAAGAAACACATCTACGAGTATAACGGGAATGATATGTCGACCGATTTTTACTTAAGTTGTTTAAGTCTCTAATACAGTCACAGTGCAAAGATATGTGTATCTCTGATCGACCAAAAAATAAAAAGTAGCCCTACAAAATAAGAGCTCCAGTTGGTATAACCCTAGAAAAAAAAACTGCGCATGGTTGCACTCTGATCCGACTTTAGTTTATAGGGTTTTTTCTTTCTTTCTTTCTGGTAGAACCGGATGGCGCAATCCACCTGGTCGGGGCCAATGCGGTGGTTTCAAATAGAACGACGACCAAATAAGATACACGCAATATACATTGGAATCGGGAAACAAACCCCTTAAACTTGACGATTAGCATAGAGAAGAGAAGATGAGAGAGACAAGAGGGGGAAAAAGAAACTTTCAAAGACTTTGGGAGTGCTGTTACATGAGCTTCTCTAGCTCCGATGATGTAGAATTTTTTCGCCATTTCAACAAGCCAAAAAGAAGGTTAGACTCTTTGAAGCGCAAATATATACAACACGGACGGACGGAGGGAATGTGTAAGGGGAGAATAACAAGTTAAAGAAGAAGAAGACGAAAAGAACGTAGGAGGAATTGTAGACCCCCTTTGCCTTAGCTCTTCTTTTGCGCCTACCACCACCCGTGGTCTCCTTATTTTCCCTTCTTCGTCTTCTTCTTCTACTTTTCTTTATATATTTTTTTTCCATTCGGCCTATGCTGCAACCCTCCTCCCCCCCTTGGTTCCCTTTACGCGCACATTATCGTTACCCACCATCGGACACTGTGGATGTCTGCCGACGCGCTAATTCTACCAAGACATTTTTCAAAAAAAAAGCTGCTGCTGCTGCTGCTGCTGTTAGGAGGGGATCAAGAAGAAGAAGAGAAAAACCTTAGGCGGTTTTTAAGCGCGGACGTTATAAGATTCACTCGAGTGGCGAGCGCTGAGGGATTCGAAAAACAGTTACCCGAAACTTCTTTTCTTTTCAAGATTTATGTACGTTTTTTCGGGTGAGGTAATGAGACGTTGATTAGGGATAAGCTTTTTAACATGGGCAAAAAGCCGGCCTAATGTTACAATCAATCATCAACTTAAAGAAAAAAGAAACTTTTGAAATCATCGCTCGCGTTTGTAGTAGTAGTAAGTAGTGACATTTCAAAATTTCAATTGATGGATGTTTTCACATTAAACGGAAATGTAATGATATTTTTGGCTTACCTGATTCATGTCGACCGCCGGCCGACCGCCATTTCACCAACTTGTCTCAGTTGTTGTTGTTGTTGAAATCACCAGCAGTCGTTAATATTCAACTGCTTCTGAATTTCAAAACCTGCAATTAATAGAAACACATTTCTTCATTATTAAAAAGATAAAATAGTTCACATTAGTCAATTATTACCACAACAGTTGAAATTGTGTCGTTATTTTTTTTTTTTCGTTTCGGGAGTCGCCGATGGATCATCACCGGACGCGTTCAACTGAAATACTGAGTCCTCAGCTCACGTCGCTCGGCGTGCTAGTACATCTACACACACACACACACACGCTAGTGAGAGTATATATAAGTGACGACGACAAAAGTGAAGCAAAAGGGAGGAAAAGAGAAAAACCAGAGGGAGAAAGAGAGAGAGGACGAAATAAGCCGCCACCGACGTCGACGTAACACACACAGAGAGAGCAGAGGGTAATATGTGAAAAAGTAAAATACTTCTGTGTGTGCTGTGCTGTGTGAGTAAAGTAGCCGGTCTTGAGCCTAACAACAATTTCGGTTCGGCCCCCTTTTTCACGATTTTTTTTTTCGGGTGGGGTGTTTGCTTCTTTTTAAAAAGAAAAAAAAAACATATCTATAAGGGGGGGGGGGGGGGGAACCTGGAACAACCGAGTCCTCCTGTCAATCCATAGAAATGTACATATAGACGACGGCATATCTATCTACATAGGTATAGTCTTAAATAGTAGACCTAGCGACGACGTCGTCGTTGTTGTTTATCCCTTATCTTTTCTTCTTCTTCCTCCTCTTCGGTACACAAAAGTCGACAAGTCGTCACAGCAGGTATCGTATACATATAATACAGCCTATAAGGCCGGACATGAACACACCTTAATCTCTCTCTCTCCCCCCCCCCCCCCTCTTTGGATTCTTTCATATATTTTTTTTTTCCGGTGGTGCTGGCGAGTTATTACTACACGTTTACACGATTTTAGAAAAATAGGAAACACGGGTGAAAGTTATAAAAAGGAGAAACAAGTCAATGAACCGAGATGTACAGGAGGCTATCACTCGATATATTTTAATCTCTGACAAGATCAAGAGTAACGTACGATAATAAAGTTTAAACATGTTTTTCATGAACCAAAAGTATCTAGAAAATAACTCTCTGAAAATTGTTGTTTTTCTAAGGGGAAAAAAGGGGGAGTATATGTTACTTCCCACTCGAATGTTAGATACGAAAGCGTAATAACCACCTTTAAGGTTATTTTATATCCATTATTTTCTCTCTTTTTGTTTTCTGCCTTCGGGGCTTTTTTGGCGAAATCTCCCCCCTCCTTTTTCTTCTTCTTCTTGTGTTTCCTCCTTGACGCAAGATTACATATACACATAACACAACAACAGCAACTTCTTGAAGGGGGGGGGGGGGGGGGGGAAAGAAGGGATAGTATAGGGTGAGTTTTTCTTCGGTTAAGGCGCCCGCGCGGTCGCGGGAGGAGGAGATCTACACCCACCGGGGTCGACTTTACCCCCACCCACCCCTTACTTTGGCCTATATATTTTTTCGTTCCTTTATTTTCTGTGTGTGTGTGTAAAAGTCGTCGAACTAACAACAACAAACTTTTTTTTTTCCTTCTAGCCCCTTCCTCTCGAATAGGAGCTGCTGCACGTACGCAATAGGAACAAGCACTAAAGGCAGCTCGCTATCTCTTGGTAAATATCTTTTCATTTTTTGTTTTCTCTTATTATTTTGAGGGAAGACGACGACGACGACGACGGTCATGGACGTTCACATCGCTGATATGTACTCGGCCACACGTCACACACAGAGAAATAACAACAAAACCCACCACCACCCTCCTCCATTGCCCATCGAATATAATAAAAACACTTCCTGTCATTATATCTATAGACAGTCAAACTTGTCGTGGCCAGCAGCAGTACATCCTTCTTATCCCTATTGTTTGGTTTATATTCCAGCCGAGATGTATCGATGAGCAAGTTTGAAATTAGTACAGAATTGTTCGGTGGAGGGGGGGGATAATAAATTGGTTTCTACTCGATTCGAAATCTCTGGGTTGATTTTGACCAATAGAAACAAGGACAACAAATCAGTTGTCAAGTCAAAAGTCGTTGGCGAATTGAGAATTCCATTCGCTTCGACGGAAATCGACATTCAATTTCATCGAGCACGGTCATTGGTCAGAAAATACTCGTCTCTCCTCTCTGTGTCTCTCTCAAGATTGGTGAAAAAGGTATCGTGAGATTGCGTGATGGAGACACAGAGAGTAGTAACCAAGGATTTCTTTTACCTGGTTCCACAGTTAGACGTTCAATTGCAGAGAACAAGGGCGGAGACTAGAGAACCCAACTGACAGATAGATAGATAGCTGAAATCTAACCTTTCATCGTGAACTGGACCGTCCGTTGTTGAATATTTGATACGAGTTGCAGAGTAGGAGGATGATGTCCGAGTAGCCAGTCATTTTTCGTTTTTCCCTCGTTGACTAATACATAGCCAAGGAGTATACAGCCATTACTAGAACGGTACGACAGCAGCAGCAGCAGCAGGATGGCCGACCATGAAATCAATCTTACATGAACGTTTGGTATGTGCATTTTTCAGTCTCAGCTGCTGCTGTTGTCCTCCCGGAAACGAAAGAATTGTCGGTTTTCTTTTTGCTCTCTTTCTCAGATATTCGACTTCTTTTCATTTTAAAGAGAGAGAGAGAGTTACAAGATGAAAGCAGCACGAGGCACACGCACGAAGAATGAACGCGCAGACACACACTCAAATGGGGTAAATACACCAGTGACTCTTGGGACGATACACTATCTGGACAATGAAATATTCAAAGTGGCACTCTCAAAGTTAATGTCAATCGACTGATTCGATTTGTTGACTCATCTGCTGTTCACTGTAGCCACTAAAGCGATGTAATTTAACATGAATTCACTTAATTGTTATAGCTGCTGGAAGAAACTGCGTGCACGTGGTCCTCTCACCAGCATTGGCAATCGTTTCATTAGCCATTGCAATCACAGGTATTTCAGAAAACATTTTTTTCTTTTATACAACACTAAGTGTTAAACAGTTAGCCTGTTATGAATTAGAGAAGGATTTTACTACAACAATCAATTAACTTTTGCAATCAACCGTTCAACTCATTATGACTTTGACTTCACCCTTTGACGTGCCTTTGGATAATAGATTTAAATAGCGTGCAAGACATCTAGCGGTGAAATAACAAACTCGATGAAAAACTAACGATTCAAACGAAATTCAGTTTTCATATAAAATGCGAGTCTAGCGGTCTACAATAAATAATAAAATGCAAAACAAAACCAGTTATTATCTTATGACATAGCGGTTTTTTTTCAAGGGGTGGCCCTTTCGTGTTTTTCGACCATGATTCCGCCACAAACGTAATGACTTGAACCTTTTTACAACCTCACAGAACCCCTATAGCTGATATGTCGGGGCGAAAATCCTTTTCGCGACTAGTTGTCGTTTTACTGGCTATAAAACTAGGGGAAAAAAATTGAGCATCCAAGTGGCCAAAACCTCCCCGAAACAAAGAAAACGTCAGAGGGAAGAGTTGAAAAAAAAAGAGTCATTTGCAATCATGCAGGCGGAGGAGGCTCAATTACGATCAACAAAAATAACTGGATATGTCATAAACGAGACAGCCGTTTTCGGGTTTTGTTTGGATTGGCAATCTTCTTGTTGGGGGCATCATATAGTTTTGTACACATCGAGAGAGAGGCAGGACGACGACCTTGAGAATAGTATAACATGTGTAATTGAATGCTTCCGCGTACTTGCTTATTAACCGTTGCTACGACGAAATAATACCTGGCTGACTTTTTTGTTTTGTATGTCTCGCCCCTTCTTCTTCTTCTCTCTACGTTGTTGAGCAATTACAAACTGCACATCGTCCGGCTGTCGTGTCCCCCCCCCCCTCAGCGTTTGCAGGTCGGCGGGTGGTGTGTGGGAGAGAGCGGCGAAAAGAAGCCAAGAGGAACGCGCAGTATACAGGCGAATAGGAGTGGACTTGTCATTGAAATCAACAAAGTCAAGTTCATCTCATCGTCTACCTGAGGTTAAGGAAACAGCACAAAAGACCCGACTGACGAGCCTTTGGTGCTGCTACATCTTCTCTCTACCAGAAAGAAAAAAAAAACCATTTTACCTGTTTGAACCCCTCAACGGCCCTCAACTTCAGCACCCCCCTCCTACCAGCCTCTTTCGGCGGGCGGTCGGAATTGTTTTTTTGATTTTTTCGCAACGAGACAGGAGGAGCGCATCTTCTTCTTCATCCCCAACTCACTTCAGCAGCTCATCCCCCATGATGCTCAGCCGAACGTCACAGAAGCGGTAATTACGTCTGGTATGTTGTGGAAGACAAGAGAGCGATCGCAGAAAAATCTAAGCGACCAGCAGGACAGACGCCAATCGTCTCCCGCTTGACTAGATGACCAGAATCTAAAGCCTAGCAAATAAATTAGAAGTATAGGTAGGTAACTCGTATTTAAACTGTGCTCAACGGATAGAATAAGCGAGAAAGAAACAATTATGTATTCAGCAGATCATTAGACGTCAACAAGAAGGGATAGAGGATAGAGACACATTTTCAGAGTATTCTTTTTCATTTTGAGATGTGAAAAAAGAATCTGAAAGAAATTAAATCTATTAAAGATATTTATAGTTTTCACGGATTCTGACTGATACAACAAACGAGGATCCCGCATCAAGGAAGAAGGGAGCAAGTATTACGATCGATGTATCACAAAACTCGTTAGGTTTCTTTAAAAAGGCGATTGTAACATAATAACATACACAACGAAATTCTGAGCGCGGGATTTTTGTCATGAAAAATGGTAGAAAACAAAATACGGCTCTCAACGTTTAGAGAGATACTTGTCTGACGAGAGAACAAACAAAATATTACACATTTGGTTTGTTATTTTTCCTAAAGGATAAATGACTTATTTAAAAAATCTTGAGGTAAGCATTGCGACTAAACGGGTCACGAATACTCGACGGTCCAAAAACGGTAAAAAAAAACTAAATAGTTTGAAAAGATTCTAGATACTTTCATAGTTTTTTAGGCTTCTTCTTCTTCGACGTTATCGTCTTCAGCGATATGAATGTCGACGAGCAAATTCTGACGGCTGCCATCAGGCACCGGTGTCGAGGTACGTTGAAGTTCAGGTAGCAGTTGATTAGACGTTGCAGTCAAACTGTTGGCTTCTTCTGAAATCATTGACAGAGAAGGATTTCTGACCATTGCTGATAATTGGCCCGACGAACTGACGCGTTGACGGGATCGCCAATAATCACGTGGGTTATTCCATCCTTGAGCAGACGGACGAGGAGCTGGTGGTAGAATGTGTCCATGCCCAGGAATGTAAAGCGTAGGCATCACACGGCCATTGAAAAAATGCCGTGCAGAGAACTCTGAATTTTCAGAGTTGGTAGAACCGCTGTTATTCCGACTGCGAGGAGAACTTCCTAAACCTAAAATATGTGCATTGTCATCGAAGACGTAACTGCGAAGAACTCGATAGGGCGAGCCGACCGAATGGCCACCGCATGCACCAGATAAACTCTGCAAGAGAAAAAAAATAATCATTCATTTGATTTCAGACGAAATGCAAATAAACACAGACCCCACTGTGACTTGTTGCCAAGATCTCTGAATAGGATATTCCGGTAGGAAGTGGCTCGAGAACGGCTAGCAATGACCATATTGGCAAACAAAACTTGAAAATCATAAACATAAAGAAGACTGGCGAGTAAATCAGTTGAGTGTCGGCGAATATTCCACTGCAGCCAACAATTTCATCCCCCACTACAAAGGAAAAATTTACAGGATAACGTTAATGCAAACCATTTTGACAACAAACCAACTTACCTATTTTGATTGTAACATCATAAACAAGACCAGTTATTGCAGAAACTTCAAAAGCAAATATGACTGCCCAAAGATTTCTTTTCTGTGTTTTCTTGACACATTCCAAGGTGGAAACCTCATTTATTTTTCGAGTAATGTAGAATCCTGCTATCAAAAAAAGCTGAACACCCAAAAAATCTGCTGCTGAGAGCATCACCCAGTATGGCTCTACGATAACAATTTGAAAAGTCAATATAAAATGTCTATATGTTCAATGAATTATAGAAGTTAAATATTTACTGAGGCATTCAGTCCAGCTAGGTCCTACATCTAGGATTCCAATTGCTGCAACAGCAACTATATAGGTTGAGAAAACACCCATCAGAGGGAACCATACAGTTCTTGCAATAGTTTCTCTGTGAAGGATCCTAAATGCTTGAATCCAATGAAAATGGCATAGAGTAACAAGTTGCAAAACTTTCAAGGCTGTAGCACCCAAATCCAGTTCAGGATAGTGTCCACTGAGCATCCAATTGACAATACTGAAATGAAAATGTTAAAAACCTGTTAGAATAAAAATAAAATAATGTTTCTGGGCAAAGGTTTTACCAAATAATGCACTCAACGAGTGCCATGTAGAAAATGACATAATGATGGACTTGCTCATGGTGTACAGCATGGAAACGTCCTACTTTGATAAAACACAATACAAATGTCACTATCATGAGGGCTGACAGAACACTTCTTCTAATGCAGGCCACTGTGTCGTAACCAACAAAGCAACCCTTAATCGACACGTCCATTGAATCATTATGCCAAGGGGGTACTTGGTTCCCGTTGTCAAAGATGTGGAAATGATCCATTTTAAGAACAGATTTCGTCCCTTAGATCAGAAAAAAAATGTATCACGTGTTTACATCACCACCATCTGATTATCGCTAGAAATATTTCGTGATCTGCTCTTTGCCTCTTCTTTTTTTCCCTTAGTAAACAACTAGATGTAACTACAAAACGCCATCTGCTGTCAGAAATACTAAGTCGATACAACTCATTTTTTTCGTGAACGATTTCCGATTCAAAATATGACACGAATAGTCAACAGAATAGACACTATATCGATGGAAAAAAAAAAGATAAATCCGAGTAACATTATTTACTTCAAGGGGGGAAAAAAATGAGGGTCAACAAAAAAGTGAGTGGCACCATGGTGTGATTCCGCACTCTTGTTGTGAAAGTTCTACCCAATCTTCAAATGGACGAACTCTTTTCTTGAGATGTGTACATACATTTTGAACGCACAGAGGGGGAGAAAAAACTTTTGATCTCAAAAAAGATACCAACTTTCATTTTCCTCGCTATTGCATTGTAAGCAAACATTAAGCGCTGGATCGATGACCACTCCAATTTGTTCAAGGCATTCAACTCTTTTACTCCGCGGAGCACATCCACTCAATTTGGAAGAAGATAGAGGTATGACTCTATGTAGCGCAATTACTGTTATGACTTTCTTCCGGTTCAATTCAACAAAAAATGTTGTACTAGATATTTGATTTCTTTAGGAGATGAGTCAAGCATTGTATTTTGTATGCGCCAATTATTTAGAAGTGATGACCGCAGCAGCACAGCGAGACGCCTGCGCTGACGCTGGTAACGACGACTGGGTGACAGTTAAATTCCAGTCTCTCAACCCTTCGTGTCTCATTTTTTATTCGAATCAGAAAGCAGGTGACACGCAAATCTACCGGCTTCAAATCGAAACATGCAACGACTAATTGTAACGTTGTTTCTTTCTTTGGTGCTGAACGGTTTAACTCTTTCAAGGTAAAAACAATTCATAAACATTTTAATTCTAGTTATAGACGCTTTTTAGATTTACATATGTCATTCGTCATTGAATATTTTAAAAAAATATTGATACAATATCGAGCCATCAGCCGTGTAACAAATGCCTCCGTTAATAATATATAACAAAGCTTCGATTACAAAATATGGCGAAATTGATATTATAATGTACGAAATTGCTGCGAGGGCAGATGGGCGGCCGTACATGATTTCCCCGGAGGTAGGTACGACGATCTTCTGCCCTATACTGGCCGGAACTTGCATTCAGCAGAAAATAGTGCCGCTAGATGCATTTTCTGCCGTCAGCACCCGCTCGTGCTTTTCATGAACTTTGAACGACTCTTTTTCTCCTCTTTCTTCTTCGTCTTCTTTTGTCGCTCTCCCTCTTTTGTCACGTCTTGTCTCCTCCAATGAATTCTCCGATGAATAGCGTGCTGCGGACAAAAGAATTTCTTTCGCTCGTCATTCATCGAGCTGTTGAAACCTTCCAACGGTATCGTATCGTTTCGATCAATGGAGTATAGGAAAATAGACAAGTGCAAAGTAGTAACCTATAAGGGAAATCCCATAGTTGCCTGGTCGTCACTATAAGATGCTCATCATTTTGACTTTGTTTCCTGTCTGTCTTGAATTTTGAAAAAGGCAGGCGATAGTGATAAGTCCAAGCAGGATCAGAAATAACAAGGACAGCAGCCGAGATGTGCAACGATCGGTAGCGACTCCGCTTCCTACACCGCAACACAATCGCACCAATGAAGCAATTAGAGCCCTGTCTAGAAACATAACTTCACTATTAGAAAATCTTCTCAAAAATTACGATTCGAATCACCATCCAGGATACGATTCAGGTTTCATTACCCAATTTATATTTGAATTCCAAGGTTGTAACTAAATTATCATTTTGTGATATAGGTTTACCAACTGTAGTCAAAAGCAATATTCTGGTTCGATCTATGGGTCCATTCTCCGAGCACCGAATGGTAAAGTTTTTTTAATCTACAGTATTTGCTAGCGCAGAGTTTTAACATGCAGATTTTTCGACTGGCTTATCTAATGGTATGACGAATACAGGATTACTCAATGGATTGTTATTTTAGACAGGTAAGTTATTTTAGTTTATTATCTTACTAGCTATGGAATGGAATTTGAAAAGAAAGTTGTATCGTCGTGAAGTCCTGGCAAGATAGACGTTTGAGCTTCAACGGCCCCATCGACACACTAAGTTTGAGCATAAAAATGCTGGAAGGGATTTGGAAGCCGGATACTTTCATTTATAACGGAAAGAAATCTTACTTGCATACGATAACGACGCCCAACAAATTACTCCGAATCAACAAGGACGGCAGCATTCTCTATTCCGTTCGGTAAGGCTGTAAACGCAAATCGATTTCAATTGTACGCCATGAAACATTTTACGTCATGAAACACGCTTTTACATATGTATGACCGTATTGAGGTAGATTGACCATCAAAGCCAAATGTTCTATGAATCTCCGAGACTTTCCGATGGACTACCAATCATGCCCTCTCATCCTGGGGAGCTGTAATTAATTAGAAACACAATTATCTCAACAAGAAATCAAATAAACTCAAAGCACTTGATACAGACAGTTACGATGAAGAGGATTTGCTTTATGTTTGGGATGAAGACCAAGGCGTCAAGTTTCTGGGAGATGTGGAGCTTTCGCAATTCGATTTGATTTCGAGTCCTTATCGGAATGCGAGTATCTCACGCAAAAGAGGTGCATCATCAATTATAGTGTCCAACAGAACTGAAATCGATTTTATTCTTTGTTTTATTGAATGAACTGCTATTATTCAGGTCTTTATTCGGTACTGCAAGTGAGTTTCAATCTGCGCCGAAAGCAAGGATATTTTTTGATCCAGGTCTACGTGCCTTGCATCTTAATCGTCGTCCTATCGTGGGTCTCTTTTTGGCTTAACCGGGAAGCCACGAGCGATAGGATCAATCTCGGTAAATTTCAAATTATTATTTAAAAATAACCAACGTGGATCGATCTGGGCATGAAAAGTGGTACCGTGTCTTATCCTTTTCCTGTTTACACAACCACGGAATCTCGAAAATGTTCAACAAAGGGATCACCACTGTCCTAACGTTAAGCACTTTAGCCATGGACACGCGGACGGACCTACCTAAAGTGCACTACGCAACGGCGCTCGATTGGTTCATCTTGATTACCTTCGGCTATTGTATGGCAAGCATCATTCAATTCGCGTCAGTTCACTATTTTACAAAGGTGATTTTTGTCTCTATCCTTAATTTACTGATGAAATTTAGCGTGTCGATAGTTTTTTCACTGACTGTATAAGGCCCGATTCTTTTCAACTCAATCAATCGATTCAATGAAATTATTCAATGGATTTTCTGGTTGACTGCTGGAGCAACTATAAGCAAATCCTCAGAGTCGGCTGTGAGAGAGAAAAAAGTTTTCTTGACAAATTTATGAACCATAAAAAAATGTGAAGAAAAGCTATTGCAAACTGCCAGCTCTCAAGCCAATCTTTCGATTTCCGATAGACTTCATTACATCCTTGACGGGAGAACTTCAAAGGGATGTTTCTCATCATTGGTCATTGAATGGCTCATTTTTCATCTGCCGTGAGGTTTAATTCTCCTCAACGTATGATGTCATATTGATCCGCCTCTTATTTGATTTCTGTCTGTCAACAAAAAAAAAGAAAAAAGCTTTGCCATTTTGTCATTAGGACGCGCGTTTGGCTCATGACGTACTTCTATAGGAAAAAAGAGAAACATACAAAGAAGAGCGCATTTTTCTCATCAGTAAAAGGCCTTGAAGTCTCCACAGTAGATAATTAGCTGGAGGGGACTCAAAAAACATTGTTTTTCTTCTTCTGTGCAAAATATTAAAGATTGGAAGCGGAGAAAATTACCAGACACAGGAGATATCGGTCTTGCATCGTAAACTAATGGAGATTAAAGGAAGCCCAAGTAACGAACCTGTCGACGGTAGGATAATAACAACCGACTTTGCCGACTGGGAGAAGCTGGGGGCTGAACTACCTCACATGTTTACCACTCCGCCCGTTCCTCCTTGCACTCCTTCTGGCAATGAAGAAGAGGTACTGCAAAAAATAAAATAAAAGAACACTCAGAAATTCGCTCACAGTAATATTTTTCGTTTAAACGAATTGCAGAATGTTACAGCTATCATGCACGAAGAAATGAAACTCAACATAGAAACATCCGACGAAGATGATGAAGACGATGCAGTGGCTAGTAACAGCGCTGTAAAAATCCGCACCAATAGACGCCATACAGACAATTCCTCTCGTTTGAAACAACTTTACTATTGCCTTGTTGCTAATCAATCCTTCCGAGCGGTAGGAAAATGACGGCCTTGCTAGTTTTTCTTTCTTTTTTATTGTTACAGACTTAAATAATGCATATTTCTATTTAGAAACGCAAGCGCCGAGCATTGGCTAAAGGAAACATCATCAATTCAGTCAGCAAAATCGACTCTGTTTCGCGCATCCTTTTCCCGGTGACTTTTTCTCTTATCAACGTTGTCTACTGGTGGGGATTTATAGCGCAAAACCACGATTTCACTTGGAACCGTATGGACAATTCCAAATTCTATTAGAACAAAAAAAAATTTCAATAGTTTGATTGACCTAAAATTGAAAACTTCTCCGGCCAACAGTCCACCAGCAGAGAACAAAATACAGCACAATAAACTGGCACATTTTGTCGCGATGGTCACGATGTTATACTACAAGGAATTTATACGTATGTGTTTCATACTTTGCATGTTATTTTAGCTCCAACTCTTCAATTTTCCCTATAAGGTCGACTGTAATAAATGAATAGGACGCCAAAGCCTCTGTCTTGATTTAATATTATTCACGTGAAGTCCAAATAAAAACAGTTCTTGGAACACAGCTTATGTAAATATAAATCTGTTCTGTAAAAACAAAAAAGAGCGACGAAAGAGAGCAGCGCTAAAATATTATTTTTCAAAATTTTCATTTTCCTTAAAAAAGAAAATGGGAATCATTAAAAAAAGTGGCGAAACATGCCGTAAGGGAAAATAGCGCTCTCGCTAATGGCAGGTAATATGGCAAATGCTGTTGGAACTTGGAAGGACGAGATAGTGCGCAATTTAAAGAAGAGAGCGACGTGGCAAGCGGGCAACAGGTGATTAGGTCAGTTGCTCTAGGGCTTGGGTCATTTCGTCAGAGAGGCGGCATTAGAGAAGTTTTGCCCTTTTGGGCTGGATATCTTTTTGGAATTTCACCTTGGAGCTGTTTTGAAACAATTTCTTACATCTTTGGATTTGAAAAAGTTTGGTTCATTCGTTATTCGACTTTGTTGCTCGTCGGGCTCTTACTCTCTTTCTCATCATGGACGCTTCTTTCAAGGTAAGCGAATCGTCGTCGCCGCCATAGCTCTCTTTGTTGACATGCCCATTGCCCAATATTCATAATCAAGGCGAGCGAAAGCTAGCTTTCTACAATCGTAAACGGTCGGGGAGGGTTTCGAACCCAATTGCAAAATCTGACACGAAGACGAAGAAGGAAAATTGCATCACTGAAAAGAAAGCCCTAACAAAAATATGTTTATAAAAAGAATTGAATTTAACGTTTTATTATTGGCGCTGCTAGCTACCAAGTGAACTACTTTCTCTCAGCTGATTTTGTTGTGATTCTTTCCCACATTTTCCTTCAGTTGCAGTTTCAGCCTAGCTTAAGTTAGAATATTGACTCACTGTGCTCTTTTCCACCGAGTTCTTTTTTAAAACCGTTTTGATTGTTTGATTCTCGACAAAAGGACACACAGGTTCCGAGGAAATTGAGCTACATCATGGATAATCCAACATCATCCAATAGGGAGATATTACTTTTTAGTATGAAAGAAGAAGTCGGAGCACTGGCAAGAGCTTTGAAAATATTCGAGGTACAGTACGTCAACCTAAACCGAAATCCCATTTCCCCCTTTTCCCGTTTGATGGCAGTCTTGTTGTCATAAATCTTTTCATTCTTTTTTGGGCCATTTTCCATCAGGACAACAAGGTGAATTTACTCCACATCGAGTCCCGCTCATCCAAGCGTTCAATTGGAGATTATGAATTCATCGTCGAAATTGATAACGTTACGGGTGACGTAACTACAGCCATTGAAGGACTCAGGGAACAATCCGCTTACTTCCAGATCATATCTCGCGATCACAAAGATGGTAACGATTTTTTACTTTTTAAAATTTCGAAAACACGAAACAAAAAACGAAAGCTGAAAACAATTATTTGAAACATAAACGATGATTTCGGAATTTGCATATCACAGAAGGAACGATTCCGTGGTTTCCCGGACGAATTCAAGACCTGGATCGATTTGCTAATCAGATTTTGTCTTACGGCTCCGAACTTGACTCCGATCATCCGGGATTTACTGATACCGTCTATAGGGCACGTCGCAAGGAATTTGCAGACATCGCATTTCATTACAAATAGTATGAAAATTTCATTTCAAGTGCGCTCATTATCTCACTCTTGTTCTTGTGTTTTCCTTTTTTTTTTTTTTAGCGGACAGCCGATCCCGCGAGTGGAATACACTCCCGAAGAAGTTGAAACATGGGGCACCATCTATCGCCAGCTGACAAAACTCTACCCAACTCACGCGTGTCGTGAATTTAATCACAATTTCCCGCTACTGATCGAAAACTGTGGTTACAAAGAGGATAATATTCCTCAATTGCAAGACATTTCCGAATTCCTACACGGTAATCCACCACAAAATCCTATAGCTCTATTGTTATAAGACTTATTTCATAATAGCACCCATGAATCGACTATATAGATTCCACTGGTTTTACTTTGCGCCCGGTGGCTGGATTATTGTCATCGCGTGACTTTCTTGCCGGACTAGCTTTTCGTGTGTTTCATTCGACACAATACATTCGCCACGGAAGCTGCCCATTGTACACGCCAGAGCCGGATATCTGTCACGAACTCTTGGGCCACGTCCCATTGTTTGCCGATCCTGAATTTGCTCAATTCTCCCAAGAAATTGGATTGGCCTCTCTTGGCGCTCCCGACGATTTCATTGAACGTCTGGCTACGGTATATAATCTCCCACAAAACTATCCCATACTAAGCAGATTTTTCTAGAAAAAAAAAGCAAACAATAATTTTGTGAATTGATTATTTAGTGTTATTGGTTTACCGTGGAATATGGCATGTGCCGTCAAGGCGGAGAACTGAAAGCTTACGGTGCTGGGCTGCTATCCTCTTTCGGAGAACTCGAGTATTGTCTCACTGACAAACCGGAAATTCGACCTTTTGAACCGTCGAAAACAGCTTTGCAAAAGTATCCCATTACGCAATATCAGCCCGTTTACTATGTCGCTGAAAGCTTCGAAGATGCCAAAGAGAAAATGATGTAAATTAAGTAATCCACTCATTCTTTCGTCAGCGCTTTTTAATGATGTTGTCCTTTGATAGAGCCTACGCCAAGACAATCCCTCGGCCGTTCAGCGTTCGCTACAATCCGTACACTTTGAACGTGGAGATCTTGAATTCAAAGCCGCAACTTGAAAATTTGTTGAAAAACATCAACTGGGAGATAACAAGGATTACCGACGCTCTATGCAAAATGCGCTAGGCTGGCGTAATGCCAACGCATTACCGCCAGTTATCTTTTTAGTTCCATGATAGCGTTGGATAAATATTGCTCCGATGTATCCATTTTCTGGTATATGGCATTTTCAACTAACCGCTATTCTACACATTTACACGCAACAAGAACTGTTTACAATTAGGTATCGGATTCTAAGCAACGTCTTTTAAATATACAGAATAATTTTCAAAACGCAGCCGCAACCCTCCGAAACTTTTGCACTGAATTTATGAACCCAAAGTTTGAGAGCGCACGACGTTCTCTTTTGCGATTTCTTATTATTCTTTGGGGAAATACAATAACTGGAGAGATGTCATGACATTCAAACTGAGTCACTGAAAAAGTTTAGTGCGTTAGAAATATGGCTTCAATTGAGAGGGATAGAAGCAAAGCAATGCGAATCCACACAAGGCGCAGATGTAGGCATTGTAGGCTACAAGTTGATTAAATTTGAAAAAAAGGCAAAAAGTTGGGAGAGACAAGTATTTTTAGAATTCAATTCAATTGTCGAGATTTGAAAACCTCGATAGGAAAGTCAATAGAATACAAAGAGAGAGAGAACGACGAGTGCTCGACGTTTTATCAGAGAATAGCGATGCTCGCCTAGTTTTCGGGTAAAAAGTTGTGTGAAAGACGTTTCTAAAGTAGGTTTGGGGACAGATTTCATCACCTCCGCACCATTGAGACGGATTCGTTCTTCCAAACCATTTGCCATAACGGATCTAAAATCAGGAATATCGCAATCTCAAAAGTGAGTTTTGAAAATCGATAGTGAGTTAGTGACACACCTGAGTGAATTCCAGTCTCGACTCGACTGTCCCGCGATGGAAACGATTCAAAGTGGCATTGAACAACTCCATAAGCTGTTTAATGTTCAAGGTAATTTAAACAAAAAGGCAATAAAAGAGGGGGAAAAAACCTTGGTATTCACTGTTTATCAAATAATGGCAAAGTTCTATTCTGCGTACTATTTAGATAATAATGTGGATAACACAATTTGGTTTCCTTTGAGAATTCAAGATCTTGATCGATTTCCCAGTAGTATTCTTTCATATGGAATACACTTGGATGCTGATCATCCTGGATTTAACGACGCAGTTTATCGGGAACGTCGCCAAAAAATAGCCGATATCGCCATCAAATATAAACAGTAAACACTACAATTCAGGATGATACAAATCAAAAGAAATAATAAAATCATGCCTAAATATTGCATTGAAATCAATATAGCGGTGAATCGATACCGAAAGTGGAGTACACTGCGGATGAAACAGCTACGTGGGGTGAAGTATTTCGTCACATGACTCAACTCTACCCGACTCACGCCTGCCTGGAGTTCAACAACATTTTTCCCGTAATGGTTGCACAATGCGGATACAAAGAAGAAAACATCCCTCAAATGCAAGACGTTTCCGATTTCCTTTCCCGTACTCATTTTACCTTAATTAGCTGATTATTACGTAACGGAAAAAATGTATAAGATTTTAAAATTGAATTTGACAGATCGAACAGGCTTCATTTTTCGTCCCGTCGCGGGTCTTTTATCGTTTCGAGATTTTCTGGCTGGCTTAGCGTTCCGCGTGTTCCACGCAACGCAATACGTCCGCCATGGCAGCATGCCAATGTACACTCCTGAACCCGATGTCTGTCACGAACTTCTGGGTCACGCTCCCCTATTTGCCGACCCTTCTTTCGCTGATTTTGCTCATGAGATTGGACTTGCGTCATTAGGAGCTTCGGACGAATACATTGAACGACTGGGAACGGTTAGTTTAAACGTCAGTTATTTAAAATTAAACGCTCGAGACCCAAAATCTTATTAAATCAAACCTTGTCTCTCAAGTGTTACTGGTTCACACTCGAGTTTGGTTTGTGCCTTCAAGAGGGTAGGCTCAAAGCCTTCGGCGGTGGTTTGCTGTCCTCGTTCGGAGAACTGCAATACTGTTTATCTGGCCAAGCTGTGATAAAACCTTTCGATCCAGCCAAGACAGCCCTGGAGAAATACTCTATCACACGCTATCAATCTGTTTACTATGTTTCGGACAGCTTCGAGGACGCAAAGCAACAACTTATGTAGATAGATGTTTTGAAATTGTACCAAATGAAAATGTATTTAACAATGACTTGTTTTTTTGATTATTTACAGGGCTTATTCTAAAACCATCCCACGGAATTTTGACTTGAATTATAACTCAAGCAGCCGAGAGATCGACATCAAAAATGCAAAGTTCCAAACCAAAGAAAATTCTCCCATGGAGTAAGGAGATCAGTGGAAAAATAAATAGACTTTTCTTTACCAGTTGTTGCGTACTGATACTTATCTGTATCAATATGAAAGAAAGAAATAATAACGCAACTATCGATTTCTGACTTAAAATCAACTGACTGGAGTAAGCAATATTTATCAAGCACTGCATTATAAACGTAGACGGTTGTTCTCAAATTTTTTAAAGGCGCACTAGGAACACCATTATTTCTGTCTATTCCTTTGAAAAAATCTATTGAGAGGTACCAACCAAGAAACGAATCAAATTTCATTTTACCGTGAAATTGTTTTCAATGACCTTTTAAAATAGATGCATTTGTTATTTCTAGCTAAACATTTGGTCTGAAATTGAAACATTAAATATTTTCAAACTTCCCTAGAAATAATTGAGTATGTATAGGATGCGTTCATCCTTGCGTTCATATTGCTTCACCCGAACACATTTCAAGAATATTTTTTTACTCTCTTTTCTTCAGAAACCTATATCTTTTAAAAACAATAGCAATCAAGGAACCTCAATGGAAATTCTATACGCATTTTTTATTTAAAAACCGTGCGCAAGAGATACGTTTTTATTATTACTATCGAGTGTCAATTTATTATCTAAGTAAATTGTGATGAATACGAGAAAAATACTAAATCGGCTTCTTAGTGAGAAATGTTGTGAATGTCCTAATATGCCAATTATTTCAGCATTGTTTACAATCACTGTTTCGCGATTTGGAGACCAAATTATTACGTCTACTATCGCCATTGAAAGAGATTATATTTAAGTTCGTAAAAATGACTTTTCGTAACTTCAAGATTTGTATGGACGAATAAACCAGATATAGATTTGGAAAGACTTACCCTTTATTGGTAGACTACTCTGGTGACAGATCTCTAAAGCCTAGGTCGGCCTAGGTTGCCCACACAGATCAACACGTACTGTTGAACAAATAGCTGATAACGCTGTCAATGTCTGAGTTTCAGAGAGTAACACACACAAACAGGTGAAATTTCCGTTTTGTTTACGACTTTAAATGTTTTTGACAAATAAAGCTCGTGCACACTTTTGGTTTTGACTTTTGAGTGGGCAGTATCAATGTGAAGTTGCCCTAATTTCGCGTTATTCGTACTGAGTAGTACAGTCTAAATATTATTTTTAACTTGTTGCCGGTTTGTTCTTTTTTTAAAAACTACTTGGATAGTGGATGCGGTACTAAACATTTTTTCCATTTATAATTAACTTGCGTTTACTTATTTAAAAAAAAGAGAAAACTAAGATAAATAGATTGATGTTTGTTCATACAACATGCAGCTGCCTCTTCCTCTTTATGGGCATTCAGCGAAACAGTTCTAGGACTCATCAGTATATCAATAGCAATTTCGCATGTTATGATAGCCGTGCTACGATATCTAGACACTATCGACAGCTAACAACATCAGGCGCTCGTACAATAAATATGACAATCTTAACTTTTAGTCAGCAGTCTTATTATTATTGTTATTATTAAACTTATTATTTTTAATAAAGTTCTTCTTGCTAGCCCCATTCAGATAAATTGTATCGCTAACTTGACAGTATTACGGTTCTCGATAAGAGCGCATTGATATCGATTGCCCTAGCAATAACCGACTTTTTTCATATTTGTAATATCAAAGTGGCACTAGAGAACGAAATAACAATGCCGAGTTTGCTTTACGGCCATGATATTGTTAGAAATCACAGGGAAAACGTGGGCCTAGCTAGTAGGCTATAAAGTTCATAACCTTTGGATATTGCCACGAGCCCGTGACGTCATTTCGTGCGCGCTGCATCTGTGTATAACAGCTGATCAGCCAATCGATCCTCAGTTGTGTTTTTTATCAGGTAAACGTATCGTGAAAAAAAAAATTATTTAGCATTTTACACTACCGTTAGCGGATTATTCCTTCAATACTATTAAGTTATTTTCAGGTACAAGGGAACCCTACACACGTGAAAGCTGAAAAAAATGTAGTCTGAGTAACCAATCACAACTCCCACACCCGGTTTGTGTTTGCTGTATATAAAATGCTACGACGCAACAACGAAAAACCATTAGAAAACACGTGACGGGAAGACATGCACCATTGCATTTCAATTGTCGTTTCTGTCGTACGGTCGACAACTCTTTGAAAGAACATTTTGAGTTTGCACCAAAATTCACTCGTATAAGATAAGGAAGTATATATATCACTGTGTTGCACCATCAAGTAGCTCCTAGATGAAGAGCGCTACAGTTGGGAAATCTTGCACCGAGGAGACCAAAAAGTTTTTTTTTTTTTTTTTTTTTTTTTTAATTTTAAAGTTGAAGAGGAAATGAAAACGGCAGTTGCGCCATACATCTATTCGGGGTCAGGAGCATTTAGAGCGTATCCGAGTCGCTGCAATGCTTTCTTTATTCCCCCATAGACTGTTGGATCTTCAATCGTGGGAGGAATCTGAAATTAAAAATTGGAAGGGATAAGAAGAAAAAAAATTAAGGAAGTCTATGCTGCCCTATGGCATCTTACCACAACTCTTTTGTTTCGAGCCAAGTCGGAGATAGATTTCCTTGCAATTTTGCCTGAACGAGTTTTAGGTAGAGTTTCAACGGAGCCGACGAGGCGGAATGCCGCCACTGGGCCCACCAACTCTCTTACCAATCGGATAGCTTCTTTATTGATTTCCTCTTCAGGTTTCGTGTTGGCTACATATGCGTAAAAAAAGAGAAATAAATATACATGAATCTGACAGCTAATCAAACACACGAGATACTGCTCGAGCAGTTTTTGCATGCAAATGGGCACCACCTTTCGTTGTAACGTAAAGTCCCAAAGGGAGTTCGCCTTTCATTTCGTCCGGTACGCCAACAACGGCAGCCTCAGAGATGCAAGGATGTTCCAAGAGAGCTTCTTCTAGTGCCGATGTAGAAAGCCTGTGGCCGGCCACATTTATGACATCGTCATCGCGGGACATGACGTAGAGTTGACCGTCAGCATCCATGATACCTGCATCCATGCTGTCGTAATAGCCCTACACGAACGAGTGTGAAGATTCCTTGACTCTATTGCGTGTTATTACTTTTTTTTTGCTAGTCTCTTACTGGATAGTCTTTGAAGTAAATGGAAGAAAACCGATCATCCGCTCGATAAAGCGTGCTCATTGTTCCAGGCGGAAGAGGTAACTTGATAACGATGCGCCCGAGTGTCCCACGCTCGGCTTCCACCTTATCGGCGTTGAGAACCTTCACTAAAAACAAAATAAAAATAAATCGAATTGCGAAAGAGCAATGCGTTACTAGCAAAATGCGAATGACTTAAGTGTCTACCATTGTATCCGGGCACAGGAACTCCACTTGCGTCACGTGGAGGGTTTAAAGAGTGGCCCAACCCTACACAAGTAGATGTGATCGGATGCCCGGATTCGGTCTGCCACCAATGATCTAACACAGGGACCTAAATCAAACGAAACGAGAGATGAACGTGACATCTGATGTGAATTGAACGTTTCTTACTTTGATCTTTTCCTCTGCCCAGTTCCGTGTTTCATAGTCGCAGTGCTCGCCAGCCAAAAAGACATATCGCAATCTGAGGAGAAAAAAAAACGATAATAAAACACGCACGGGTTTCATGTGTGACTCATCATTTAATTTACGAGGAAGTGTTATATTTTCTGCCGAATTCCAGTTCAGGATCCTCTCGACGAATGGCTCGCAACGCTGTCGGAGCGGTAGAAAATCCTTGAATGCCGTGATCTTGAATGACACGGAAAAATTGTCGCGGCATCGGGAGTTCCAACAGGTTTTCCCTCGTAAACTAAAGTGGTACAGCCGGCCAAGAGAGGGCCGTAGCAGATAAATGAATGCCCTACTACCCAACCCAAATCCGACGCTGCCCACCTGTCAAATAATGGACAACGAAATCCCGATGCTCTTCAATATACAAGTATTTTTCCATAATCGATACAGCTGAACGATGAATAATCGATGAGGAACTTACCATCTCTCTCCTCCTTTCATGGCGTAAATATTCTTCATTACCCACGATAAGGCAACTATATGACCTCCAGTCGGTCTTTGTATCCCTTTAGGATCTCCTGTATACACAAAACGACGTGGAATTACAGTCAGACATAGAAATTCAAACACAACGACTGAGACATTCGCAACAAACAAAACTATGTGATTTATGTTTCAGTTATACGTGACGCTAATAATAGACTTACTTCATCAGGGAACGTGCAAGCAATCGACGAGAATTGAATTCCCAAGAAAAAGGGGTGGGCGAGTATTCCAATTAGGAGAAGGAACTTAGAAATAAGAAAGAAAAAAGCGCTTTCGTGTATAGTTGAACGCTGCTTCTTTACCTGTAGTTCCCGAAGTGTACAAAATGTACATGGCTTGATTAGCTTCTACTGGCACGCAATCGTGTGTCCGATCCCCATCCATTGCCTCTTCCCATGACACATCCCGTCCAGGTGTCATCGTGGCTACTTCCGGCAAACCAGGCCGTTGATAGATGATGCAACGCTTCGGTTCAATTCCCGACATGGAGATGGCTTGATCTAGTAAAGGCTTGTATCTACACACGTACAGACAGGGTGTGGGGCATCAATATTAGTGCGAGGACTAATCAGGTTCAGTCGCAACAGCAGTTGCTGGGCAAAATCAAACTGAGAGTGATTGTTGTGACCAACTTTCAATCCACTTAACACACATTTTCCAACTTTTCAAAAGGAAGCGTACAAGTAAACATAATTCAATTGAGAATTGTCACAGGAGACAGTTTGTCAGTTGGGACCGCTTGCTGGGTGGAGGGGATAAGCGTTTACATCAATGGAATCAAATGGCCATCGCATCGATTACCCCCAAATAGGGACAAACCGTCAAGAGAGACATGTAATTCAGTTGCCTTAGACAAGAAGGATAGATATCCAAGATTCCAAGATATATGGAGCAAAGAAAGATGCGATAGAGGGAAGAAGAGAGTGGCAAGTTGCGTAACAAGTTTTACCGAATCAAGCGAGTGGGTTCCACACCGCAAGAGGCACTGATGATTACTTTGGGTTCGGCGTGTTTGATGCGCACGGATAATTCACGAGCGGCGAAACCTGCGACCAAAATACGATCGATTCCATCACCAAATTTTTTTATAAGCAACCGTATGTTTTGTTTATCCCCCAAGAGACAAACACGCCCGTTACTCTAATGTTTACCACCAAAGACCAGTGAGTGGACGGCGCCGAGTCGAACAACGGCCAGCATGGCCACAACCTATTATTGTCGATGACAAAAAAAAAAAAAAAGTAATAGTAATCATCATTTATAACAATTTATTATCAACAGAAATGGCATCATGTGTTCAAGAGTAATAATATTACCGCTTCAGGAATCATGGGCATGTAGATTAGGACATTGTCTCCCTTTTTCACGCCGTAAGAGGAAAGAGCGGCCGCCAGTTTGGAAACCTGTATATACGTAATTTATTGCAAATAGGCTCTACTTATCTCCAAAAGTCAATTACATCAATTGTCCCGTCCATTTTCGTTTCCAAAAAATAAAGACAACAAAGACCGTTCTATCGACAGCCGGCCGAAAGAGGAGAGAGGCCTCTTTTTTTCCAGTTGGCTTACAAAAGTTAGACGTGGGGGATACATTGCTATAATAAAGGATATCACGCAAGAGCAGGCCTGCCGTTCCTCGATAAAGGGCACGGACATAATGGACGACTTCCGTTTTAAAGAAACGAGGACCAGATGAGCCCCCAACAAAATAGTGTGTATTTTCTTCCCTAGAAGCGTCTGCAAATCGACCCGAAGATTGCGTCATGATCACTTTTCTCTACAGTTGCACGACAGAGAATCTGTTGAATGTCAACGAGAACAAGAGACATCGACGAGGACGCATACAGTCTCTCAATACAACGGCGATGAATACCAACAAATGTTGTGTTCGTCATTGCTGGACGGAAACAATTGTACAAAGAGACTAGTACTACTACTGGCTAGCAGCTAGGAGCGAGGGACAACAACAGACCTGCATTTGCAGCTCGGCATAAGTGATGGATCGTTGAGTGGACGTGACTGGACTGTCGTGGATGATGGCAGTCCGTTGTCCATGTCCGTTGACGACATGGCGATCGACCGCGTTATAACAGGCGTTGGTCTCGCCTCCAACGAACCTATAATAAGTACGTGGGAGACCAAGAAGAATCTAAAATTGAGACCGACGAGTCATGGATTACTGGCGATAAGCCCAGAAATGAAGCCAATACCATTTAGTGAAGGGTGGATTGCTGTTATCCAACAGACGAGACCAAGGTTTCATCCAACTGATTCTTTCAGCTTCTTCAGCCCAAAATTGTTCCGGTTCACGGATCGATCGTTCGTATACATTCCGCATAGGTCGGAGGGGCTTGCGCATCTAAATAAAACAAAACAAAACAAAAGCTGTTTTGAGAATGCACAATTCAATTGGAATTTGATGAACAATTTCATATCGAAAGCGTTTATACTAAAGAGATGGTTTCCTCCACGACTAACGGCCCTGTTTTGATGGCTGGATCCGCTTTCATTTCGGCGTGGAACGTTAAACCGTCCAACACTGAGAAAAGCGTGGCGCTTGGGCAGCAAACATCGTCTAGCGGAACCCAACATAGTCTAATCGAAACTAGACCGACACAGAGAGAAAAAAACAAACATGAAGAAGCAAAAATAAGTATCATCATAATCTGCCTGTCTGACCGTAAAAAAAGAGATGTCGTAATCAAATGTTTATCAACGAATAAACAAACATATTAAAAATATACGGAGGGGAATTTTTTTTCAGCCGTATTATCTTAATATGATTGCTTGTTATCCCGATCTATTCACTTTACATACAAAGGTAATTAATCCAATGTCAGTGTGCCGATAGCAAGATAATCAACTCAAAGGCTTAAGAGTTGAGACAGTCACTTTTCAGTTAAAACGAAGCCAGCAAACAAGTATGAAAGCTGCGTAGTATTCTGGTTAAAGGTTAGTTTTTTTTCCGATTTCTTTTCTCCTCCATTTGTCCAAGTCATCTTTGTAATTTACCTTAGATATAACACGCGTAGTTGTGTCGTAGAAGCCGAGCACACACAATGTTTGCCTGGTTTTTCAAAATCACGTTCACTCGCACGCCTAGCTTGTTATTGACGATAAAAAACGTTAAACCACAGACGACTGTAGAAAATGCCAGCCCTGCTCAAGGTCTCTACGCCAAACTGTTTGAACTGAAAGAAGAAATCTTACTTTTTCCCGACTCTCACTTGTCGTTTCTTACGGCCCCAAGGCAAACGGACAGGCAGCGTGACGTCACTTGCCGCTAGTAGGAGATCTTCATATGGCAAGGAGGCTCACAGAGAGAGTGAAACAAACATATTGAAAATGAGGTCAATCAGTTCAAAAAGCCAGAAAAATAAAACTTTCACTCTCAGCACGTGCTGGGTAAATGTTGCTGGCGTGGTATAGTGAATACGAAATCTGCAATTTAGTTGAATCCGTTCTAATAAAAAGACGGAGATCTAAATGTAAAGCGAGGCGAAAAGTGAAAAAAGTCACATCTCACATGTGAAGATACCTTTGGAAAAAACTGTATCCTAGTATGGAAAAGTGGGCGGATCACTTGTCAACAAGAAAAATGCAAAAAGTTGGGAGCAATAACCCAGCGTTGCAACCTGCCTCACCTGTTCCACTGGCATCTGTGTAGCTCAAAAAATTTAAAAAAAAAGAAAAACATTATTTAATCACAACCGAGTTGCCAAGTCGTTTATACTTCTCGTTTTATGTGATTCAATAGCGGACTGCGGACAGTCCAGCTCGTTTTACACAAAGGCATTTTTAAAAAAGCGGATTGACATTTCTTCGAACCGAATCTCACGCTTATAGAACGTCACAGTACGAGAAGACGAAAATTCAGCTCACTATATTGAATCTTGAATGTGGGGGTAGATTGAAATTGACATTGCACTTGCGGCAAGTGGGGTGCCAAGTAATAGATTGTTTGTCATGTCCATTTCAAATATTGACTCATTTTCAATGTATATATATTACTCTGTGTTGTAAAGGATAAAATTGTGTCGACCAAGGACAGATGTAGAGAGAGGAGAGAAGTAATAGATAAGTGTCGTAGCTTTATCTGCCCATCCAGAACAAACTTGTTTGCTTAGTTGATCTCTCTGTGTATCCCACGTACTGAATGTGTGAATAAAAACTTTTTGTACGTCACTTCCATCAGTCCATCTACTTCCGACTCTTCTTTGGCCTTTTTTTCCTGTATCATTTCATCTTGCTTCAAAGAATTAAATGTACATCGCATTGATACCAGAAATGATAGGGCCGTTCGTACAAACGCCACAATTCGGTATGTAAGTGAACGGCCAGCGCCTGAATTGATGATATGTGATCGTAAATTAATCAAGACACACTTTTCTCTTCGTTTGTGCACGCGCCGAAAGGAGAGATAAGACCGACGACGAATGCGGCTCGCTATGTCTGGCCTTATCGTCCAGCAGAAAATGTTTAACCTACCGCGTCGTTTTTCTAGTTGGTTAGTTGATCCAATGACACTCGATTTCATCCGAAGATCATCCTGGTCGCGATTACGAAACCAATATGTTTCCAAGGCTGGACCGGGGCCAAAAAAGACGAATTCCCAATTCCGCGTTCATTTGTTGCTCTTTTCTTTGTGCGAGAAATTCATTGACGACCCTAAAGTGGGATTTCCCGCGAGAGATCAGAACGAAAGTAGAGAATTTCCCCTCAAAATAAAAAAAAATGTAACGAATACAAATTGGCATTTTCTAGTTTGTTTCTTATTTTCATCTAGCCAAGTTGTAACTCTGCTAGGATGATTACTCAACTGAAAAGAAATGTTCTGATGAGATGTATAACCACTAAAGAATATAAGAAGGAAAAAAGAAAAGGTTACGGACATCAATTTGTTGATGACGACCCTCAAAAGTTGAGAAAGGAGATCATATACAAATAGAATTGTCTTCAAGAAAGTAAGCCGACGGAGTTAACAGGACACAGAAGATCACGTGGAGCTACAGGTCCGCATTGCGGAACTAGGCGAAGACAAGAGAGTCGTGCTCCAGGCGGAATATAAATGTTAACCAAATCAACGAGGAATTAAAGAGGAGAAAGGATCACTCGTCATCATCGGGAAGATGGATTGGGCTCGTCGCCGGAAAAGAAATTGCGCAGTGAATTCTATGGGGGGGGGGGGGGGGGGAGTGTGGCATTCGCCGTCGTTTCGTCATCACTTTTCGCTCTTGTCACTTATTCTTGGTTAAGGCACCACGTCACACCCTTGCTTCTTAACTTCTTATCTCTCGCTACATTCTTCAATCATTTTACAATAATTGCATAATAATAGTTGGCAGTAGCATTTTGACGTTTTACTGAGAAATGCAATTATAACTTCATATATTCTAAAGCGATGAGAATAATTTTGTAACATTTACATGGTAAAAACTAACCAAATAAGCAGCACTCTTCGTGACTCAAAAATATGCGACACGCCACGAAACCAAACCGCAAATTTCCTTGTATTTCATGTCACTTCCTTAGGGTGAAGTAACTTTAAAAAAAAAATGGGGTAGCATAAGGTTCGTTCAATAACTGCTGGCGTCATAGATACCCTGTACTAATACTTGTAGTCAAGAATTGCGTCGGACCGTATGTTTCTCGAGTGACATGAAGCTATCGAGAGGATCGAAGCTGATATTACATTTCCTAAACATTCTCGGATGTTGAAGTCTGGGATCGGAAGAATGAGACGGAAAAGGTGGATAGGAAAAAAAAGAAGAAGAAATGAAGTCAGCGGCAGAACACCCCTGCGTCATTCCTTACAAGGTAAATATGTGAGGATAAGAGGAGAAAAAGCATTGAAGAAGAAACCGTCGGGGCATGGATGCCTAAGCAAGAACAGGACGTACGGCGGGAAGAGTGTGCGACGTTGCTCTATTGCTACGTAGGCGGGATCCAGCCCCGGGAATGCGTCGCAACTCTCTGGACCGGTAGTCTGAGGCGCAGGAGACAGTTTGGGAGGCGCACCGCTACACACCCGCCCGCACGATCTGGCCCCATAAAAGATGCGCTCCTGCAAGGATATCAACTTTAGTAAGCAGTTAACATCCGAGTGATCCGCTCTTCTTCCAACTACCCCGGAATCGCGAGATCTTCCGCAGCCAATTCCACTTTCCACTAAAAAATTCAAACAGGTAATTAAAAAAAAAAAAAAAATCAAAATCAAACCCAATTCAATTATTCATACAGACTAATTTCTTACCAACGATAAGCGAAAAAGTTAAACAATATTTCTCTGTCAAGCGCAACTGTCAAAATTAATCTATTTTAAACGGGGCGCGGCAAACGGATGCGGGAGTGGTCTCGCTAACTTCAACTATAGTGTATCCATTAGTGACATTTGTGAAGCGGAATGCTAGAGAGAGAGGGGGAAAAAAACGAAAAACAAACAAACATGTCATTGCTAAAATTATTCATGTGATTATCTGGGTCATTCGGGCAAGTAGTAAATCCAAAAAGGGACAGTGTGTCTGGCAGAACAGCATAACTATCTTTTCTGGTACACTACTTCGTACCCTAGTAATCTTCCCACGCTGAATATAAATTGGCAATGACATTCTACCACGCACTTTCTTGGTTTTATGCTCCTATTTGCCGCCAATTGGTTTTTCATCTAACTTAGTACGAGTCACAGAACTGCCCTTTTTAGATTTTGAGTTAACGTTAATACTATTCATGACGTTCTTAAGAATCAAAGTAAATAAAGCAAACATGCGATTTCCTTGAACCAAGATTTTGTACATACGTCAAATCATACGCCAACTCCTTGAAACTTATATAACAAGCTAGAAGAATGGACCAGTCGGGACCAGTGTACCTCCATCAAAGCTCTTTAGCCTATAATTGTCAACTTTAACCTGGTTTCTAGAAAACAGAAACAACGGCTACTGCCGAATAAGATAACAAACAAAAGAACTTAAGATCCCAGTTCACCTGTTGATGCGCTGTCGAGCAGAAAGTTGTCTGTCAGGTGGATTTAGATGAAGGCAAACAGAAGGTTGGATAAGAAGATTGCATATTCTAGTGAGAAGTTTGTAGGACCGGAATTCCGCCTGCATGTTCGGTACTTGATTTTTTATATAAAAGGGTAACTTTTTACATAGGAAAGAAGGAAAGTAGGGTTTTTGGAGGACATATCAACTGTAAGTTGGAAATGTCAAAGATGGTGAAAGTGTTCGTTGCAAATATTTTGGAATCCAATGTTAAGAATGACGTTGATTGGCCTTCGCATGGTACCAATTATTATTTTCCTTAATTACTGGAGCGTCTGATGAAAGGGTGATAAATGATGGCATTTTAGCTTCCGTGCCGTAACCATTAGGTTTAGTCCAAAGTGAGAAGGCTCACACTGCATCTCCATCAGACCAGTACCACTTGTTCCCAACAAATTGCATTAAAAGATTCAATAGGGCAGGAAATGAGCAAGTGCTTGCAACGCAAGATGGAAGAGACCATAGAAATGAGTATGTACACAATATTACTAATGAAGGGGAAAAAGACAACAAAACTACGGAAGCTAAGATGAATTTTATTTTATTTGCTTCTTCTATTCTGTTCCCTTGGGAAGGGCTCGATTGAATTATAAATGTCTGTTTTCCCTAACTCGGCGAGAGGGAGCAATTCACGCGACCTGCATTTCAAGACTAGATAAGGCCAAAACAAAGATGTATATAGCGCACTAAATATAAATGTCTGAATGTTCCTGTCTAAATAGCGCTGGAAATTTAGGGGTCCCCTCTGAATCTTCCCAAAAGAACTGACTAACGAGACCGAAACTAGGGAGAAGGCGCTCAAAATTTGAATAACTGATGTCATTTCTTACATATGTCACGCTTTTGTCTCCTTCCCGATAATTCAGAAATCTCCATAATTCAAAAATGTTCGCAACCAGAGGAAATCATCACACCGCAGCGATGATGGCTGTCGCGGCTGTTCTAACCTTTGTCGTCTTGGTCGTCGTCGGGGCGCCGTCTTTCGCCGAGGCCGGCAGCATCCCACCGCCGCACTGCAACCCGGACGTGTCAGACGCACTTCCTCCTAGGCTTCGTCGGATCTGCGCCGCTCTTTACGGCATCGCTGAAATCTCCAACGCCGTCGAACAATATCTGGACGATAAAAGTAACGCGAGTCGATTATGCCTATACGCTTCCGCACACAGAGCTCATGCCTTTCACTGTCCCGATACGTAACCTACAATATCGTTCCAAATCCACTCCAAAGAATTCTTATTGAAGAGGCGTAACGCCCGTTGCATGCCAACTTTGATAGCTCAAAAGATTAACCGCAGTCTCTATAAATCCTATAGTTCAGTTTAAAGCCGCAGAAAACAATGCTAGATAAACAGAAAAATGGTTCTTGCCATCTTTTCGATCAAAATCGTTACGAGGGCACTAGACCGCCGTTTCAAGCGGTTCATTCCGTGCTGTTCCAAATGTCACGACTATACTGGTTTTGTG
Organism: Daphnia galeata; assembly: GCA_030770115.1. Taxonomy (NCBI): domain Eukaryota; kingdom Metazoa; phylum Arthropoda; class Branchiopoda; order Diplostraca; family Daphniidae; genus Daphnia; species Daphnia galeata. Next base: position 8,828,374 of record CM061117.1, read on the forward strand.
TGTTGGGTATATTGTGAGAACCGAATGGCCGTTTGCAGATTATGGTCATTGCTCTATGTTTCTAAGCCTTGAAGTGTTTGATGAAGAATATAATGGTCCTTAGCCATTCGATTTCTCATCCACTTGTGTGTTGCACGCTTCTTGAGTGCCTGACATTCCACCGCATCGGCACTGTCCCCTCGTTAAGCTAATGCATGCGGGCCTTTTGCTTGTTAAGATTGTTGCTTCATGTAAATGGACGAAAATAATTACCACATAGTCCGATCTCGAATTGCAGCTATGCGGGACCCGATGACCGACAGCGACCGCGGTGTCAAGCGGCAGGACGTCGATCACGTATTCCTACGATTCGGCAGACGTTAAATATCCCAGCAACCATGCAAAAAGAAAAAGAAAAAAAAAACCATCATACGTATCAATCAAAAGAAAAGATTAACAACCAACGTCCAGGCATTTTTTTTTTTCAAGAGAACGATTGCAGTCTACTTATATACATCCTCTAGGACGTGAACGGTACATCAGCAGCGTGGTACCCATCGGCCCGACAACTTTACTTTCCTCTTCTAGGCGTTTTCGATTTTATTTGTATACTTATCTTTCTATCTGTATAAACACATATATAAACACACATATTCACACGAAAAGAGACATACTTACAAAACACTAGATGTTCCTTTTCAAAAATACTTTGTAATCATAAGCAGCAGCAGCAGCAGCAGAGAGACGCATTGTGTGGCACATCGGCGTGATTTAGACGGAAACATACAAAACGAAAACACAAATAACAGAAGGTTTACCATCATAAATCAGAAAACAACACAATTTCTACAGCTAGAGCAGTGACAAAGAAAACAAAAAACAAAACAAAACAACATACCAATTTACGATGCAGCCATCTGTGGAGAATCTAGTCAGCAGGGAACTCCAGTTGGTAATCTCCTTCTCTTAGTTTTGTACTCCCTTTCTCTGTTTGTCCGTTTTCGCTTAATTAATTGTGCGCTCGCGCATTCCTGTACGACTCCCACCATTAATGCCACTTCGGTTATTGGGTTCGAAAAATTCCAACATCATTACGCAACCAAGCCAACAAACACTATCCAACCAGTCAACCCACTTAACACCAACAACAGCAGCAGCAGTGGCCGGTCACGAAGGCATGAGGTCATCTATTCCCAAGTCGTTTCTCTCTCACTTGTACTATTTGGTATCTATTGGTCGATATATTTATTCGATTTGTAACACACGCGGCCGAGAATTAATGTCGGCCGAGAATTAATGTTGATGCTTCAGAAAATAAATGACGGTATTAATCACTTGCCTTCCATGATTCATATCCAAATTACTTACAACAGCTGTTCAGAAAGGCAATTCATTAAACATTGATATCTTGGGAAAATATGACAAGATTGGTTTCCATATTACTGGGGGAGAGAGAGAATTTTTACATATGAAACAGAGGAGGTAATAGACGGATCACACAGTGTGTATAATGCTGAATCTAAACGTCTACGAATGTATAGTATACTCTCTGCTTCTACTCTCTATGAATAGACGAGAACTAATATAATAAGGCAAACGAACAAGGAAAAAAGCTCCTGACATTTGCCGCGATTTAAAATATTTGTTTACCTCTTTAGGAATGGAACACAAAAATTATCTTTAATGAACAAGAGAGTGAAAGTTCGAAACTTGATCATTCAGAAGAAGAAGCAGAAGAGAAACAATGAAAATATACACCTTTCCCTCGCGATTAAGGAAGCAATTAAGGAAGAATGCAATCATTTGCTACAAAATGGATACAATGAGTTGATATCGGAAGTCTTTTTAAACGTCCTTATCGGCAGAGCAGCGGACGGCCTGTACAACATCCCCGCCGACATTGATGAGACATTGTCCCTTTTAGAAATAATGGTCTTTGACGGAATATCCTAAAAATGGTTGCAAGTCTTGAAAAGGTTTACTACCTGATTCTTGTGGGGATTGTGGAGAAGCACACATTGCGTCATAAAGTAGGAAACCATTGCGTTTCCGCCTAAAGCAGAGACATGAGCTCGTACGATGCCCAGTACCTCTGTGATGAATGACTGCATGAATCCGCTCAAGCCACCGTCCTTAATAACGAAAGAAAGAATGAATGATGCATCAATATTTCAATTGAACGTGAATGAAACATCATTCAGTTACCTCGCGAATGCTCGTGCTTTCTCTGATGAAGAAAAAGTTGAGATGGCCCAAGTAGCGTTCAACTCGAGAACCGGGTAAATGGATTAGAGTCACTATATCTACTGGCTGTCTCTCCTTCTGTACCTGGCGAAGTGGCGATACAGAATTTAAGTCGGCTAATACGTGTATCTTCATATGAAAATATGTTTACAACTTTTTTTTTCCCTTACATATAACTTGGCTTTGTCGCCAGCCGTTCTTAACAGGCCTTGATTGGAAGGAGGCGGAGGAGGAATTTGACGGATCTGTTGATTTACCTTAGCCATCGAAGCGCCTGGCTCGTTTGATGCCAGCAATTGAACGTCATCCTCGAGATGAAAAATCATTTCGCTTTCGGTAGAACCTTTTCATGACAACAAAGAATGTGACGATGTCATGATATTAACAACGTGTCAAATTTAGAACGTAGAGAAATTGAAAAAGTACCAACGCCTTTGAGAGATGTTCCTATACAAGGAGCGGGTTCTGATGCAATTTTAGTGAAGGACGTGATGGCTGTACCTGATATTTGTCAAAAAAAATTCAATAGATTATACTTTTTTAAAAGGTCAACCGTCACTTTCAGTCATTCAGTTGACGAATTACCTAATACAGAAATTTGAATTTCATCATCTTCGGGCAAATCAACACTAAACTGAAGGTTGGTAATTACGCACGGCCGTGACTTGCGCAACTTGAAGTAGATACTCTGTCACATTAACGTAAAATTCACCTTGACATTCTAAAGTAATAATTGGTTTGACAAGATCCGAACCCGTAAAATCATTTCAAAGCAGCGATTCAGATGACGTGCGGCTTGCAAGGAGGGGATTTTACCCTTCCACACACGATTAAAAGCTTGTAGATTAGGGTGTCGACGAATATTATCGATCGGCAAACCAGGTACGGTCTCGGTAGTCACCACATCGAAGCCTTCTGGTGTTTCGGGATCGATCAGTAATTCAATCACGTCAATATCTTCTACGTCGTCAATCTATAAGAAACAAGTTAGGGGGCGAAAGCAATAACAAATTATTAATGATATCAATAATCGAGAAGATCATAACTTACTTCAATGACGCAAGAGTCTTTATTGCCGGCTGTAAGGTCGAGATCGTTGGCATCCTCATCCGTATCGTCAGAATCAGTCCACTTCGTTTCTTCCATGTCATTGACTTTATTCAGCTGTTTATTAAGGCCATAGCGCTCTTGGCTTGTCGCGTGGGCTTCAATCAATAACTTATTAATTCGCCCTCGTTTTGATTGTTTCGAAGATATGCTAGGGTTGCTGGGCGTAGGCAAAGATGGAGAAGGAAGGGCGCTGAGGAAGAGCGCTGTTCCCGTAGCTACTCCGACAACGTGTTTTTCTCCAATGCTCACTTGCACCTGACGAACCAATTTAAAATGTCAGACTGTTTTTTAACTTTTCCTTTTTATTTTTGTTAAATTGTTGTAAGCTTATCAGTGTTCACTGAAAAATAAATAGAAGAATTATTACTACTACTCGTTACCTTGAGATGGAAGATTGAATTCATCCCTTTAGTTCTTAATTTATTGATCAACTGCCGATGCAACTCGTATTCGAGGAAAGGCAACCCTTTAGCCAACATATGAATATGGAGACAAAAGAGCAGTTAAGGTTATGGGTTTGAAAAATCGCAGCAAATATAATAACTTACCGTCCGAAACTTCTTTCGCTTGCTGATCGCCACGAGATTCGGCACGTTTTGGACGGCACAATCGAGCCTGGATGAGACAACCTCTGCCCTGCACGTTTATTCCTGTTGGAGGTTCGATAGTAGCTATTAGCACGTCAGGAACTTTTCCTTTCCTATAAAAACAAATGCAAACTAATCGCTGTCAAACACCATAAAGAACAACACTTAAAAAACAAAACTTGCCTGCATACAGCGCAGCGAGAAAGTTTGATGGGAAAAGGAATGCTGGCCTTGCTATAAGGGATGTGGCAGACACGACAAGGCAAAGTTGCTTTACTTTCGTCAGCGTTAAGTGGATTGCCTTTACCATGATGGTTTATATCTTTAACATCCACTTCTGTATGATGCAGTTTAACAACGGCCGCTGTACCGGATGCACTCAATACGCAAACTTCGTCACTAGTTAAAAACCGATTCAAATTCATGAGCTATCTTTCCTTTGAATTGAATTTTGTTTACCTAATGCTAGTATGCTCTTCATAGCCAAGAATCACGGAGCAACCCAGCGCACGTGCATGCGAACGAACTTCCATCCTTATTTCAGTCCACCAATTATCCCGGGTTTCCGGTTCTCCCTCAGAATTATTTATCCGATCCAGCAGCTTGACAGACCTAGCACTCACCATTCCTCCTGTACACAGGAATGCATTTTATTATCTGCGACTATGAACATTTTTAATTAGTATATTACCAATGTGAACGATGAATCCGGGAGGATAGGTTTTCATTGTTAAAAAAGGATATTCAAGAATTTCAAGATTCCTAGTTACATCACTATTAAGATATGCGCTAGTAGTTGGAGCAGGTACTGATGTCTGACGGTGAGTCGTCGGTCGACAGTTGGATGACATTCCACCTCCCCCTGATGAACCGAAGCTATCCGATAAACTGGACGCTGCAAAGAAATTTCATCGAGTTGGAGAAAAATGTATTGATGAGATTCTAATGATTATTTCTGAACCTTTTGGAGTTGTGTTGATTTCAGATTCAGAAGATCGTCGAGTACAGGGAGAAGGTCGTGAAGGTGTCATTCCATGTACGACCACAGGAGCTGTGACAGTAGCGGTACTAAGCAACGGTTTAACGACATCGACTGGCGAAATGGCTGCGCAACGAGGAGATCTATTTGGGTAGGGACAAATAGGCTGCAATTCAGGCAAAGGTTGGTGAGTGGTTGCATTCAACGCTACGTTAGAAGACAGATTTTCTTTGCTATCAACTAATCGTGGTAGTGACAACGACTGTTCGATTGAGCGTCCATCTTGTTGCTCCTGTTTTATAGAGAAATAGCTGAGAGATATTTCAGATCCGCTTGAACAGCTATCATCTGGAGCATCAATATGATAAAAGGGGGAAGATTCCCGAGATTCTGGCAAGGAGGCTACGTTGTCAGTCCAGTTGTCTCGAAAGTCTTGCTTTAATTTAAAACTTAAGGTGTTGACATCTGGTGATTTGGTAATGACTGGTAAGACAGATTTTCTAATAGGACTGCTCTCTTGTGAATCAGAAAAAGAGTCTCCATGATTTTCCAGGATAGGTGACATTTCGCAAATAAGTGAACGAGAGCGAATTCGAGTTTGAGGACTACTTTTGGTCGTATCATCACAAGGAACTGAGAGAGTATTTGATGATGTAGTGTCGCGTGGTTTACTAACTTTTCCTTTGCTGATACTAGATCTCGCAAACAAATTGCTGAGCGAAAGCTTTCGTTTTGGCGCGACCTTAACAAAACCACAGCCTTCTAGCACTTTAGCGACAGAAAGAGCCTGGAGTTTGATGGGCAATTGATTGGTGTCTTCATGCATTGTTAATGACTGTAGCCTATAAAAGCGTGGTACGGCAGTTTTCGAAGGCAAGCATTCTTGGTCGTCTAGCTGGAGAAGGGGTTCACTCTGATGCAAACGAGGACGAGTGCTATCATTTCTATCGGTAGTGATTGTGAGTATAACAAACCACAAATCGACAAAAGCGATCATACAAAAGTTAAATAGCGACAGGTGTGCAAATCAATGGCGATTATTCAAACCAAAAATGAAGGAGAGGAAAGTAAGAAACCACCCGATTGAATAGAAGAGATATTGAAATTATTGATTAGCGTGAAAGTGAAAATAAATTTGTGGGAGGTTATTTTGACCAAAACATAACTTACTCTCGGCCGCTTCCATGATGCTGTGACTCTCTAAACCAGGTAATTGCAGCGTTCCCATCGGAATGACACCTAACTAGTGTTACAGCTGTACCTATCCCGCGAACCACTAGTCCAGTTACTCCTTCAAGATCAAACATCTGCTGGTATCTAAATTGTCAATTAAGAAAAAAAGGATAGATAAGTCTTTGATTTACGGCTAAGAGATATAAATGTGAAGCTAACCCAACGACAGCATTTCCGCCGAGCTCCAAAACTTTTAATCCAATTTTACGACGTACTTCTCCAGAGAGCTGAGAAAACAATGTTTGTCTGGCTTCATTCGACGCTCTTGGTGTACGAATTTTGTCTATCCATTGATATTCTGGATCGTCATTAACAACAAGTTCTTTGACAAACCCTTGAATAGACTGAATTTTAAAACCGTGAGGTGTTGACGGAGCTGCAAAGAGAAGTGAATGTTTAGTCAAAATAAATCCACACATTCTATACAACACATTGACTTACTACTGAAAAACTGAACACCACATGAACTTTGCCGAAACTTGTTTACATCAGAAAATAATTCAACCTTGACTATGACAGACACTTCTCCTCTCATGCCATGCATAGTATCATAGACTGGAAGCCATCCTGACAATACATGTCCACCTGTTTAATAGAAAAACAGAAAAATTAATTGTTTTAAATGTCAGAATGCTGCTACCAAAATTGTTACCTGAAGATGGGACAGAACAAGCATCTGATCTGATACCTCTGATACCAGAAATACCAGGTGTGACTAGAAGAGGATTTAAATCTAAATACACTTTTCCTATGGCATCATTAGCAGAGTATGTATCATAATCCATTAATCTTATTTGAAGTGGTTCATCTTGAAGCTCTGCATCATCAACCTAAAAAGTGAAGTATTCAGTTGAATATTCAAGAATGTGGTGAAAAATATGAAATATTCACCTCAAAGATGAACCATTCAGAATTCCATTGAGGATTGAGAGATTTTCGAAAAACATCCGTCTTTTGTGTTATGCTACCTAATTTAATCTCAACATAAGCATCTGTAGTGTCACTTGAACGATCCATTACAGGAAGATTTCTCCCCGCAAGAATTTTTACTTTTACTTTTCCCGGCATGTTATTGGATTAATTTTGTTTACTTTGAGCTGCAAAGTTTAACAATGGCTTTCAAAAATATTGAAAACGATATTTTAAATCGAAATGATAACTAAAAAATGTCACTGTGTGAAGTCAAGGTTTTTGTTCGTAAATAATTAATATTAAATCTGCATCAATCATGATTCATGCTGATTAACATAATAACAATTGCATGAAAATAAAATTGAACACTGAAAATGAAAAACAAACTAAATTCGTCTGCTTCCTCCCGTAAACATCGATAAAAATGAGAGGATAATACGTGAAAACGTGGACAAAAGAAAGCGGGATTTGGAAGGCAGATTTTGCGGAAATCTATTTTGGATATTAAACTTCCTAAATGCGAGTTGCGAGGCAAATTAAATTTTAGGAAAATTATAATGTAGCTTTTTCCCTATTAAAAATAGTAGTAATAGATATCAGTCGTGCTTAAAAGAACTTTATTCGGAAGCCTTCTGCAAAATTTACTTAACGTTCAGCTGTCTTGATAAGTTGATAGTTCATACCGTTCATACTCTTGAGTCTTGACAAGGGAAATCGCTTTCCGTGCACGGAACTTCTAAACTTAACCGTGACTTTATATTTGGTTGCCATGGGGGGAGAGATACCAGATTTATGGTAAGCACTAAGCAATAGGCCAAAATTAGATCCAGAATCTGCTCTCATAAAGTACGAAAAAAACGAAAATCGCAGTTTTTGGCTTAAGAAATCGTGTAATTTACTAGGACATACATTTACTAATTATGTTCAGTGAGGAGGGAAGAATTGAATTCGAATGATTTAATGACACTTCGAATTTAAAATACTTTTATACACATTTTATAATACCAAATTTATTTGAACTTCATTCAAAGTGGCAGCTGATTTTTGAAGTTGACTGCGTTCACCCTCTGTCAAAGTTTGTTGGATGACGTCAGTAATTCCGTTTTCACCAACAACACAGGGGACGGAGAGGAAAACGGGTTGTTCGACACCATGGATTCCCTATTCGAATAACAAATAATTATAGGTATAGCTGTAGCATAACAAATTTATTGGTGGAATATAGTACTTGGACAAAAGTTGAGACCGCAAAAACGTTGCGAGAATTCTTCAAAATGGCTTTTGTGAGAATAGAGACACTCAAACCAATTGCCCATGAAGTGTAGCCCTTCAGACGAATGATCTCATATGCACTAAAAGTGAACAGTAAAGTTATTCACACTTTTGAATTCTAATTTGAAATACAAGTAGCGAACCTTTGAACGACTTGCGTGTGTATTTGTCCCCAGTTTTCAGTGTCTGCATCAGTTCCAGCGGCGGGATTGAGATCCCTCAGTCGAACACCAGCGACGTTGACACCAGACCAAACGGGAACTAGAAATATGAACCAATATGTAGAAAAGGAAGGCAGATAGAAAATATTTATTGTCTGGTATAAGCTTACCACTGGAGTCGCCATGTTCTCCGATAATCCAGCCGTGGGTAGAGTTGGGGGCAACATTAAATCGCTCCGAAAGGAGGAAACGAAAGCGAGAAGAATCTAAATTTGTTCCAGATCCAATGACGCGTTCTTTGGGAAGTCCACTGAGCTTCCAGGCAACATAGGTCATCAAATCAACAGGGTTGGAAACAATGAGAAGAATAGTGTCGGGGCTATGTTGCACTAATTTGGGGATCATGCCCTTCAAAATATCAGCATTGCGCTGCACTAGGTTCAAACGGGACTCGCCTTCACGTTGGCGGGCTCCTGCAGTTACGATGCAAAGCTTTGATCCAGCTGACAGAGCATAATCTGAAATTGAAAATCAAAAAATGTTTTTGAAAAAGTATAAATCAAAATGGAAAATTAACAATACATTACCTGAGCCAGCATTGATTTTGATGTTGCCAAGGAAGGCCAAACCATGTTGCAAATCCATCAATTCTCCCTTGAGTTTGTCCTCCATCACGTCAATCAATGACAATTCAGAGGCGATGCCCTATAAAACATGAACATTTCATTAAATATTATTCCAGTAATAAAAACTAATTGAAATAGAATATTAACCTGTGTCATGATGCTGAAAGCGCAGGCCATTCCTACTTGGCCGACACCTACGATGGTAACTTTACTGCCAGAGTGGGCGACCGGCACCTGGATTTCAGTCTTAAGTTTTTCTACGCTGGTGGCCATTTTTTCTATTGTCTATAATTCAAACAAACAATCAAATTGACAGTCGAATAACACAATTCAAGCACACGTCCGACAACGATGTTACTGACAATCAAGACTGATGTAACTCCCCAGCCTTTCTCTAACAATGAGCTTATTGGTTTCAAATGGTTGTACGTGTGGGGCAGTGTGGCAACAGTGTAAAAAAAGAATCCTGAGAAAGATCAACTTGGGAGCACCCACGAACGCGCGCAGCCGCGTAACATTTATGAATGTCAAACTAAAGTCACCCAGGGCACGACTGGCACGTCCACCCTTCGACTAAAGTTGACCCATTCTACTACCCTTCACAGCGGGACTGCGCCCTTCGTTTTTAGAAGGATCAAAGTCGTTTGAAAGTGACTTTGCCTCAAGTGCTCTTGTTTTTCAAACAAGTACGAAAAAGTACCGTAATGCCTGAACAAAGGATTTTAACGGCTGCCGATTTTATTGAAATTTGATTCAGTTTGACTTTGAAAAGCAAGACTAACAGAACAGTCATCAGAAAGCATAATAGATAACTTATTAATTATTAACTTGATTGACATCTTTGAACAAAACTACATCGGTTGAAAGAATTAAAGCAAATACAATAGAAGTTAACACTACTTACGTTATTAAAGGGACGAAAGATGTCGTTTCTCCAGAAGATTCAGAGTGAATGATGCAAGCCCCGGTTCCGTCTTTTAACCTCCTTCAACTTTCCTCTTGTAACAACACCCGGTAGAACAGCTGATTCTGTTGTAAACGTCGAGCCAACCAAAATGCGATACAAAATCGGGAGTAGTGAAGCATGCGTCGTACATCGCGTAGTGTACGTCGTCGCCTATCGATTTTTTTCATTTCTCACCTTGCAGAGCACCCGCTGCCATGTTCAAACAACTTCCGAACACGTCAACAGATGGTACATTCAATACGCATTCTATACATAGTTTTCAAGTTTTGAACCGGAGAAACTCGATTTTATTACTTTTTGTTTCTTTTCATAATTTGAGACAATCTATGTCCGTAATTGTAGGAAAGAGGCAAAGTCTGAAATCAAGACTATCAAGACTAGACAACCCAACACTTTGCACAATAATAAAATGAAAAGGGTAACAGTTAGCTGAACTTGTTAGTTGAAATGAGTTGAATTAGTTGGCAATCTTCAAAAATGAAAATTAAGATCTAATCTCCTTCTACTTGTCAATTTCACGATCTCAATTCCTTCGTTAACATATTTAGTTTTGGTCCATAGAAATACCAACACATTTGTAGTACGTACTGGACGACCATTGTCTTCATTTAACTAGTCTGCCTTATTGACCCTACGTTTTTTTGGTTTCGTTGAGACTGGACTTAATCGCGGCTGGTTTTCCGTCGTGGATTCAAGGTGGTTAGCTTCATCTTGATGAACCAAGTTTGGACTTTCTAAACGGTCATTCGTCTCTGGGCTATAAATACCAAGCTCTATACTTTTGGCGCGTAACCAAAGAAGACGACGGCGTTGCTCCTCCAACCATCTATCAGCATTTCTAAAAACGCAATAGAAATTTATAGTAAAATCACGGAAAACTTCAAATCTATTTTTGAATATAATCAAAATACTTTTGTAGGTCCCGAGCAATGAAGAATCGAAATACTGTCCAGGTCACCAGCAAAAGGAAGAATATTGACCAAAACAGCACGACATGCCTAAATTAGAAATGAACATTTGCAATTCATAAATGCCGTAGTATAATAACTATGAAATAAAGCTTATCACTTACCGAGGCAATGGTTTGGTGATAGTCTCCCAATCAAAACGAGCAACAATCAAAAATTCGGTAATGACAATTGAGAGGATAACCCAGGATTGACGACCGAAATTTTCACAGTCACTACGATAATAAATAAAAATAATTGGTTATCTCTAATCAAAATTGATAGTCATTTCTAATGATCATTCACAGATCAGAGACTGAGAGTAAACTCACGGATCATCAAAGTATTGGAACGTTTCTCTAAGGGCAACGGCTCCCCAAAGAAGGACTAGAAATAATCTGACCAAATTGAGCCAGTGATCCGGTGGAACCCACAATACAAACTGGTACAGATATCATAAACATTATTCATTTAAAAAAAAAAATGAGTTCAAAAAAATTCATTAAAAAATACCTTTAAGTAAAATGTGTTCAATTCTGTCAACAAAAACTAGGAAACGAATGAAAAAAATATTAGAAGTGACCAAGACAAATTTTTCTAATTTTGTCTCTTGTTCAAAGTTTCACTCTTCAGAATTACTCACAATAAACATGATTCCCAACGTGGCACACCACCGTCCTAGCGATGAGAGCGGACGCCATTCAAATTGTATCCAATTGTAAGGACCAAATTGGGCGATCATCCGCTTTAGTTTACCCCTAACACAAAAATAAATTAATTCAGTTTCAGGCTTGTGGAAACATTTTGTAAAGGTCCTTTACCTGTAAGAAGGTATGTTCCACAGCCCACGCCAATAGTAGGTTTTCATGGAAAAATATTTGAGGGTTTGAATTCCGATGATGATTCCCAAACCGTTACATAACAACGCATCCATAATCCACTTAAAAAATCAGAAAAAATCCGATTAGCTTTTTAAATGAAAGCAATGGGTAAAATTTAAAAAAATTAAAATACTCACGTGATCCCACCAGCATTCGCTGAAATTGGGAAGTTGGTGTTCCAATGTGTACTCGAGTATTTCAAACATAATAGATATAATAGTACACAACCACCAATCTCTTAAAATCAGTGTTTTCAACCACCAACCTAAAAGATTAGATCAATTAACAACTGAAAACAAACTTGTATTTAAAATGAATGTTACCAAAAAAATGAGTAGGAACAAATGCATCGAATTTATCAATGACATTATGCCATGGATTTTCCGGAACGGTTTCATCATAGATAATACAGCTACCACCGTAGCTGCGTTCAGCTAAGGGTTCCCCCAATTTGCTGTCAAAATGTTTCAAAAGTTTCCTGGCATCATCAGCAGTCTGTGGTAAATAAATATTGATTTTTGGTCATTTAAATACTTTTCTAGCAACAAGTATTTACTTTCTTACCTGAAACAGTACAAAAATTAACACCAATTCATACACAATGCTCAAACTAAAGGTGAATCTCCATAGAGCTGGATGAGGCCGTCTGAAGGGCCCATTTGGTGTAACAGTCACTACAAGAAGAATGAACACTACAACACAGGCAACTAGACCCCTGAGGAAAAGACAAATAATTATGTTGAATATTTTGTAATATTTCTAGTGAAAACTTACCGTTTAGTGTTGTACTGAGTATCTAATATTACAGGTTCAAATATAGCAACATAGATAAGAGCTGCAATCATAACAAAAAGTACTGTCAAAGTATGAGCTCTCCTAGCGAAATCAAAGAGTTAATGGATTAGCATATTCAACGTTGTAGGTATACACACCAAAAGAACGTGACAGTTCCATCATCATAAAACTCCACCTCCACAGGTGATATTCCATCACTTTCTAGTACTTCTCTATTACTATATTTCCTCCAATCATGGGCAGTTTTGGCAGGACTTGCTTCCTTAACGAAATTCTTTCTGTTTGCTTGCTTTTTCGTGGGAGACTTTTCATTGACTTCTAAACCAGAACCCATTTTTGGTATTATACCAACCTCCACCAAAATGGTAAACACGTAAGGGTCGTCTCACTTTAATGATGAATTATTGAAAATTATGAAGAACGATTTAAATGTAAAAACTAAAAAAAAATCGGTGAAATGCAACACAACGTGGTGTCAGTCAGACGAAATCACCATCAAAAAGTCAGCTGACAATAAGCGGAATTGAGGCTAAAATGCGGAATGGAAACTCCGCCCCACTAGACAAATCGAATTTTTTTTTTAAACAGCTAACTTTAGAAATAAATGGTTGCATAACATATTTAAAAATTTCAAAGAAAAATCGGGCTGCGTTCCCAAGAATATACCAGTTAAGACTTTTGACAACACGTAGAAATCGTACACATCGTAAAATTGATAGCGCGTCTTCTTTTTTACCTTCTAAATTAGACTACAAATTGAAACATTTATGTGACTTAATTTCATTTTGAGAATTCAGCCTGGTTTTCGCCTTGTATATTTATGATCCACCATACAACAGAAAACAAAATTCTCTGACACATAATGGTCAAATAGAAATGAGAGGGATGAATGAGCAAATTATTAAATGGAGCACCAGGGGCGCGTGCAAATCTAAAAGGAGTATTGGCATTTTAAACTGTACAGGTGTGATGATTGGTGAGGGACGAAAAAAAAAAAGTTTGTTGAGCTCCAGCAAGCCAACACTTCAACTCACTGGTTCTTCTCATATGCATATCGTGCGTGGTTCAACAATTGTAGACTTGCTCGAAAGATATGAGGAATCCACTCAAGCCTGTAGACTCGTCCGAATGAAAGTGAAATTCCAGACTGGTAGCGCCAGGTTGATAGCGAGCGAACCCTGAACATTTAGAAATTAAAAAACAAAAACATGATGTAAATTAATCCATTAAAGTACACGAAAGAGTTAACTGCATACACGAAAATTCCATTTTTCCGCAGAGGAAACCACAGGAAGGCATGTGGAAGAAATCAGAGCAAGCGCCACCAAACGGCGTATCCATGGGAGACTGTAAATCGAACTTGATCGTCTTCATCCGCACTCCGCACAAATTCGGATTCGTCCTAAAATCCTCCGCAAGATGGATGAATGACGACTGATGAAACCGTGTCCAGAAAATGGGCGCCCAATTAATAAGTAACGCAATGATTAATACCTGACAAATTGATAGACGCAATCGAGGTTCTCCGGGTAATTTTTCGGATGGTACGGCGTGTTGATTGTTCCTGAAGGCTCCGAAATGCGCGTGAAACAAGTGGCCGTGCCGACCAGTGGCGGAATGCCAGACGGTTGGATGTCATAGAAATAACTACTGCAATCTTCCACCATTTTGTACTTGATGCGGAAGCCTCGGCCTCCGCTACCTGACGAATCGGAATGAAACAACAATCGGATGGCTGTCGCTCCCGGTTGGAAATTGTAATGATCTGTTTGACAAGGAATGCGTATAATTTAGTCATTGATTTCAACTTGTGTGTTCTCATTGATTATTATTTGTTTTTTGTTTTGTTTTCCTTACGAGAAATGCCAGAGTCATTGCCGCAGAATCTGGCTCCTCCTTCCGGCACGCAAGACTCCACCGCAATGTAATCGTTCATACAGACATCACCACCCTTGGTGATGCTGCCCGGTATGTTCAGATCTTCGACTGATGATGATGATAAGTAAAAATGATTATACACACACAAATCAGAAGAAAACACAAGAAAACATCAGTCACCATCAACGTACTGTATAAACGGATTCCGCAGACGGATGAAGATGTTCGCACAATGTCATAGTAACAATCTTGATTGGACGGATAATCTGCAGGATAGCCGGGCGATTCTAATAATCCTTCTTCGCCCTCCAGACGTGTGTAGCATGCTGTACGCGTCCAATTATAATTGACATCACGTTCAATTAAAATCATAAAAAAGAAAAGAATTTCCGCTGCGTCAGTTTTATTGTAGACTCTTAATATATATAGGCCTAGACTTTAGTGATGTCCACCTAATTTGACAGGTGGTTGTAAAGCATCGTCGTTTACGATGTGATGAAGACGCAATTCTTTGATAAAAAAAAAAGCGTTGTTGTTGCTGTAAAGTGATGCGGACATTCCTCTTAATGATTTCGTATACGATGTCATGCAGTGCTAGCAAGAAGATAAGCTTTTTTACGATCATTTCACAGTCGGAGAAAAAAAAAACCTGTCGGTTTCTTGTTTTTATTTTTAAAGGGCCCGTTAAAAACGCCGCCATGCCGCTGTGTAATTCACGTCTGTTGTTTTCCTCTTCATTTTAATTTCTTCCTGAATCGTTTTTTTACGTTCACAAAAAAAAAAGAAGTTGGGGGAACGTTTTTTTTTTTAAACCCACCACCATGAGATGGTTCAAAGCCCCGCAACTGAAAACCAGTTAAAATAAATCAAATTGAACCGAGGGGAAATAATATCAAAAGCAGTGATGATTTGAGGAATGTGAGGTTGTCTGGGAATCTATCGGATGCATCGATCAATCAAGCGCCAGTACGGCCGTGAAAAAATAAAACGCGCTGAAATCTCTCGCCGTATAAGGAGGAGGACCTCACGGGCAACTCGTCTTTGACTCGGAGGTAGTATAGCAATAAAAACAAAATGCATCCAGTCCATTCAGAAACAAAAGAATCGAGACAAAATAAAAAGAAGATTTTGAAAAAGAAATAGAAGACGCGGCAAGGACTATGACGCGCTGTCCTCGGGCAAACTCCTCGTCGCCAGATCGTCTCCATCATCATTACAAGAATCACATCATCATCATCATCATCGACGACGTAATAATGCAACATAGAAGATTGGTTTACCTTTGAATGTGACGTTATTATTTTTGGTTTTAACTGCATCGATTTTCAACTGCGCCGTGCAGTCACCAAAGAAGAAAACGATAAAAGATGATGCCACTAAAGATACTGATGTCATACTCCGCATGGTTAAACACACTTGAGATGTCGACTTGTCGTTGATCAACCAAAAATGAAATATTATAAGGCGGATAACACGGAACGTCAAACAATTTGACGAGGGAAAATAAATAAAACGTTGGGTGTTTTTTAAGACGGGACCGGAGAGAGAGGAGTCAGCAGCGTCGGCGACTGGCGGTCACTGTCCAAGACCTGCAACACGCTCACGAGGGTCTTGCAAGAGCTAGAAGGGGAGAGGCCACGTGCCGCCTATAGGTGATGAAAGTGCAAAGGCAACAGCACAACTCGCGAGAGAGAGAGAGAGACGACTCCTCCTTCCGCTTCCAGCTCTTGTTTAAGATCGCTCACGGAATAAATAAAATAAATTCAAATACCACCGCGCGATGTAAAATGAGGAAAAAAAAGGCCAACAAAAAAAGAGAGACGAACCCCAAACAACAACAACAACAGAGTAGAAAGGTATCAATAAAATAAATTGTTGTTTTCCTTCCTAGAGGAGGTCCATCTTATTTTTGAGACGCGCTTATTCTTTTATTTTCTCGACCATTCGGATGGCGAAATGAAAAATATGGCTCGGACTTGTAGGAATAACAAGGAGAGTTGGCAACGAGTTACTACGTATACGAGGAGGTGGTGTTCACTGTATTGTTATTGTTGTTGAGTAGAGACCCCAAGTTTCTTTTTAACAGACTCTCTTTATGCTGCAAACTGATGGCATTGGACTGTTTTCATTTTCTTTTGTTTCTTCTTCAGCGCTGGAAAAAGTCAAAATATTTTTTAAAAAACAAAACAAAAAAAAAACAAGAGAACACACAGGTACCCCGTTTTCAGACTCTGACGGCCTCGCGTGTGTGGGTAGCATAGCCTACGTGACTATTGAATGCGGGCCGCGTCCGTCATAGAGGCAAGTAACGGACAGGAGGATTGATGGACCAAAGACTAGTAAGTAAAAGACAATGCCAGCAGAGTTGAACGTGAGACGCATATGTTTGAGAACTTGCGCGATATTATTTATGCGCCAAATTCAAACGAAACGGCAGCTCCACCCAGGCATCTTTTGCGGCGGCGCCTCGTCACGTCTCTCCCTATTAGGCCCGACAACTGTCAATATTACGAATAAGACTAATATCTCCAAGAAGACGGCGGTGTTATACACTGAACGAAAGAATAAATAAAACATTTCATAAATTTCGTTGCCATAACTTTTTAAATTTTCCCTTCTTCTTCTTCTTCTTCTTGTTCACTACGACGACCAAGTGGGTCATGGAGAACTGACGAAATTTGAAGAGTTGGACGGTGGTTATCTACAGTCAGCAGGAATACAATCCCTTTTCGAATATAACAGCAGTCGAAGAGAAAACGCAATCAATCAATCAATCAATCAATAATAGGTAAAAGGTAGCAAGGTATGCAACAGACGGTTTGCATAGTGTACGCATCATTTTTTTTATGTTGACGAATTGACAACTACTTATTATTATTGTTGCATAGACACACAAGGACATGAGACGAAAGAAATTCTCTTTTCTCTACTCGTTCCTAACTGAATTTACATGGGAGAATGGAACGTCGGACTGTCACGTTTTTCGTTAGAGATCGATCAGGGTCGAATCAAATCGAATGGATGGATGAAAGTTTTTGTTTGGTTGTTCTGCTCAATTCATTGACTGAGCTATGATGAGCAAACAAGACGAAAACTCGATTGTTTGTTTTCCAACAAATAAGAAACGATTGCGGGGTTTTTCCTCTTTCGAATTGAATACGGCAATGAATTATCACACCTTATCACGAGAGAAGCCACGATTCCCCCCTGTTGGTCGAGATGGTGCACACAAGTGCAACGTTCGACCAAACTGCTTGATGATGATGCGGGACCAACCTTGACCAGGGAAGGGATAACAACAACAAAATGTATCTTAAAAAAAAAAGAAAATTACACACTCGGGTGAGATCTATGGCCCTGAAATGAAAAGCACTCAACACATTTCTTTTTGCCCCTCTCTTTTCTTCTTCTTCTTCTTCTTTCATTTTTTTCTTCTTGTGTGTTGTGACTCTCCCCTACTGCTATAACCAATGGATTATCCTGGCGCAAAGTGAATTACACTAGACAAAAGAAGACTTTTTCTCACCAGCCCGTTTTGCTCGTACGTGTACCTCGTTTTGGCTGACATTGAGCTCTTCCGTCCGCAGTAAATCATTATGATTATCAACACCCAAGTGCCCAACCCATCTGGTTTGCTGCTGCTGTGTGCTGCCCGCCGTGAAAAATGGACTGCTGTCGTGTCCATCGTTATTAGTCTTGGATAATATATAAAAGACCTTGACTTTCCCATAATGTTCTCCTCTCTGGCCCCAGAGAGAAATATGAATAAAGGCAAAAGAATCATCATCATCGTCGTAGCTTTGCTAATTTGGGAGTTGATGAATCGTCAGCTCCTCGTATAGTTCGATACACGTTGAGCGCGGCCCATCAGGTCCATTCAACGTTCAAAGGGGAATAGAGGGACGGGCAGGAGCGGCGACCGCGGCAATGTTGTTACGTTGTCATGACTGCCGGTCCCTTGTTGATTGTATCAAACAAAAATAAAATATATCTGCCGTGTTTCGTTTCGTCACGACCAAGCCCCTTTTTTTTTCATTTCTTCCAGGCTGATATTTCACTCTCTCAAAAGATTCACAATAGTTGTGTATCGATTCTTTGCTGGACAGTCTCAAAAGATCGCATCTCCATCATGAAGTCGAGAAAACAGTTGGAAGCGCAGCAGCGCTACAAAAAAGAACAGGAGGAGAGGCAACGGATTAAAAACGAGGAATTGAGGTACGTAACTCATCAATCCATCATGCTTTGGGTTACGATCGCTGTTATACAGGTGAAGCCACATGCCAACTTAATTATTCATCTGCACCGGAACTTTCAGCCACCTGCGGGACGCCCGTCGTTCAAACAATTCCCACAAGGCGAAAACATTTCCATTCATAAATGATTGCTCAATTCTCCTCTGTTTGTGTGTGTGTGTGTGTGTGTGAAGAAAAAATACGGGGCAGAATGTCCTCAAATCTTCTTATCTTACGGTTGTACGACGACAGGTTGGAGATGGAACGTAGGAGGAGAGAGCAACAAGAAAAGGAAGAACAAGAGGCCCGGATCAAAAAGGAGCGCCAAATCCGTGAGGTGGAACTATGCCGAACGCACTGCCAGAGATCGACAGCTCTCCTGACACTCTGCACGGAAAGTCTGGCCAGATGGTCCGTTCAGCAATGGCAACTGAAAAAAGTAGGTGCGACTACTATAGTACTAGTACTACCTCGCTAGCGAATTGATCGATCGTTGAATATAACCCGACGATTAATATTTCAACCTTTTTTTGCTACTTTTCTTTTTTATTGATTTTTCAATGAATGTATCAATAAATGAACCGTGTTTTTCGTTTTTTGTTTTTTTAGTTTCACTGGTGTATGAGGACAGACGGATTACCGGATCCGGGACATCTCCCGCAGTTAAACGCCTACCGCTATCGATGGATCGAAAATAGCGAAAACACGGAACCGAGTATGGAGCGGCTTTTATCCAGAGCGCCAGAACTCAACCAAGTTCTTCACGATTTAAATGAATTAATTGAAAACACTCACGATATACCGTTGAAAGACGTTCAACAACTTTGTCTGGTGCGGCTATTATTCGAACGCTTATTTTAAACGAACGCAAAATGCAATGCCTTAATTTCTATAATCATTTAGATGCATCGGGAGTTGTCGAAATTGTTGAGTCACGAGATCGAAGTCGCCATCAAAAGCGTTTTAAATGACGTGGAACGACATCTACTGCCAGACGAGTCACAGCTCAACGTACAGGTATTTTCCCAATTGATTGCATATTCATTCACGTAATAATACAATGTCAATAAAAGAGATTCGACCTGTATATACGCAGACATGTTCCAAACTATTCACTTTGGCTTTGGGCACCGATACAGCCAAAAACAGTTCGCTGACGCTGCACGATTTCCCGCGACTAGGCGTCAGATTGGATTTACCTCAAATCATTTTGACTAACATGAAACCTGTCGTGGCTTCATTCGTTTGGTACAAAGAGGGACACTTTTTGGAACCTCCGCAATTAAACGGCGTTCCGAGTCTACCAACTCTTTTACATCCTCGTACGCTAACTACTAATTACTATGAATTACTTTCACGTTTTATGATCATTTTTTGACTTACCCGGATAGTTGGCCAGGACGATCCGCTTTACAACCTCGTCCCTGAATCCATGCGAGCACCTCAGCAGGAGGATGTTGTTGATTCATCGACTGTTGATGATGTTAAACAAACGCAGGAGCCTTCGGCAGCAGATGACGTCAAACCGGACGATTTAACTCTGGATTTCGATAGCCACCTGTTGGTGATGGGTGTTTTACAACTGCAGTTGCTTCAACTGCCGATACAACCAAGACGCTTCTCAGACTGGACTGTTGCGCTCCGTAAGTTTTCAAACACGTTCAAATTGTTGATTATTATAGCCGGCACCCAATTAATGATTTCAAAATGTAGTCGAGGATGGAGACGCGATCAAAATTTACGAGTTTCGCGCGTGTTTCTCTGAATCGGCAGCTGCTAAAGAGGCTGAAAAAGCCGGCAAAAGGGGTAAGAATGATGACGATGACGATCCTGGCGATGGTAAAGAAGCCAATGAAGAACTTAGAAAACTCATCAGCTTTAAAATCAAGTAATTAACAAGATATTTTAATAATACAAATCAAACTATACGTACACACTAAATAAAAATATGAATGTTTTAGATTACCGCCATCGGCCTTTTGGCTCGGTTGTCCCCGTCCAGTCATTTATCAAAAAGATTCCGGCACTTGGAGGAGCAAAGGTGTTTGGGATGTGCGTTTCTTTGAGGAAATAGGGGGTATGAATTATAGATTCATACGAAAAGTTAATTCGCTCAATTATCAATTGAATTGCAGGTCCTACGGTGCAATTTCGTCTTGAAGAACCCGCCATCGTGGCATTCGCTCAGGCCAAGCGCGTCAATTTGCCTCTGGTATTTTCTTTTTTTACTACACCACGTACAACTTTACGTGTCTTATCTTGACGAGTAGACGCTTAAGATTGTATGTATAATCATTTGGTAAACACAATTGCGCCTGCTGTGTTGTGGTCAACCACTTTGTTTTGCACGACACAAAAAAACCAGCCACACAATAAATCGACACTTATTAGGGAGTGGCGAGAGAACACCTGGAGGGAGGAGTAAAACAGTAAATAGAGGGGAGAGAACAACCATAAACACGAAAAGATCATCTGGATTATTTACGTATAAATGTATAAGAAATTACTTTCGGTAAACAAAACAAAAGGATTTTCAAGGATAAATCGTGTACGTGTGAACGATACCCACAAGATCACGCAATGTTAATGAAAACGTGGCCGAGAATTGCAAGCCAATTCCATATAATTTGCGCAATAATTTGAATGATTAAATATAGCAAATTTCCCTGTCAAAAGTGAAGTAATCTGTTCATTTTCATCTATCATTTACAGCAAGGGTGGACTCTTGTTCCTAGTCACATGAGAAGTTCCATAATCAATTCTTTGGTGAGCAAAGCTCCTGTCGAAGCTGCCAAAGGAACGGCTGCCAACGAACCCCGCGGTATTTGAATGTTATAACCCAGTCAATGATTTTGTCGTTAAAATTATTACCTGTGCAGGTGGTGGTGGAGGTGGAGGTGGTGGTGGTGGCGGAGATGGAGGTGGAGGAGAAGATTGGAGTGATGATGAAGGAAGTGATGACGAAGAAGGAGGGCGTGGCAATGGAGCCGCTGTAGTCGAAGAAGCCGCAGACGAACCGGACGAAATCGAATACGATCCGGAAGCTAATTCTATCACCTTAACACTCAACGGCGCCATAGTGTCACTTGACATTGAAATTCAGGTATGCGTTGCGTCATTTGATAGTCTCTTATAACATACTGACGCAGCATTATGGCAACAAAGGAACATCAAGTGCTGTTACGTCGCGTCAGAACTTCGGTGATTGTAAACATTCAAGACTTGACGAACAGGCCGATGACTCCATTCGAGCTTATCAAATCGTTAAGACGTCGTGGCCTAGAGATTTCTCCTTCGTACAAAGTCAGTTCCATGGTTGAAGAATTGACCAAGAACAAGAACCGCACAGTCGAGAAACATCTTTACCGTTGTGTGGCACTCTTGGCCGCATCGGAAAAGTTTTCTTTCTTGCACAGTCGCTGGAATCAAATGGCTGGCGATGAAAATTTCGTTCTTCAATATCAAAAACTAGAAAAGGAAACCATGGTATGTCCATTTTTTTAGTTTGAGTTGAGTTTGTTTGGGTATTTATAAATCAAATTATTGGGTTGATAAGAGTGCGCCTGCACTGGCCCAAGTCTCTTTTGATCGGACACGACTTTTATCCTACAACGAAAGCAGTTTATCTCTAGAACAGCAGGAAAACGTTAAAGAAGCTGAGCCACAGGTAACAAACGAAACTTTTTTGGGATTGGGTTGATTTCCGCTGTCAAATTTTACTTTGAATAATAGTTTTACGCTGATTTGCTCAACGCCCTGTTTGAATCGTCGCCCACTGATTTACGCAACGAAATTCTCGCACCGTCCCCTGCTTTTGTGGAGACCATCTACACCATGCTTTCGGCCACAAGACCCATGTCAAACGCTTGAATTCATTTTCGATTCTACACCAATATCAATACAAAAACGCTAAATATTATTTATTTTTGGAACGGTATCAGTAGACTAGAATAAGCTTGTTTATACTCGTAAAGAAGAACACGTTAGTATAATTTACGTAATATTGCAAAGTGAACCGGAATGGAATAATTTTTACTCAAGGAAATGACATTGATGGAGACTGAGTTGAATTTGTTGAAGATATTGAAGGGCTATGATAAACAGTATTGTAAGGAAGTGAAGGGTTACGTTCCAATTGTTTAATTTGTCGAATAATTCCAGCTTCCAATTGCCTACTCTCGATGAGATAGGACCGACGTCGATGTCTTTTGTAGCAAAGAATAAAACAAAATAAGAAGAATAACAAAATAGAAACACCAACGCCAATTAAAACATCCCGCAACTGGTTAGTCGTCATGCCAGGCTGCGGCACGGGTGTAGTTGATGCATCGTTAGAATCAGTGGATGACGTTATATTGGATGTAGTGGAAAGAGTGGGGCTTGTAGGGAGACTAGGAATAGAGCTGGAAGAGGTTGAACTTGTAGTGGAAAGAATGGCAGATGGAATCGAACTAGAAATGCTCGATGACGAAATGGTCGTCGTGGAAGATACATCTGCTGTTGAGCTCACAATTGTAGTAGGGATAAAGGTAGGTGATTTGGATGAACTAGTGCTGCTTAAACTAGAAGATGTAGTTGGTAGACTAGTCAGTTCCGTAGTGTAGTGAATCATTGTACTACCAACGGTACTGAAAATATGACAAGAGTGTCAATTTTCGATTTAGACAATGTCGTCACATTAAAAGACATAGGATCCATTCCAAGACCAATTCTACTCTTTTGGATTGAAGTAAATCAATGGTGGCTTACCTCGTTTCAGTTAGCGTCAAAGTGCTGCTCGTGGAAGTGCCGGTGGTCGAAGAGCTGCTCGTCGTCGTGGTTGCATATAAACCGTTCTTGATGATAATCTTACTAACGGCCAATCCGGTGCTATTGGAGTTTACGACAAAGCCATCAATACGGAGCTGCGTAACACAAAAATAAACGTTTAAATTGAAATTTTAGAAGGAACATATGGAAAAAGAAAATCGAAGTTATATAAAATCTTACTTGAATTTTCGATGGTTCCGTGATTTTAAGATCAATTCGAACTGTTATCCAGTCGAGCGATGGATCATTTGAAATTGGTGCACTGTAAATCAACACCGCCTGAAGTGGTGGTCTGGTACCTGTCTCTCTATCTATTAATTCTTTGTAGAGAAGCAAAACTGTTTTTCGTACACTAGGATATGTAGCAACAAAATTCCAGTACGTTATCTCGACAGTGGCACCAGGAAACAGGTCAAACACATTCGAAAAAATTTGAGCCGGAGAGTCAGATACTGGGAAAACTTCGATAAAACCGTCACCATCTTTACTTGGCGGTCGCAAAAGATTGATTCCAGGAGGACGCGGTTCATCGTGCATTCGTAACTGCCAAAATGTTGCCGAATCGTTATTTTTAAATCCTTGCCAATAATTCGCTGTTCCCGTATCAAAATCGTCAATAACCTTCTCGTTTTCTCCCAATCCTGTCACGTGAACTGGTAGCCTTCCAACAAACACAACGAGACTGACTCCAATAAAGAAATTAAATCGTTCGCTCTTATTTGATGAGAGCGACATGGCCGAAAATCTGAACGAAAACCACAAAGAGAAAGTCTTCAACCGTAGGGCTGTTAGCCGTCTTCTAATGAGACAACCGGTCAGCCGAGGTTTCTTAAACATCCATCAAAATCGTGTAAAAAGGAAATCGTCGATTTACTTGACGGATGTGAGAAACTTGGCGATAACAGTTTAAGCGTTTAGCATTTATTGTTGCTATTGAAGCTGTACCAGCATGGAGTTAAAAACAAGACAAAATGTAAACATACGGAAACGCATCCTGCATTGTTATCGTCTATTTTACGCAATTTTACACAACTTTTACGTTCGCTCTGCCCAGCAACTGACTGGGAAGTAAAGTAACTTTACTGAAGTTTATTGTTACCCGACCTCGAAACATAACATGGTGGTGGGGGTTTACTTTTTCTATGGGTCTGAAACAAAAATCAAAGAAGGATCGCTAAAGGAGGAAAAGTTCACAACGGATACCTGCCTGCGAGTTCTTATATTTTAGTTTATGGGCTAAAAAAGCTTTGTAGGTCGGCGCTAAAATTGCTAGATTGCAGGGTAAGGGTTCAAATAGAAATTTGACATCGAAGGACGTCTGGGTTAACAGTGCTCAACAGGGTGCAAAGTATCACACCCCTTTTGAGTCTGCAGAGCAAATAAATTTTTCATTTTTAAATTGAATTTGTCTAGATTTGTTAACCTAAAAAGTATCGACATACTTGGTCGACGCATCATAGAAATCGCCAATTCATTTTCGGGATTGAATGAATTGTAAACCTTACGTGCGATATTGGGCTCTAACCAAAATGCAAAGAATATCAGTATATCAGGAATATTTTCATTTGACTAAGACAAGACGTGACTTATCTTGACAAGCTGCTGGAGCAATTGTATACTATAAGCTTTATACTATCTATCTCATAGTAAACAATTGCACCAAGGCAGCTATTCTCTTTTGGAAAAAAAGGTACAAAGGCAGCAGCACAATATTACCGACACCTGTTGTCGGAGTAAACACCTTCTGGCACTCAATCTGAGCCGCCGCTCAAAGAAAATCATGTGATATGATACAACAGAAATGAACTACACC
Organism: Daphnia galeata; assembly: GCA_030770115.1. Classification (NCBI taxonomy): domain Eukaryota; kingdom Metazoa; phylum Arthropoda; class Branchiopoda; order Diplostraca; family Daphniidae; genus Daphnia; species Daphnia galeata. Next base: position 8,853,799 of record CM061117.1, read on the forward strand.
AGATAATAATTATTTGTAACATTCTTTTAAAAGGTACACAGCACGCAATGTTTTAAAGTGCCGCTTTTGACATGCAACACAATAGTACTATGTTGACATGAAGTCCGTACCGCAGTAATATGTAAACATTTATTGATCCTACCGTGTGCTATCTTTTATCGGTCGATTCCATCGAGGAACTGGACACAGAAGGGAGATGAACCCACCATTTCTAAAATTCCAGTCCTTGGTTTTTCGCTTCGTTATTCTGCAATGGTTTCCGGATGTTCTCCATACGGCGAGCCATATGGTCAATAAATAAAAAATGCAACTACATTATTATTATTATCAGGCTGTGTGCCTGTGTTGTAGCAGTGTCAGTATATATTTGTACATAGAGATTAGAAAGTGATACATAATATAATTTGTGAATAAAATAACTTTTAATTTAATGGGGTTATCTTGGAAGAATTCTTATTAGTTTTCAAACGCCAGTTATCAAATAAACGCCTGATTGAAAGTTGTGCACGAGGATTTGGGGCAAGAGAACGATTGGACGCTGTTGTTGATGTATTCGATGAGCTATCAGATTCAGATTTGTAGGGAGAATAAGGGATTTGATCCGATAGCTCCAGAGCCCGAATGATTCCGCTTTCTAATTGCCTATTCTCGATGAGATAGGCACGACGACGACGATGACGTCGATAGCATAGAGTGAAAATCAAACAAAATAAGAAGAATAACAAAATAGAAACACCAACGCCAATTAAAACATCCCGCAGCTGGTTTGTCGTCATGTCAGGCTGCTGCACGGGTGTAGTCGATGCAACGCTAGAGTCAGTGGATGACGTTATAATGGATGTGGTGGAGCTGGTGGAAAGAGTGGAGCTCATAGTTGTGGATGTGGTGGGAACAATGGTGCTCGTAGATGTTGTGGAAGCAATGGTGCTCGTAGATGTTGTGGAAGCAATGGTGCTCGTAGATGTTGTGGAAGCAATGGTGCTCGTAGATGTTGTGGGAACAATGGTGCTCGCAGATGTGGTGCTTAAGACGGTAGTAGGTGTGGTTGTAGTAGAGGAAATGCTAGATAAGCTAGAACTAGAAGCGTTCATTCCGGGTTTTATGACTGTAAAGATTGATGTTGTAGGCGAAACTGTAGCGACAGGTGTTGTGCTGGTCGTCGAGCTAATGGATGTGCTGCTAGAAGATGAGCTGGAAGGAACCAATTCGCTAACTGTAGTACTTTCATCCGTAGTAGAAAAAGAATCTGAAGAATCTAACGTCGTAAATTCATTCGTGGTTGGAGCATTTGTTGTTGTTGTTGTTGTCGCTGTGGTTTTATCGACTGCATATTTCGTTGGAGTTGGTGTACTTGAATCAACTGTTGAAGACAACAGTTGTCGATGGCATTGTAGTTGATGTTGTAGAAGTTGTTGTCGTGCTTACATCTAAACCGTTATTGATGGTAACCTTGCTAACGGCCAATCCAGTAGTAGTCAAGTTTCTTCTAATGCCATCAATACGGAGCTGATGATAGATAACATAGCAAAGAATCAGAAATGTCAGCTATTTGTAAAACAAAAAGAAATTTAGAATATTTACCTGAACTTTAGACGGTTCAGTGATCAGAAGGTCAATGTTTACAGTAGTCCAACCTGGTGATGGATCAGTGGGAAAAGGTGCTTTGAAAACCTGCACTGTTCTCAGTGGCGGTTCAATACTGTCATCGGACTGGTTAATATTCAGAAATTCAATGTAAAGGTTCAAAACCGTGTTTCGTTCCAGTATAGGAAATGGAACGATATTCCAGTAAGTCATCTCAACAGTGGCACCAGGCAGCAGATCGAATACATTCGAAATTATTTGAGCCGGAGAGTCAGAAAATGGAACAATTTCTAGAAAACCGCCGCCGTTTTCTTCCATTGGTGGCCGCACTGCTTCAATTCCATACGGCGGTGAATCTCCGTGCATCGACAGATGCCACAATGTGCTCAAATCTTGTCCAGGTTGCTCATCTGCAGAAAACCACTGCCAAAAGTTCGCTGTTCCCGTGTCAAAATCGTCCGTAACTGTTTCGTTCGTTTCTAAACCGTTGACCGGATGCCGAGTCACAAGCATCACGATGCTGGCAAAGAACAATAACCGCGCTCTCTTGATTGAATGAGACATGGTCGACTCAAAAATCAAAACACTTTTTTTCTTTTTGAAACTAGAGAGAAATCTCGACCGCTGCTTCGATTGTCGTCTTCGTAATTAAGAACCAACAATTCCGGTCGGTGCTTCTTAAACACTCGCTCGTGAAAAGATCTGTAAATAAAATCATAAAATGCAGCGTGATAGTTAGTGCCGTAACAAGTTGTTATCGTTCCTAAAGATGGCAAGACATCAAAGATTCACAGCCGCTAAATGATGTTCCCCTCCAAATATTCTACGTCGTATAATATCGGTTACCTAAGTGGACCATTTTTCATAGTTTCTTGGGTGTAAACAAAATGTATTACGTCCTTCCAGAAAATGCTCAGTTGTGACGTTGTTTGGCTTTCACAATCGAGTGACGTGGGTTGTCTTACAGCTGAACGTTGGTTTAAAGAATTTCATTTAGCAGTTGATCTGACCGCAGGGATTGCTGCTCAGGTGTGATAATTGCGATACAATCGCGAGACACTCCCTAACATGTGAGTGCGAGTCGGCAGAAAAAAAAAACAAACAAAAATCTACCAAATGGTATGTGTCGGTCCACTGATTACTTTGTTAAAAATTGGGGACAGATTCATTTTCGTTTGTGAAAAATGAAATTTTGTAAACCATGTGTATGTAATACTTTCAGGATCAATTAATACTGGTTTTCAACACTCGTTTGCGCAGTTGTTAGTATAAAATTAATTCAAACCATCCATATCTTTCTTTGTAAAAATAGGATGTCGTCAGTTAATATAGACAATTAGGTGTCATGGTTTGTGACAAGGGCAGAATCAAGTCATTAGGAACAATACGAACTAGAGTATATAGAAGGAATACTTTTAAAAAAAAGTTAATGAAAGCGTTCAAAAGACTTCACCGTTAGTTTGACCAATAATAGGGTTGAACCAAGCTCTTTTTTATCCCGAGGAGCTGTAGCCAATGAAATGAATGCGAGGCTAGTAGATTGCAAACCAAAGCTGTGAGACACACGTATAATAGCGCGAGGCGGGGACAGCTGAGACTCTTATCTGGGGAGGTTGAGAAGGCGTTGATATTATACTTCCGTCAAACCGATTCCGTCGTCTCCTCCTTCAACCTGCTCAGGACCTTCGTCAGTATACACACAGAAATTTCGCTAGATGATGCAATTAACGTAATTAAAATAATCAAAAAATGGGACTCGGGTTCTAGTTATCTAAATGTCATGCACGTGTGTTACCGGCCATTTCTTTGAAGGATTTTCAATCGATTTCGTCACTAATTCATCTGCCGGACTGGATATGTAGAGAGCTTGCAATCTCTCGGCATCCTAATAATTACATAATAAACGCAAACATTTGTCAATGGAAAGATGCGCTATTATAATTGTAGCATTTAAAAATGACGACATACTTCGATGTGAGACTGGAGAAGTTTCGTTATGTCAATATCGTCGTCATCTTCTCCAAATGGGTTGGAAGCCATGGCACCAAATCTCAACCAGGAAAGATAAAGAAAATACTGCACATCAAGACAACTTGTCAATTTCCGTTTAGAATTGGAATAACAAACGAATGATGAATAGATTTTGTTAAATCACTCCTACCTGAAAGGTGTTTAACATTGGGAAATAGCCCGTGATGAAAGAGGTAGCGTGATTCTTATCTGCCAAATTTCGGGCCATCAGAGAGGCAAGACCGATGGAATAGACGGTAATTGTCACCACCTATGAACATATAACATTATAGCGTGAGTTTGCGGTCATTGACTTTATATGTTTCCTTACCTGAATTAGAGCCACCGGGATATTTTTTGAAGAGAACTTGAGAGTGTTACAACAACTTTTTTTGAAGGCCATTAACGCGTCCACTTGACGGTTACAGTCAGCTGGAATCATGAAAAGTCCCTGCCGGTTGCATCGCTTTAGAATCGACAAGTTCCAGTCCAATACGGCTAAAGAAAGATAATGGTCGCTCTCGCTGGCGTGAGTTGACTGCACTTGCTCCAACTGTAACCGTTCGTGCTCAAGTAAAAGACCTGACGGAACAAACACGTTTCAGCATATTCCTTCAAAATGCATAATAAGTTTATTTACCAGCATTTTGCAATGATTGCAGATCAGGATAAAGTTTCTTCAGTGGTTGGCAAATTAAACGGAAAGTAAATGTCCAACTGAGTAAAATCCACCTTGAATATTGCTGAATCATTTGAGCTCCCTACGCGTTTCATTTTGAAAATAAAGATTTTTAAGTGAAACAAGCCATAACAATATTTAATTGTAGTGAATGTCCTTACTTCTGCAGCGTTCTCCTTAAGAGCCAGAACGAATATGGCAATAACTTTTGCCGTTCCAGGCATGGTATTAAAGACAGAGAACCATCGCTACAAGTATCACAGTGCAAATGGATGAAGGCCATAGTTGAAGAACCGCAAAAGTGAAATTCCTTATATATTAGCGCTTCTTACCTGCATGGAAGTCGATGTGAAAAATCCCAGCAACAATACAATCGGAAGTGAAGATGTATATTTCGAACAGTAGGCGGCTATAGCTTCAAAATCACTAGAATTCGTCCAAAGATAATAAAATTTGAATTACCTCAGTTTCGATAGATAATGTTTTTTTTTTACACTTACATTCTTGCACTATCACTTAGCAAGTAATCGTAGATAAGTGATAGAGAGATGTAGGAAATCACGTAGATCAAAAATGGTTCCCAAAGTAGACGGTAAACGCTATTTTTCCATCTAAATGAATTCAATAACAAGAATAGCGAACAATAGAATAACTGTTTTCGTCATCTTATTAAAATGTTATGAGACACGGTAACAAACGAGAAAAAGTTAAGGGGAAAAAAGGGTTGATAAAAAAAAAACATTTTTGGTACTCCGTATCAAATTCTTGATTAAATTCCAATCCGATGAATAAGAGACAATGATAAGAACGAGGAAAAAAGAGTCATGCTGAGCTTTTTTCTGGGTTGGGCATTATTTATATACTTTAGATGGAAAAACATAGGGTTCGCCAATGTACCAAAACAGTGACTATAGATATTACGAACCGTGTGGCCTACATTTTTTATTTGTTTGTTTAAATACAAGAATTGCATGTCCAAACCCCAAAGGGACTTGTACGGAATCATGAATATTTCGCGATGGATGGAAGCCTTAAGGGCGGTTAGTGAGCGTAGGTGGTTGGGTGTCTGGTGATGCAAATGTCTTGGAATGCCTAGCTGCATTTAGAAACATCTCATCGTCGCAATCCGTTGCTGATCCAACACTGGTTATATCCACTGATGTAGCGAAATAGCACCTAAAATCGATGATGACTCACTTATACATACCTGAACAATATTTTGAAGCTTTCGCCAAAGCCACTAGCTCTTCCTGAATTACTGGGAGATATGTCGTCAAACATTTTGTTGAAAAGAGATTTGGCCAAAAGCGTTGCTCAGTGTTGACTGTCTGGGACCATACTGAAGAGTCTTCCCAAGCACTAACAAGCCAGCCGCATTGGTTGCGTTTCTTTTTTTTTCATCACAGCAATACAGTTCCTTTTGGTTCCGCAACTATAGTTTGCCCAAACTTGTCGGGAAATCCGCCTCACGCCTTCACGCTCGTGCAGCACCGCCTTTCTATTTCCGATTGGTCTTCATATTCGTGCCCGTCCGGATCTTTGAGTGCCACATACTTGCATAATGCAGCGGATATTGAGATTGTTTCAGACTCTTTCGCACTTTATATTTGGATCGTTCGTACTTTTGGAAAGAGTTATTGGTGAAATTTTGATTCATCCGACAAATATGTCAAGGTTTTCTTTAGACGAAACTCAAAATACCACGCCTGAAAGTCATAAAAGTTTACGTGAAAAATGTTCCAGACCAGAGACTACAGCCCGAAGGCTGGGCCCTCAAGGGATAATTATTGTATATGGACAAAATAAGCTTTTTCACCTGGCTAGAGTAGGGTATGGGTATACCTTCTCAAGCCGCTGGGCACTCGCACGAGGCAATTTTTTCATTCAAGGACTCAAACTGTCATGTACTCATGTGGCATTTTCGTGTTTTCTATCGTCCTTGGCTTATCAGTTAATTAACTTTTTTCGTTACCTAAAATCGAACAAAGATGAGTTGATGACGTTCTTTGTCCTGGACTCCTGGTCGGCTCCACTCCTCCTTACAAAATATTTCAAATAAAAAAATTGGTTTCGGGTAGAACCTGGCAATGCCGTTGGTTTGCTTTGTTTACTTAGGTTTCGTCTGCTGTTATCGAAACGACTTATCTTAATCCGATTGAATAAAGAGCACGAGCAGGAGCAGCTGATTAAAATAAGCGAGAGGAAATGAGTTACGACTCGTTACCAAGTCTGAAAACCTTGTTCGCTACTGTCACTGCTGGAGTGACAGGGACATTGGTCTATCACTACATGAAAACTGTAATTATATAACCTGTTAATATACCTGTTAGAAAATAGTGATTGTAGATAGAGGCTTGACAATTTTCAATGTGCTCACCTGTTGTAATTAAAGTTTGGTTTCACAGAAGTTCTTTGCAGTAAATAATGAGGAAAATATCAAAGTGTCTGTACATGTTGAAGTTCCACAAGAGACAGTTGCGTACCTCATTGGGAGGGGAGGTAACAACATAAAACGCATAGAAGAAGAAACCTGCACTTCAATATCTTTCATTGATCCAGGTGGCAAGCACTATTCCTACAAATTACAATAACTAGCATAATTAAGACTAATTTTCATGTCTGAATGAAATAGGTGGTCCTTGCAGGTTAGGAGTTATAAGGGGTAGCAAAGAAGGAGTACAGTTAGCTAAACTACAACTTCTAAAATGTGTTGAAGAATATGGTCAGCTGGAAACCTGTGAAATATTTGTTTCTGAGGTACTCTTAATTACTTTTCTGTTAAGATTTATTCTTCACATGCTCTATAATATCTTATCTATGAACAGACAACTATTGCCTGGTTGACATCTGAAGAAAGCAAGAAATTACGAGAAATTGCAGCATTATCAAAAACAAGAATTTACATTGATGGCCAGGAAAAACCAATGAGCTTACTTGTGAGAGGAACCTACCATCAAATAGAAAACGCCAGAGAGTGTTTGAAAACACGTTTGAAAGAAATGGCTGTAGAAGATGTGCAGTCAGAAACGGATACAAGCAAAAATTCGATGGTCAATCACGTACCGAATCCTGTGAAAACCAAATCACAAGTACAGTAAAAAATATTCATTAACAGAATTTGATTAACTTGATGAATCTGATGACATTGAATTTGTCAACAGTTATCGGAGAGAGCCATTGATTTCGAGATACTCGATCCAACCAGTTCTGATGGGTAAATAAATAGATCAAATGGTTTAGCTATTCATTCACCTACATGTTATCATTGAATTTGCAGATTCGGTGAAGTGATGGTATCTGTGGTCGAAAGCCCATCTAAATTTTTCGTACAAAAATGTGGAACACTCTCCAAGGATTTGGATTGCCTCATTGATGATATGACTGAATTTTACTCTAAGGGCGACAATCGGCTGCAATACGCTGCACCCAAGGTAAATAAACAATTGGTCATCACTCATTTCAAGTTAATAGTAGCCTAACGTTTGTTCTTACAGATTGAAATCGGCAATCTGGTTGCAACTTTGATTCCTGATGACAGCTGTTGGTATCGTGCTAAAGTAGTTTCCATAGAACCGGATGAGGAAAGTGATGAGGAAGAAACCATTCTGTCGGTAAATCTCGTCGATTTTGGTGACACTGTCAAAGTTAAGCAGTGCTACGTCGCCAGTTTGCGTCCAGACTTTTTGACCATCCAGTTCCAATCTATTGAATGTAGAATGGCTTACATTCAACCCAAAGAGTAAATTAAATCATATTTAAATATTATAAACAAATAATTTTAACCGTTATGTCTAGTGGCGTCGAGTGGTCGGAGAAGGCGATTGAAGTCTTCGAAACGTTGACGTATTGTGCTCATTGGAAAATTCTAATGGCGCGTGTCGAGTCGCATGCTACTGTCAATGACAGAAATGTTTACTTTTTAAAACTTGTCGATACCAACACAGAAACGGTACAGCAAATTTTTACCTTTTTGTTTTCTTGTAGTGCAATTAAAATTATTATCTATTTGCAGGATATTGACATCGCTGCTGAACTTGTTCGATTAGAATTCGGATGTGTAGTCGACCAAGAATTGTCCATGTGATATTTTCCAGCTAATGCCTTATTTTACAATTCAACTACCTTATACCCGGGAAGAATCTCTATATGGTGCCAATTTCAGTTAGTTTTTTTTTAGATTGAATTGTTAAACTGACGAGCTGTTGGCAATATCAAACTTGTACTTGCAATTTAATTTAAATTAACATAAAGATTATGAGTATGTGGCCAGCAGCTGAGAAAAGGCTTATGATGGATGGCTGAATAAAAATTGTAAATGAGAAAATCACATCTTTTCGTATTCTTGTTGAAAAGAGCATGTGCTACACTTGCGATAGTAGATGTCTCTTTCCGCATCAAACTGTTCAGCGCCGAAGACATGTTGATGGCTTTCTTTTACTTTTTTGTAAACGCTACTCCGCACCGCCATTCGTAAATCTCGGGGATAAACGTAACGTTAGTTTTAAACAAATTATTAAGGGCCTTTCTTGCATTACTTTTAACTTGCTGGTTGAACTTTTTAGTTTTGCTTTTTTCCCGCTTGGCTTCACGCAGTTCTTTTTCTTCTTCTATTTTCTCAAGCGTCTCCCACAACTCTAGCGCTCGTTTTTCAACCTAAAGTAAAAACACATGTATATTTTAAAAATACAACTAAAACTGATTTATCTAAAGATGGTGACTAGCCTGCAATCTTAAGTAGAGCTTCATATCTCCCCATCTAGGATTGAGCGGGTTCTTACGCAAGATAAAACGTAAAATTGGTTCGCGTAAGTCCAAGTCACAATCTTTTAAAAGGTACTCTTGACGCGCATCTGTTCGTGTAATTAGAGAGTATTTATCGTCGTTCGCATCCCTGAAGGCAAAATTTGAAAATGTTAATAATTATTGCTATTTGTGTTAACTAATTCATACAAACTCACTTGCAGGTATCGCAAACAGGAAATGAAAAAGAACGGTAAAGTAAGGAATCGTGAAGAGGTTGCTCACACTCATCACAGTGAGGGCGATCAGGTAAAATGATTGGAGCAGGGATTTCAGTGATCACAATCTTATTAGATGAGACAGACAATATAATGTATGCATATTGTGTTTAAATAATTAAATAGTATACATACCTCTCTAGATTGTTCTTCTTCAAGATCCTTCTCATCAATGAGAAAACCTCCACCTGAATCAATAAGTCGTGAATTCTGAACCCTGATTACAGAATGTTCTTCACCAGCTTTGCCACTAAAATGATAATTCAAAAGAAAGTCAAATATTAATTTTGTTTTCATTGGAGAATAATGAGATTTTTGTAAACTAGGATTACTTTTTATATGGATGAGCTTGCAATCTTGCCTGTCGAAGCAAAAGTGCTTTTTGACGATTTCTTTCTATTTTGGCTTTCTGAAATGCACTTAAACTTGATTTGGTGTCCACGGGATTTTCTGATAACTGTAGATCTTCTGAATGAGCGATCTCGCGTGAATCAAAGTCAACTTCTACCGCATCTTGACTGACATCGTTTTTATTGGTATGGCTGGGACTTGCTTCAAGAGAGACAGCTAGGCCACTGTCACCTTCATTATCATGAGATTCTTCGTCGGAATCTAACTCAAATATAGATTTGGTCTTCGTTTCTTTCGTCTTGTTTGCACTCTCCATTTTAAAACCAATTTACTAATATCTAGAAAAAAAGGGCAGTATTTCGACTATTTACTTTTTGCACAGATTTTGTAGCAGACTAAATAAAAATTGACAGTAGATGCGACGTTGTCAACTACTATTATTATGTAACTTCTAAATTTACATAACTGATTAAATCGATTAAACCTGATTAAACTGACTTCTTGTAAGTTATATAACTTAACTTCGCACTTCGGTATTTTAAAAAAGAATATTGCAATGCAAAGAAAACTGTTTCGGGACACAATCACAATAAAGCGCGACGCAATATTTAAACACTGTTCTGCTTCTGCTTTATTAATTTTTAATGATACAAATTTGTTATTATATAATTGGTTTACATTATGTAAAACAAGGAGATTCTTTTTCAAGATTGCATGATGGCACTATCTTGATTGTTAATATTTGCCAATGGTTCACTAATCAGTCCTTCTTGTCCTTTAGGGCATGCTAAACTCTTATTGATTAGACATAAACACACTTTGCAGATTAATCTCTGTTAGACATTATCCTTAATTCAATTAAAATGTTACCATCCATTCATGTGAAGAGTTAAGGAGAGACATCGACACCAACTGCTCAGTCGAACCGGGTGATGAATAAAGAGATAGCCATCGAACGGCTCCCTGTATAAAATTAAAATTAGGAAATGAGTGCTAGTATACAACTCAATCCACCTATCAATTTTTTACCTCTATGTGGGCTTGGAAAAGCCTTTTAATATCAATATCATTCTCGTCGTCTCCGAACGGATATGCTGCTAATCGACCAAACTTCAGCCATAAGTAGTAGAGGAAGTACTATAATGTAAGACCAAATACCGAAATTAACCACAGTAATAGTATAAACGCATAAGAAGCAATTTCATACTTGAAACGTGTTGAGGACTGGAAAATATTTAATAATGAACGAAGTCGGGGTGTGTTTATCAGTCAATTGACGAGCCATCAGCGACGCTAACCCGAATGAATAAACGGTAATCGTAACGGCCTAATTTTTTAATTACAAGAATTATACAAAATTTTTAAGCTCTTGTGTAATAAAACTAACTTGGATTAAAGCAAAAGGGATATTTTTGGCCGCAAATTTGATGGTATCTCCACAGCTTTTTTTAAAACTCATGAGAAGATCCTGATTGCGGCCATAATCGGAGATGTCCATGAAAATACCATTCCGGTTACAAAATTTCAATAAAGTGAGCTTCCATTGCAAGACCACTAAAGGCTGGTTGGAGGCTGGGCATATTTCCAGCTGTAATCTTTCGTGCGACTGGAGCAATCCTACAGAAACAATATTGCAATGAGAAAAACTCTTTAAAGTTTATTGATTAAAATTGTACATACCGGCGTTTTCGAGAGATAACAAATCGGGGAATACTCTTTTCAAAGGCTTGCAAATCAGGCGAAAGGTAAGCGCCCAGCCTAATAGGACCCAACGGGCGTATTGTTGTACTATTTGATGGCCCTTCAATCGTAATTGAAATAATTCATTGACATATCACATTTTAACAGGTACGCAAACGTCTTTGAATACTTACTTCCTTTTGATTTTCTTTGATTGACATGACAAAATTGGCTATTACTTTGGACGTTCCGGGCATTGAAGTTACCAATGAAAACCATCGCTACGAAGAATCGGACATCAAGTATAGTACAAATTAATTGCGATTTTATGGTCACACGGGTTATTTCAATTAGAAACCTGCATGGACGTTGAAGTGAAAAAACCCAATAACAGAATGATGGGCAATGCCGAAGTGTACGTTGAACAGTACGCTGCAATGTCTTCGAACCCCCTTATAATAGATAAAATCACGAAACGTATTTAACAAAAAGTTACATACTTGAAAGTTGAAATAAAACGTTTACATACTTTTTGCTATCGTCATCTAGTACGAAATCGTAAATAAAGGATATCGTCAGGTAAACCACCATGTAGATGAGAAATTCCTTCCATATCAATCGATAAGTGCTTCCCTTCCATCTGGATAGGAAAGACGAAAGTAACATAAGACGAAACGCAATAGATCTTGTAAATTTTAAAAAATCGCTAGGGCCTACCTCAGTAACGTTTTCATATTTTGACCAAACTTAACAGCTGATCCAAAGTGGATGTCACACATTGACTTGGAAAGAAAGACTAGTAGTAAAGTCAAGGCTGCTGGTTGATACGCACATACGCTTCTCGTTATAAAATCAAAAGACTCTTTTTTTTCTTTTCCTTATGAAAAGTGACCAATGATAGTCGCTGATCTCCTGTGAAATCACTTCCAGAAATTCAAACGTTGACCTTACGAATGATGGGGACATGGGTGGATGGAGCTGACTAAGGATAATATTAAAGAAATCAATTAAGCTATACTTGTAATTACATAAAGCGATTAATACCCAAATTAATGATACTAGGAGCTATGGATATTGGTTTTTAGCGTTTTTAGCTAGATAGTTTACAAAGAGAACATAGAAACTGGAAAATATAATGGTCTGATCTCAACTAATTAATTACTACTGAATTCTTAGTAGTACCGATTGCATTTTAATGATGTGAAAATTCATTTATTCAGGGAATATTCTTAATTGGGTTATCATCGGGGAATCAACTGTAGATGACTTGCACTTTAAAAAGGAACGCAACGGGAGAAGTGAGTCAAACGGAGTGAAACCAAATAACGAAGATGACGTTGTCCAATACTCTTTGGTTTCTTACTTGCTGGTCGTTCCTTGGTGTTATCGTTAGTAAGTAGTCACAAAAGTCCATAGAAATCAGTCTTCGCAATTAACTGAATTTTTTTTCATCTAGATGCTGATCTCTGCTCAGAAGCCCTAGCCGATCCGTTTGCATCATTGAAAACTGGTTTTCTTCTCTGGACAAGACGGAATCCAGTTCTGTTTCAACCACTATTAATCGGCAATGCAGCTATTCTAGCCCTTTCCAATTACGTACCATCAAATCCTACAATCATTTACGCTCATGGTTGGACAGAAAGTTTTCGAGATGATTTAAGTATCCGAATGCGCGACAGTAAGTATTTAGCTTGTTTTCATTTGATTCGTTTTAAGAATGTAACGAGCGTTGTTCCTCTCAGGTTTCCTGCAAAGAGAAGATTGTAATTTTATTGCTGTCGACTGGCAACTTTTGGCTTTGCCACCCCTCTATCCTAAATCAGTGGCGAATGTCCGGCCAGTCGGAATACTCACCGGGAATTTAGTAGATTTCTTGATTTCTCAGGGAGCTAATCGACTTCGATTTCATCTATTGGGTTTCAGTTTGGGAGCTCACATTGTTGGCCGTGCAGGGTCAACCGCCACTAACCGCATCCCTAGAATAACAGGTTCAAAACACTTTTGAATTGGGAAATGTGTATATAGACGATTTTGTAACTTGCTTATTTGCATTTTTCAAAGGATTGGACCCGGCATACCCGTGTTTTGAAAAAGCCGGCGCTGACCGAATCTTAGAAAGATCGGACGCTACTTTTGTTGACATTATCCATACGAACGCAGGGTTTTTGATAGAAAAGCGCCTTGGATTCCCGTTCTCTATTGGACACGCAGATTTTTGGCCCAACGGTGGATCGATTCAGCCGGTAAGACAATTTTCTTTTTTTTTTACGGCTCTTGCACATTTTTGTTATTGATTCAATTTTCAATTTTCGGTAGGGATGCGATCCCGTCAATATAGCGACACAGTCTACAACTGTAGGGAATATTGCTTCTCTTTTTGTTCAAGGTTAGATTTTATATAATCCTCGGATTTTTATCGCTTGATAATAATTCAACCATTTGATAAAACAGCAGTTGCATGTAATCATCGAAGAGCCGTGGAATATTTTATCGAGTCCATCAACGGTGCCATTCCTTTTACTGCAACTCAGTGCAATTCTTATGCCGAATTTAACACGGGAGTTTGTGCCAATAATTTCAGGACTTTCATGGGCCTCCCTGTCTCAACATTGTGAGTGCATCAGCGCATAATTTTATATTTAAAAGAAATGTGATTTTATTTAACAAAATTTTTATTTTTCAGAGCCAATGGAAATTTCTACCTGAATACCAACCCTAGGCCCCCTTTTGCACAGGGCTGATTGCTGGTGGGACTTTAAAATGGACAACACGTTTTTCTTATTTAAAATTGTGAGAGTCAATGAGATTTGCTTGAATATGTGTAATATTTGATCAAAATTAAATTAAAATTAAATTAAATTTCGCTTTGCTGAATCCGAATATCGGAACTTATTGTTTTCCGTTTTCCGGCCTTTTCTTTCATCGTCGCGTGATCCTGAAAGGAAAAAATGGCATACATTAACACAAAACATTATTAATCGTATTATTTGAATACGACGATACGTACTATCCAGAGCTGCGACGGCTGATTAACTGAAGTCATTGCCACTTTTTCAATGAAAGAAGTATCGACGTAAAGGGATTGTAATCGTACAGCATCCTTGAATGTAGAAAATCACTTGTTAATTTTTAATTACATGATTGTCATTGCACAAAAAATTTTAAATTCCATTTTCAGATAAATATTACCTCAATATGGGAATAGAGTAACTGTTTGACGTTGATATCATCGTCATCTTCACCGAATGGATTGCTGGCCATACGGCCAAACTTCAGCCACGAATAAAACAGGAAGAACTACGTTCATTGAAAATATGGTATCGTACAGTCAACATGGTAGCACGCTCTGACGATACTAAATATGGTTTACTTTGATGGCGTTTGTAAAAGGAATGTAGCCAAGAATGACAAATACAGGTGTATGGTTCCGCGTTCCATCTGCTGCCTTTGTCGTCGGTTGACGAGCCATTAATGACGCCAAACCATAGGAATAAACAGCCACAGAAACAGCCTAAAAAAATTGAATGTCCCTTTGTACCTTCAGTTTTTTTTGCGTTTGAATCAATGAATCATTGTCACTGTAAAAGACATACCTGAATGAGAGCAAAAGGTATATTTTTTGTAGCAAATTTGATGGCATTATTGCAGTTCTTCTTGAACAGCATTAAACAGTCCAGATTACGACTGTAGTCGGCTGGAACGTAATACATGTTTCTTCTTCCACACACTCGCAACAAGGCTAAATTCCAATTAATGACGATAAGAGATTGATTCTTCTCATAAGGTTCCATTTCCAGTTGTAATCTTTCGTGTTCCAGCAATAACCCTGTATTTAGTCTGAATTTTTAACACATATCTTATTTGCACTATATTCTATCTATGTCTACCCTCGTTTTGAAGACAAATCAATTCGGGATAAGCTTCTTTCAGCGATGGACAAATCAAGCGGAAGACAAGAGTCCAGCTTAGTACAATCCATCTAGCGTATTGTTGTACAATTTGTATTCCCTTGGAGTAAACAAAAAAAAAGCAACATTTGAATTTTCAACTTTACCGCCTTTTTATCAAATTTAATTTTGATATCGCTTACATCCGGTTGGTTTTCCTTCAGTGAATTTACAAAGTAAGCCGTCACTTTGCTGGTGCCGGGCATTGATTGCACTATGGAGAACCACCGCTATAAAATCAATGTTTTCAATGGGTTATTACTACAGAATATCTGGTAAATTGTCAATGTAATTCGATGCTTACAACAACATATAATAAGTACTACCTGCATCGAAGTTGAAGTGAAAAAACCCAACAACAAGACAATTTGTAAAGACGAAACGTAACTTGAACAGTAAGCAGCTACATCTTCAAAGTGACTGTAATTGTAAATCAAACAATGATTGGAAATGATTTAATGAAGATTTGAATAAGCAATGCAATTTTACGTCCTGTCTGTGTCCGTCAGCACAAAATCGTATAAAACAGTTAGGAAAATGTAAAGCACAATATAAATCAAAAATTCCTTCCACATGAGACTGTAAATGCTTCCTTCCCATCTACATAAAAATAGAAGAAACAATTATTTATTTGTGTTTCAATGTCGGCAGCATGTTCGTGATTACAAACCTGAAAATATTTTTGATGTTCTCGCCAAATTGATTGGCAGTTGGTGACACGATATTTTTGTAACTCCCCGAGAACTTTTTCGTCAAACGAAGACGCTCACCCAATTTCGCGTACGACTTTTTGGCGGAAGTTTGGCTATGCATCGCTATAATAAAGAAATACAGTCGAATGTTGTCAATAGGACTATAAGGAAAGGACTAACTAAAAGTTTGAGAAAAGTTTTGTCATCTGAATAGGCCTAATTCACTTTCCGCAGAGCGCGCTGTATAGGACGATGCGACTAAAAATCAGAGTTCTTATAAGCGTCAATAACGAAAGTTTAGAGGAAACCAGACACACCACCTTTCCTTGATAACTTTGCAGCGATTTTAATAATATCAAAACCTCGTCTTCCCGCTTCCTTTCACATGTTGTAAAACACGGTCGTTAATCTCCTTTGAATACCGCATTATTGGGGCTACTTATTAAGAACGTTTGAGGTTTGATTTCCCGTTTATGCGACCACATTAAATAGGCCTATACTAAGTTGATTAAAATAAGAATGACGCGCATCCACGGAAATGTCTATAAATTATGTTACAATACGGTGACAGTCTCACACCGAGAACTGACGACTGAGAACTAACTAATATTCTAATAGCCAAAATTATTGAAATGGCTCGTACTGTACTGTTGATGCTCTTTTTGTCTATCTGTCTGATTTATGCTTCAGATAAAAAGTGAAAATATATGTTGTGATCATGAAAAACAATCATTCACGTTCTTATTCTGTTTTCATGTCTCTATAGCATCGAAGGAAGATAGAAATTTACGATCTCTGTTCGGTCCAAGCAGCAGCAAATGTATGGAATATTTTGAGGGATGTACCCGCTACCAACAGTTTTGCGTTTCCACTTTTAAACATCTCGAGTGCAGGTATAAAGGATTGAAATTATTATTGAAGACTAGGCCTATAGCTTATACAAATTATAATATGTTCATTGTAATACTAGCAAATGGCAGGATCGCTGCGATCGTTTCAATAAACTCTGTCCTAAAATTGTTACTCAACAAGTAGTTTTTTCAGCCAGTTTCTCAAGTTCCTCAGCAAGTTGTTCAACCTCAGCCAGTCGACGTACCTCAAGTTCCTTAGGAAGTCGCAGTTCAACCTGTTCCTCAAGAAATTTTAGTTCAGAACCCCCGTTATACAGTCTGCGGCGAAGCATATTCAGTATTAAGTGAACTGCATTCTGAAACTAACACACTTTATCATTCAACCACTTCCCCTCTTCATTCTCACTTAGCCAAGACAAAATTTCTTACTAAATTTCGACACAACAAATGTTGTAGAATATGGTTGCAAGTAGAAAAAATGTTTGGCTGCTATTATACAGATCGTTCTATAAATACACTTAGATTTGACAGTGTGGAATCCGATATTGACTGAAGAAGTCGACCTGAACAAATAAAATCTTATTGCTAGAATGGCCGCTCGACGTTCCGGAGGATGCCGCACATAATGAGATCTTGCGGATGAACGCTGCTCCCAACGCTATGGAGGCATCGGACCAAAAGACCACCGGTACATGTACCACATCGAAAGTATCCAGTGCGACGACCGTCACAAGATCCTACAGTCCCCCAAAAAAATGTGATCACTGATTCAGAAGGTTTTGGAATCGGTGATTCATAGATTTTCGCTTTAACATGTTCCAAAAGAAAATATACATTTCAATTTGATCAGCTGTTTGTTTTGCCTCATTTTATTTAGCGCATAAGACGAGAATAGAGGAGAGCAATTATCAATCGCCAATTTTATTCTTTAAAATTTAACAACTGAATAATTGGTTTATAAATGTTTTTGCTTAAAATGGATTAAGTTTTGTAAAATTATAGAAATACATGTTCAAGCGCATAGTCCATCTTTAGGTTTAGTAGGAGTTGGGCAAGCTGAAGCAGCCGCTCCGGATTTATAAACTGCTGCACCGAGGTAGTTTCCAGCTTCCCCATCTGTAAATGAAAACGGAAAATTACTTGTCAATGTTAATTGCAGCTCAATAAGTTCCACGTTAATTTTCTTTTTTGGAAAACTTACAATTGCAGACGTAAAGTAACTTGTAAGCATAGGATGGTTGAAACTTGGTGTCGTAATACGAAACGATTCCACAACCAATCTTGAAGGTTTTGGCCCAAAGCATTTGCGTGTAATGACCGATTACTCCAGTGGGATTCGATCTGTGATGATATAAATTTGGTTTAAATTAGTATTTTAATCAAATTTTTGTTCCACGCTTAATAACATACGGGAATGACGACACGTAAGACGACGATACGATTTTAACTTCATCGTACCAGCTTTGAATCATGCTTGTCCAATTGGACTTCTTCATTTCTACTGTTGAAAACTGAATGGCTAAATAAAAATATTTCGCAAATTATTAACCGAAAGATTTATTCATAAATTCTCAATTTTACCTATGTTTTGGCCGACTTTAAAGCGAGCTAATTGAAAACAACAGTGTTAGTAATCAGTATAGGGAATATTATTCAAATAAGTATTTAAATTTATACAATTTACCAACACTTCGATCAGCATCGTGAGTGAATACACACTGTTGTGCGTGAGTCTGAGCCATTAGAGCCAATTCGTCATCCCAACTCTGTAAAACATTTCAAATTGGTCAATGCAAATACTGTATAGTTATTATGCTAAGTGTAAAATTTAGTGCACTATTTCTCTCATGTTAGCAGCGGATTGTTGCGGTCCAGGAGAGCCACGCTTTTCCGATCCTTTGGCGACTTGGCGGCGCATATTGTTGTGTGCGTTAACGATCAGAGTTCTATCAGCGGCTGTAACAGACATCGGAATAGTCTTCATGCACGCTGTGCCAAAAGACGTCGGCTGAAAATGTCAAATAAGTCCAGATTAATTTCATAGTTCAATCCAAGTACACAATGATCACACAGCTGTGAGGTGGTTTACTTGCCTTGTATTTGCATAGCGTGTTCTGTGCACTCAAAGTGCAGTAGTCGAAGGATTGAGATGTGACCGAGCCGGCTAATAAAGCAATAACAAGAGTTAGTAACATTTTATCAAAGTTTTTCAACTGCGCTATTGGATTGGGAGACTGTGGAGACTTCTAAGGGTGTAATGCTGACTGGAAAAAATAAACTTGGTCGGCTTATATAATAACAGGGGACCCGGCCTACAATCGCTTGGTCTGCAGCAGGTGATGGCTACTGTTAATGGCAAATTTAAAATAAATAAAACAATTAGGCGTGGCTTTGAAATTGAGTCGCAATCACGCGGAAAAACCAAGAAGTTGACTAACCTCGTCACCTGCGCCTGCTTAAATGAAGTACTGATAGTAATTTTTCATCTTCACTATTGGGAACACACTTTAAAAAAAAAACTCTGTAATACAATGCTAATTATTTGTTGTAGATCATAATATCATAGCAGTCCATCTCAGAGTTCAACAGCCTATACCTAACGTTCACACTACAGTGATATATACTTGCGCACGCTCACTATCTAGTATTGGAAAAAACGTTACATGCAGGCCAATTGAAATGGATGAATCAATTAATATTCATAAGCAATTATGTATTCTTACGATACCAGCTGGTACCAGCTTGAGCCAATCGGGAAAGGTGTTTCCGGATTTATTTCCCTTTTTTGATTAATGCCTTAAAAATAGATTTACAAACAAATTGACGTAAATAGAAAAGAAATATGACTTGAATTTCACGAGCATGCGGGACTGCGGGCTGCCTATACTCATTCATTAGTAGCCTACGTTCCCAACCATTTTTCATTTCGCCATTTGGATTAAGTCTTTAAATTTACAATTCCTTTTAAGTAAAAAAATCACCAGGAATGAGATTTCTTACCTAAAATTATTCATTTGGCCCACCAGTTTTACAATTTGTTGAAAAGTTCATTATTTGTTTTGACTTTAATGCCTGTGAGAATCCTATATGTGTACCCCTATATAGTTTGAATGATCAGTTGATCAAACTTGAAAACTCCATTGATAATATTATTCCATCCAATAACAATGAAAGAATTGTTCAGATAAAATTTCCTGTTACCTTAAATTAATTTATATATGATAGATACGAAATGACATTATGTATTAAAGGATGAAAAAATTCAATACAAACAGCAATCAATCTCTCATTTCTCCCTCTTCATCATCTTCTTCTACTCCACGTATGTAGAGTACATTGTTGCACCTGACAAGAACTTCACCCAAATTACCGGTACAGCTTCCATCAATATATTCTTCTGTGTTGGCCAACTGTAAGAAAATTAGAAAAATTACTGACCAATGGTTTATGATCACTTCTTCATGCATCAAGTTTTTCTTCTTCAATTATTGAAAACACACAGATCAGATATAATCATTACAGTACCTGAAGATTCATATATCCATCAACTGAAACCAGGTAACCTTTGTATTCATGGCCCCACTTCAATTTTACCATAATCGGTTTACCGGTTAAGGCGTTGAGAAAGGGTTTGGGATTGATGGGCATGGGTGCCTGTAAAATATGAAATACAAGAAGTTAGTAAACTGTCAGAAAAAAAAGACCACCAAAGGAGATTTTTTGTGTTGTACTTACTGCCATGATTTGTGTTTTGTTGATTCAACGATTTAACAAAATTGATCGAATGTTTGACAAGCGAGTCAAGCCGCGTTATTTCAGTTTACACGTTCTGAAACGTAAAGATGACTGTGTAGCGTTGCCAGGTGGTTGTATAAAAAACCATGAAAATTAAGACTTTTTTTTAATTTTTAGAAATTGAAATTTGTAACGTTATATAACTTTGGCAAAAATAAAAGATTAATAAAGAGAATACTCATGGTTAATTCAATAATGTTTGATATTACGAAATAAGATATCTATTATATAGAGCAACGATCGCGGATCCGGATACCGGATGTAAAGGGCAGAATCCGGATTTTGACACCGATCCCGTTTTCAATAATCATAGGAAAAGTCACACACACTGTTTTTTTTTTCAATACTTTGTGTTTGGTTTTAATACTGATTGCTGTTCATGCTTACAAAAGTTTAATTCACAGAGTAACTCAAAGAACAGAGAAGCCAAAAATCAGGCGCTTTCTACTTTTACAATGTATATATTTCGTTTTTTATGTTTTAAAACGTTTAATCGTTATCAAAGTTTGCCCTTCTACATCCATTTTTTACATTTTGAAAACTTTTAAATGGTCACAACTCACAAATCTGGTTTCTTCGGTTTCTTATTTCACTTTGGTGTCCATTCCGCGCAATTTCCTTTTATTGACGACACCGAGTGTAAAATCTGGCAGTAAAGCCTTATTCCACAGTAACTTAGGTTGAAAACCCTCACTGCACAGCTGGTACCGTGAATTTGCCGTTATTACGTGGACACAACAAGTTGCTGAAGTTGCTGACACTCTCATTTTTTGCCCTTTTACGTTGACGTCACTTTCCAACCGATTGTTTTTCTTTTATTTACATTATTGGGTCCTATTATTGGGACAAAAATACGAACAGTCGTTCCAGTGTTTAGAAGATTTGTTGATTTTAGTCTGCCATGGAAATATTTTGAATACAAAGCTGACTTGTCTTTTCCAGCTATATTGAAATAAGATGTTTGGTGAGTAAATAACCATACTTTTTCTTATTTTCAAAAGTTTGTGTTGATGTTGAGGTAGTTGTTGGTAGTCATTGGCTTGTCAGTAAGTTTCGTGAAAGGCTGCTCAAATTGACTTGACAATTGTTTGTCTCTCACAGGGAAGGTATGGATTTTGATTCACTGGGTACCACCTACTTCTTTCCCGATGTGATGCAACCCCCAATAGAGCTTGAAACTGTCAACCCCTTGCCAAGCAGGGGTTGGCCAGGTGGAGTTAAGGGACATGTTCGCTCTGCAAGTCATGGTGTCATTGGAGTCTCCTTGTTGAATCCAACATTACATCCGCAGCCCTGTACACCATCTCCTGCGATTGGTTTGTTGGAGGCTGCTTCAGGATTGAACAAAGGGGAAAGATCATCTCAAGATGTTTCATCTACCAATCCAACAGTTCTTAAACTTCCTTACACAGGTATTTTTGAGGTTTCATCACTCTAGGTTTGTTTCTAAAGAAGACCTGTAATTCCATTTTTAAAATCAGTAATGTGTTCATTTCATTTTTATGAGGCTTCTTGGTATTTCCATCATGTATTTGATTTTATAGTTATTCAAGACACATATTGGTATATCGACGAATTTCCTGAATTCCTGATAATTACACTTCAATTGGTTTATTAGGAATTCTACGTCAGGGCCACACTAGAGCATTATCACAAGGTCAGATTCCTAATCAACAAGTCCAACCTACTAAAGGGCACAGTCGGACTGGATCTCGAACGGATTTCCTCTTGCCCCCTGGCCATCAGGATCGAACAACGAGTGGTGCAGTTCATGGTACTCGACACAAAAGACAGGTTTCCCGAACCCTGTCAAACGATGTCTTCACTAAGGGCCATTCCCGGCAAGCTTCTAGGACAGAATCAATTTACACGATTCGACAGACGCGAATCCCATGGGTGAACCGATTTCTTTTCTGGAGACAAGCGAAAACTCCTGAACCTCCTAGGATGCGTACTGTCGTACCAAACCATGCTGTACCACCCAGTGTTAAAGCCAAACATCATCCAAATAAAGCCTACAGCGATAATGCCATTCGCACATCCAAATATACCCCACTTTCTTTCATTCCAAAGAATTTACTGGAACAGTTTCACCGATTCGCCAATCTCTACTTTCTCTTCATCGTGCTTCTAAATTGGATTCCGGCTATCAGCGCTTTTGG
The DNA here is from genome assembly GCA_030770115.1 of Daphnia galeata. Lineage (NCBI taxonomy): Eukaryota > Metazoa > Arthropoda > Branchiopoda > Diplostraca > Daphniidae > Daphnia > Daphnia galeata. The sequence goes on from CM061117.1 coordinate 8,876,568, forward strand.
CAAAGAAGTGGCTATGATTCCGGTAATATTCGTTCTGGGAGTCACGGCTATCAAAGATGCATTCGAAGATTATCGCCGTCGGCAATCTGATTTACGCATCAACAATTCTACGTGCCGCGTTTATCGGGTGGAAGAAGATCGATACGCTCGTGTCCTTTTCTCTGATGTGAAGGTTGGCGACATTATTCATCTTTCCTGCGATGAAATCATTCCTGCTGATCTTCTCCTATTAAGATCTTCAGAAAAGCAAGGACTCTGCTTCATCGGTATTATATTTTTACAGCTATTTCATATCCCAACATTTGAAATATTATTGACCACAAAATAATCTCATAGAAACTTCCAATCTGGACGGAGAAAACAATTTGAAGCAAAGAAGCGCCCCCCAAATGATGCTGTCCAAACAACAGAATTTCCAACCCAAGGCATTTGTCAGTCATGTGGAATGTGAGGCACCTACCACAAAGATTTATCAATTCCACGGCGCCATTGTCAATCCGGACGGCTCAAGAGTTCCGGTTGGCCGAGAAAATCTTTTACTTAGGGACTGTGCTCTGAAGAACACCGACTTTGTTGAGGGTATCGTCGTGTATGCCGGCCACGAATCCAAGGCCATGCTTAATCACGGTGGTCCACGTTACAAGCGTACCCAGCTGGAACAAGCCATGAACATGGACGTCGTGTGGTAAGTCGGATGAACCATTTTTTATGTGTTTAATAACTATTGATGACTCACTGCCTATTTTGCTAGGTGTGTGGTGATTCTGGTTTTGCTGTGCCTAGCTGGTGCTTGTGGCTGTGGACTGTGGTTAAAATCCTATATACCACATCTTCCGGTTCCGTTTCTTCCATTGGTCGAGTTTCACGCCGGCGATAATGTCATGGCTGGCAATGAGCCCGACCCATTTTATCAAGCATTTCTCGCCTTTTGGACCTACGTTATTATTTTACAAGTGATGATACCTCTATCACTCTATGTGACTATCGAGCTAGCCAAGCTTTTACAGATCTTTCATATCCATAACGACCCCCACCTAAGGGATCCCATTACAAACCAAGCGATCGAGTGTCGAGCGCTCAATATCACCGAAGAACTGGGTCAAATTCAGTATATCTTTTCTGATAAAACGGGAACGTTAACTGAGAACAATATGATCTTCCGACGCTGCTCAGTTGGTGGAATCGACTACAATCATCCGCAAATAAATAAAGATGCTCCACCTCTTAAACCCGGTGAACGCCAAAAAATTTATCCCAACCCAAGGCTGCAAGAAGAGTTGAAACAATTTGAACTTCAGCGTCGAGCAGTCTTTGAGTCATCGGATTCAGACGTAGAGAACAGGTTGGATGAGATTTATTTTACAAATCCCTGAACTTTGTTTGACCCATCTTTTTTTATCCAATTTTAGACCACACATAAACGTGCAAGCAAGAAGACTTGAAGAATTCTTTCTTTTAATGGCTGTCTGCAATACAGTGGTTGTTGCAAAGAAACCCCATCGTGATCGCATGAACGACGTTGGCCAAATTGAACTCTCTGGGGTCGATTGTTCTGTCCACATTAGTCACGCTGTCGATGATTGTGAAGGCGAAAGTATTACTACCATTATCTCGGATCGTGGGCCATCACCCTCTATCGAATCAGGTTCCGTCAGTATGTCTTCCACAACGCTTATCGTTCCTCCTGACTCGACTAGTACTCCGCATTCCACCAGCATCCTCGACCAGAACACCAACGCAACGCCTAAGAGACCAGGCAATTTGTCTTTCTTTTCTGGTGAGATGTCTTAATAAATCCATTTTGTAATACTTTTAATGTTTTTTCTTTGTTTTCATTTCTCAAAACAGGGAGACATTCAGCGCGGTATCGACCGTCGAATCAGCAGAACTTCCAACGACCTCTTTCACCAATTGACTCTTCTGCAGAGACTACTCCATCTGAGTCGCCAGCCCCACCTCTGAGGCCGCGATTTCTCCAGTTGCCCAGCTTGGCGTCCGCCCAATCTTTCTTCAGCTTAAGGCGATCATCAACCCCAACGTCCGACATATCTACCTCACAACCGGCCACTCCGTCTAGTGACAGGAAAAATTTCTACGAGGCCGAAAGCCCCGACGAATTGGCCTTGATCGATGCATCCTGCTGTTACAATATCCGTTTGTTTCAGAGGTCCGTCCATCACGTCATCGTCTCTCTTCCCGGTATATACGTGAAACGTCGTTAATGCAAAAATATATCGACGTCCTTGACGTCTAATGGTTTCCTTTGTATAACAGGCGAAGGTACTACTGAGTATGAAGTCCTTGAGGTCCTGCCCTTCGATTCGACCCGTAAACGGATGTCAATCGTACTACGTCGGCCAGAAACACGACAGATCGTCGTCTATTGCAAGGGAGCGGACTCTGCTATTCTTCCTCGCTTAGCTTATACCCGTTAGTGCACGTTTATCATGATTGGCGTTCATGTGGGTTTACGGATAACATTATCGGTTTTTTCTCCTCTACTTATGTTCACAGAGAGTTTCGCCGAAAATCAAATTATTCAACGAACGGAGCATCACGTCAATCAATATTCGAAGCAGGGCCTTCGTACGCTTGTCATGGCCAAACGAGTACTTAGTGATGAGGAATTTGCCGTCTGGTTAGTTGCACATAACGAAGCAAAGGCGGCACTTGAAGGTCGAGAACGTCTTCTCTACGAATCATATTGTCGGATAGAAAGGGATTTGAGCCTTCTAGGAGCCACTGGCATCGAAGATAAATTACAGGATCAAGGTGGGTTAATGGACTGGGTTGAGAGTAACACAACACGGTTTGTAACTGGTTGCCAATTGTGTACAATTACAGTGCCGGAAACCATAAGCTGCTTGCGCAAGGCCGGCATTGTTGTCTGGGTACTAACTGGAGATAAACAGGAAACAGCTGTCAATATAGCCTACGCTTGCAGCCTTTTTTCGCCGGATATGGAAGTTATCAAGTTAAATGCCAGGAGCAAAAATGCTGCCGAAGCCGCCATTCACTGCCATCTTGATGCTATCCAAAGAGAATTGGTCACTGTTGGTAAGATGTTACCAAAATTACACCAATTTCATTTATTTGACAATTTTTTATGATTTTAGCGAATGCAAACGAAACTGGCAATAGACTACGTTCCTTTTTCCCCTTAGCCTCTGATAATTCCAGCATGGTCGTCAAGAGAAAAGCTTTAGTTGTTGACGGGAAAACGTTATTGTAAGTCGTGCATAACAGGTGCATAATAAATATAATCTCATGTCTTGCTTTTTTACGTTCAAATTACAGGTACATACTGGACAAACGTTCGAATCTGCAGAAACCTTTTCTCCACTTGACGCGGCATTGCGCAGCAGTTTTGTGCTGCAGGGCTACACCACTCCAGAAGGCTTTTATTGTAAAGATCGTCAAACAACAACTGCACATCCGCACTCTTGGCATAGGTAACAGATGTTTGTTACAATGAAATTACTGTATTTAAACCTTGAAAATCTTTAGGGGATGGAGCCAACGACGTTTCTATGATTCAAACAGCAGATGTGGGAATAGGAATTTCGGGTGTCGAGGGTAGGCAGGCTGTAATGGCCTCCGATTTCGCCATTCCGCGCTTCAGTTTTCTTTTGCGGCTACTTTTGGTGCATGGCCATTGGTGTTACGACCGTTTGGCACGCATGGTTTTGTACTTCTTTTACAAGAACGCCGTAAGCTATTTCACACGTTGTTAGTTTTCAGTGATTGATTGCTCATTTGTTCCTCTTTCTTTCTCGACAGAATTTTGTCTTTGTGATATTCTGGTATCAATTGTACTGCGGCTTCTCAGGAACAGTAATGGTTGACCAAATTTATTTAATGTTTTTCAACCTCTTTTTCACGTCGCTCCCTCCTCTCGCAATGGGTACATCATTATTTTATGCATAAATCAGCCATTTTTCAACGCGTGTGTGGGTGTGTGTGCAGGTTTTTAATATCCATATTTCATGCCTTCACAGGGATCTACGATCAGAGTGCTTCAGCGGAATTGCTCCTGGCTCAACCTCTTTTATACGCTGTCGGGCGCGAAGCACAGCTCTACCGCTCACACTCGTTTTGGGTGAATATCATCGACGCTCTCTATCAAAGCACAGTGATATTCTTCATAGCTTACTGCGTAAGTCCTCCTGAAGCGAAAATGCAATGATTAAGTACAAGGATATATTTTGATTCTACATCCTCCTCTTTCTTTTGTTCGTCGTTTTTTAGGCTTATGGTGACACGACTGCGGATTTGTGGGAATTTGGCACACTGGTGACGTCATCATGTATTTTTGTCATGCTGATCCACATTGCATCCGAATTCAGATCTTGGGTTAGGAAATATTAAATGATCTCGTAAACACACTTAACATTCTTTTCTTTAACCAATTTTGATTGACAGACCGGACTTCATTTCTTGTCATTACTTGCGTCCGTCTCCTTGTACATGAGTTTCGCCCTAACTTACAACGCCGTTTGTGTTGACTGTCCTGGTCTTCCTAATCCTTATTGGGTCATGCAACACTGTCTTACCACATTACTCTTTTGGGCCACGCTTATCCTCACCTGCGTCTTGGCGTTTATTCCCAGGTAATAAGATCAAGACAGATTGACAAAATTGTTGTTCACTCGAGTATTCGTTTATTTTCTTCCTTAGGTTTACAATTAAGGCATTGTTCTGCTTAATCCAACCTTCAGTCGTTCATCAAGCTTTGCTGGATCAAAAGATTTCTGAACGAAGCAAAAAACAAGACCTCAGAGTCTCTTGGTCAAGAACTTCCACTCGCTTGACCGTCGTTCGAACCAACGACAACTAGAATCATTGCTCGTAACCAAAGTTTTTTTTTTTTCATTATTTTTCTCACTCTCTCGACCTGATGTAAGTTTTGTTAGCCAAAAACTGTTGTGCCGTCTGACGGCATTTTACTTTTGCGTTCAACCGCGATTGGTTTCAAAGCGCACTAGTGAGAATCTCCTTTTTTTTAGGAAAAAACAATCCCCTTTATAACAATTAAATAAAGCACATTTTTTTTCAACGATTCCCATGAGTTGGCGGGATGATACGCTAGACTAATAGTTGGCGTTACACACTTATCGACATGCGATGAATAGTGCCTTGTTCTCTCTCTAGAACTTTTGTAATGTTTTCTAGATTCGGTGCTCCTCGTTTTCCTTTTTTCCTCCCTTAGTTGAAAAAATCCTTTTCATTTATTGTATTGTCGACGGCAATCGAGTTCTTCATCATTTCCGGTTCCACAGTTCCTCGACTTAAGACCATCTGCGAATTGCCAACTCACATTCCTTATAGGCTCTCTTATTATCTCACTGTTCCATCTCTTCCAAGTATAAAAATGTGGGTTGCCCGTTTATTTTTCCTTGTCACCTTCACAACGAGGTCAATAGCCGGTGAACTACGTACATATTTTCGCAGTTATTTGTCCTCGGGTCTTGTTTTGAATTTGGAATTTTCAGTCGTGCCATATTATGCAATCATTTGCAACAAGAAAAAGGAGCAGAAAAAAAGAGGACGGTGGAGGCACGATTTGAATGTGAAATTATGTAGAGGGTATCTCTCTCTTTACTTAAACCCCCACGTTTCTCTTTTCTCTCCGCAACCGGGAAAAAAGAGAGAAATGACAAGCTAAAGAAAAACAAACTGTCTACAGTTGTTTAGCCTTCCCAAAATCTAGTTGACTTTGGTGTATAATTATTTTATAATACCTGAGCGATAATGGTCAACCTTATAATAATTAGCCGTAATATTTCCCATTTTTATTTTTGGTTTAGACGATATGTCAGGATTGTGTTTCCATTTTTCCAATTGTCATTAATGTACCTTGGCTAAAGTTAATTCATATTTGAGGGGAAATCTAATTTTTAATGAATTCATAATTTTTCTCGTTTTGTGGAAGGTAACCAACAACTCGCTCTTAAATTTTTATTCTATTCTGAGCCTCAGACTTCATTGCAGCCCTCTAGCGCGTTATGTGCGTCCCACAATGTGATGTGCATGTGTGTTTGAAATATATATATTGTTTTAAAAAAGAGAATTTTCTTGTTGGTGAGACTGACAGGATCAGAGAAATTTTTGTTAGAAAATGTTGAAAACAGAAAAAAGAAGATGGTGAAACTGTTCACGGAGTTTGTGACAAGCAGTTGAAATTCACCTGAGAATTACAGGAAGAAGGTAGGTTAGAAATGTTTATTTATTACGTATTTCATATTCATCATCATTAAAATCTTCAAAGCGCTAAACAAAGTTGTTTTGAAAGTTTTTAAAAATAATTTCAATGTTTATTCCAATGGAGACGCGCAGCAAGTTTTCAATCGACTGCAAAAATGTCATCTTATTTCTCAGCGATTCCTACGACAGCGGGTGTGACGCAAATGTAGAAAGGGTAATATCTTTTCTTCATCGGAGTGGTAATTAGTTTCTGATCGATTTTTGAGAAACGCCATTTGTTGGCTTCGATGATTTGGTTGGTTACACGGTTCAAATTACAACCAAACAACAGATCGTAAAATGTGTAAGTGTACAAATGTTGCAAGAAGCGAACCCATGCGTATTTGTAATCGCGGATGTGCTCAAAGTAGTAGTATTTGCCACCCTGAAAAGCACAGTGCATATTTAGTCATTTGTGATTAATCGATTGAAATTAAATGTACAGATTATATTACTGGAACTAAAACTCGGTGGACTTCTTTCAGGGCTCCTTCTACACTTCGGACGGAACAGAGGACAAAAGAGGAAACGACAATGTCAACACTATTGTCCGGAACATCCTTCATATTCTCAGCAAAACCGACGATGAATCGATCCATTTTGATGTGCGGATGATCGGCCTGTTTTTCGAAAAATTGTTTCTCAAAAAATGGATTGACTTCGACGACTGATAGTTGGCTTTTGGATGGATAAAATTCGAAATTGTATCCAGGACCGGGACCGATTTCGAGTATCCTCAGAATTCCCTTTTTCCTCAATTCAGGATCGGCTGATTTGTGGTTTTTGATTTTCTCAAAATGTTTTCTCTGAAATTCTTTGACCGAGTCGTGATGGATGGACGTCCAAGGTATGTAAATCGTTGCCATAAACCTTTCAGCTCGGCACAAAAAATGATTTTGGGTTTTAAATTTCAGATAGATAGTAGCCTCAGCCATTCAATAATTTTGAAAAGAGGAATCAATATGAGCAAGTTGAATATTTATTTTAAAAAAAGTAACCGCTTTGACTCACCATGGCTGAATGTGAGATCCTCCGTATTTTTGAAAAATGATAAAGATGGTTAATACCAAAAGCAAGTAAGGCGTCCATGGCTTTAAAATCTCGGGAAGTTTGTCTGTGATTTTTTCAAACATATCGTAGCTACTGTGTTGTATTTCTTACCGTACAATATTTTGTATTTTACTTTAGGGAGGGTTCCTACTTTAATGTTTAACCTACAGAAGAGACAAAAGGTTCTTTGATGAGGGCAAAACGTGAAATGAGCAACGCAGAAGATGAATTCGAATGTACTACCCAACTTCAGCTACATTGCCTTCGGCATTGTATCCGTCTTAAATATACACTAGCATAGCCGTGACCTACAAGCCGTTTGTGTTGACTGTTCCCGTGTCCCGGTCTTCCAAATCCTCCCAACATAACTCTCTTGGGCCATGCTTCTGCCCACCTGCATCTTGACCTTTATTTCCAGGTAACAAGATCAAGACAGCCTATGACTAAGAGACAAAAGCCTACTTGACCTAGAGTATATTTATTTTATAATACCTGAGTGATAATGGTCAACCTTAAAATAAATACCCTTAATAGACCTTAATTATCATTTTTGGTTTTTTAAACAATGTGTCAGCATTGTGTTTCCGATTGTCATTAATGAACCTTGGCCAAATTAAGTAATAATGTCTGAAGGAGAAATCTTGATTTTAAATTAAATCATTTTTGGAAGGTAACAAAGGACTCAAATATTTGTTCTATTCTGAGCTTCAGACTTCATTGCAACCCTCTATCGCGTTATGTGGGTCACACAATGTGATACGCATGTGTGTTTGAAATATATATATTGTTTTAAAATGAGCATTTTCTTGTTGGTGGGACTGACAGGATTAGAGAAATTTTTGTTAAGGAAGAAAAACAATTGACTTAACGTAACATTTGTTCTTGTTTGGTAGTTTGAAAATGTTGATAACAGTTGAAATCGTTCACAGGGTTTGTTTGTGTTTTTGGTTTGTTCTCCATTCGACGTAACAGGTGAAATTCACCTCAGAAAGAAGCCCAAGAAGGTAAGTTATCAATTTTAATATCTTGAGAGAAGAAAATGGTTGTTGAATGTTCAAATTGTCCACACGTGCACCTTTTCCGCTACAACGCAATGGTTGGCATCTGTATTAAATATTAATAATTTGTTAGTATTTTTGTAATAAATCTGAATTAGAATTTTCTGAAAACTGACGGTCATAGTACGAAGAAATAATGTGAAGGCTATCGACATATCGTTCGATCAGCTGGTCCAGTTCGCCTTGACGGAAAACGTGATAGTAACGATGAAGAGTGACGGTGCCAGAATTGCCTCCGCCTCCTCCACTTCCAATATTGCTTCCTCCAGCGTCACTGGGTAAAGAATCTTGCGACGTGGAAATACTCAACGACGAATCACGGTCGGCGCTTCGTTGCCGTTGGTCACCGCCACATCCGCCCAGGAGCATTTTGTTGAGCGGCTTAGAGCAAAATTCGTCATCACCACAGTTGATGGGTTTGTTTCCCGATGCACGGGTGCAAGTACCGCCTGATCCGGTAGCGGATGGAATCTGATGAAATCCGGTGGTAGATGATGCAGCAGCAATGGAGGATGCAGCAGCGCAATTGGCGACTTTCGATCTCAAAAGGGGAAGAGTGGACATGAATCCGGATGAATCGTCAGAGCTTTTACGCATTTCGCTGGCTGTGCTGATGGCCGAGGCGCTGGAACTTTGCCGAGCACTCGAATAAGACGGGGCGCTAATGGACGAATCCAAACTCGATGTGGAAGCTGAAAAAGAACCTTTGACTTTGTCTAGTTTCCATTGTTGTTGTTGGACACCGGCTGGCTGTTGGGTTTGTTGTTGTTGTTGCTGGAGCGATTCTTTGTATTGAAACGCATCCCCTAATTCGGCATTTTCCTCTTCATGACACTCGTCCAATGGCCCCAGTGAACTCCGCATTCTCCATTCTTCTACATCGGAATGGGTCTCTTGTTGTTGTTGTTGCTTGGAGGATCCGGTTGAAGATTCACCGAGAGACGGCGAAAGTGACGATTTGGATTCTTGAAATTCTTGGATTCCTGTTGCCACTAAACTGACCGGTGATGATTGATTGTTTCGAGAAGTGTGAGACGAACTAGTTAATTGTGCTGATGGATCTTCGATGGAAGCCGGCCAACTATCATTGGAATCCTGTTTTATCAAACTGTTGTCCGCCTGTTCACTGCTGACCAAATCACACGATGCTGATGTCTGAAAATCCAGCGACGAACCACTGAGAATGGTTTGCCTGCGGTCCTGAAACGCTGGCCACATGGGATCTCCCACACTAATGACGCTTCCGGCTGAATTACTGGATGAGCTCTCACTGGTCGTACTGCTGTTATCTCCGCAATCACTGTCGCTATCCATATCGTCCGTTTCTGGATTAAAAACCTCAAAGGAAAGGAGCCGGTGAACCGGAAGCGCCTGTTGTTGGAAGTGCGGAACAACTGATCGGGTCAGAACTTTGTCGACTGTTTCATCATTTGAAGCGGCCAACACATTCGGCTGTCTAAGGCACGATTGTCTTTTGGGAGAGTTGGTCGTCTGTTCCTGCTGGGCCGCCGTCATTCCAGGACTCTTTACGGGCGTTGGACTCACGTGATCCGTCAATTCTGTCGCAAAAGAAAGTAAAGTAGGAAATACTTTGACTTTTGGTGATCCGTCTGAACTGCTCGAAGAATTGTTTCTCGTTTTAGCCACTGATGAATCCACCATTAATCCACTACTTTCCAGTTCGCCTTTGTGATCTCCTGGTCTCGGGACGTAGATGACGGAAACACAACTGTCTTCCGAATCGACACTGGTGTCACTCTGTAAACTGCTGTCCTTGGAAGACGAATCAGATCCTTCTTCTCTTTGGCAGCTGAGCCGATGTGGATGAGCCGAACGTGAGAAAGTCAGATCCTGATCGGCGCAACAACGAGGTAAAGAGAAATTAAAGAAATCTTCTTCAGATCCGGCCACAGGTGGCAAACGACGAGGAGATGGACTCATCGATCCTGTAGCCGATTCTTCAGCAATACCCCAACCGCAGAAGGATTTGATCCGTTTCTCTAATAACGATGGTGGACGGCGTTGCGGTAACGTGCGAGCTGGATGATGTGTTTCACTTCCAGTTGGCGAATCCAGCAACCAGGGCTTGTCGCAATTCCGGTCATCCAGCAACAGATGCGTCTTGGATGAAGAAGACGATGATGATGAAGAAGAAGAATCACCTCGGAGTGTTTGCCAGATACGGACAAATCCATTACGGAGTGAAGAGAAATCTTTAAGAGCATCACCAATCTCCAATGGAGGAGCCGGAGGAGGCAACGGAGATGGTGATGGTCTCATTATTGGAGTCTGTTTGACTGGTGGAGTGATTGAAGGCTGTGGTGGAGGTGGTGATGTTGGCGATGGAGTAGATTCCGGAACAATTAACGAAGAACTGGTTGGAGCACCGGACCAGGTGACTTGACGTGGTAACAAACTTTGTTTTAATTTTTCAAGTTCTTTGAGCCTCTCGGCCGATAGGAGTGAATCGTTCATAGATCCTTGTTTGAACACACGGGGTTGTTGTGCTTTTGGCAGAGTCAGCGAAGATTTAGGATCACCTGCGACTGGAACTAATAACCCAGGATCGTCCTCCTCTTCGCAATATGACTCGAATATTTGTACGACTCGTTTCTGTTTGGTCAACACAGGCCTGACGGATCGACGGATTTGGTCTTGATCCGACGGCGGTGGAGGTGAATAAGGAGCTATTGGCCGATCCAGTTCACTACCGGGTGAGATGAGGCTACTACTGGCATCTTCCTCAGAAAGTCGATGCCTCAACCAGGAGCTGACCGAGACGGGCAACGAATGGAGTAAATCGCTGAGACTTAACGACCGACTACCTTGAGATTGTTGGTTGGGCTGTTGAGTTCCAGTTGAAGAAGAGGAGGAAACTCCACCAGCCGCCAACGAAGAAGACGAAGACCTTCTGGGTAAAATGGGACTGATGCTGGATGAAGAATCTGCTGCATTATTCTGATGATTTTCAGTTACTGCAGGCGGTTCTGAACCAAAAAAGATGGATGAATCTCCTTTGCCACCTAGAGATGGCGGACTACTCCGACTGATTCGCTCATTCGTCTGTGTCGTCCCAGTCGCCGAGCACAAAACGCCATCCTCCTCCGAGTCTAAATGACGCAACTCGATAGGAAGTTCATTAGACGGATCTGTAGCCTCCAGCGCTGCACAGCTCCAGGCTCCGTGTTGATGCTCAATACTCTCACCCAGAGTGAACCATGAACGTCGATGATGGCCGTTACCTACTGCCCGTCTAGTACTGGCTAATTTCTATTGAAATCAAAAAAATTTGAAACAGAATAAAAAAACATTCAAAAACATTCGAGAAAGAATTGATCCACACACACACTGCAGTGTCACTGCAGTCTGAATCGATCCCTTTTTCACATATAATGAGATGCTTGTGTCATCCTCATTATTTTTCTGTCTTGTTGACACTACCTTTGTTTAGCTCTGAATTAAACGACGTCCTATTTTTTTTTAAAGGAGAACGGATTAAAGAGAAATGATTTACTTGAAGTGCTTTCCGGACGAAACTGTAACAGGAATCACTGGGCGAGGAAAGGTCAGATGAGCTCTGTGAACTGCATGACGGTCTGTGAGGATCGAATGATCTGCCTTTGTGATGATGATGTGGACGGTGATGTCTTCTCCTCGGCGGTAATTCTCCATCGTCGACAGCAGCACCGGAAGAAGTTCCGGCAACGGCAAGACATCCGGAACAATCGGACGGACACCTACTGTGATGTTGATGTACTCTACATTGGTATTATTAAAATAAAACACAACTATAGATATTTATACTTCATCAAATTGAATTTGTTTAGAATGATAAAAACAGATTTTCATTTACTTGTTGCAGGAATAGCAGGAATCACTCTCGGATGTTTGTGAATAGGCATGATAATGAGTAACATCCTCGTCGGATGTTGTCGTCGTCGTGGCGATAGACTCGTGCTCGTTACCTCCTACTTCCGTCTTCTCTTCACTGCTGGAACGATCAGGTGTGCGCCAAGGTACCAGAATGTCTTGAGATTCAAACTGCGCATCAACATAATCAACAATTTGTGTGTGTCAAAGCAATTGACGTCATCAAAACTGTATCGATTATTCGTCTGTGGGCGCATTCATCAGCCATTACATTGTGTAGTACTGTACGTTTTTGTTGCTATTGTCCTGTAAACAATTAGACTTTTTCTTCTTCTCTCATTTCAAATTGTGTTCGCAGAAAAAGAGGCCATTGGGGAAGAGAGAGAGAAACAAGGGACCCTGACTCGAATCCGTTTCGGTACACATCGCAACATTTATGGGAGACAAGAAAAAGATGGAAAGAAAAGAGGAACAGCCGTTTCGTCTTCCCCCTAGAGGCTATACGAGTCCTACACAGGATCCTGCAGTCGTTATGTACGTAACAAAAAAAGGTAGTGTCATCCCTAGTTATTTTTTCCTCTCGTGTTATATAGCTCTCAGATGGGATGTACAGATTTATAGATCTGCGCTGTTTGAGGGGCAACACAGCACATCAAAGCGTCTTCTTTGATAAAAAAGCGGCTCCACTTTTTATAATCTCAATTGAGTGTGATTGAATCATTATTGATTTCAAATCCACCCATAATGCAGTAGATTATGTTGTAGACTATTGGATATCATCAAGGCAAAGAGAATGAAAGTAAAAGTCTAGACGTCGTCGACTATTGATTCGGCTCGCGTGCCATTTAGGAGCCTACTCTTCCGTGAGAGTATATAGCGGCTACACGTAGCTCTTTTTCTTATTTATAACTTTTTTTCTTTTAATCGGCGGGTGATCCACTCTCTCAAAAGAAGAAAAAACAGAAGACAAACAAATCTCTTATGTAACGGATGAAAAACAATTGTCACCTTTTCGTCGATTTAATATTACGTGACTTACCTTTCGGTGTCGTTGCTCCTTAGCCCAAACGGTGATGAGAATACGTCCACCCACTCGTAAGATCCGCGCCAATTCTCTCAACGCCCTCACTCGTCTGTCTCTCGTCGCCAGGTGACTTTTTTTTTTGTTTGTTGTTGCACAAAATTTAAAAAAGTTGTGATTAATGAAATAAGGAAAAACTCGAGTTCCTTTTTTGAGACTTACTGAATGACGGCAATAGACAATGCGGCGTCGAAACTTTCGTCGCGATATGGCAGGTTGAGAGCGTCACAAATCAGCACCTGTTCAGAGGAGATAACAACAATAGAGGCCGCAATATATAAGCACATGCTCTTCCTTTTCTACTCCAGCTTACACTATATATAGATGTATACGACGTCATTGCCCCCCTTTTTTCTTTTATCAATTTCACGTTACACATTGGAATTGCTTCACACTCCTCTGTCTGCCCTTTTTATTTTCGGTAGAAAAAGCTACTTTTATCCAATCAATAAAAGATCCGGGACTTGACGGCAAGAGAGAGCCTCTCCAAAAAAAAAGAATAGGAGAAAAGCTGATGCCACAGCTTCCCTTTTCCATTCATTCGCCAACCATGTAATAATTTACACCCGTTTGTATTTTATTATTGACGAAGCCAGTCAGCCAGCCAGCCAACAGAAACTTTAAACGTGCTCACCGTGTAGACCTTGTGTTACATTTTGAAAATCCTACCCGCCCGCCTTGATGACTTATTGACGGAATTTTATATTACAGACTCACACAGTTTGCTGCTTCTCTCTCTGTATGTCGTTATTAATGGTAATCTATAAAAAGCGAGAGACAGAGCGATGTAGACACAGTGCGCTGAACTCAAACCAACAGCAAACCTTGATATAGTACATAAATGTACACTATAAGGTTGCATTGTATCATTGTAATCCTTCAGTGTGCGACATGGCCGTCTATTCTAGATTATGTATCAGGGTTTTGTGTGCCTCTTATTTCTATTAAATATAAATGCCTACATCAAAATGTACACACACACACATACGTACTGCGATATTGATCGAGAAAAGAGAAAGAATCGTTACTCGAGTGACTATAGACAGCACAAGAGTCGCTTTTTTTAAAGAATGCGGAACTCGATTTTGTTTTGTTTTTCTCCTCTGGCTGTTTTGTCCCGCAGATACACAGCCAAGAAACTTTAGACACCGCCGCCGCATCACTATATGGTACTATAGGCTAGCCGCTGTAGTAGCCATTGTCGATCGATTCATCAATCTCCGTTTGACTCTCGGCGGGTCTCCGCATAGATGCGGATGAATACTTTTCTCTTTCTTTCAAATGTTGTTTGCTGCTTATAGAAGGCTACACATTTGAATGAGATGGGTGGAGTTGGTGTGTGTGTGTGTGTGTCACAACCCATATATCACTATATAGAGACGCAGACAATGCCAATATCCTTTACCTCGTGATCTTTGCGTCGGGCGACGTCCACTGATGCGGCACAGCGGTCCGATCCAACTTTGAAGATGGATGGGTTGACTTGAAGGTATTTACCGTTACCGCAGCCTGAAGATGGATAGCATAGAGAGAGAGAGAAATCCAAGAATGATTGTGTTATTAAAAAGTTATTATATATGTATTACAGCAACAGCGACAAAAGATATAGTGGTAGATATAGAAAAAGACAATAATAAAAGCGACCCCTCCTGTCGGAAATGTAAATATGTGATAAGCCTATATAGATATTACGATCTGATTACACATGTTGAAGTGCTGTATAGATATACTATACATCTATTTGAATAGTAAGCAACAGCGCAATAGGAGAATAAATAGTACCCGCATCGCAAACGAGAGATCCGGGTTCGAGCTGTTCGAGGAACTGGCGTACACGAGGCCATGGCCGGTAGCGCTCCTCGGAGAAATGATGCGACAGCTGGTCGTAGACATCTATAATCCATCCATCCAAAAGAAAAATGTGATTGTAATATAGTACAATATCTAACTTTTTTATTTACTTCTCTTGTATGGTTTGCTACATTAAAATGATTACCATGGACATAAGCTTTTTCTAGAGCTAGCGAACGCGATTCTCTTTCCTTTCTTTCCAAATCGCTACTTTCTGCCGTCGTCGTCGTCATTTCCGCCAATGTTTTCATATCGGCGACTCGCGTGCCCCACCAACAGTTGGTGCTCTTCTTCTTCTGTTAGAACAGAACCTTCATATCACAGTTTTTCAATCGAATGCGATATAGAGGGGTTGTGCACCTGTGCTGTGTTTCACCTTTGAAATAGTAAAAGATATACAAGGAAAGAATTAATAATTTGAGGTGGAGTCAACAGTCGACGAATGTCTTCCCTATAAAAACTTCTATAGGCTTTTGTTTGCTAATGAGAATTTTTTCGAATGTATAGAAAAGGAATGACGAAAATGATCCGCCACGCAAAATCGATATGGCGCTTTTGAATTCAATTCCAAAGAGACATCTAGAAAGAGAAAGCATTGACAGAGTAGGATCTGCTGCAACGAAAGGATTTAGGCAAAGCCAACCTGGTTCATATAGGTTCAAAAATCCCGTAAACTTTATGATGATAGAGTCTCTCCATTTTCTCTATTGGGGGATATATAGATGTAATTCTTCGTTGATATATCTGTATTTTATATGGAGAGACGGAAGGAAAGGTCATTATACGGCACCAGTCAGTCGAGAACAACCGCAATCGATTATTTTCTTCGCCCCCTCTTCAACTCTTCCTCA
This sequence comes from Daphnia galeata, assembly GCA_030770115.1. Lineage (NCBI taxonomy): Eukaryota > Metazoa > Arthropoda > Branchiopoda > Diplostraca > Daphniidae > Daphnia > Daphnia galeata. The sequence goes on from CM061117.1 coordinate 8,892,572, forward strand.
TACTCTATAACGGATATATAACTGCGCCCCTTCCGTCTCTATATGTGTACTGTGCACTCTCACTCACGGGATTATTGCCATGGATACCTGGACTGTAATAGAGGGAGAGCTGTGCCTTTATATATAGACATAGATGATGTATATCGTCTCGGTGTATATAACATTCAAATCACAACTATTTATTGTTATTAAACTGCATGAGCATCATATACCAAAAATGGAAAAAAACTCCGTTAAAGATGGAAATGAAATTAGAGCGTGGCGCTCCAACGTCGCTGTTGAATTAACACATCAAACGTCTAAATTGTATTAATACGTGGGTTTGTTGGATACGTGATGCTAGCTACGACTTTCTATTTACCTATTATGCACTCGCACACATACACAAGAGAGTTGACATATCTGCAACACTCTTGTTAACAATCTAGCGAGCGTATATCTCTTTCACCCCCGCGTGTGGACTTGGTTATTTCATCTCTCTGTGAAGATATTCTATGCTGCGGATATGGTGATGGCGTGAATTTCTCGGAAACGATGATGGATGATCCTCTCTCTTCTTTAATGCGATACTACTGTAGATGGGGTTACGTTTCCTGTTTTGATTTACTATAGAAAGGCAGTTCAGAGTGAATATGTTGACTTATTTAAAAAATTTCAAAGAAATGCTGATGACGTACATCAAGCGCACACAATCCTTTTTCGCTTGAATCAAACGCTGTTGATTATATATTTTACAACAAATTTCTTTCTCCTTTTTTGTGTTTTTTCAATCGAGTGAAAAACAAATCATTTTGGTGTCGTCCAATTAATGGCACCGGACTTGTTATATACAGAGAAAACAGCCAAAAATTATTAGGCCTAGATTATTTAGATATTGTGAGAGATGACTCGAGAGCGTACACAGTACACACACGTATACATACACACACAAAGAGAGAGAACTGTGCTGTACACACTCAAAAAGGGAGGGAGGGGGCGGATGGGTTGGGCAAAGAGGAGAAATCGATTCGAACCACAGAGACGAGAAAGAGAGACAGAGCTGGGCTGCGTGTGCTGTTGCTGGCAGCCTCTTGTTTGATGTGTATAGTATGTACACAATTTGAACGCCGATAATACAAGAATAAGACGAGACACTTGAACGAACGAGGAGAAATCATTTGCTAAGAAAACACTTGATTTGTTTACCTTTGATCTGATTCGTCCAACGATCGGAAGAGATTTCTTCTTCAGCCAGTAAAAGAAACGGATTTAACTGTTTTGTCTTGTTTTTTTATAGAACAGTTTAAAATGAGAAAAAAAGAAAAGAATATCGGTTGGTTTTAATGGGAGATTTTCTCTTTTCTTTTCTAACTGCTGTTGCTACATGATCGTTACTGTATTATAGTCGGCAGTAGGAACACACACACACGCACACGTAGCGACCTCCCGCTCTGCACTGTACCTCTTTTTCGACTGCTGAGTAAAGATTAAAGGGCGGCGAGGAAGAGAGAGAGAGAAATGTGTATGTATTTCTCACAACTCGTATATTTCGCTGCTGTATATGTGTTGCTTTTATAGTTCAGTTCCTTCTTCCACTTTTTCGGTCCTGCGTGCTGTGTGCTGCCGGCCGCCCCTCTCTCGCGAGTTGAACGCAGACAGACGTGCAACTCCGGCTGCCTTTTATTCTGTTACGTGATGTGCTGTGTATTGTATAGAAAGGTCTCGTTTTGGATCCTGCGCACTCGCTGGATGAACCGTCAGAACGAGGGGGTAATACAACGCCGGCGTCCTTATTAAAGTCACTACTACAGGAAATTATAATGAAATATTAAAAAGGGTTGAAAAAAAAAAAAAGAGTTTTTGATTGATGAAAGTTGATGCGGTAGACTGGAAGGGAAATAATCTCTCTCACCCTTTCCTTTATATAGTTTATAACTTTGTTAACAATTATTTATTAGAAGTGCACATCAAAAGAATTGATCACGTACGTGTAAGTAAAACAAGACATACTATACATCAGTACCTGTGCGATTCATCTAGCGTAAAGTCACGTTACAAAGAGAAATGGATTCAAATTTCAAATGGAAACTTTGCTGCCATTTCGATGAACAGACATCAAATTTCTTGTGTACCCCCGACTGCTATGGTATTTGCATTTTCACTCCTATGCTGCGGATGAATAACAAACAACACTGTGCGCGTTTGCAGTTTTCTCAAAATTGAGCTTATTCATCATAACGGAAGATATTTTTCATCATCGTCGTGTCGGGCGGGCAGCATCACGAGCAGGCCGTTACCAAGGGCGAAGAAGAAAACACGAAAAAAAATCGTTGACTTTTTTTGCTGTATATAGACAGACGTGATTGATTCACGCGCTCTGGTTCTGCGTGTCAGTCGAGCGTATCTCGAAATTATTCTCTACAGATGGAACGTAAAAAAGAGACTAACATAGAGAAAGATTCTCCGGCCCATGTTATTTCATCAGTTATTGTTTTTATTATATTATTCATAGTGAATTTATCTTTTCTTTCATCTTTCCCGTTTCTTTTTTACTTTTATTTCGATGCCTTCGAGACGCACGCAATCACCCGCCAAGCCCATTTTTCTCCTATTTATTCACGCGGTCAAGTCCCGCACTGCCGTAACCTCAAAATATGCGATTCTCATCCCGCTGTCTGTCTGCTGTCAGTCACAAATGCTGTTGAGTTTTTAGACACTTGTGTACTGCGCGCATCCAGCGCTCCAATATCTCAAAAATGGGTCGGAGCGCTAATTTATTCTTTCATTTTTCCTCCTTTTGTGTCTATACCCGTGTATAGGTAGGATATAATAAGACAGAAAGGAGCAGCCAAGGAGGTATAGAAGGCAGCAGCATTTAAACTCGGCTTACTTCCCTCCCAACCCTATGGTTCTCTACCTTTTATAATGTAATCTCGTTTATAAGCAGAGTCGATCGATTTTCCACTCGTGAAACTCTGAAACGTCCGATTGCATCTTATCTTTCAGCTCTGTGCGATCCTTGAGCCAATTAAAATGGCGAGCTCGATTCACGTTTGTCGTGTCGTCCGTTTATGCTATCGGTAATCGTTGGTATTGATTTCCGTTTGCGATGCGGATTCGTTTGCTGGAAACTCTATAAAAGCGTCTGGTTTCTCTGAATTCGTACAAGGGCAAAGTTTACTGGCGCTTGTTTTCGTTTTTCTTTTCATCAGTTCACTCATTTATTCTTTTCTCTTTTTTTAAAAATTGACTTTATCGTTTTATTTTAGGAGCTAGTCAATTTAATTAAAATAAATTTGGCAAGGTCAAGTTTTAATTACAATTTAATTCATTCATTGACTAGGATATTTATTAAAGCCTAATTGAGTAATTGGGCGGCCTTCTTTATTTTTATTCGTTGCGATTTTATATTCGTTGCCGAATAAAAGTTTGAAAATATGACCGCTAGATGGTGATGACAATAGTTCCCAGAGGACAAACAAATTCAAATTTTTTTTTTCTTATTTGCCTGCAGCTATGTAAGAAGGTGCGGACCCAACAAGAAGTGGGGGGGGGGAAGGCAGCGATGGTCAGTTGCTATTGCACTCTCGAGAGGTTCGCGTTGCTCCCCCATCCACTTAGTTTTATTCAAAATAAAAAAAGTTTTGTAAACGAAAGCCGACGCTGTGAGTGTGCAGTGGATATTTGACACACAGTATATCTGATTCTCTAAAAGGAAATCGACCATGAGTTTTGGCCGATGGTCGTTAGTGATGAATCATTTATCATAGAATAACGCAAAAAGAAGAAGCCGGGGTTCAAATTTTCATTTGCCTCGTGTTGGAATTCCGACCACATGTGTTTTGTTACTGTCGACTGTGACGATGGCGTGACCCTGGATTATTATTATGTTGTTCATTCTAAACAGGTAAACAGATTCTCACTTTTTTTTGTGTGTTTGTGTAATACTAGGGCCAAAATAACCTGATTTTTGTGAAGAAAACGTTTTTTTTTCTATGGATAAACGAAAAATGCTATGAGATCCTGAGGGCTTTTTAAGACCGCCATGTTTCTTTTTTTTTTAGCGCCGGAATTTGGTCTTCTCTCGAGAATGTGATGAATTTCATCGTTTGAACGTAACACGTTTATCTTTTAGTTGTGCCGACGACCCAATGGCGGAAAAAAGATGATGAATTCCTTTGAGATTTTTAAAAAGACTTAATCAAAGAAAGAAACTTATTTTCCCACCCTGTTTGTTGTAACAGGTGACGTTTCCCCTGGTAAACGTCAGAAATGTTTCACGTACACACATCATCAGAAACAAAACAGCTCGGCCAATTATTTATGCGACCTCAGAAACAAGTTTTTATTGTTGCACACACCCTACGACATGAGAGTTGAGACGACGACGACGACAGTAGTACGTAACTATACACACACACACACCGGTCTGTGGGAACAAATTCTGTGAATTGTTCCCCGGCTTACTAACACACCTGTGGGGTGTTTTGTCAATCCTCCTATTTCTAGGCCTCATAGTTTGGGGAAAACAGCTGTCGTCCACTTTCTATGCGTCTCTTTTTACATTCGTTCGCAACGGTTTTTCTTTTTTTGTGTTGGAATTATGTTATTATTATTATTATTATTATTAGACTTCTTTGAAAATGTAGTCGCAATCTCACCACCTCGGATGAATCCCTTCCAATTAACCCGAGGGCTGATTCTTCTTTTCTATTTCTGTCTGGAGAGAAAGACCACCAGGGTCGCATCTGGAAATGAAAGAAGAAATTTGGATATTACATATTTTATACCAAACAACACAACCTTCACGTATATATAAAATAGCCGGCAATCACGAGGAACTCACTCACTCTTTCGAGGACTCTGCTGGAAATTTCTTTTTAAAAAGAAAGAAAGAAATGACTTTGTTCGTGCCGCTACCCCTCTCATCTCGAAAAATGTGTTTTTGGATATTAGAGAGGAAAAAAAAGAAAAAAAAACGAGTTTTCATTCCTTTTAACGCCCACTAATAGCTCACGGATATATTTAAAATGCATTTCTGTTCCCATCTACTGGTACAGCGCCTAGGATCTTGGCGTTTATAATCGTGAAAAATCGAAGCTCTTGGAACATTGTCGGTCGGTGTATTGGATAACCCTGGGATTTTAAACAACAACAGAAAAGTTAGGCGACTCTGACAGTGTTGAATTTGGTAAAGGTAAAACCTCTCCTTGATCTCGTAATCCATCATTCTCCTTCTCTGTGCTGTTCCTTTTGTTGGCCAGTTGTTAGACAAAATCCGTTCAGTTGAGGAGTCAAATAAAATCTTTCTCTTTCTTTAAAAGGAGATTTGTTTCTTTCGTCCAGACTCTTCTTAATTTTTCTTTCTTTTTTTTCTGTTTAGTAAATTCTAATTATCATCTTTTTCACGTTTTTTACGAGTCGCTCGAAAGTCCGGCCGTGGTTATTTGCCTTCAACACACAACAAAAGGAAGGATAGGAGATATTTTCTTGTTAAGAAGAGGGTTAGAAAGAAACGAAGGAGAGAGAGAGAGAGAGAGCGGAAGTGACCCCCAAAGTCCAGATTTATGGCCATGTTTTATTTCTTTTGTATTCAACAGCAACACACAACAACAACAACGGAACCTAGGGCGTCTCGGTCGTTCAATAGATTTTCTACTCTCTCGGGGAAATTTTAGAATTTTGTTTTTTTAAAGCTTTTCGCCGCTGCTAACCAAAAGGAATTAAGTTTTACCACACACTCGTTTTTACCTTCTTTCCATCTTCTTTCGATTTTGTTGCTGTTGAGGGTTTTTTTGTTATCCGTTTCATCTCTCGACTTTACGTACCCCCCGTCATGGCGTCTCTCTCCCTCCTTATTTTTTATTTTCTAAATCGAACTTGTAGGAAAATCGATTGAATTATGCTAAGAAGGAAGAGGATTTTACACGACCGCTGACGTTGAAACGAACACAACATGATGAACGAGACAACGTGTCATTTTGGTTTTGTTCCCACCTGGATCTTCTTCTTCTTCGTCTCTTGTTGGCGACTTGGACTGCAATTAGCTGAAAGAAAAATGTTGACGGAGATTATTGGTGAAGCAAAGATGGCGCCACTAGGTTTTTTCTCACTGCACACCTTTTTTTCGTTGTGATGATGGAAGAGAAAGAAGAGGGAATTCATGTTTGAATAGCCTCCAGTCATGTGTGTGTGTGTGTGTTAAGAGAGGGGAAAATGGTGGACGCACCTGTGGTGGTTAGGAGCCCCCAAATAGTATACACACACCAGGTATTTTCTTCTTCTTCTTCGGATCTCGGCCCTTTTGGGTCTTGTGGGAAAAGGCCAGCGACCTGGCCATCTTTCTTGATTCTTCCCCTCAAGGGTCCAGCTCAATTCTTTTCTCCCCAAACAAAAGAAGGTGTTTCTCTCTACCTTTGGACTGGCAAAGGGAACATTCACTTTATTGTCGTGTTCCATATATATATTTTTCTTCTTTCGACTATGTTTGGCGTAGAGAAGATGAAAAAAGCAAAAAATGGTTCGCGCCAATTTCCGCCATTTCCACTGATTTGTGTGTCGATCCTTTTGCTTCGATGACTCTCGCAAGACATTTTTATACCTGTAGTAGTATACCTTTTATTTAAATAAAATTCCTTTTTGGCTAATTGAAGGTCTACAAGTGTGTGTGGGATAAATTTGTTTCGTTTTCCTACGTCCATCGAGACCGAACTTATTATTTTCTCCATTTAATCCTCCCTTGTTTTTTATTGACCTTTTTTTTTAATATCTTTCTTTTAATGACGTGCATCACTAATAATAATAAGGATCTAAACTGATGACAATAATTAAGACTAAAAAAGAGAAATTTTTACTTCAGAAAACGAGTCATTTCATTTTCTTATTCGGCCGGAAATTATTTTGTAAAACAACATCACGACGACAATGTCTGGCTCCTTGATTGTTAGACGCGTGTCATCGGTTTCTAGTGAAGACATTTCCTCGTAGAGAGAAAACAACAGCAATCACTCGCCATCAGAATCCGCATGCTAATCAATATGATAAACCCGTCGGAAGACAAGGAAAATCTATCCCTCCCTCCAGTTACATAAAAAAAAAAACAACAACAACAACATCAACAAAAAGAACGTGATCTCACGACTCACTTTGGGAGTTGTGTGCGATAGATGCCCGCAAGTCCGTGACACAAGTCACGCTGTTGACCTGGTGCATTCTCACGGTTATTTTTTGTTGTCCCCTTTTTTCTTCTTTTTGTGCTGCTGTCTGTTTGTGTTATTAGACGAGAGAGAGTTCCTAATGATGTAAAAGAAATGCCAACTTGGTTTTGATGGATTTGGATGGATCGGTTTCGGGTCAGGGCCTTTTTTCTTTTGAGTCAGGACGCCCTTCACAACTCCTAAACGTCTTCTCTATGGCCCAACTAATATACACACACACACACACACTAATAAAAGTGGCAGGCATAACTTGCTGTCAGGCAACAACCACAAGACAGCCGCCATGTACACGACCGCCACCGCCGCACACTTTGTTTATTTTTGTTTGTTGTTTTTTCTTCTTTCAATTCTATTTTTTTTTTCTTGTTTTGTTTTGATCGGGCCCGCGCCCACCTGGCGATTTCCCTCCCAACCGCATCATAATTCGTTCAAATAAACAAATAAAAATGGATAGATGCAATACCCTCCCTTTTAATAGCAATCGAACGTCTTATCGTGAGTCTCTCTTTTTTTGGGGGATGTGTCACGCTGGCATTTTTCAAAATTTTCGGCACCGGACATATTTTTATACGACCGGCGCTTGTCTTTTATGAATCAAAGAATATTTTTAAAAAAGAATAAACAACATTCCTTCTTCGCGGTTAAATTACATTGACCTCGACCGGCCTCAGGTTTTTTTTTTCTTTCCCCCCTTTTATGTTTCACGACGCCCAGCATTGGCCAAGGTTTCCCTTGACTGTATACAGTAGTAGTTTACAAAACAAAAACTGCACGAGTCCTCCTGTTTGTTTTGTGTATGATACCAAAATCGGGGGGGACCTGGATCTTCTGCCAATTCTTTATAAAAAAAGAGTCTGACAAGTCGCCTTCCGTTGGTCATTGTCAGCTCGACGAGTCGCTTCATGACGAATGATATTGGATGGGATGTTTCGCTTGGCATCACTTGTTTTTTTTTTTTCTGGGGGTGTTCCTCCCATGTGCGGATGGAACCAAGCCGAAAATAACTTCCGCCGCGTTGCAAACGATACAAGGCGGCGAATGCGCTTCGCTGCGAGATGATGTGCGACTGTAGATGGCCGGCGAAAGGTATGTAGTTGTTGTTGTTGGAACTGGACACGGATGTCGTCACGACGACTGCCAGTCGCATATAAATAAACACAACTGCACATACAGTGAGAAAAGAAACGAACGACAAGTCTGAATACATTAGACGTTGGGATGGATGATGGAAATGCAGGAATGTATATCGAATGGATTAGTGGACGAGAGTGGAGTTTTAGTAGTTGCCTTACATGGACGGATGGGCGGAGAGGCTGAGTAGAGAAGAAAAAAAAGAAAACCCCGACTGTGACAATCCGTGACCAAGAATTCCTCACTGTGACACACTAAAGCAGCAACTTTTCAAAGTCTTTGCCAAGTTTGAGAGAGAGAGAGGAAGAAGCGATCCATCATAAAATAAAAGAACAACACCAGGAAAACAAGAAAAAGAGAGTAGTAGAAGAAGAAGAAGAAGATGTTGGTTATTACGTCGAGTGAAAGAGAAAAAGAATTCAAGTGTATCAGACAGGCATTATGAAAAAAAGGATCTAGTAACACGAATCGGCTTTTCTCGAGTCATCAGACACGCTTCGAAAATAGAAGAAGATCCTCAATTGGACCCAAGACGAGCCAAATTCTCCTGAGAGAAACAAGAAAATCGGGTCATTTTCACGTCGAAGAGCATTTTCCGCCCTTATTCTGCATTTTTTCACAGATTGAGAAGGAAAAAGAATGCTGACAAAAGGACAACAACACGCACATAGCAATGGAGAGACTCTTTTTCTCGGCTGGAACGCGACCAAGAAAAGGAATCCCAAGCTTCCGTTTCTTGTCTTTCCTCAAGCTCCTCCTCCTACACTTGTAAAACTCGAAACCCGCATCACATGCTAATCAAATACGGCCAAAGAGTGGTGGTATTCTCTACTCGAGTGATCCTTAACAAAGAAAGAGACGAGAAATTGAAGAGGACATTGAAGAGGATTGTTAAACTGCAAGCCAAAGAGATTTTCAAATATGAAATACTTTTCTTTCATTTTTCGAAACATTCAGCAAGAAAATGATGGTGGTCGGTGGTGGTAAGGGTTTGGTTGCTCTTCATTGGCCAACTCATTTTTGGAGGCCACACAAAAGTTTCAGTTTCAGTCAGAACAATGTACTCCTTTCTATATAGGAAAGAAGATTGTTTGTCTATGGCTTCACTCAACTTAGCTGTCGTCGTATTATGAAAGAGAAGGGGGGAAATACGTGAAAGGGGGAAAGATTGTGTTTTGGTCGTTGGCATTCACCAAACGAAAGAAATGGAATTTATTTGTTGGGTACACGATAAAATCGGTAGAAAAAAATATGTGCGCATGAGCGCTAAAATAAATAAAATAAAAAGAGTGAGCCAACGTGAAATTTGAATAATGTGGACACGTCGATTTTGCCCGGTGCCGTGTCTAATCCAAGACTTGTCATCATCTTTAATGAGTCACTCAGTCACTTGACAGGATTCCTCTTCTTCTTCTCGACGTCCGGCTGTGAAAAGACGAAATTGGATCCGCATAATTCCGGAAATAAACCTAGACGACTAAGCGCGCATGCCTTATGTGCCATGTGGAACGACTATAAATATTAAAAAAGAAAACAAAAAAGAAAAAAAAAACAAGCAGAAAAGAAACGAAAATTATTACGTAGTTATATAGCCGAGTTTTATCTACGTGGAAGAAGAAGATCGAAGACCCTGGCCAGGGACGAAAACGACCAGTCGCGTCATTTGGCAACGTCCTTCGTCTCTCCCATCATTATCTTGGAAATTTTCAAAAAATTCAAAATAAAATATATGTTCTCCTCCTTAACCGTGAAAGAAAAAAACAAGTCGAAATAGATGCCAATAATTTTTTCCTCCTAGTATTGCGGGTTGGGCTTCCTGGTCGGTCGGCATCGTCTCTCTCCACACATCGTTACTATTTCCAAATGTAATCCCGATCCGGTTGGTTCCCCATCATCTCCCTCTCTCTTCTATACTCTGTCGCGTACGTAATATGGGCAAGGATGGAGGTTGTTGGTTTGTTCCGATCGAAAGGAAATTCTTTTTATTCGGTGTCGCGGTCGAATTGATTTTTAATTGCATTTTATTCGATTATTTTGAATGAAAACTTCATTTTTTTGTAAATTCTTTTTCTTTTTTCAGAATTAAAGAAGAAGAAGAAGATATTTGACGGGAAAAGAAACAACGCGGGAGTGGGGGGAGTCATCTCTCCTCCTCCTCCTGGGTCCGTCAGACCGTGCAGCGTGTTCCATGGCCAGTCCCGAGGGCAGCAAAAAGGTACAGTAGTGTAAACACCCTTCTTTCTTTCTTTACTTTTATGATGTAAAAAAAAAAGCTCAGACCTTGGGGTTCTCTTCTTGTATTGTGTGTATATACTATGGTGGGTGTGTAGTAGATGGGAGAGAAGCCCAAGATGGTTATTATTATTATGTATCGTCCTCGTCTTTTCTTTTGTTTCACGGCACGTTCATAGTTTTTTTGGCGTCTTGTACACCGAAGAGAAGACGGTTGGACTTTTTCTACTCTCTCGATTGTTGGGATGGGGGTTGTGTTGTAACTGTTTCCTGCTCCCCCTCTGGGAGGGTCAAACCTTGTTTAAACTTTGTTCAAAGTTCGTCGAGGAAACACACAGAGTCGGGTAGGAAACGCATATGAGACGGTCGGGTAAGCCGTGACCATCTTAGACATACAAAGAAAGAGAAGAAGAAGAAGAAGAGAGAACATGGGCAACGAGATCGATCCTCCTCTTTCTCTCCCTTTTGAGAGTCGCTGTTTGTGTGTAACAAACTGGAACGACCCCAGAGTTCACTATTCGTTGTTTGTTACTACCACTCGAGCTGTGGTGGTTGAATGGGGGGGGGGGGGGTTGGCGCTCTCTCCATTTTTCCAAAAATGAGGTTGTCTCGACTCGGTGCTGCATAATAGAACACAAACCGACGACGTCTCTGGGTTCAAACGGAAACTAAAAGTAGTGGCACAAGTAAATCAGGGTGGGTTTCCAATATCTGAAGATTTTTTTTTTTTACTTTCAAATTGATGGTATGCAGTTTCAGGTTCAGCCAGTTTTTGTTTACCTACTAGATTCGATTTCCTTTGATAAAAAAAAAATGTTGAAAAGGTTTTTCAAAAATCATTCAATATAATAAAATAGTAGGTTAGATTCGCTGATGCCATCTACCGGTCGTCGTTGAAAATGTGTTTACCTTTCTCATTTGATTGAAATGAATAAATTCCCGGAAATAGTTTTAAAAAATCGTGAAAACACGAAACGAGGACAAATATAAGCGAAGTAAAAAAATAATAATAATAATAATTTTTGAGTGGATAATAATAATAGAAAAATAACGATGATATAGTTCCGGTTGTTATTTCTTTTTCTTTGTGTTTAATTGGAGAGAACGACGACGACGACAAAAAAAAAAATTAAAAAAATTAAAAAGATAAAGAAAAAATTGTTTGAAAGAAAATTTATATTTCGTGTTTCTTTTTTGGGAAAACTCGTCACGCTCAGGTTAGAATTACGCGACACGCTAAATAGTTTCACCTGGACTATTTCCTTCTCTTCCATTCAAAAAAGACAAAAATTTTGATAATTTCATTTCTTGTTTATTCCCTCGGGGTTGATGATACTTTCTCAATTGGACAATTGCACATCATCGTCATCCTCGTCGATTTGACAAGTTGAAGATTGAAACAAAAGAGTAGATCCGGAAGGTCCCTCCAACTTTTCCCATTGTTTGCGATGATCGAGAGACAATCATCGACCCAAAAATATACGAGAAAAGAAAAACATAAATAGACAAAACAACATTTTCTGTGTTGTTTTTTTTTTTATTGCAATAATAGATATGTAGACCTCGGTGGATGCAATATGTGCCAGAGTTGTATATAGTTAACCCCCCACCAAGTTATGTTTCCCGTCTTTTACTTTGCGTGTGTGCATGTTGTGAACCCGACCTTGAAACAACAAAAAAAAGTTGTTGATGATTTTTCTTGTTGTTTTCTTACTTTTTTTCTGCTGGTGGAAGAAAAAATAATAATTATTTCGGTTTGGTCGTGATTGCGTGTGTTGTTGTAGGGATCATCGTCGGGAGGTCAACAACAACAACATCGTCGCCGAAGCAACAGCCACAACAACGAGAACAGCCCGCAGAGCTCGGCTCAGAGCTCCTCATCGAGTCATCATCAACAGCAGCTGAGTCTGCGGGCGCCGGTGATCCGGCATCGCGATCCCAAGGCTCCCGTCGTCATCAGCGGTTGGCTCTTTAAACAAGGCAGCGATGGCCTCATGTTGTGGAAGAAGCGATGGTTCGCTCTCTCACAGTATTGCCTCTTCTACTACGACGGTAAGCCAAACAACAACAACAACAACAACTCGTTCTGCGGAAACTATGCGGAGAAACGCCTTGTTTTCTTTTATTCCTCCCGTAGATATTTCTTCTTCTTCTTCTTCTTTTTGAATGAAAACGCGCTATTAAAAATGCGACAAACGGAAGTTGCCCAACGCACTGAAATGTCGAGGGAGGGACTCTGCTCCACCTGCCGTGAGATTTCTTTAATAATACGCGACGACACACACACACACACAGCAAAGGAAAGGAAAGAATAAAAAGAAAGAGAGAGCGAAGGAAAAAGGTTGAACAATTCAAAATACGGCAGACAGTTGATGTCTGTGATTCATCCGGTGCGCACGGAAAGAGAACGTCGTCCGCTGTGTTTTTCTTGTTGTTGTTGTTGTCAACGACAAAAGTTTTCTAATCCTCGGGAGGAGAAAAACAACCAACAAGCAATAAAACTTGCTCTTTCTCTGTGTTGTGTGTGTGTCATCATCAAGGAATTCCGACGACGATTGTGAGTGTCTATGTATATATACCCTGCTTATAATAATCTAAGGTGGTAGTCAGGGGGCAAGGAAAGTTTGGCTCACGACTCACGACATGTTGATGGGACCCAAATAACCAAATGTCGGTGAGAGAAAGAAAGACGAAAAATCCATTGCGTTATCAGACAGTCTTTGCGTTCCATTCCAGTAGTACGTTATAGTGCGGGCCCGGGTCAATTTTTAAAAGGTTTCGTTATCAGCTCTCTGTCGTGGTGGCCTCGTTAGATTATTCACGGACCCGCTTCGTCGTCTTCTCTGTTTTTTTTTGTGTGTAGTTGTATTAAAGGCGCCTGTTTTTTCTCTCAAGTGTCTCTCTTTAAAGAGTGGGACGGTGATGAAGGGGTGGAGGAAATCGATTGGTTTGACGATGATTTTTTTGTTCCCCAGGTGATGTGTTTTCATTTCATGGCCCGAAGCGTTTCGAGCGCATTGGATTTGTTTGTGTTAAAGAAGGAAGAAAATTGAAAAGAAATAGAATAGAATAGAAGACGAGGTAGAAAAACACGAAAAGTGATTGTGTGTGTTGTTGGTCCAAGGTTCCGGACGTGACTCGTAGTCTCTGAAACTTCGTCACGACTTGAAGAAGAAGAAAAAAATGTGCTGATTCCTTCCTTCTTCTTCTTATTTTGTGTGTTTTATTTTTTATCTTTTTTAAAAAATTCTTATTTAAACCTTTTTCAATGCGGTTTTTCCAGGTCCTGAAGAGGAGAAAGTCTTGGGTTCATTGCTACTTCCCGGCTACACGATCCGGCCGTGTTTGGCGGGAGATCGGGACCGATTGGTTTACCGCAAATACGCCTTCAAAGCCGAACATCGCAACACTCGCAGCTTCTATTTGGCTGCCGATTCTCGACCGTCTATGATCCAGTGGATGAACGCTCTCAGTTTGGCCGCCATTTTACAAGATTCCAAGAGTCTATCCATCACGTGAGTTTGATGTTGTAATTGTTTCTCTCTTGTTTCTTTATGCCATCCATCATTTGACGTTTAAATTTTTCTCTCTCTCTCTCATTTTTATTTTTGACAGATCCGAGTTGAATAAAAGTCAATTAGACGTGTCCAGTGGATCCGCCGCTCTCAACGGAAGTCGTCGTTCCTCCAAGGCCGCCGTCGTCGCAGAGAACAAGGCGCCAGGAGTTGATGCGTCGTTCGACTCGACGGCACCCGATCAGCCGACAGGTGCGCGTCTCTCATTTTCTTGATTCCATTGTAGCGTGTGCTTTAATCTACAACCATCCAAACTATTTGACTTTGAAAAACATTTTATAAATACGAGTACACGAACTTTGAAGTAGCGGGAAATGTTAACCGAATCGTGACAATTATCCGGACAATGGCACCACTGTCTGATGACTTTTTTTTATTCTTTTTTTTAGTAAATTCTTCCGCTAATCGAGTTTAAGTGTTTCTAAAAGAAATTGAACTCTTGCGCGTCTCTCTTTCATTTATTTGGGATGAAATGTTACTTGGAGCATGTAACGGGTTTTTCTCTTATTTCATTTCATACCTACAGAACCGTGTTTTATCGCTAAATAAATTAGTCTAAGACTTTGTGTGGGCCTGTCAGCTGTGACTGAATTTACATGCATTACTAAATTTCTTTTTATCTTCTTTTGTTTTTGTTACATCTAATTATGGATATGACAGGTCAAAGGCAGCCATTGTACGCCAACGCTCCACCGAAACCGCGCCGGGCGTTGAACACGAGCCGTGATTCGTATTGTTCCAGTTCGCCGGATCGGTCACCGGAACGACCAGCCGTTGTGGCATCATCGACACCTTCGACTGCAGCGGCCAAAACAAAACTCCAACCTGCCGAGAAAGAAGGAGCATTGTCGTCGCCATCGTTTGAATTACAAGGCAACAATTGTACGCCGGCGCCATCTAGTGGAATGTACGGACAACATCAGCAAGTGGCTGTTCGCCAGATGCAGCGCGGCCAGTTTCAGAACGGAAATCGGGGATGGCCACATCAACAGCAGCAGCAGCAACAACAACACATGCAAAGGCCCGTCTCTGCAGAAGTGACGACGCTCTTACAGCAGCAACAACAAACGATGATGAGACACCGCAATAGTCCACACCAGTTGCCGGCAGAAAGACGGACACCGGATGCCTATGGCCGTTTTAAAACCGAGTACGAAGATGTTCACAACAACAGCACGAGCACGGCCAGTTCGACGAATTCACCTCAAATGCTTCCGGCCGGGTCGTCACCCGCCGCCACCGCTTCCTCCTCAAAGGCGTTTGTAGTGGCTCACAGGAGCGAAGTGGCCCGTCGGGTGCCTCCAAGGCCTCACAGTGTAGACTTTCTTCAGTATCCCACCATATCGAACACACCACCACTACAACAACAACCCAGTGACTATTGGTCTTCCGAACAGAAATATGCCCAGCAGGTCCGACAGTCGGTCATGCGCAACTATCCACGTGATCAACAACCGGCCGATAATGTTCAGTTGACGCCTAAAGAGTCGGAACAACCACAACAACAACGTCGAGTAGTGCGGGATCCGGCTGAGATATCGCGTGACGTTAAAGAGAGCGCTCTCTGGTCCTATGTCCAGGCAGCTGGACAATCCCATCCATCTGGTGCTCATTATCGCCCACCTGGCAAAACTATATTATCCGCGTCGCAAGAGAATCTGATGGCTGAAGAATCTTTGGCTCTTTATCGTCCAGGTCAGGAAGGTCAGCAGCAACAACAACAAAATCAACCGCAACTCTTTCATCGCTCTGCCAGCGCCCGGCTGCCCAAAATGGCTAAACAACAGCCGGATTTGCTCAATTCATCGCTGGCTGATCATCCGCTCGAAATGGATAACAAAAGAATCGAACAGGTAAATTCCTATTCAATCGAATTTTTTTGAAACTCTTTCGTCATTTCCGGAATTCTTGTTTTCATTTTTTTTTTCAGAGAGAAGAATCGATGAAACGGCTGCTGGAATGGAAGCAAAGAATGCTGCAGTCGCCGTTAACAAGAAAAAGTGGCAACAGTGTTGTGAGTGGGGGAAGTGGAGCCCGCAGCAGTGAACGGAGTACGCCAACCCTGGCTGATAGAGACGCTCCGTCTCCGCGGATGCGGATCGACTCTCCCCTTCTCCATCCCCAACAACAACAGCAACAACAACTGCATCAGCAGCAGCCAAGTAAGTTGATTCTACGCTTCATTTGCACCCGTTGGGCGGGTTTTTCGCTTCTCTTTTCGCTTGGGCAAGTTAATTCCCGCACGCTGCATATTCTTTTTGTATTTTTTTTAAACGTTTTTGTGTTTGTTTGTCGGGCACTTACAAAGGCTGGCGTTATATTGTAAAATTCCTTCCTTTATCAACCTAATCCCTTGGATGCCTACTCCTTATTTCCCTCCTACCTTATTTGATTAACACACACACACACACACAAACCAATGTCCAACTCTCACCCTGGATGATGACATCCATCGATGTGGATTGTGGCTAACCGTCTAGAAAACGAATTACTAACTCACGCCAGCCAGCGTCCGTTGTCGTCTTGTGTTGACATTTGGTTTTTCATTGTTCGTTGTCTCTCCACCTTGTTCCATATCCGAACCCATTCGATACGAATCAAACGAACCAACCAACCACAAAAAGGCTCCATCCAGTTGGCGGATTACGGCGGTAATGGAAATGCCGCAATGGGCAATTTTGCAACGATGAGGCGGACGGTGGCGCGGGCCGCGCAAGATCTTCTTGTTCAGGAGCAACTCTTTCAGCAGCAACAACAACAGCAGCAGCAGCAGCAACAACAACAACAACCACCGATTCCACTGAATGTGGCATTCCGAGCCTCACTGAAACGTCCGGCAGCCAACAACGACAAAATCAAAATTCAATTAGACGAAGAGGCTGACGTGCGCAAGGAGTTTACCTACGAATACGTTTTGACGGAACCGTCGCGAGAGGGAGACGGAGCAGCGTGCCAAGATTCGGAAGATCAAGTGCCGAAAGTGTCGTGGCCCAGGCCGTCGTTAATGAGAGAGAAATCAAGTGCCGTGGCCGATTTGAGGGCCCGCAGTGAAAGTCCGTCAGCCAATCGAGTTCTTTTCTTGAAAGATGTTCAACAAGCTCAACAGATGTCACCGTTGAAAGCCCGACCCAAACCTCCACCCAAGCCCAGTCTTCACGATCTCCAGCAGGCGTTTCAGATCAAACGAAACGGAATAATGACCCATCATCACATGATGATGCTTGAAGAAGATCAATTGTCGATGGATCAGCAACAACGTTTGAGCTATGCCGAGTCTTTGCCGGAATCGCTGGCCGGTTTCGCAGCCACCATCGTTTCAGAGGACGGGATGAGTCCGTGCCCGTTTGAACCGACCGTTTCACCGCTCATTTCTGAATGTGACTGGCCCCACAACACGACCGGCAATGGTTCGTCTCCAGCCCCACTTCCAGATTTGATGTCGTTGGCCTCGGTCACTTCCGGAAATATGAGAAGTCGCAGTCGCAGCTGTGGTGGCGGAAGCATCCACGCCGCATCGGAGAACCTTTACATGAACACGCAAATCACCACGGAACTAGAAGCTGATCTTTCTGGATCGGGTTCCGTCATGGAAGATCATTACTTGCCAATGACATCGACTAAACTCGTCTCGGCTCGCTCTCCTCCGCCGCTTCCGGCAGCCAACCACTACCATTTCGAGGAAAACGCTTACGTCGAAATGACGGACAACGGGAAAATCAAGACTTCGCCACCTGGTGGCGGAATCAACGGTCGTGTTGGCAGCAGCAGCAAACCTTCGTCCGTTTTCGCTGGAGTTTTCGATCCTTCTTATCGGTCGCCAGAAAGTCCGCGTTACAGTGAAATCACCGACTGTCCTTCCGGCGGAAGAGAACAGCAGGAAGAAGACCAGCCGCATTACGAATTCATCTACAAAGCGTCTAGCCAGGCCGAGCCGGTCTACATGGAAGTTCCGCAGGGCGAAGAAGATGAAGAGGGCGATGCGGATGAACATGCGGAAGAAGGCAGGAAAGCAGATGGTGGTGACGGTGAAAGAGAAGACGAACCGGAATCACAGGATGCAATACAAGATCGTCATACCATCAGTGCCATGGACACAACGGCCATGGAAGAGATGGATGATGGCGGAAGACCTTTGGAGCTAATCATCACTCCTCCACGCCATCCGCGTTTCAGCATCTCTGACACATTCCGACCGGCATCTTATTTTTTGCGATTAGAGACGATTCCGGCTACAGAAGAAAACGGACTGGATGAACAAGCTTATGGACAAGCTGATGATCAATCTGATACTGAACTGGTTTCTCCTCCTCCAATTCCTACCAGTCCACCGCCGACGACGACCAGCGAAAATCACCAACAGCATCACAACAATCATCTCCATCGGCCACCGATCCATCACAGTCGCAGTCAGAGTCTAGACACATCACAAGACTACTTCCAAGGACGAACGTCTCGCAATAGTATCACATCTGAATTGTGCCACAGCTACGGCCGCCCGCCATCGGATTTATCTCAGAGACGGAGACCTTTGACAATTGTTAGAAGTTTGGAGGATTTGTTGGTCGATTCAAGCGACGATCACTTGGCCGCTTTAACGTCAGCTCACAATACGTCGCGAATATCGGTCGCATTTCAGGGCAGCACTCAAAGTTTGGCCTCAAATGGTATCCGCAATGCGGAATCTTGGAACCAGCCATTGTACGAAAATGTTTCTCAAAATGTTGGAGGACACGTCAGGCAGGCGTCTAGGATCAGCATCACATCGAATATGAGTCGACGGATGAGTTCATCACCTGCCGGATCGATCCATTCTGAACAACAACAACAGCAGCCGCAACCGCAGCAACAACCGCAGCAACGCCCTCGATTAGGTTCGGCGTTGTCACTCAATTCAAATTCGTCATCCATCTGTCGGAGTGAGCAGAGCGCTGGAGCGCCATATTATTATTCGGATTTGCTGGGCAAAACTGCTTCAACTCCGCCTGACGCCAGTCTGGAGGACGGCAACAGCAGCCTCCGTTCGTCGAGTTCCAGGAGCGCTCAAGCGCAAGCGGCCAAACAGGCCTATCAGCACAGTATGGATCGACTGCGCACTGTTCAACGACGATCATCTCCGCAGGAATCGACTGGAAGACTGGGAAGCACTTCCAATTTAGATTGTCAACAAACGCCAACCAGTTCCGGGCAATCGCGCTCAGAGCCCAGACAGTTATTGGAAACGATACGAAAGCAACAACAGCAACAACAACAACAATATCAACGCGCACAAACTCCGGATTTGCTGGCCAACCATCCGGAACAAGAGTCGTTTTACTGCGCCAATGGAAGAGGGACATCCAACGCAACGCGGACGCCAGTTGCTGGCGAAGTGATGCGACGTGTTCGATCGCTGGAAGGACTCCTGGATGAAGACCCGAATCGATCGATTCAGCGATCGGATTGGACTGATCCTCAACCCTAATCGATTCATCGGTAGCCTCACAGGCTAGCTACGGCACCAATGGATCCCTTGGTGGTCACGGGCACAGTTTGACCGCTTCTGAGACGCCTCGTTACGCCCGGGATCCAACAACGCGTGGTCAAGCCACCAAAAACTTTCCGTCACATGTGCGCTCTCCGCAAGGAAGTGTGGGCGGTGACTTTGTTGGCGGCGAGTTCTCACCGTGGGACGAAGATCAATTGTGGCGTGACAAATTGAGGCGGGCCAGTATCCGGCACACGCGTTCGATGGATATGCTGGACGAGATCCATCACGATGGCCATCAAGACAGGCATCAGAGCAATGGGAAATCCATTCTTCCGGCCGAAGAAGATTGCTACGAGCGACTCCTTCAATATTCAGCCACTTTAGAGCGGACCAAGCGTGGTCAAACTTATCTGGACGGATACACCTGGGACGAAATGGAACAACGTTTCCGTGAGCCAGGCGGCCAGGTGAAACATCGCGGCAAAGACCCGACGTCAGGTTCTGCCTCCACTTCCACCACCTCCGCCTTTGGCTTCGCCTATGAACCATTCGGCAACAACAACAGGCCACCTGGTCAACAACAACAACAGTCAACAGTCGCATCCTTTTTTAGAGGACGGCCTCCCCCCTCCTGCTTTCGAAATTGACCGCGAGAAACTGCGTCAATGGGATCTCATGTCCACGGCACCTGTTCTGTCGTCGTCGTCATCGACGGCCGCTCTGCCCGACAATCAAGCCATCAACAAGGAGGGAGGGAGGCGTCCGGCTGCTGATAGCAGTAGCACCACCACCACCACCACTAAGGCCGTCCATCCGCCATCATCACCACCGCCACAACAACCGCCACCACCGCCACCATCTAGCGAATCAATCTGTAGAAAAACCACCAAAACAACAACAACAACATCATCACCACCACCATCACAACCACCACCCCCTGTCCCGTCCACTCCAATCCAGGCCATCCGTCCGTCCCCATTCCACCAGCCAGTGCCGCCCGACCTTGTCCGCACTCCCGGTAAGATTATGATAGTCACTCACTCTCTCTCTCTTTTACCTTCCTACATTTTTCTTATTTTTTTCTTCAAAATTTGCTCAATTCGTTCAAATTCCTCGCACACATTCACCTGATTCTTTTGTTTCTTTCTCCCTTTTTTGTTTTGGCTTGGCTCTTTCACTTTCATAACTTGATAACGTTGTTGTGTTGTTACGTCAACCCATTGTCTATCGTGTCCCGTGGGAAACAACCAAACCAAAGCCTTTCGCTCTTCTCTCGCCCAGAAAATGGCGACCAAAGTCATTAGAGCGTCGAGACGATGTCAAGAGTGCGTGTTTACATCGTATTAACCGCGCCTCTCATGTTGTCGCCCCAGATGTGTCTATTTTCGAAATCGAAAATCCTCCTCTAGGGTGGTCCTCTTCGTTTCACATCGTCCGACTTTGACGTCG
The DNA here is from genome assembly GCA_030770115.1 of Daphnia galeata. Taxonomy (NCBI): domain Eukaryota; kingdom Metazoa; phylum Arthropoda; class Branchiopoda; order Diplostraca; family Daphniidae; genus Daphnia; species Daphnia galeata. Next base: position 8,913,622 of record CM061117.1, read on the forward strand.
CTAGAAAGAATTCGGTATTTTTTCAGCTCTTTAGCCGCGCGCATATAGACACACACAGGAGGAGAAAGACATGACACACACACACACACTCTAGCGTTTATCTATCTAGCTAGATAGTTTTTACATGAGGTTATATCTCTCTATTTCCCGACTTTTGACGTTTTTCATTCCCTTCATTGCGGGAATTCCGACACCACCAGCCGAGAGGGCTTCTCTCGCTCAGTGCGTAGTCACCAAATCTCTCCCGACATGGAGATGTATTGGCGCAATCCATCGGTGGATAAGGCCGACCGCGTGTGCCAATGTGGGAAAGAAGAGAAAAAAGGTTACCGATTCATCTTATAGACACTCCTTTTTCTGTAAGGCTCTCTTTTCCCTCGCTCTCTACGGTGTACATTTCGTGAGGATTGTAATACTGACGTGTTGTATATAATACCGAGAAAAGAGAAACGTAAAATCCAACCGGAAGTTTGCGGGAGAAAACAAAACAAAAAAGATGAAAAAGAATCTTTTATTCTCTTTCATTTCTTTTTTCCCAGCTCATCATTTCGCCATTAGTTTTTTTTTTTTTTCATTTTAGTTTTTGGACTGGAGGGGCCGGCGTGATTAAATGAACTCGTTTCTTTACTTTTTCTTCTTGATCGTGAATCGTTACGTCGATGGATAAAAAGATAACGGCCGTTGCAGCTGTTACTGATTCTCTTTGCTGCTGCTAGTGACGTTGGGTGCCATTGTTATTGCTATATTTCATGTTTTTCCTTTGCCCTTTTTTTTTCGTTTGGAAGTGCTTAATCTTTGGGGGCTTTTTTTTGTATCAAAGCACATGTACAAGACGTCGACTTACAACACACACCCGCTGACTATTTGGTGACTCGGGTATAAATGTGACTCGTCTTGTATCCCGTTAGGCCGCGGGGTTGACGAGACCAAAAGAAAAGAAACCTATCTATGGTCGTTGGCCTCTCTTTTCAAAACACACCGGGAGGGCCAACTGCAACAACTTTTTCGGGTTGGCCCCACTCTTTCCTCTCTGTATATGTGTGTGTTGTGTATGTATGCTTCGATTTATTGACTCGTCATCATCAAATATGGCTCTTTTCTCTCTCTCTCTCTCGAACGTCACAGCTTGAGGCTGTGATACTCCTACGCTTGCATACACACACACACAGGCAACTACATCTCGACTCCTCCTTTCGTTGATTCGTTCATGGTTATCTTCTCAGTTTAACTTGGATGACGTTGAGCGGCGTCTTTTGACTGGGCTAATGACACACAACCTTCTCTCTTTTTTGTGCAACACCAACCCCTCATCGATCGTCTTGGATGTCATTGTCTCTTTCTTTCTGATTCTTCTTTTCCTTGGCCGTAGAGACAAGAGAGTTAAAAGAGAAAATAAAGGGGGGTCGTCGTCGTCGTCTCTAACGGATCGATATAGGCTGGCCATCGATCCGCTTCGCCTCCCCATCTCTGACACACCTTACACTCGAATCGGATGGTCTCGAGGCGAAGAAGCTCCTGTCGACTAGAGTCGATCTCGGGTTTCTTGACGACACCAATTGAATATCCCCAGAAGAAAATAAATAAAAAAAAAAGTAACCAAATGGGAAAACGGTTCTCCCCTTTGGTTGTGTTTATTTGGTGAACTTTTATTTTCTTTTCTCGTTCCTTTTTGCCATGTTGTCGTCTTCGTTGTATAGCAGTGTGTGTTTGCCGGCCCAGTAGAGAGGTATCGTCTAGTGGCCAAGAGGACGATAACAAACCAGAAGGACTTACAAAGAAGGGACGGGGGGGAAATAAAAAAAAGCAAGCTTGTGAACGTTGCCAACTGGGTCGCTGCGGGTCGTGCTCCGCCTACTCCCAACGCTTCCGAGTTCTACCATGTTATCCACCATCAACATCTTGATGCCCGGCAGCCCCGGCTCCTTTTCAGTATGTGGCCAGCACCCGAGCTGAGCTGACGGTCATTTGTTTTGTGTTTTTGTTATTTTGTGTTTTGTTGAGTTTTTATTTTTATTCTGTTGGGTGGAGAGAGGTTGATTCTCTCTCTCTCGTCGTAACATTTCGTTTGAACGGTGGGAAAATGACCAAAGTAGAGAAAGAAAAACACCTGAAAGGTTCTTAACACGACTAACAACACGTGCCATGCGAACGTAACGCACGACGCGCTGCCCCCTCCACAATATTTTTAGTACTTACCGAAAATCGAGGACAGGTGTTTAGTTCGTTCGTCTTGTTGCATTTTAGACGGATCGGACAGTGAATCAACTTATTACAGGAGACTATTTACGCATGGCTGCGCTCCGTTATTAACACACAAGACACACACAGACAACAGCCGTCCTTCCATACCAAGTGCTTCGAGTGCGTGCGGTGGAAACACAACGAACCGTGACGATATAAAATAGAAAGAAAAGGAAGAAGACACATACACAAACATTCAACAAGAATTAAAAGACTTTTTTGTGTGTGTGGTGTTGTGTGTCTTTTTCCAAACTGGTTTTCTCTCTCATCTTCTCTTTCATCCTCGTCGTCGTTTTCTTTCTTTCTCGTACGTCGAGCGAGCGAACGCCTTGCCTGTGTGTTTGTGTGTTACACTCCCGCGGTCTTCACGTCTGTCTGTTGGCCGCCTTGCTATTGATCACAACTTAAAAGGGGGGGAGGAAAAAGGGGGGAGACACAAAAAAAAAGAAGTAAAAGAAGAAGAGCCAAACAGGTTTTTTGTTGTTCTTCTTTTGGGAGGTTTTTGTTTCCACAGCGTCTTTTTCCTCTTCTTATTCTGAAGTGTTGTGTTTCATCCACTTGTGTGTCGGTTGACTTTGTCCGGTCTCTTTTTTTTTCGCTCTCTCTCTCTCTGCCTCACCATCTGGTGTAGGCCTTGATTCGTCCGTCTCTTCGTCAGCTTTGTGAACGTGTCTGAGTGAAATCAGCTGACCTGGAACGTTGCCTCGCCCCGTTGTGTTATTTCATTTCCTCGTGCCGATTCAAAGACGGAAAATCAGTGCCCTCCCTCGAAACATCCAAAAAGGAATGTCGTCAACACATTATTCCCTTTCGTTCCTTGAACCGTAAACGGGACAAGAGCGTCCGGAAGGCGGATCTTATAAGAGAGATAGCCGAGAGAACAAAACAACACACACACACACACACACACGAATGCACTCAAATACACAAAAAAGAGAGAGAGAGAGAGAGAGAGAACGCCATCAAAATCAAGAATTTTTTCTCGCTCGCTCTGCATTCTATAATTACACACAGACACACAACCGCTCCGAATTACCGCAAAAAGAGATGGATGCAGCCATGTGCCTTTTCTGTTTCCGATGCATATCGGGTAAGACGAAGACGAATCAGTAGTTGGAAAACGTTGGATGTATATTTTCTCGCACGCTTTTCCGATGACAACCCCTCACTCTTTTCTCTACCATTTTCTTGATGGATGGCTACGCCTTTTTGTATTTAATTTGTGGAAGAAGAAGATGGAGAGAAAAATGAAAAAGAGTTCTTTTATATCTTCGTTTTTCTCTTCCTCTCTCTGGGTAAAGAGGAAACTTCTTAGTCCCGGTCTTGATCGATGGCGCTCCCGCCGGCCAAGTTGACATTGCATATTCGATATGAATTCATCATCTTATCATATGTATCTCATAAAGTTTAACGATGTTCGTCTTGGCTGCCGCGGTGTGTGAGTATATCGGCTCACTCACGTTGTACTCCCTCAACCCTTTTTTGTTTTCAGACAGGGGGAAACTAGAAAATCCATGTGATACTATTTGTTACTATTTTGACTCGAGAAAAAAGAAAAGAGTTTCATAGAAAAATATTTGTAAAGAGTGGTGTCTAACGGCCCTAATCCTATTGGATATTTCCCCCATCTGGGGGCCGTTTGGTTATTCTCGGACCGACGGGTTCCGTTCGGTTCGTCTAGCATTAAGCCCCTTACAACCCTTGTTAATTAGATTGCAACCCTCGTCCTGTTTTTCTAAGGAATCTTTTTTTCTATCCGTCATATCCTCCCTGCCCTAGTTCTTTTCTTTTCAAACCTAGTCCAGATGGATGTTATGTTGGAGCCTGTAAGAAACTGATTAGTTTTTCCTTCTCTTTTCTTGTTTTTCGTTTGCGCATCATCGTGTGTGTGTGTGACGTGTCTTTGTCGTCCACCATCATCATCTTCATCATCTGTTTGTAGGTGGATCGAGCCCAGTTGATGCTGTAGCGGCAGGACTGAATCACGCGGCGACCGGAGCAGCCGGTAAGGCCATCAACGGTATTAAAGTGGCCTATAACCAGAGTGGTTTGACAGGCAAAGTTTCCTCCACTCTGGTGACGACTCAACAGCCTCCGTCCACCACCAATCACATGCTGACAGGCGAGATTTATCACTCGGACACGGATACGCCGCCGAAAAAGGTAAGAAAATTGAGGATGTGTGTTGGGGGGGGGGAGGGAGGAGGGGATATTCAATTAATTTTGCATAACTTAAATTTCTTAAATGCAATGCCCCGAACGAATTGGGCAAAGAGTCTTATTTCTACGTACATCTTATTTCGAGTTGTCGGCCAACCGTTGGGTCGAGTCGGGGTCGCTCATCATGTCACGGTTTATATTTTATATACTTATTTTTATTTTGTATCTTTTTCTTTTTTTCTTTCTAAAGGGTAAATTGCCTCCGATGATCGGTCACGACCAGCCGTCCTCTCATAACGGCAACCGACAATCTGGCGATAATAAAGTGCAGCTGTCGGCGGGCGACCTCCTGGGCCGGACACATGAGGAACTGGTTCT